>CM069438.1:23269115-24469115 GCA_035610365.1 Aquatica leii
TAATTAAATTAAAAAAATAAATAAATAAGAAATAAAAAAGGGGAAAGGGATGAATAAAAGAGAGAGAGAGGAAGAGGAAAAAGAAAGGCAACAAATATTTGAAAGAGAAAAGAAAACAATAAGATCACCCAGACATTAAAAAGATATCGAAGAAAAGCGAAGGAAAAACCTCAAGAACAGAAGGAGGAAGGAAAGAAATGTAGGAGTTAAAAGAATTAATGAGAGAAATGATGAAACAGATGGAAGAAAATATGCAAGGAATAAGACAAGAAATCAAAGAAATGAAAAAGAAATGGGAGAAAAAGAAAAGAAGTGGGAGAAAGAAAAAGAAATAGAAAGAGAACAGAAAAACTGGAGAAAAAAGCGGAAGACGAGGAAAGATGGAAAAGAAAGAATAATATTGTGATAAAGGGGTGGAGAAGTGAAGAACCACAAAAAGATTTAGCAGTGATGCTGGAAGAAAAATTAAATGTAAAAGTAGAGGAAAAAAAGTGACAGTAATAAACTTTGTTTATGAAGAAAAATGATATGGTGGTGGCCGAAATCGGAGGATGGGAGGAAAAACAGAAGGTAATGGCGGAGAAGAAGAAATTAAAGAATACAAGAATATATATAAATCACGATTTGACATGGGAGGAAAGAAGAGTGCAAAGAGAAATAATGAACATAGCGGTGGAAAAAAGAGGGGAAGGAAAAAGAGTATGGGTAGGATACAGAAAAATGGAGATAGACGGAGACAGATACATATGGAACGACAAGGATAGGGGACTGAGCAGAGAAAGGGGAGAGAAATTGGGGAACCAAAATGCAAAAAACTAAAGGGCAAAGGGAGAGCGATAAAGGACAGAAAGTTGACGAAATGGCAAAGAAAAGGAATAATGAGAGATGGAAATGGGAAAGAAAAAAAAGGAGGAAAAATAGAAAGCAAGGAAGAAGCACAAGGGGAGGTGAGTGAGCTGAGAGTATTGTTTTGGAACGTAGCGGGAATAAAAAACAAGGAACAGGGTTTCTGGAAGTACATCAAGGAACAGGATGTAGTGGGATTACAGGAGACATGGATGGAAGAAAAAGAATGGGAGTGGTGGGAAAAAGAGTTGCCGGAGGAATTTGAGTGGGTGGTGCAACATGCAGAAAGAGAGAAGAATAAAGGAGAGCAAAGGGGGGGTATAATAACATGAATAAGAAAAAAATGGTTGAGCTAGGAAAAAAAAGAAAAAGTGCAACAGAGAAGAGGAGTTGTAGAAAGGAACATACAGTGGGGAAAAACAAAAATAAAAGTAGTGACGGTTTATAGCAGGAGAATGAAAGAGACAAGGAAAAACATAGAAGAGATGATAGAAGAGAGGGAAGAGGGATTGATAATAGTAGGAGGGGATTTCAACGCAAGAATAGGGGAAGAGGGGGGAATAAAAGAAAGAAAAGGGACGGGAAAGAGACAAACAAAGGACAAGGTGATAAATAAAAAGGGAGAAGAACTGCTGGAATTGTGCAACGAAAAAGGGTGGGAAATAATGAACGGGAACAGAGAGGAAGATGGGAAGGGGGAATTTACGTACATAGGAGGAAGGGGAGAATCAATAATAGATTTTGTAATGACAAATGAAGAGGCTGCAGAAAAGGTAAAGGCATTTAAAGTGGGAGAAAGGGTAGAGTCAGACCATCAACCACTGGAATTGACAATGGAAGGAAGAGAAAGAGAAGAGCGAGAGGAAGAGGAGAAGTACATAACTAAAAAAAAGTGGACAGAAGAGTTGCAAAAAGATATAAAGAGAGAATAGGGAAAACGGTATGGATAGGGAAGAAATTACAAGAAAGTGTAGAGGAAATGAGAGAGATGATGGATAAAGCAACAGAGAGAGTCAGATTTAGAAAGTGGAAGGGGGAGAAAACAGGATGGAAAAAATGGTGGGATAGGGAATGCAAGGAAGCAAAGAAAAATGCAAGAAGAGCATTAAGACAGTGGAAAAAAGGGAGGAAAGAAAAAGGAGAATACAAAGAAGCAGTAACAATATACAAAATACATGCGACAGAAATAAGGAAGAAAACAAAAAGAAACAAGAGGAGCAGATCAAAAAAATAAAAACGGAAGAAGATGTATGGAAGTACCTAAAGAAAGAGAGGAAAAAAAACATGACGACAAAGGGAATACAAATTAAAGAATGGGAGATATATTTTCGGAACCTGTTGGGAGGGGAAGAACAAAAACAGAAAAAAGAAAAGACGAGGTAGTAAGACAGAAAAAAGGAGATAGGAATAGAATAAATGAAGAAGAAGTAATAGAGGCGATAAAGAAGATAAAAAAAGGAAAGGCGGCAGGAGAAGATGGGATACAAGGAGAAGAGTGGATATATGGGGGAGAAAGTGTAGCAAAAAGGATGACGGAAATACTAAACAAAATATGGAAAGGGGAAGGATTTCCGGAGAGATGGAGAGAGGGGATAATATGCCCAATCCATAAAAAAGGCGAAAAAAATAAAGTCAAGAATTATAGAGGGGTAACATTATTGAGCACGGCATACAAATTATATGCGACAGTACTACAAGGAAGAATACAGAAGGAAATAGAGGAAAAAAGTTTGGTACCAGACGGACAAGCGGGATTCAGAAAAGGAAGAAGGGCGATAGACAACATATATATACTGAAACACTTAGCTAATAAAGAACTAGAGAAAAAAAGAGGGAAAATGGCGGCACTATTCGTAGATTTAAAAGTTGCTTTTGACAAAGTGAATAGGGAAAAGTTGTAGGAATACATGAGGAGAAAAAAAATCAATGAAAGATTAATACAAAGAATAGAGGAAATCTACGAAGAAACGAGGAGCAGGGTTAAAGTGAATGGGGAAGAGATCGAGAAATTCATCACAAAGAGAGGGTTGAGACAGGGATGTCCACTGAGCCCAAGCCTGTTCTCAGTATATACGGGGGATCTGGAAGAGACAATGAGAGGACAACAGACAGGAGAGATAGTGGTAGGGAAAGCAGAAGAGTATGGTCGTTGGCGTATGCGGATGACATAGTGTTGGTGGCTAAGGAGGAAAAGGAAATGAAAGAGATGATGAAAACGCTGGAAAAATACATGAAAAAAAAGAAATGGAAGTAAACACGGAGAAGACAAAGATAATGTTATTTAGAAAAGGAGGGGGAAAAAGAAAAAGATAGGAGTGAATATGGAGTGATGAGAAAGTGCAACAAGTGAAGGAATTTACATACCTGGGCTACACGATGAAACAGGATAATAAAGAGGAGAACACATAAAGGAAAGGGTGAAGAAAGGAAACAGGTTAATGGGACAAGTGTGGGGTGGGGAAAGAGTATTCGAGATGGATATAGAAAAAAGAAAGTTGTTGTTTGAAAAATTAATAAAGGGGGTGGTAATGTATGGAGCGGAAATATGGGGCTGGAAGGAGTGGAGGGAGGTAGAGGGGCTACAGGAAAAATACTGGAGATGGGTTTTAGGACTGGACAAAGATACACCGGGGTATATTGTGAGAGAGGAGGTGCAGATAGAAAAAATAAGAGTAGAGACAGGGAAAAGAGCAATAACATACGAGGAAGAACTGAGGGAACGAACAGATTGCAAAATACTGCAAGGATGTTGGAAAGAGATAAAGGGAGGGAAAGTGAAGTACGGGCAGGAGGGCAGAGAAGAGTATTACAGAAGGATATACTAAAAATATGTACACGTTTTTAACTAACCGAACTAATTAAACCTAAGGATCTTCAATAAAAACATACACTAATTTATATCGCACTATCACTCACACGAAGTCTGCGGATAATTTTAGTTTAAGAGTTATTGTTTATTTTAAAGTCACGTACAAGGCTATACTCCGTATGTTTACCTCGAACACACGCGTTTATCACTTATTTATTTAGATTTAAATAATCTTTTTAACATTGCTGTTTTCAAATTACTAGAATAACTGACCTATGTTTTGTTTGTGCCGCATTTATACATTTTGTCCAAACGTTCGAGAATTTTCTATATCTTTTGGTGAACGTTCTGGAAATGTACAAAAACCTCGTGAAAGTTCTCGGACTTGAGAATAATTTCTCGTACGTTCACAGCCCCTTTCTAAGGACTCTTCTGTCCCAGAACAAGAAACTGGATGCGACACCTTTCGGTCGTGGCGATAGCGGCAGCTCTCTCCATTTTGGCAACTTCCTTAACCATGAAAGTAACAGTAAATGAATTTTTCCTGACCCGATATTCTACTTGGTTAGTAACTATACAGACCAACACTTAATCGCCTGTTTCTCGGAAGACGACTTCCAACATGTTTCCAACTGTCCTCCAATTCAGTTGATCTAAGCCACAACCAAGTTTGGGTACTGCCAATTTATTAGCATGGTGGAACTTCATTTCTCTTTTGAGATTCCATAATGTCGGTCTCAGATTTTTGTATAACGGCTTGGTACTTGAGTATTTTTTTGTGACCAGATAGAAAACGAAGCGCCTGTCACCACGTAGTTTTAAAACTTTTTGGACTGCCGGTTGCTGTCGTCATAGTTCTTCTAGTTGCCGAATCTTCTTTTTAAATACGACTGCAACCTCGCTAGACATGTCAAGATCCTCGCTCACGCAATGTGCAATGGCGTAATCTTTTTGTGTTTGGAACAGGTTTTGTTGTTGGTAACTCCAAACCTAGCTTTTCCAGAACCTCCGTATAAGCTCATAAACGTATCGAACTCCATTCCTTCGATTTGGTTTCTGGTTCTGCTGCTTATTACTCTGGTTCGGACCTGAACTTGTGTATTGTGGTTATCGCCAGCAAACGGGGCTAGACGATCGGCATGGACCACTTTTGTCTTGCTTGGGGGTTTTCGAATGCGATATTTGACGTCATTAATACGCTGCATGACTTCATAGGGGCCCTTCCATTCCCTTTGCAGCTTCGGCGACAAACCACGTCTTCTTTTGGAATTATACAACCACACCATGTCGCCAGGTTGAAACCCATCATTTTGTGCCTTGACGTCATATCTAGTCTTTATTCTGTCGCTGGCAATTTGTGTGTCTTTACGGACCTCCTTATGTACTTCGTCTAACCTCCTGGTCAGCTTGCTGACGTAGTCTTCTACAGCAACTTTTTCTTCCGGTTTTCGTTCAAATTAAAGGTCGCATTGCAGTCGTGTTTTGCGACCGAGCATCACACAGGATAGAGTTTGGCCTGTGCATTCGTGAACGGATGATTGGTATGCCATTCGGAAAAGGTGCAAATACTGATCCCAGTCTCTTTGGTGTTTTGAAGATTACTTTGGCTAAGTATTTTCTCATTGTTCGATTCATCCGCTCAACCATACCATCAGATTGAAGATGGAGAGGCGTCGTCCTAGTTTTCTTAATTCCCAACAGTCACCAAACTTCTTGAAACAGCCCAGACTCAAAGTTGCGGCTTTGATCGAAGTGTAATTCCAACGGAACTTCAAACCGGCAGAAAAACTCGTTTACTAATACGTCTGTAACTGTAGCTGCTTCTTGATTTGGTATGGCGTAAGCTTCCGTCCATTTCGTGAAATAATCCATCGCCACTAGGAAGTATTTATTTCCCGAATCGGATTCTGGAAACGGGCCTGCGATGCCAATCGTTACTCTTTCCATAGGGTTTCCTACGTTGTATTGCTTCATGGGTGCTTTGCACTTTCTCGCTGGACCATTTCCTGATGCGCAGACCGTGCAATTACGGCACCATTTCATGACGTCCTTTTTGCAGTTCACCCAGTAGAATCGTTCTCAAACTTTCTTCAATGTCTTCTTAATGCCAAAGTGTCCTCCTGTCCGCTTAAGCAAACCGTCTTCTACTATCAAAGGGTTTAACTGCGTCCAGTACGCTTTGATGTTTCTGCCCAAACCACTCACTTTTTTCCAAGTTGCTCGTCGGCCGTTTTCTTTCCAGTCCAGGAGTAGTCTTATTTCAGGATCGTTTTCGTGTTCGCGACGCAACTGCTCAGATTCCCACTATCATCAACCATAGCAGTTCTCAGAAGACATTCCACTTTTTCTTCAAGTAGCGAACAATTGCTGCAGTCTGCTGAACATTGTCTTCTGGACAAGACATCCGCGCTCTGTTGACTGGTTCCGGCACAGTGTTCTGTGTTGTAGTAATTTCTTGAAATCTCTGGATTCATCTTGCCACTTGTCCTTCCGGATTACGAAATTACAATAGCCATTTCAAAGCGACGCGGTCCGTTCTTACTAAAAATGTTCGTCCATACAAATATTTGTAGAAATGTTCGATGGACTTGACGACTGCTAACAGCTCCCTGCTAGTCACGCAATAATTCCTTTCTGGCCTGGACAAAACCTTGCTAAAATACGCGATAACTTTTTCTTGTCCATCTTGAACTTGCGAAAGGACCGCGCCTATGGCCAGATTGTTTGCGTCCGTATTCAAAACAAATTTTCCATCTTTTCTTGGATAACTCAAAATCGGCGAAGTGACTAGGGCCTGTTTTAGTTGATGGAAAGCATTTGCGCAGTGTTCATTCCATCTAAGTTCTGCTTTTTCTTCGGTCAATTTTGTCAAAGGTTTGGAAATATTGGCATATCCGGGTTAAAATCGTCTATAATAGGTGCACAACGCAAGAAAACTTCGGACTTGATGTTTGTCGATTGGTCTTGGTCATACTTGCACTGCTTGGATTTTGTCTGGGTCAGCCTTTACTCTCTTTATCTCTAGATACGACCTGGCCAAAGTATTGCACTTCATTCTTTAATACGTGACACTGCTTTGGGCTCAGTTTAAGGTTTTCCCCACGTTGTCGCTGGAACAATTCTTTTAAATTGTTCAAGTGTTTTTCAAAGGATCTTCCAACGACGATCACGTCGTCTAGGTAAACCAAGAACGTCATCCAAAACAGTCCGCGCAAGATGGTTTCCATCAAACGCCGAACGTTGCAAGAGCGTTACACAGGCCGAAGGGCACGATAGTAAACTGCCACAAACCAGTTTCAATCGTAAAAGCTGTTTTTTTACGATCCTTGGGTTCCAATTCTACCTGCCAGTAACCACTCTTTAAGTGTAACGTAGAAAACCACTGAGATTCTGACAGAGTGTCTAACGTATCGTCATTTTGCGAACAATGGCTGCAGTTCGCTGGACAAGACATCAGCATTCCGGTGACTGCTTCCGGCACGGTGTTCTGCGTTGTAGTAATTTCTTGAAGTGTCTGGATCCATCTTGCCACTTGTTCTTCCGGATAACAAAACTATAATAACCATTTCAAAGCAGCCGTTCTTAGTAAAAATTTTCGTCTATATAAATATTTGTAGAAGTGCTCTATAAACTGCTCACAGCTCTCTCCTAGTAACGGCAGTAATTCTTTTCCTTAACAAAACCTTGCTAAAATACGCGATGACCTTTTCTTGTCCATCTTGCACCCGCAGGTTAGAACACGGATAAAAAGTTTACCAACACTAAATTTTAATAACAGCCGACACTAGAAAACTGATATTTATGTTAATATCACGTCCGCGACGCGTTTACTAGCACCGGAACTTTATATATTTATCTTCACACGCGTTAATCGCTTAATTATTTTAAGTCGACAAAATATTCTCGATTCAATTCGAAATACTGACCTGTGCTTCTGGGCCATTGTCCCGAATTTGATAGTAACTTCGCGAACGTTTCAATATTTAAAAATTATAGAAGCAATTATAAATGACCAATAATGTTAAATGGAAATAACATCGTTAAAATATTTGCTATCTTATTGATCAAACTACATTTTTTTCACACAATCGCAAAAGCTGTTTGTCATTTTCTAATTTTCGTATTTTTATTGTAATTGAATTTGAATATAAACCAGTGCAATCAAAAAATATTGTATAGGCACTAAACTAAACTACTAAATCAAACAAAAAACTTAAATATGTAATAATTATTTTATTGCGTTGACGTTCGCATCCTTAAAGTCCTCGAGGTTATAAGGCGTGCCTCTTAAAGTTACTCTAATAACGTAAAAGTGATGTAATAAAAACACAATATGATTGGCTGAGTATTTGTATACGCTTCCACAGCCGTTGATCATTATAATAGTTTTTTTTTGCATTTTATGCCGTGGTTGTAGTAATCTTCCCAACCAACACAAAGATGTCCCAAGAACGTCCCTGGGACAATTTTCTGCGGATGAGTGGACGTTCCAAAATCGTTTTATTTTGTACTTGTGTAGGTACGTCTTAAGGACGTCCATAGAACGTTCTTTTAGCACAACTCTGTGCATCTCTAGGACGTTCCTATGCATCCGCATAGGACGTCCTTTTTAGATTTACCACCTGTTTAAGACTGCAATCCCAAGAAACATATGCGATTTATTGTCTGAAGGCAGTTCTTTGGGCTTTTCAAGAAGAATTATAATTTTTCCGATCTTTCTAAACGCCAGATTGGTCTTTTCAAATCGTGGAATTCAGCATAAAGCCTTTTTCTCCGCTTGTTTATATGCTTAAATGCAGCAGGTGATATCGTCTAAACTATAGTTGTTTGTAAAAAGATTATCCAAGTTTGGCAACACAGGACTCCTTGATCGGGCAATCGTTCGTCGCACAGATCAATAAAACTCGTTAATTTTGAACGACGTTTCTCTCGTCGACCGCATTATACAATCCAGAAACTGAAAGAACGAATTGGGCGCGACCTACCAGCCAGCTAATGTGCAACTAGTGCAACGACGCCATTTGGCGTCTTGCGTTTCATAAAGGCGTCGCAGCAACTACTTTTCAGAGCTCGGATCACCAAACGAGAAATGCTTCTTCTGGTGATACCGTTTTCGAGACAGTCTTTGAAGCGAAAATTGGAACGGCAAAACCGTACTCGAACGAATAAAAATTATAGAGAAGAGAAATATTCGAAGTGTTTTCTTTCAACAACCTGGTGACCTTGTTTCCTCGGATGATCGGTTATCGGTAGTAGTCGGCATTGTGCAATAGTGTTTAAAGTTTTAGAGTTCTATTACACGAGCGCATTTTTTCGTACGAACACATACGCGTTTTTTGTAACTTTTTGTAAACTGGTTTTACTGATTTTGTTTATTTTTGTAAGCGAAAAATTCTTTTAGAATACAAAATTAGAGGCAGATCACACGCCTTGTTTTTGTCGCGACATCTGTTGCTTTGGGATCAACAAGGGCGCCAGATTTTCTTAGACGGATGAACACAAAACGGCAATATATTTGTAGGGTGAACACAATAATTTACGTAAAAATATTTTGACAAAATAAAACTCAGAAAAGTAAGTAAGTAATATATCAGTGTATTTGTTCAATCAGAACGTATGCCGTCGGTTCTTTCGTGGCTCCGGGCTTGCGTTTTACGGAACTCACAGAACCCTGATCAGTACGACACTGATTGATGGCTAAGCAACCTGACGGAAGTTGTTTGTTTAAAATTTTATTTAGTTCTCTAACAATAAACACAACTGGCTAGAGAATACATAATCCACCTCCATTTTAATTTTGTTTGTACCGTTTGGAAGTTTACGCGACGTTCCAGGTAGTAAAGCAATTCATAAAGATGGCGTCATCACGTTATCTTTTTAGCATTATTTAGCGAGTTCCGGCTGATTACCATGGTGTCTTTGTACCTAGCCTTTTTTGGGATATGTATGTAACCTGTGAAATCCCTCCCTCGTTTAATGTAATCGGAAGAGGCGAAAGAAGACTACTACTACTATCGTATCTATTACTTCATTAAATTAGTTTATGCACATTAGTTGGTATAGCATATATCATCTTGCATTTATATTTATTACTTTACTTATGTCAGCCTTGTACGTACTACTTCTTAATAACGTAAAATTTTGCGTTATTTGATTTGTTTCAATTGTATTTATTAATCCTTAGCCTTCAGCATTTTAACTTATTTTATGTAATAACACGTTAGATAATACTGACTTAAATTTGCTTTCAGTCGCAAACTTTATATCATCTGTAACCTTATGTATTGTTGTTGAGTACGGCGATGTAACATTCGTCAAATTTCTTTTAATCATTAATCATTTAAACGCAGCCATAGCCAAAGACAAAATAACATTAAGCGTCGTACATAAGCTTATACACCACGCATAATTTCCGTTTTAAATCAGATAAATGGGGGTAGTAAAAGCCACTACGATTGAAGAAAAAGTGTCGGTTTACTAAGTTTTTGTACTCATATTTTACTTTTTTTGCTATTTATTATTATCATTGTCAATTGTTGACTTATTTTGCATAGTACATAATTAATTGTATGGTGGGTTGCCTGAACGAAAAGGCTTACATTGATATTATAGCTGTGACATTACTACATTAGTCGACACATCTATAATTGTTATGGATCTACTTTTCTCTGATCTGTATTGGGTGATATTTACTGGTTTTGGCGCTTTTTTTAATTTAATGTAGCGACTGGCTCGCCAGTAGTAAAGTTACGTAACAAGGTTCACCTACGAAAACTTTGTTACGACTTTTGCTTTTTTAATCGATTCAGTTCCTAGCGTTACAGTTGTCGGGGACTAGTCTGAAGACTACTAAGGGACTTGGGTAGGCCGGGTACCCCCAAACCTTTCTAAGCCTTTCTCAAGAAAAATTTAACTGCCACACAATAATATATTTTATGCACAATGGGACTTAGCGCTCTTTCTAGCGCAGACGTTTAGTTACGCCCATGTTAGTTGGTGCGTAAGGAAATAGGAGATTGTTGGAAATATCAGGAAGTGCAATAACATCTAAACCCGACAAGATCCTCTCAACTATAAACCTCCGATTCAGGTACTGACAAGTATTTTACTGCAGGACATTTGCATTACCTAACAAAACGTCTCAGTTCTAAGTAATGTCGTTTGATGCAACTTATGACAAAAACAGTTTTGGTGTACTTAGACGATGTTATTTTCTTACCATAGGTCTGGAGTCGACACTATCACCTATGAGAGACGTACGGTAACCGTTGAAAAAACAGTATGACATGTTTTACAGTCATCTCCACGCAGCGCACCCTAGATATCACTTGTCTAGATAGACGTGAACTTAAACGACTAGCACGGGTCATTCACAATGTGATGTTGTCTTTGATTAACGGCCGAGACGTACCATATCTCAACCTGGTAGTAGTCGTGGCAAAATTAAAGCTTTTTTCTACGGCAATAGAACGTCCGCAGGTTGTGGTTTACAATGCGACTGTTGACTTTAGAATAATATAAACTTGGTTTTGGATAGGACAGACAGGAAAGTACAGTATGAGCTAGTGCCGACTCCAAAGGCTGGTTCAAACTTTAAACAAAAACTCGAGACACAGCTTAGACCCAACGGTTTTACCAGTGCCGAACCGGACTCAGTTCTGGAGAAATATGGATAGCCGAGTTCTATTGCAGAGAAGCAATATATATCTACAGTTCCTATATGTCTTGAATCCATAAAACGAACAGAAATCTACCTGATTTTGTACTGGTGCATTTATCTGGAAAAAGAGTATAGAAGAAGAATTCATTTTGTACGATGGAGGAGACTACGACGGTCACTAGTCTAACGTGGCTGGACAACATGAGTATCTGAAGCAGATAGAGAGCCCTACCAGGAGTGTAATGTTAGTCGTCTCCACGTAGTGCGCTTTGGACATTTTACCATATTGTATTGTTGCTTTTAAGATGGTTACGTTTTCACCCAATTTCAAGTCCCTAGCATGAGCTTGACGTTGGTCGACGGCCGAGACGTACCGTATTCCAACGTGGTAGTAGTCGTGTGGATAGGGTTCCTTCTACGGCGGTGCAAGGTCCGCAAATTGTGGATTTAATTGTGTACGATCCAAACGAAAGGAAACCGTTTCTCATGTGGATGCTGTATTTAAAACAATAGTCGCTGCACCCAATTCAAAGAGTCGGGCTTAGACAGAAACTGTGAGCATCGTCGTCTGTGTGGTTAAAACACTGATAATTCCGAAACTCGATTTAATCTTTAGGAAAGAACCTGAATCACGGATTGGGCACGAGAGTTTTATCATTGCCAGTAATCGGGTAATCTTTCTAAAGAAAGAAGAAAGACCGAGTCCTATTGCATAAAAGCATGGAAGAGAGTTTTTCTTTTCAGCAACTGAAGCGTATTGTAGTAGCCGTACGCGGTTCAATACGTTTAAGGTTTATGTAAAGTGCCTTGCGCTTTAAACTCATAAAACGAACAGCAATCCACCTAATTCCAGTATCCCCAGTATACTGATGCAGGGCGAGGTAGCAGAAAAATCAATTTTGTAGGATGGAGGAAACTGGAACAGTGAGTCGTCAAACGTGGCCTGGTAGTAACACCAGTATCCGAGGGAGATAGGAAGCCCCTTCGCTATCCGTTGCTCTATTTACCGGTGTTGGTCTCTCGGTGTTTGGGAAGCAGCTTAGACACAGATTAAACGTCGATTTACTCCGTCGTGCCGCATTAGTCTGTTAACATAAGGAAGCGGGGTGGTTAGGCAGTCTATCCCCGTCTCAATACACACTACTACCTCACTAGCTGGATGCGCGAAAGCTGGAATCAAGGAGTTAATAGAGTTAGGAAGGAGCAGCTACTCTAAGTTAAGCACTAAACTGCTGATTTCTTACTAAGAGATTGGGTCGTGAACTCTCGAAAATGATAGTACAGGATACTGCGTCTGCCGTGTAACGGAAACTCGGCGTGCAAGATCCAGGGACTAAGGTTTGCTTTAGTATTTGCGATAAATTGCATGGCGTTCTAAATGGAGGAGGCTAACCAGTCCTCTCATTCTCCCGGTGCGGTTGAGTGCTTGGGTACTAACTAAGACACAAGTTGGACGTCGACTCTATTGAGCGACCATTAAATCTCTTAATGTAAGAGGAGAATGTTGCTTAAGCACTATATTCCCGCTTCGATACGCACTGCTACTCACTGAACCGTCTAGCAAAGATCGATCAGAAACAAAGATGTCATTCCGTGTTAAGTACTTCTTAATAGTGATTGGGTTGTAAAACCCAAGAACCAAGAACTAGGAGTAACTTTAGTACTTGCACGACACTCCGAGCGTGCGAAATAAGGGAGATAGCTAGCTCTTCGGTGCTACAATAACAATGACTGTCTATTAGACATACTCATTATTCAAAAAGCATTTGTATTGTTCAGAGTTAGATTTATTTAAGCAATAAACTACAATTTAGTAAAAAACGCACACAAAGCGCTCACTTACAACTGTCATCATTAACATGAATGACCGGTATCACACGATCTTTAACTTCAGAGTGTAACTTTGGAGCGATAATAGTAAGTAGACCGTTTGAAGACAATGTAGTCGTGACTCCTTTGATGTTGTGCCCTTCCGGCAGTATATATTTACGAATCAAGTGCTTCAACACGCTACCTTTCTCATCGTTTTTCTCGTGTTTAGCTTCAACCACAATTTGATCATCGTCGACAGTCTTCACGGAAACTTCATCGGGCGTAAAATCCTTCACGTCGAGCTTAACTTCAAACTTCGTCTTATTCGGAATGAACCATTCCGGCTTGCTATGTAGTTTCTTTAAAGGTTTTTCAAATACAAAGACGTCCGGGTAAAATTCTTCAGCTTTGTGCATGTGCTCATGCAACATGCGAAATGGTTTTTCCATGTCGCGAAAAATTGTTGGTAATAAAGACATTTTTCTTTGTATGATAAATATTATTGACAATTGTTTTTGACAAGGTTTGCTCGATTACTCAAACTAAAAATGACAGTCTCAATAAACAACGCAAAAATGGCAATATTTATTACGTCAAAAATACTAATTTCTAATATTATCTTGTATCCAATGCAAATATGAAGAAATTTTCGTTAGAATTATCGGTTGGCTTATATCGCAGAACGACACTCTTTCGGTAGTGATACCTTCTAAAGTCCATTGATTTTTGTAAGCGATCATAGCAGGTGCTCCGTCATCGTCAAAACAAGAAAAGTATGGATCTATGATTTTTGCTAAAGGTCGAAGACACATGTTGTATTCGTTTACTGTTTGTTTATACTGACACCTATCGTTGTGAACTAAAGTGTAAAACAATTTTTTCTTCAAATAATAAGTGCCCCAAGGTTTTGGCGAAGTAAAACTAGTAGTGTACAAAGTATCGTTGATTTCGGGTCGTTTAAATTTTGGCGTTGGAAGACAAATCGGTCGAATGTAATCTATAACGTTAAAGTAACAATTTTTTTTAGAATTTAGGAGACTTACCCGAAAAAGTCACTCTGTTTTTTAACCGTATCAGGGCAATGTCATTGTTGTAAGTCCAAAAATTATAGAATGGGTGCATATCCACTTCTTCAATTTCGTAATCAATTGATTCGACACAATCCTGTTCGTTAAACTGAGTTAGTTCGACGCAATCGGTTTTGTTCAATATGTTAAACTCGCCAAGCCGCACGACGGTGCTTTAAAAAAACGTCAAATAGAGAAAAAAAAACGTAATAAAACCTACATTTCCCATTGTCGCATCAAGCAGTAAGCCGAAGTCAAAACGTATCTCGCGTTGATCAAAGAACCAGAACATAAGCTAAATTCGGTATTGTTTCGTCCAACAGCTCTAATAGTAGCTAACCATGGAAATTCGTCAAGTGCTATATGCTCATCCAACGAAAGATAATCATCTCTATGCTGATACCCACAAAATCTTTTATCAGACAAAGTGTCTAAATTAGTTTCGCCGTCGAAATAAAACGATGCGTTTAAAGACGATGGGCAACACACTTGGAACCCACCTACTCTATCATCAGAGCAAAGGTATTTATATAAATGATCTTCATACTCTTTTTTGGGATTGGCAAATGCCTTCAATAATAAAGGACAATTGCTAAGGGTAACGCACGTCCTCTTTTCATTATCCGGCGTCACGCATTGATCTAAAACCACAATCAAAAACCTTTCTACGTAAAAACCGTAACTCACTGTAATTCGACGTAACAGTTTCTTTAATCCATTTGAAGTACCCAACTAGATTTAGATACTCGCCAGGACTATTGCTATCGCACTCAACTTTTTTAACCAAAAGTCCTTGTAAGTAATATTGGTTATCTTTTGTAAACATAAGGGGAGCTCCAATATGACCTTTACATAACTTATCAGTATTATTAGCATTTTCAACAGTTTTAATTTGGTTCCTGCTAGTAACAATTGCCGAAGACGCTATATTGCTCTTCTCTATGGGAAAAGACGAAAAAAAGATTTTTCCCCAAGTACCAGTGTAAAAAGTATCGCCGTGGGCGGTTTCCTGAAACGGTAAGCAAACTGGTTGAGTAAATCTGCCGTAATGTACCAAACGGTTCAACCGCAGCAAAGCGATATCGTTGACACCAGTTTTAAAATCATACTCTGGGTGTATGATTATATTTTCAAAGCCGTAATAAGTTTTTAAGACGCCAGGACCTAATGTAGCTGTTACGGTAAAGTTTTGGATGTACGTTATGTCGAGTTGTACTCCTTGCCTAACGTCATAATAAAATTTTTAAATTTTCTAAGAAAAAAACTCACAATCTTGTTTTATTGTCAAAGGACAGACAATTCGCTGTTGTTAGCACATATTTTTGATTGATAAGACTTCCGGCACATTTCGTGTAAAATAATCCATAAGTTGTGTCCAGTACTATAACCGCAGCTAGCCATGGAGATTTTGCTAGGAAACTATCTGACTGTTCACGGCCACAGTTGACGTTGTCAAAAAATTCATCTGCGACAAAAATGTTTATGCAAAAGTTTAAACCCAGCCAACGTTGATGTTAAAAATAACTTACCTGAAACGCATGTTTGAAGTAAACACAGAAGAACTACATTTACAATACGCATCTTAACACTCATGTTTCAATAATAACAAAGATTATGTTTCTATGTATGACCTATGTAGTTCAAGGCAAACCAGATAAAAATTTGAAAACGTTCTTCCGATTATTCAAATACATATGACAATACTGTTGTAAAAATATTTTAATGGCAAAAAAGTTGATTCTAGGAGCGTTTTATTAAAGCTGATGCGTCATCATCAAAAAAACCAAATTAAAAATGTCCTTGCTAAAGATAAACACGCGCTGAAGATAAAATCTGATGGGTTTTTCAACGACTTGTCGAAATTGGAATAACACACAGAAGTCTGCTAAAAAGTAACAATAGGAAGTTTAGCCAAAAAACGAAGCTTGGGATACATTTGGTAGCTTTTTAAATTATTAAGCGGTAATTCGCAATGCTTTATTTCGAATACAAAATCAAGCAACTAAACATAAAATTAAAAAAAAACAATTTCGCAAAGCGTAAGCCACTAAGATCCTAATTTTGTTAGTATTTTTTTTTTAAAAGTCTTACTATGAAGTACTTAGTTTACTGATTTTTTCTAGGTCGAATATATTGAATCCATACACAGTAATTTACAACGCATGTTCTAGCTTAAATATCTTTACGCAGAGAAAAATAATTGAAATAGTTTACTAAGACCTCAAAATTCTTTCTGTTGTTTTTTGGTACCTTTGGAAGACACTTTCCGTCTCCACTTTCATAAGTAATCTTTTTCTCTCTTTAGTACGTGACTAAATCAAGAATTTTTAAATTACATTTCTTATACTAATGAATTAAAAGCAAAGTTAAAATCAATCATTAGTTTGATAGGTAAAATATTGAAACGTTCTCAAAGTAATTGTCAATTTAGAGAGAATAACCAAAGGATGTGAAAAATTCTCGACACGGATAACAGAAATATATAAAGTATTCAAAGGGAGCTGAGGTCAGTTTTTCGAAGTCAAAAGTTAAAAAGACTATCGGCTTAAAATAAATATATAATTAACGTATGTGCTAAGATAAATAGATGTGAAAAATAAATATAACGGCGTATAAGCGCACTTGCTTTTAATGTAAATAAATACCGGTTTAGATAAACAGAAGTTATCCACGGACATTTTTCGAGTGATATTAATATATAAATTAGTGTAAGTGTTTAATTAAAGATCATTAGATTTTAGTTTCAAAATTCGTTACACTGGAGTCAGTGTGAAGTTCGCGGTTTTAAGAAGTAAATACAAGTAATTTAATATTGCTCTTGTAATAAAAACGTTGTATGATAAGTACGTGTCGCTTGTGCTTGTTTTGTATTTAGTAAATAAAGAATCAAACGTTATAAGAATTTAGTGTTATTAAACTTTTTATTCGTGTTTTAACTTATGCTGTTGACGCGTTTGCAAGCAGTTAAAATGGATTCAAAGTTTATTGAATCCCTCGAATCAACAAAAAATGGCCAAAAATCGAGCAGTAAATATATGGAAGAAAATTCTTGAAAAATGGAAAATACCCAGGAAATAGCAGAAAAAAATAGAAAATCAAATGAGAATTGTTTAAGCAGATATGTTAAATTTAAGAGAAAAAATATGCGATGTTTTAAAAAACAAAATAGAAGCAAAAGAGGACAAATTAGAAGACAGAATGAAACTGCCATGATGAAGAAAGTGTCACGAGCGAAGATTTAATCGAAGAAACGACGCACAAGTTTAAAATTCTACCTCAAAATTTTGATGGTAAAGTTTTATGATCAATTTACCACAAACTGTTTGAAGCCACAGCTGTAGCTAACGGTTGGAACACCAAATAGAAAGCGACGTTTTTAACAATGACCTTGCTCGAAGAAACGTTTGGAAGACTGTTTCTGACCACCTCCAAGCAAATTACGAACTCTTAATTTTACGTTTAGAAATGAGTTATGCAGATGCTTATCTTCAACAGATGTGCGAAGCCCAAATAAAAAATCGGGTTCAGAAAGTTGCAGAGAGTCTTTAAGAGTTCTTTGCGTATCCTACTGCACTAGATACCTTCTTGTAGCAATTAGGTATTTAAACCTTGGTGGACGAGCTTCGAGACAGCGAAACGCAGCAAACTCTACAGTTAGCTCGACTCAAGACGTTGGAAGATGTTTTATTGTATGCCTTGGAATTTGAAGCAGCAAAACAAACAACGCAACGAGACAGTTATAAACTCCGCTGTACTGCAGGAGTACCCTCGTAGACACTAGAAAGCACGACGAATACTTCGGAAAAAGGAGTGACGACTTTGAACTGCGGGGAAATAGGCCACGTACGATGACACCGTACCAAACCTAAGAAGAAAACAAGAAGGGCACTCGAAAGCTTGGAATGCAATAGCACAAGGCTTCCACGGCCAGAGTCTATACTAAGATAAGAGCGTTCCGGGTTTGGACCGTGTCATTGTTGTAACCGAAGCTGCCAACGTTTCGCCCAATTTCGTAAGGGGCTTCATGAAGGCGTAAGAGAAATCGAAGAACTCAAACAAGCAAATCTAACTAAAAACTTCTCAAAAGTTAGGTAACCAACTTGTGAACCAAACCAGATTCTAAACTCTGAAAAGGTAAGAAAGAAAATGATAAACTTGAAAAATCAAACGAAAATCTAACAAAGAACCGCTACAGAGTTAGGTAATCAACTTCTGAACCAAGCCAGATTCTAAGCTTTATAGAAGGACTTAAAAAGAAATAGTCTCTGTATATAAAAAAGAAGTTTTGTCACAGCTGGTTAAGCTCGACTCTGATTAGATTACGGTTGAAAGGGGACGTGTTTTCAATAAAGGACTAATGACTGGGAGCCAAAGAGGGGATAGCTCGAAACCATGATCACGATTGAAGTTATTGGGGTGTTTGATGATTTTTATGCTCTCTCGGAATTTCCTGTTAAAAAAGAATGGAGATTTGACAATCACCAAAAAGTTATCAAAATCTATCTTGTGACCTGTAGTAAAATGATGTTGAGTAACTGAAAACTTAGAAATATGCCTTTTCCTTATACAAAGACCATGTGAGTAATAACGGAACGACCGGTTTTACCAATGTAGACTAAACCACATGAACAAGGAATTTGGTATACAGCTTGAGATGAAAGTGTAGAAAATTTGTCTTTAGGAGAAGGAAGAATCTGAGAAATTTTGCCTGTCAAATTGAATATGAGTTTAATACTATTCTTACAAAGAAGTTTCCCTATTTGATCTGTAACCTTGTGAATGTAGGGTAAAAATGCTAATGTCAGATTAGATTCGAGAGTAGAAATGTCCTGTAATCGATTACGTGGATGTAGACGACGATTAATAACTCTATGAATATCTCGCTTCATATAACCATTGTACACTAAGGTTCTAGTAAGATGACAGAGTTCCAAGCCTAGATTCTCAGGTTGGCAAATAGAAAAGGCACGATGAACCAAAGATTCAATAACAGAACGCATGAAGGTATCTGTCCATATGGGTGGGTTTGCTATAAACAGAATGGCCCAAAAGTCAAAAAATGGGAGAGAACCATTACTTTCGATTTCCACAGTAAATTTGAATCTAATTGTTGATTGTTAAGATGATCAAGAAACTTAGACAATTCGAGATGACCATGAGACCAAACAATAAACGTGTCGTCAACATACCTAAACCAAACTTTAGGTTTTAATATTGATGATTCTAAAGCAACCGTTTCAAAGCATTCCATAAAAATATTAGCTACAACAGGTCATAGGTAATACGAACTTAGTAAAAAGTAAAGTGACATCAAAGCTCACGAGAAGATCTTGGGGTTCAAATTTTATAGTTTCTAGACGTTGAATAAAATGCTGAGAGTTGAGAATGTGAGAAGAGGTTTTACTTGTAAACTCGCAAAGAATGTTGGACAAGAACTTGGCTAGTTTGTAGGTAGGACCTTGGATAGTATTGATGATAGGTCGAAAGGGAATACCTTGTTTGTGAACTTTGAGAAGTACGTATAGACGAGGTGGTTTAAAATCTGAAAGGGTAAGTCGACGCTTAGTTTCAGGAAGTAGATTGGAAGATTTGATGATTTAGCTGACTTCACGTTCAATCCTCGAAGTGGGATTAAGAGTTAGACGCGGTCCAAATCCGGAAAACGTTCTGATCTTAGCTTGGAATGAGTTTACCAAAAGAGACAAACGTTAATTCTATTTAGTCATGTACCAGACTGTTCGAATGGCATCGCTTATAAAGCCCTTGATTAACATTTATTTTAATGGCAAGATTAACGGACGAAGTGTTTAGCTACTGGTTGACACGGGAGCGAGAACGGATTCGTCTGGACATACTACGGAAAAATGAAAAGACATTACCAGTAACAGTACGACTTCGAACGGCGACGGGCGTTATAACGAAGTCTGAGTTCCATTTGGTTATGAAGAACAATGTCCCGAAGATCGACAGTGAAGAGATTTCTTTTCATTCGTCAGAGAAGGCAGCCGTTCGAGTCTTATTGAGTGTAGACGTTGCTACAAGCTTCTAGTAGTTTTACGAACTTTGCACGGCTAACTCGCATTAGGATTGAAACAATTCCTATAGGAGAGAAGGGAGGTTCAAGTGTTAAGAATTTTATTTTAATGGGCGGCAGATCTTGTTTTGCAGATACAAATCTTGTTAGATCAGTACAGAAGGTTCAAGGCTTGCATTAAATTTTAAGGTCCGTAAAGTTGAAAGAATCGAAGAAAGTAACCAAATCGTTAACATCAAATTTACTTTAATCGTCTTAAGTTAGAAAGATAACTTGTGAATAAACGTATGATCAATAACAAATAGATAATGCAAAAGCCACACAATAAGTAATTTAGTTTGAATACACCGAAAGTATTGGCAACACACAATAGATTCAAATAGTAAGTATAACGACCAGAACATACAAACCGGAGTGTATCGTATGTCATGTGGAGGTACTCGTTAGAGGGCGTCGAAGAGTAAAGCTTAACTTCAAGTCAACCAAAAATATACAAGGCAGCACGTGACTTTGCTCGCAAGGACTGAAAGTGTAGTGATGACACGCCTGAATGGAAATTTCCGGGAAGCCTGCATTTGGGCTATTAAACCTATAGACACGATGCCAGTTAAGATCTTGAATGTCAACTAATGCACGATAGTATCTCAAATTGTGAGATACGTAAATGCTAATGAAGATACGTTATCGAAAAAGGGTCCACAACATCTATTGGACATTCTTACCTCCAAATGCCAAAACCACAGTCAAGATCAGCTGATCAGTTAATAAAGAAAATCTATCGTGGTGAAGCATAAAATTAATACCGCAGACGCTCGGCTGACGTGACAACATCCACGCCGACCTCCTTTGTCTAAAAGAGAAGAAGTCGAACAAATCATAACGGATATGGAGAGAGAAAGTGTTATTGAACCTTTAAAAAGTTTTCAAAGGGAGCTGAGTCAATTTTTCAAAGTCGAAAGCTAAGAAGACTGTCGGTTAAAATAAATAAGTAATTAACATGTGTGCTAAGATAAATAGATAAAGTGTCCGTGTTAGTAAAAAATAAATATAACGGCGTATAAGTGTACTTGCTTTTAATATAAACAAATACTGGTTTAGATAAATAGAAGTTATCCGCGGACATTATTTTTGGAGTGATAGTAATATATAAATGTGTGTAAACGTTTTTTTTTTAAATATCGTTAGATTTAATTAGTTACGTGTAGTTCTAACGTGTAAATATTTCGTTATAAATAAATTAGTTTTTAAATTCGTTACAATATTGTTATGTGATTGGATAACGACGTTACAATAACATATAGCATGTTTTGTTAAAAATTTGGTGTAGTAAAAATTTTCTAATATGAAATTTATTCTCAACAACAAGAACAAGAACAAAACTGTTATAATTGTTAAAACACGAATTCATTTTTCCGGTAAAGTTCGAAAGACGTGAACATCGTCTACCGTTGTAAACGTCCGACAAGGCTTTCATTGTTATGTATTTCGCACACCTATTTGTATATGATGGGGTAAACTCCTGTTTTTTTAATCGTGGTTTAATCTCATTCTTTTATAATTGTCTGTAGCGGGATTCCATACCTCCACACGTGTTCGTTATATGGGGGAGTTGATAAGCACATGTGGTAAATGGAAAATTTACATGATGACATCACATCACTGGTGTTACCACCACCTACATTTTCGAGAAGTTGATTACAAGTATCACCATACTGGAGAAAACAATTACCGAAGTTACGACGTTAATTGAAGAAAAACTCTGCGCATTTACTTACTTTAAATGCTCGTATGGTTTAAAAAGGGATTAACTTGTGATAACGCTGTATGTACGTTTGCTTCTGTGTTAGATTTTAATTGAGTTATAGGTAATGCTGACAGGATATGCACTAGCTAGTTTATACCTGCAAGAAACTAGATGTAAGCGTTACATTTTTACTTTAATTATTAATAGTTAATGGTCAGTCAATCGTACGTACATATTAGGTTGTAATTACAATTAATGTTAAAATCTTTTGGTTATGTCACATATTATAATACGGTGCGCTTTGATTCTCTAAATCTTCGATTTTTGTACGTTTGTACTTTAGTTTACGAACGTAAAACTTTTCTGTACCTAAAACTTTGATCGACTAGGCCAATTTGCTGTACGACGTGTTGCCCAGTCGAGGGCGTAACTTATACTTAGACTGTGGTATCAACCTATGTGCTAATGTTTGGAAAATTTATATTAATATACTCATGTACATTCTTCTACTGTGTCTAACGTGAACTACTGTCTGTGATAAAAAATAAATATATATGCAGTGTTGTCACTTTTGTTTTGTCTGTTGTTCTTTTTCATCTGCGGGTAGATTTAAACGGTGTCTCCTATTTTAGTCTTTCATCGTTTTGACGCCTTTTTTAATTAGTTTATAATGTAAGTAACATCACGAAGCCTACGACTCTATCTCCGGGAGCAACTGAGTTAGTCGTCGCTTTATTTTTTTTTTTGTTACGAGAAAAACAGCGTAACAAGTTATTTAAGTAGTTAACGTTTTTTTAATAGTTTTCTGCGGTATTCACAAAATATTAGTTATCACATATATCGCTAACGCAATCACAGTTAAATTGACAATAACATTTCGTCTACCTTACAAATGGTCAATTTTGACTTCTTTTTTTTATGTAAACGATATTTGAGTTAGCAATTCAGTATATTAATAGTAGAGGTAGATATAAACATCTTTAGACTAAGTACTTATACCTAATCGCCATTAAAAACACCTTAATATCCGACCTGAAGAAAAATCAACCGAAACGTCGCTTACCACAATCAAAAATTTGCGTGCTCAGCCGACACTTTAACCGCGATCACACGATGCGTTCACCAACTCGACCACCACACTTGTGATAATTAAAAGAAAAATACTTTAAGTGTTGCTAGACTTGTTAAGGCTCAGCCAAAAAAACTTACGATCGAACTCCATCGCCCCAACTAACGCTACGTAGTAAACAACACAAACTCGTAAGAAGATCGCACTAAAATATTAAGAATAATTACAGAAACAAAACTTCGTCATAAACACATAAATTTAAAAACGACAAACTATGAACTAGTCGGCCCCAAAAGCTACTACCGCCACTATAAAAAAACCCAGAAAGAAAATCTTGCACTGCGATGCCGCACTACCGCTAATCGTAATCGAGATACGTTTGAACTAAAATACTCTCAAAGAAGCTGACGTTACACCACGCTCACAGCAGCGTCAGTACGAATACGACCGGAAGCCAACGAAGATGTGCTAATTTAATTTTTTTAAAATTTTTTTACTACTCAAAAGGCACATAAAATATAAATATACAAGCTTATTAGCGCTTGATGTATCTTTAGCAATAAATTCAGGGCAATGCCTCAAAGATTCGGACTTCAGAACCAAATTAATGATATAAATTTTCGTATGAATTAGTTACAGCGCTTGACGCTTATCGGAATCACAGATAATGTTCAATCGGGTAATGTTATAACTTCACTAAAGTAACAATCCGGACGCATGCTACTACATAGAAAAAACGCCGCTTATAGTAATCATACTTTAGGTTTATGTTATCAATTTATTTTCAATAACTTTTTTTTTGATGCATTTTTGAGCTGAATTTTCATAATACGGTTGTTTAGAGTGAAACATTTTATCATTGTACTCTAAAAATAGTTGTTTTGCATATTTATCTTATTTTTGCGGTGTTATTCATTTATTAAAATAATTTGACTGATTTACGAAACGGTACATTATTTTAATATCTGTAAATACGTTATCTTCGTGAATTAACTTGGAAAGCACGTGCCTTCTTAGAATAACAACTTAATTAAAACTACGTCTTATGTGATAACGTTGTTTTGTTTTTATTTTTACTGTCAGCAAATTTCTGAGAAGAATTGTGTTTTATTAACGGTGTCAGCAAACTGTTTAATGTCAGATCCGTTGACTCAAAATGCTGCTTGTTTTAAACGTTTTATTAAAATTTTTTTTTGCTTGTATATACGCTTTGATTTCACCTTCTAAATTAACAACATGTTATCACATACACGCTGTATGTATTTACTGCTTTCTAACAAATAAGCATTTTTCCTGAATTTCGTATATTGTTATCATTCGGTTATTGTTATCAAAAACCTCAAGTCCAAACGTGATTCTATTAAGCAGCGTGCACTGCATAGTTAAAAACGTAGGCATTCGGCCAGAAATAATACCAGCATTACCTACAATACCTATACCAGATCCCAGATGTGTTTTTATTATGTCAATAAACAGAAACATGTAGAATATTTCTGTTTATTGACATAAAAGGACCATCCTTAGCCATTCAAATTATCTTTTATAATTTTCTTATCAGCATGTGTGTTCACTAACTAGTTAACTTTAATCCAATTTATATCAAATTGGAGTAGAAATTTTGTAAACTTGGTAGTTTGTTTTATTGTTTTAATCGCTCGAATTCTATAAACAAATATATACAAATTAGAAACTGTACATTCAATTATAAAATTGTCTTTTATTAGGGGGATAATTGTGTTTCTCAGAATACCAGTTGTTTACGTAGACCGAATTTCATAACTTACTGATCTGTAACTTAGAAATCTGTAATATTAACAAAAGCAGCGCCAAATATGTCAATTTTGTGTTTGCATCCAAATCTACTAGAGTTTTGCATCCAAATTAATGTTTCTAATTTTAGCGCAGTCATTGTCTAACTACCCACACAGCACAAGCATATCCAGTGGATATGAAATGTACACACCAACCATGGATACCGGAGGTGCATCGAACATCCATATTTAATATTATGGAGCAAGGATGGAGGTCCATTGGATATATCATTCCGTCACGGAAAGATCTTCATAGTATGTCCATAGGACCTCCAGGTGGATAAACATTTTACATCCATATGGAGATATATTGAACAGTCATATGAACGTACAAAATACATACATATGGAGGTTCAATGAACATTTAATTAAAGTATAATAAACATTCATTTTTTTATAGAACCTTCATATGTAGGTAAAATATATGTGCATATCTATATATTAACAAAAAATATGGCCACACGTCAAATAAAGTCAATACAAAATGCCAATAGTGATATTTTCCAGATGCAACAACTCCGGTTGGTCCACAGAAAATATGACCACTTGTTCATTTTCACTCAAACACAATCGAACTTTTTTATTTACACATTCTCTCATTTTTCTAGAGCTTTTATCCATTATTTATATTATAGGAATCCAAATACTTACTAGATTAATGTACAGCAAAAGTAAATTCAAATATGCAAAAATACCTTGTCTTTACCCAATAAACACATCTGTACTGGCAATGTACTCCTTAGCCGGCACTCAGAATGCTGGCAATGTACTAAAATGAAGTACACTGCCGGTAACCAGGTGACACACCGGCCGATATATTGCCGAATGAATCTTGCCAATGCAGAAATTGCATCGAACCAATATCGGCAAGTTATGTATATTAATACAAGTTAAATGCAGAATGCCAGTGAAATCTGTGCAATATAATATGTACTTTGCCATCACATAAATAGTGCGCAATTTTAAAAGCATTGGCAATGTTAGCAACTTAACACAAATTAAATGCATACAATGGTATTATCATTTTTAATTTAATTAATAAAACAATTTGGAAACTTAACATACAATGTCCATATATGTACTGAAAAAAATTTTAAAAATATAAAAAACGTATTTACATTCATTCTGTGCTTATGTTTATTGGCGTCTTTCGTACCCACTACTCCTGGTGTTTATTGCGTGTTGTAAAGCTGCACCACAATTTGAATTTTTTCTTATGGATACTGTAAAATAAAAATTACATTGTACTGCTACTCAAATAACTTATGCACTTTTTTAGCAATTTCTAAACTAAATTTTGAAGTTTTTGAAGTAATTATAAAGAATTGCTTTGTAAAAAGTCGTGAAATAAAATACAACACGAAAGTCAAGTTTGGCAGTAATGCACTTGAAATCACATTACGTTAATATACATATAAAGTTAATGTTTTAAGTTTTAACCTATAAACTATAAAATACTTTGAAGCCTCTTACCATAAATGAAATTTAAAATATTTTTACAAATTTGTTTTGCTTGATCCAGACCAATTACTTGGTTAAAACATGTCTCGTTTGCTGTATCTTTTCATCCAACAAAGTAGATTGAATCGATCTAAAAAAAATTTCAATTAAATACAACTCAGCAATAAGAATAATGAATTCAGAAATTGTAGATAACTTACAAACTGGCTCTTAGATTACAAATTCCAAAGTCATTTTATATTTGTGCGAAAACGTGTTAGTTTTTATATACTTATTATTAAGAAATAATTTATATTTGAATTTAATACTTACTTATTTTGTTAATCCATCCTAAATGATGAAAAACAAGCACATTTTTTCGAAATTTTAAAGCACAAAATGGTTTGCATACGATAAATACAAGCTAAACAAAAAGCCAAAAAGTTTGCGTGTGCAATAACAGTGTGCAATACGCGAAAACCTTGGCGAAAACAAACGAACAACGAAGAAAGTTTAAATTAAACCACGCCAAGTGTTTTTTTTTACTTTTTCAATTTTTCATTAAATTTGTTGTTGCATGTTAAATATTTACTACAAATGTTAAATTTTAGAGAATTTAATTATTTCTAAATAATTTTGATAAAAAATAGCAACTCACAATATTATGTAACATGATACATAAAAAAAATGTTTCCGAACATAACACTTATAACACTTAAGATAATCCTATTTCACAGATATCCATGAATGTATATAAGGTGCATATACAATGGATATTAAACTACGGATGTACATCAATGGATATTATATGGATAAATATGTATATCCATTGCATCTCGCGTGCTGTGTGGGTATAATGTATATAAACAAGGGTATTACGTATTCGATCGAATAAATCCTATTATTGCGTACTCTCATTTGGAAAATTTATTATTTTTGAGAAGTAATTCGGTTCCCCCGTCTCAAAGAGTAAAAATAAAAAAATAAACAAATAAAAAACAATGTAATAGCTAGCAATTCCTTACTGGTTCTTTATCATTATAAATTTTGCTTTGACAATGTTGTTTGTTGCTTTATCTTTTTTTTTCTTTTGAGTTTTTAGGCTTTTCGGCGCATTTGGCACCGTCGTGCACCATACGACTTTGCCCTTATGTACGGTGCGGGACTGTGTCTATCTTTGTTATATATTAAAAAGTATAATACAAGTGCGAACAGATGTTTTTTTATCAACTTTTTAAATTATAATCTAGTAAAATTAAATTAAAAGTTATTGCATGAACGTTTTCTATTAAAATCAATAAAGCAACCTTCTTTAAAACTAAATTTGAAGTTAAATTAAATTAATGAAACTGCATGGAGATTTTGGCAGCGTTCAGATATACATAGCCGTCAGCTATTAAGTATACGTGAACGCGGCCATTATCATATGTTAGATCCAGAGGTACGTTTTGGTTGGTTTTGGGTACGTTTGAATCTTTGAATATATACAAAATATGGGTGAATATTTAACAAACACTTGTCGAATTTGTTTACAAGAAATAGTGGAAACCAACCAGTATTACTTTCTCAACAACGACAATGAGTTACACTTACAATCCAAGTTGTTGGATTTTCTGCCAGAATTTGTAAGTTAAACCAACTTAATTCTGTTGACTAGTGTGAAATTTATTACAGGATTTAAACATAACATCAAATCCTATTACTTGTAACCAATGTATGATCACGATTGTGGAAATCTACCAATTCAAGCAACTATGCATTCAAACTGAATCTACAGTAAGAAAATTATGTCAAATGCCTTTTAATGATGCCCTAATTTGTGTTAAAACGGAGGTTATTAAAGAGGAGTTGATTAATGAGGACAACATTAAAGTTGAACTAATTGTGAACGATGATTGTTGGAAAATTAATACAGATGTACCTGTAGACATTGAGAAACTGCCAAAAAGAGAATTGTATTATTGCCACGACTGTGATTTCAATACTAACAAGAAAACGAATTTGATTCAACATCTAAAGATACACAAGAACGTTGTATGTTTTCAGTGCAATCTTTGTAATTATCGCTGTGTTAAAAAGTTGGCATTTAAAATGCATTTGCAAATGCATACTGAAGAGAGGTCATATAAGTTGATTGAGTTTGATTATAAACCATTTATTTGCGGAATTTGTGGGTTTTCTTTTCGAAGTAAATGGTATTTAAAGAATCACATGGTTATTCACAGCTCCGAAAAACCATTTGTTTGTAAAACTTGTGGGTTCTCTGCTCGACGCAAGAATGGCTTAAGGTGTCACATGTTTACTCATAGTTCAGAAAAGTCATTTGTCTGTAAAACTTGTGGCTTCTCTACTCGATATCAGTATAATTTGAAGAAACACATGGTGACTCACAGCTTTGAAAAACCATATGTCTGTGATACTTGTGGGTTTTGTACTGGACATAAGTTGGTCTTAAGGAGACACATGGTGGTTCACAACTCAGAAAAACCGTTTGTTTGTCAAACTTGTGACTTCTCTACTCGGTATAAGCAAGGTTTAAGTAGTCACATCCTCACTCACAGCTCAGAAAAACCATTTGTTTGTGGAACTTGTGGATTCACTACTCGACGTAAGTGTACTTTAAAGTATCACATGATGATTCACAGCACAGTAAAACCGTTTGTTTGTGATATTTGTCAGTTTTCTGTGCGACGTAAGCACGAATTAAAGAGGCACATGCTCGTTCACAGCTTAGTAAATCTATTTGTTTGTGAAACTTGTGGGTTTTCAGTACGACGTAAGTCGGACTTAAAAAGACACATGGTCATTCACAGCTCGACGAAACCGTTTGTTTGCGATACTTGTGGTTTCTCTACTCAACGTGAGTATACTTTAAAGCATCACATGATGATTCACAGCTCGGTAAAAAAAAACATGATGGTGTAGTTTAGACATTTTTACAGGGATTCAGTTTTTACAGCTTATTCTTAATTTGATTATCTTTTTATTAAATTTGTTACAGTTGTTTGATAAATTTAAATGACAAATTCAAGACATATTTTTAATGTGCTATAATTTTAACAATAAAAAAAAGAATCGTTTTATTTTTCTTGTTTATAACGAACTTAAAATTATTCTGTTTAATTTACATTTTTTTAAAAATATTTTTATTAGTATTGTTACGTTTTGTTTCCAAAAAGTGTTCGAAGGTTAAAAAAATGAAGGAAACTCCTGGAAGCGATAAGAACACAAGAGCCATCGGAAAACTAGTAGATCGTCCGAAAGAAGCAAAAGTCGAACTCCATCCACGCTGCATCGACAACTCTCTGAACAGCATGTATGACGAGGAGTTGAACTATTGGTTGACACAGGAGCGACGAGAACAATAGTGCGCCCAGATGTAGTTCGAGAATATGGGAGAATAACACCAATCACGACACAACTAAAGTCAGCGACTGGCGAAACAGTCCCAATTCCTGGAGAACTAATGGTGACTATTTGTATTGAAAATAAATTAATTGATCATCAGACACTGGAGAAATGATCTTGTGAATGGACCTTATAAGGAAGTGTAGATTCCATTTAGACATGGAAAATGATGTCCTCAAACTAGAGAACGAAGAAATTCCTTTTCATTCGTCGAAACATTAAAAGGTGAGAGTCGTTCTAGTAAAGGATGCCGTTTTACCTGGACAAACTGAGAGCGTTGGGAAGGGACGTCTGAATGGAGATCTCTGGGAAGGTTCTATTCGTAGCATCGAACCAACCGAAAATGAAATATTCGCCTAAGGGCTACTAGTAGTTATGTAGCCTTGGTCGTGGCGCACATTTTCCCGAGCTTTTTTCAAAAGCTGAATTTCAGCTGCGTTCGTGAAAGATCGGGGGAGCTCGTATTTACTTTGGTTGCGTTCGTGTAAGTTTGGGTACGCGCGCAATTTTCAAATTTGAATTTCGTGCAACAACAAAGTAGTTTGGCTAACCTGTTGATTCTAAAAATGGAGAATTGTTCTTATCAAAAAAATTTTTAGAATTACACATCAGTTTATAAAGTATTTTATATTCAATTGCGTATTTAGTATTTGCAAATAACAAAACAATTAATTTTTTGAATGTAAATTTAAAATGGCCAATGAGTACTTGAAATAATGATGCCTACACAGTTGCCATCTTAAACTAACAAAATTTAATGAAAATAGCGGAAAATATAAGTAACTTCAATAGTTTGAGCTCACCCTGTAAATTTGATTCAAATAATAACTGAAATCAGTACAAAAAGGACAAATTAAAATAAATACAGTTTTATTACACTTTGCTAAATATTAATTCTTTAAATAAACTCAACTCGTTATTAATATTTATTATATCATCTACATTTTGTTCTACAATTATAGACATTAATTTTGCAATTGTGAATTTCGGTTTTGTAAATTACAATGTTTATGTAATTTCTTCAGTAATTTCCCGCATTCTCGTAGTAGTTCTTCAAATAAACTATTCATCGTTTTTACTTATTTATATACAAAAATATTTGTTATTAAAGTTAACCTTATTTAAATTATAATTAAAATTTATAACTATTTTTTATAAAAACATCATAGTAACAAAAAGAAACAGTGTTTTTTCTGCAGATGGTATCATATTTTAATTTAAATATATTAAACAATATAAAAAAAATTAACAAATAATTTCAATTAAAAATAATTAACGTAATAAATAAATCTCTTCAAAATCAAGTAGAAGTTGATATTTAATGCAATGTTAACAAGTTAGATATCGTGTTTTCAATCATCACCTATGATAGTTTTATTTCTACCTAATCAACTTACTTTAATTTAGTTATCTATTATCTTTAAATCTGTGGTTTTCAAACGCTTCCGATTAGGATCTTACCCGAACTGCAAGAAATTCAAATTTGATAAATGCGTAGCCGAACTTGCACGAAATCCAAATTTTCGAATAATACAAGAAAATTAAAACCCAATCTCTCGCGATTTTACCCGGACTTGCACAAAATTCAAATTTGAACACACTCGAACTTACACGAACGCAGCCGAAAAAATACGATCTTACACGAACGCAGCCAAAATTCAAATTTTTAAAAATGTACGCCAAAACCAGCACTACATAACTACTGTTGGTAAAGCTCTGGTGAAGGTCAAAAACGTAATACCAGTTAGAATAATGAAGATCAGTCCAAATCGGGTAACTTTGAGGAAGAATACTGTAAATACTGTGCGACAATCTTCGTCGGTGTCTTATATTCTGAAACGGAAATGTTCTATTGGATGAACTGCAAAGAAGATATAAAGGAATGGTGTCGGAAATGTAATTTATGCGCGTAACGGACCAATTTGAAAGCGCAAGGCGTCGGAAATCCATTCGAAAGGGTAGCAATTAACATCGCAGACCTACTCTTAGAAACGTAACAAGGCAACAAGTACATTCTGGTGGCCATGGATTATTTCACCAAACGGACGGAAACGTACGCAATACCGAATCAAGAAGCCACAACTGTTGGGGATGTGTTGGTGAAAGAATTTTTTTGTCGCTTTGAGGTTTCGTTGGAGTTTCATTCAGATCAGGGGCGTAACTTCGAGTCTGCCTGCTTTCAAAACGTCTGTCGAATGCTGGGAATCAAGAAGACCAGGACTACACCTCTTCATCCTCAATCAGATGGCAAGGTGGAATGGACAAACTCCTGCTTGTGTGATGTTTGGACGTGAGATAAGGTTACCGTGCGATCTTCAGTTTGAATGCAAGCCTGGAGAAGAAGTTGTTGGGGATGGTAACGTCAGCCAACTAAAAAAGAGAATACACATAATCCACGCGATAACGTTCAACCTGGTGACCTGGTTTGGTTGTACAGCTCATAATGAAAACGGTCTCCAAAGTTACAGAGACAATGGGAAGGCCCTTACGCCATTTTACCAAACATAAATGACATCTACCGCGTACGAAAGTTACCAAGAGGCAAACCGCCCACACAGTACACTTGTATTTTAATGATGTTCTACAGATATCTCATACTAGATATGCGTATATACGAGGGATATCAATTTCACCGCCGACATCTTGGGGAAAGCAGAATGACACAGAATTGAATATCCTCCAGACAACTAAGTCAGACATCTTCAAGATATCAGAAATAAGGTGACCTAGGGATATCCGAAATAAGATTACCTAAGGATATCCGAAACAAGATGACCTCGAGATATAATATATTTTACATACTTTTATTGCACACAAATATTACAGAACCTTAAAAAAATCCTCATTTAAAAAGAATCCATTTTGTTTAACAATAAGTATTAATATTTAAGGAGAGAGACGATTAATTAATGTTTTTAATTGCCTTTTTGTCTGTTCTTAAGACCTTTCCAAAAAACCAACGATGGCCATTGCCTCCTGTTTATTATTTTACTGTTGTTGGAGGATTTTTTCTAAAACTTCTAGTACAGTTATACAAAAATAAACATCTTTCTCACCTTTTTGGCCAAGCAGTTTGTAGCCGTGTAAAACAGCACTATTAATCAATTTTGGAAGACCTAGCTCTTTATGAACTCCGCGTTGTCCCCCATATTTTTTCAATTTCTCTGATCTAAAATTACTCATCCATTAAATGTAAACTAAATAATTAGAAAACCAGTACAATACTTACGGAATTGTTCGTATTTTCTTGAAGATACTTTTTCAAAGAGTCAAGTTCTTGAGAGTTTATAAGAACTTTAGCTCAGTAATAGAAATACTCGGATATTGTTTGGCTAAGCGATACAATTTTTGTTAGAATAACTCTAACCTCACTTTCGCTTATATATGAAATCTAAAAATTATTTTTTAAATAGTTCATAAAGACTACAAAAACAAACATAATTACTTACTGCAATCAATATTTTTTCATTCTTTTTTTACGTACGCAACAATCAAGATCACAGCACAAAACGAAACAAAAACCAGTGAAAGATATCCCACGGATATAGTTTTAATGATCTTCTAAATATATCATTTTTATGATATCCCATGGTTATTGTTTAAATAACTGGGACATACATCTATGAATTGGCCAAGAAACGGACATCCTTAGGATATTGGGTGCTGTATGGGCGAAATTAGTACACATGAATCGGTTAACCTTCTACGCAGGCAACAACACGGACAACGATAAAGACACGACAGTGGTCAACAGAGTGACATATAAGGATGAAGCGAAAGACTTTGAGTGGCTCATGTTCACCTATAATGGAATCGCGAAAGCAAAGTTTGAAGTGACCACAGAAGTACAACAAGATCTGTTTGATGTACCGAACGACTACTCCCTTGCACACTTTTGTTTCCCAAGACTTGCGCATGTCCGGAAGGAATGCTGTGGTATTTAAGCGGAAGTTTGGACGCTTGGATGAACAGCGATCTACAGTAGAAGAAACTTTGAAAATTCAAGATCAACAACGGTCTATGTACTACTTAGTCACCAAGGAGTTCGAAAAAGAGACTTATGGAACGCCTAGCTGGACCTGAGAGACCAGGTCATGCGAAACAAGACCGTGAACTGTTATTTCGATCAACAAGGACGATTCAGAAATGAACATAATTGTGCTTACCGTTATGTTGCGCTAGCACGGAAAAAGCGACAAGTTGAAATTGACGATTCTGGAGATGGAAGCGAGGTAAGCGATAGAGACCAAAGAAACGAATACGCTAGTAGACAAGTTTTTTCTACAAAAGAAGTAACTGACTTAGCTGTTTATATAAAGAAGTGTTCCAAGATGTTTTGTGGATTAATTAAAAGTCTACGACTTTGCATCTCGTCTAGGAAAAACTTATTCTAAAACATAGGATACTAAAAAAATGGGCTTTCTTATCTCAAGCTAGAAAATACTAGTTTTGCACGCGCTTCATGTTTTAACCAGTCAAATGTGAATCGATCTTTTGGTCTTCAACCTCTAAGAGTAATAGCAGAGACTGGCACTAAAGGTCTCGGTCAGTGTGTTTCAGGCAAAAGAGGTGTTCTGGTAACGATGTGCGGAACAATTTCAGCATCGGGAAATGCGATTTCACCATTTTATATATTTCCACGAGTTAGAATAAAATACCAGTTTATGGCTGGTGCGGTGCAAGGAGCAATCGGATGTGTACAAAATTATTTCTTAAACTATTAGAGCATATACAAAAGCACACTAGCGCGAGCCTCCCCAACCCTATACTTCTGTTCATTAATAACCATGAGACCTATTCGAGTCTTGAAGCGATTAATTATAGTCGGAAAAAAGGAATTGTGTTAGTCTCTTTTTCCTCCACACTGCACACACAAAATGCAGCCACTTAACGGAAAAATATATGGTCCTTTTTAAATCCAGATGCAAGGCTTCGTTTAATGACCATATGACCATACTGTAGCAAATTCCGGAAAGTTAATTACTATTTCCGATTCCGATGTTGTCAAATTAATTTTTGATCCACCTTTACTAAGTACATAAGCCATTTTAAAATTTGATGTTATTTTTTTGCACATTTAATAATGTTAAGCATGCAAGGGGTCTTTAATTATCCATAATTTGTTGTTAAAAATTTGATATATGAAAAATTTTTCAGTGTAATATTTATCCTCAACACGCCCACTTTTCGTGGTTGACTGTCAAATTTTAAAAGCGCGATTTTATTTTATTTGAATGAAAGCTTATTCGGGCGAGTCTCCACACTTATGCCTGTGTGCCTTATCTATGGAGCTAATAAACACTTGTTACAATTGGAAAATTTCCATGATGTCACGTCGTTAAAGTTCAAGGGGTTGAATACAATGTTATTGTAGAAAATAATTACCCAAGTTGCGAAGTGAATTAGAATTAGCGTATTCGCTTATATCAATGATCGTATGAATTAAAGACAGGATTTAGGTAATACCAGTACGGAATTAGCTAATCCCCTATTAGATAATACACAACTGTAAGTATTTCAATTTTTACATTTAAATGCCTATGTGCGCACATTCAGTGTATATTTTTGATGTAACCCACTCGCGTTTAAAATTTAAAACCCGAAAACAAACAAAAAATAGTTACATCTCGCTGTGGCTGTGATTGTCAAGCTACCTCCCTTCCCTCTTTACCTACTTGTGTTAAGTTCGTTATACACTGATTACTCTCAATATGTGAGAAGGCTGTAGTAGGTTAAATAAAAACACACAATAAAAAAATAATGAATCGTGATTTTTATTCGAATTTAACTCGTTAAATTTTGACCGAAATTTCGCCTGTTCAGTGGGACCCGAAAGAACAGAGCGAAGAAACCCCTCCGGACCTTTAACTAAATATTAATGCAAGATCGTTACATAATTTAGGTTGATAAGCAATCGGCTTGTAATCAAAACTATTAACCCACGTCGTAAAGCAAGGACATCTCAAATTACAGTAAATTAGACAAATAAACAGACCTGATAACAGATTTAAATACCAACACATATAAACACGTGCACAAACATCATCATTTTAAACCGAAGACGTGTTATATAGTCGGCGCTCCCGCCAATGGGTACTGGGGTCCTGGTTACGAATCAACCCAGCTAAAGTTGAAAGTTCTCGCATGCTAGGGTTTGTCCCAGCTAAGGAGCTGGAACTATCTGACTTTCGGGAGTTTCCTGACGTTTATGAATAATAGGAACGTCGTTGATAAGACTACTCGCAAGACCATCACAACCATCAGTGCTATTTCTTCTTTGAAGTGCAGCTGGCTCAAAGACTTCCTCGGTGAAAATGTCTGGGTTATAGGGACAGATTCCTGTAGCTTTAAATCCTTTAAAGCTTTTTCTGGGGTAGCTACCCTGATAAATGCATTATTAAACAGCTCTGCAATTTCGAAAGGGATTATTTTTTCATGCGGGTGATTCCTTAAATATTTATTGCATTCTGAATTAAACCTTGTCTTCAGCGGGCCGTAAAAAGTGACAAGTAGTTGGATCTTATGTGAGGTGTGTGGAAGGATTGACAAGAGAATAATACTGTTGGCTTTGCAGAATTCATAAGCTTTTAGAGTAGAGTGAGTCGAATGGTTATCCATTATGAGGAGAACCGGATCCTCCTGGCTCGTTTTCACAAATTTTTGGAAACGTTCTAAATATTGCAGGAACAGGTCTTCTGTGATCCAACCTATGTCCGAACAAGTATAGAGAGCTCCTACTGGACCCCCTTTTTGGAGTTGCGGATTCATTATTTTTCGCGCGTAAATGAACATTGGTAGCACATAAATTCCGGTTGCGCTAAAAGCACACACCACTGTAATATTTCGCCCTCTTTCTTAGCTTGTGGCGAACCCAACTTGTTTCAGCGCCTTCTTGGCTAAAATTTTCTTTGGCGTCTGAACTGTAGAAATTCCTGTTTCATCAGTGTTTTCGATGGGCTTTGAAATTATACTTTGCGTGCACTTGTTCTAAATTATTGAAAAATATGGCGACTTCTTCCTTACTAAAAGCAGTTATTCGATTTATTGATGCTGCTTCCGGCTTGCGGAGAGCAATTGAGGGATTTTGGCACTTGGCAGATGATTTTTTACAGCATAAGCACATTTTTTGATTTCCTGTCTGGAAATTCTGTAAAAAAGTTTTGCTAGATGAATAACATGCTGCGCTAAAAAATTTTCTCCATCTACTAAAAATACCGGTTTGCGCCCTAGAGAAGGTACAACATTGTCGTTTTGTTTCAATCTCTTTTGCAGGGTACTTCTGGGAATGTTGAAAGCTCTGGATATTTCCCTAACACTCCTACCGTTCCTAACCGCAGTGATGGCTGCCTTTAGCTGGTCACATTTCCAAGCCCCTTTTTCTGTTTGTCTGCGATAAGTCCTTGGCATCTAAAAAACGTATTAACTGTCTCAACGTATCTTTAAACATGTTTGAAATAGTGACTCTTTTATTTTTCCTATGAAATATACTGATGGGGTAATGGTGGCCGGCTCCCATTACCCCACAGTGGCCGGCCACGATAACCCCAAAAAACACATGTTATAATGAAAAAATTCTAAAACTAAAGAAATTGCTACTTACGATTGTTTTCTCCGAAGACTATTAATAACAAAAGAATACACAACAAACAGTTTCAGAAAAATCTAAACAATAATTTGAATTTCGAACCTGTCAATTCAAACGTTTTTTTACAGACTGCGATACCAAAACTGAAATGTCATGTTGGCTGCTTTAATTCAAGGAATCGTCGGCCTAATCTTGGTTAACTAGTTGAGCTACCCTTAAGGAGATGGCGCAACTGTGTTCTGTTGTGACAATCCCAATGCTGCGTCGTACCCTTAAAACCTCCCACCCTTCTAAGAAGTACATGCGCGTTTACAGATTTTTAGTTTACGTTTTTTTTTCTTCGCTAGATAACGCCTGTGTAATTTTACATGTCTCTAAGGATTTGAATTTAAATTGGTCCGTTTCATATTTTAAAATAAATGTTTTCAGAATGTACATATATGCAGTGATTGTGTATATAATTGTAAAATATAATGTATTTAAATTATATACGTAATTGATAGTTCTTTAAGGTTAACTTGTAACGTGTAAATTCAAATTCGAGCAAAAATCCGCCTGAGAACGTTTGGAATCTAATCTTAGCTTTTACCTTTTCGACATTTGAGGAACATGATCGACTTCTAGAACCACCTTTGGTTTATACGAACAAAACTGTTGCCTCTATATCTTCGACTAAGGCTGTTGCTGGTTCTCTTCCAACTTCGTCGGTTCCTTCTTTTGCTACTTCTTGTGTTCACTGTGGTCCTAAAGCTGAGAAAGCTTTACGACATGTTCGTTCTTTAGCTTCTTCCATCTAAGTGTGACCATCCTACTGTTAAAAATACGTTGGACGGTCTTCGCTCGCACTTCTACTGGCCGCATATGAGGTCTAAGGTTGCTGAATACATACGGTCTTGCTGTTGTAACTCGCGACAAAACAATTCTATGGGATTGCACTCTCGCTTATTGCCAGGTACTATGAAGCGTTCTAACAAAATTGTTGCTAATAGGTTTTCTACACATCTACATAAAGATACTACACCTGCTCAGGAGGTAAAAGCTGCATCTTTCTCTTTTCCATCGAGTTCTTTGGTTTCTTCTGCTGATGCATCGACGTTTCTTTCTCTTGATCGTTCGCTTTTCTTTCATCGGCGTCGCAAGCGTCGTAAATTCTAACAACGCTTGTTGACTTCGGATTGTTGACTTTAGCTATTATCTTGGCTTGTGTGTTTGGAATTTTGATTGTACTCTTTTAACTATCTTGTTGGTATTTTGGTTATAGTAACTCGGATGCTATCCATTTGCCTTCTTCCAATTTGCTGCCACTGATTTGCTGTTTTTTGGATTAAGTTACTTAACAATTTTCTTTTGGTTTTCTTTCGTTACCATCTTATTTCGGGACAGACTACCCTTCCGTATGTATATAGTTGTACCCGCTTAGTCGGCATTTTTTGGATTGGTATGTCACTTATAGGATTCTCTGCTTCACTGTTAAAGTTTGATTTTTTTTTGGGGATTTCCTATTCCGCTTGTCGGCATAAAAGTCTTGAAGTAAACTTTTCACTTTGGGGACAGCATTTGAGACACATTCGGTTTATGACTAACTACAATATCTTTTCTCTTCTTTTCTCCTTTTTTTTGGGCGGTTGGTTGGGCATTGAAGGGTTGGTCACTCCCTTTCGTTTCTTCTACGGAGTGAAGAACGAATTAGACACCTACATCAAGTCTTATCTTTCTCCGTCTTTCTATATCTCTTATCTTTTCTACTTTTCATTTTTTTCTTCTTGGGGCCTATCTATCTTTTCATTGTGCCAACCATTATTCTTTCTTTTGATTCTCTTTATGGTTCGCCTTTTGGGCAGTTGGTTGGGCATTGAAGGGTTGGTCACTCCCTTTCGTTTCTTCTACGGAGTGAAGAACGAATTAGACACTTGCATCAAGTCTTATCTTTCTCCGTCTTTCCCTATCTCTTATCTTTTCTACTTTTCATTTTTTTTCTTCTTGGGCCTATCTATCTTTTCGATGTACCAACTATTATTTTTTTCTTGGATTCTCTTTGAGGTTCGCCTTTTAGGCGGTTGGTTGGGCATTCAAGGGTTGGTCACTCCCTTTCGTTTCTTCTACGAAGAGAAGAACGAATCAGACATTTACACCTTGTCTTATCTTTCTCCGTCTGTTTCTTTTCATTCATTTCTTGTTTTTCTTCCTTCTTATTTTTTTCTTCTTCTTGATTAGTTGATCACCTGCATGCCACATCTCTTTCTTTCTTCTTCTTCTTCCTAAAGGTTCGCCTTTCGGGTGGTTGGTTGGGCACCATAGGGTGGTCTCTCTTTTCATTCTTTTACGGGGTGAAGAATGAATCAGGCATTAACATCGAGCCTTATCTATCTCCGTCTGTCTCTTTTCTTCCTCTTTTATCTTTTCTACTTTTCCGTTTCTCTTCTACTTTTTCTTCTTGACTACTTATCACCTACATGCCATATCTTCCTTCTTTCTTCTTCCTCCTAAAGGTTCGCTTTTCGGGTGGTTGGTTGGGCAGTAGGCTGGGTCATTTTGGGTCGACTACCTAGGGAGAGATAGTCGATCCGTACAACAACATCATGTACTCTCTTTTCTCCTTCTGTCTTCCTGTCTTTCTTTCTTGCTTTCCTTTTCTCTTGGGTTGTTTGGACACTTGCTTCTTTTCTTTTGCTAACGTTTTCTCTTGAGTGTTCACTGCAACTATGCTTCTTCTTTCTTTCTTAGTTTTCTTTCTGCTGTTGGATTGGGTTTAGTGGATTATTTGGTTGTTGAGTAAGTCTGAAACTTGAGACAGACTATCACTCCGCTTTTCTGTACTATATGTACGCCCGCTTGGTCGGTTTCTTTGGACGTGTGTAGTCGTTCTTAGGGTATCTCTCCTACCACTTATGCTTTGGTTTTTCTGGGAGTACTCTATTCCGTTAATCGGTTTCTACGTCTCATCGTGACAGTCTAGCACAGCGATTGATAATCTACGAGTGTTCAATTAGCAACAGAGAATCATGACTTTTTCTTATTTCTACTTCTTTCTTTCCTTCTCTTAGGATTACTAATACTGGGCTTTTGTCCTTGGGGGTTGCTTAGGTGGGTCTCTTTTTTTCCTTTTAAAGATTACTTTCTTTGGAATTTTCTTCCAAGGTTTTGCTTAATGATTGGGGTTGGGATTTCATAGACTTTAGGGCTTTTGGGTCTTTGACGCTAGTCTAAACTTCCGTCTTTTTCTCCTCTTCTTTTTTTCTCTTAGTTGTCTTGGATCGTCTCTCCGTACTTGGAATAACGTCTCGTTGTTTATTTATACCCGGAATAACTATTTGGTTTAACGAGCACGTTAGTTTCGTGATATTGGCCTTCTAAGTTCTCTGGAGTTTGGTTGCTCAGGTAGTATCATTTTTGCTGTATGCGTCTCTAGTCCAAGTTAGGTTTGATTGATTTTAGGGAACTTCGAAAGGTTCTGTTCCTTCATCTATCGGGTTGGGTTTCTGTGGTTTTTGGTTCCTGGGTTAGGTTTTGGTTTTCAATGTGCGGTTTAGTTGGTAGCGAACTTCATTGCAAGTTTCACTCTAGGTTCTGTTACGGCTGCGTTCGGATTTGATTTCGACCGTGGGTCTCACTTCTTGCTAGGAGGGAATTTGTAACGTGTAAATTCAAATTCGAGCAAAAATCCGCCTGAGAGTAGGCAACTTACCGTAAATATGTTTACTCGACCTCGAGTCGTGTTTCTAAGTTACGCGCGCAGAGGGCGCTCGAAGGTAGTCGGCCATCTACAAACCTCATTTTTATGCTGTCATTTGGTTGTGTAGAAACGTGAAAACGTCGGAGAGGTGAGATACATGGAATTTCTTTTTCATCTTTTAACATCTACTACAACGACGCTTTATTTTAGCAATTAATAACAAATCCGACTAAACGTTCGATGCGGATAAGATCTGCGCGATGTATTTGGCGGCCAAACGCATAAAGTGGGTTAGTATTTCACACGTGGTTTAGAAATGGAGGCGTATCAACTAATTCTCGATATTTTAGTCTTTAGTCCTTAGTTACTTCGTTCGTTGTTCTTTCATCTGTAGTCTGTACTGTTGTGGTTTCTACCATGGCTGGGGGAATTTTATTATGAATCCGGTGAAGATGGTGGAATCGCTAAACTAATGCGAATCGTAGTCGTAAGGGGAAAACAACAAAAATAAAGGATCCCAGGGGATCGTTGGCGCTGTGTTCAAGCGAGGGAATGAAGTATCGAGGTATTTATAAACTCCTTAACTTCGAGTCGCGGGAGACTCACTAGCCGTCGCCTCATTTCGTCCACGCGCTGCAGACTCCTGTTATCGCTACGTGCGGTTCGTGTTAAGTGAAATCGTGCTCTCGTAAATCTTTCTTTTCTTGTCGACTACAATTATTTTAAATTTCTTGGATTAAAAATAATGAACTTTCTTTGTAACGGACATAAGTGTGATAAATAATATTTAAAGTAATTTTTCTTTAACAGATTAAGTTAATTAACGTTTGTAATTGATATAACTACGATTGATACTATGTAACGTAACCTTATCACAGTAATAGTAATGCATTTTTGTAACTTGCCGAATTAAGTTTAAGATTATCTAACGTCATTTTTGCTGTATAATATTAATAGTATTTATTCACAAGGTTATCAAACGCCTTATTTGTAATGGTTGATTCATTACAATTATTTATCGTAACTTCCACTTTGTAATTTGTGTTTCATATCAAGTACTTGTGCTGTTATTTTTAATTAGACTCTTACCGATTACTCGTAGGATTATTTGGTGTTAAAATCTTAGTGTGTTGTCTCGTGTGAACCATGTATTCTTCAGAAGACGAACTTCAATTTCTTACTTCATCGGATTCTGAGGCGGAAACCAACTTGGCCGATTGGGATGTAAACTTCTCAGGTGAAGATCCTTTTGAACTGATGAACTTTTTAACTAGAGTCGACGAATTGTGTATGTCTCGCGGTGTTTCGCACCACCAGCTTTTTCTTTCAGCTTCTGAGGTACTATCCGGTAAAGCTCTTTTTGTATTTAGAGCCCGACGCTATTCTTTGCGTTCCGGAAGGGGGCTATGAGTCAATAATTTTAATAAATGGTTATTGTTAATTCACAATATGTTTCTTTTGGGGAACCTCGGGTCTAGGCTCTCTTTTTCTCCTACCTAGACTGGATATCTACGATAAAAACATTCGAGAAGAGGTGGCGCACTTGGGCATTTAGCTTACCTAAAGAAAACTTGGTGTCTTACGATTTTCTTTTACCCGACGACCATCTACGGTGAGGCTAGCCGAAAGGTAAGCAACAACATCTCGGTAATTACGTTTAGGTAATTTATTCTTCGTTCTTTCTTTTTCTCTACCTCCCCCATTGGATCATAACAAATATTGTAACAAATATTTCGGGCCCCACGTTGGGCGCGCGTAACTTAGAAACACGACTCGAGGTCGAGTAAACATATTTACGGTAAGTTGCCTACTCTCAGGCGGATTTTTGCTCGAATTTGAATTTACACGTTACAAATTTGAACAAAATCATCTTTAACAATTAAAATCCGGCTGTTTCTTTCGATAAGAATGTTTTACAAGTCTCAACTTTTAAATGTTAATAAGAGTGATTTAGTAATTAACATCACCAAATAGACAGTGTTGCTTTTGGCAGTGTTCAGGTAATCATAACATACCGTTAGCTTTTTAAGTGTACCCTGTGAGTGTACCTGAATGCAGCCATTATTATATGGTGCCGATGGTGCCTTTGAATGTGCTTTGAATCTGCCGTATACTCCTGCGTTTCTGTAATCACATATTTATATTTTATTTCACAAAAAGATGGGTGAATCTTCAACAAACAATTGTCGAATTTGTTTACAAGAAATTGTGGAAACCGAGCAGTATTACTTTCTCGATAACAGCAATGATTTAAAGCTACAATCCAAGTTGTTGGATTTTCTGCCAGAATTCGTAAGTAAAACCGACTTGATTTTATCCATCAATCTAAATTACGTTATAGGATTTGAACATCACACTGAACCCGATGACTTGTAACCAATGTATGCTCTCTATTGAAGAAATACATGCATTCATGCAACTGTGCCTGCAAACGGAAACCACTATAAGAAAATTAGGAGAAATACCTTTTAACAATGTTAAAAAACTAACTATTAAAGAGGAGTTGGTTGATGATAAGATTAAAGTCGAACTTCTAGACTTAGAAATCATCAACGACGACTGTTTGGAATTTAATACAGATGTACCTGTATCCATCGAGGAACTGCCTAAAACAGAATTGTATTATTGCCACCACTGTGACTTTAAAACCAACAAGAAAATTAATTTGTATCGACACTTGAAGACACACAACAAGATTGGTTCTTTTCAGTGCAACATGTGTAATTACAGCAGCATGAAAAAAATGTCACTTAAAATGCATTTGCAAATACATACTGGGAAAAGACTGTATAAATGCACTGACTGTGAATTCTCTTTTCGAAATGAGCGCTATTTAAAGAAACACATGGTTATTCACAGGTCAGAAAAACCATTTGTTTGTAATACTTGTGGGTTTTCGACTCGGTATCAGTATAGTTTGAAGAAACACATGATGCTTCACAGCGCAGAAAAACAATTTGTTTGTGAAATTTGTGGTTTCTCTGCTCACTATAAACAAAATTTAAAGAATCACATGCTCATACACAGCTTGGAAAAACCATTTGTTTGTAAAATTTGTGGGTTTTCTGTTCGACGTAAAAGCTATTTAAACAAACACATGCTCATACACAACGTAGAAAAACCATTCGTTTGTAAAATTTGTGGAGTCTCGTTTAGAGATAAGCGGAATTTAAAGAATCACATGATCGTGCACAGCTTCGAAAAACCATTTGTTTGTGAAATTTGTGGCTTTTCTGCTTGTTATAAGCGAAATTTAAGGAAACACGTGCTCATACACAGCTTGGAAAAGCCATTTGTTTGTAAAATTTGTGGGTTTTCTTGTCGACGTAAAGGCTATTTAAACATACACATGCTCATTCACAACGTAGAAAAACCATTTGTTTGTGAAACTTGTGGATTCTCGACTCGATCTGGGTATAATTTAAAGAAGCACATGGTCATTCACAGCTCAGAAAAACAATTTGTTTGTGAAACTTGTGGGTTTTCTGCTTATGTTAAAAAGAATTTAAAGGCGCACATGGTTGTTCATACCTCCGAAACACCATTCGTTTGTGAAACTTGTGGGTGGTCTTTTAGAACTAAGTCTAATTTAAGGAGTCACGTTCTCGTTCATAGTTCAGAAAGACCATTTCAGTGTAAAGCTTGTGAATTTTCTTCTCGACGTAAGGCTGATTTAAAGAGACACATGAAGCTTCACAGTTAAGGAAAACCGATTGTTATTGGAATTTCTGAATTCTCTGCTCAACGTAAGGTGGATGTAAAGCTTATTTATAGCTCGTCGAAACCGTTTGTTTGTGGAATTTTCTGATTTCAACTGAATCATTTGATCACGAAGATATAAGAAAGAACACGAAAGTGGTATAATGTAATTTCGTTCAATAAGTACAAATTTGTAAAATTACAATTGATTTTAATAATATTAAAATTCAACGTGTTTTATAAATTGATACATTTATACATTTTGGATGCAAAGAACCCATTTATAAAATTGTTACCCGGGTAGACTACACTATTTGAATTTCCCATTGAAATACTTTTTTCTTTAAATGTTTTGTCAAAGGTACAGTTACGCTAGTCACGCTTATCTTTATTGGAGTGCGGTCCTGGTTCAATACTATATAAATACGGATCCCGTTCTAAACCTGTAACGCAACGGATTATTTCTCTAAATGCACTTCGGCAACGGTAAAATGGCGTTCAAAAATACCATGTTAATGATGGTACTTGTAGCAGTGTTATCTAACATAGACAGTACGTGTTTTTGATTCACTCAGGTAATTATTAGTGAGATTGCAAAAGTCGATTACTTCGTTGCAGTTTAAGTCTAAGATTAGTGAGCACGTGTGGTTATCTGTTAATTCAGTTTTAATTAAGAATTTATGGCGTGCGTTGACTACTGGTATTTGTTTACAATGGCGGTGTATGCAAAAAAATTACGGTGGAGTTTAATTACATGCGGTAGTTTTAATATACGAGGTTTTAATGACAAAATCGGACTTCCACTAAATGGAATTTAGCTGAGTGATACTAGAATGAATTATTAATTGCAGAGGGCACGTTTAGAAGGTTTAGGACTACAGCGTTACTGAATATAAACTAATCTGTCTACTAGACACTTTTGGAAAACGCTAGACGAATTACAAAATTGCATAAAATAAGGATTCTTTTAGATAACCACTTCCGGTTTAGAGAAGGCAGATCAAGAGAAGACGCATTCGTTATCGTGGTTAACACAGCGAGGGATGAAATAGCTAAACCTTCTAATCCAAGAAAGCTGGCAGCTCTTATAACAGTAGATCTAAGAAACGTTTTCAATACAGCAAGCTGGCAATTGAACCACTCTGAAAATGCAAGCTGCAATCTCTTGCGAAACGCCAGTTTGTTTGGGTTTACGAACGGTAAAAGTCAAGTTCTACTTCTTGTTTTGGCTTTCAAGGACATACTATAGGACCAAGCCTAAAAAGTATGGGTGTTTAGCTACGACGCGGTCTAATCCGAAACTCGCTTATAATCATAAACAAAATAACCGCAAAAGCTTAAGATTTTCGCAGTTCTAGTCTGTGCGAGCAACGAAAGTTACTTAAGAGAAAATCTCAATGCAACGCTAGAAAGAATAAGCAAATGGACGGAACGAGCATACCTTATCTTAGTGCCAGAAAAATGCCAATTAATTCTTTTGCACGCGACGGCCTCAGGAATTATCTTATCTTGCGACCGTAAAAATTTAAAGGTTCCGTATTTCGGAACTTCAACGAAATTTGTTCCGTTATCACAGTATACAGGTAGGAGTTTGCCACGGTGCGCTACAAATCTACGAAAACACAAAAAAGATTCTGTTGATAAATCTGTCACCAATTCGAGGTGAAAAGCTTTCGTTGAGAAACAAACAAACAAATTTTGGCACCGCGATCTTTGACCATCAGCGGGCCGGCAAAGTCAACACCTATAACATGAAAAGGATAAGATAATTGAACTCGTGAAGATGGCAAGTTGCCCATAATCGGTTGGCTTAACTTTGGTGCAAATCGAAAGCATCTAACACAGCGATGTACGACTTGCTTGGTGAGAGTTCGACCAGAAGTGATCCAAAATCTATCGCGTAATGAAGATAGCAACAACTGAGAGCCCGCGTGCAGCAAACGAATATGCTCACGCTCAACGATAAGCTTTGATAAGGGATGCTTTTTCTGTAAGAGTACGGGATGTTTTTTGTCGAAAGCAAATTAGGAATTTCGAAGGCTGGAGCCCAGCAATGACGAAGTAATTTTTAAAAGTTTTTTCCGTGAAAATTGTTTGAAGTCACTAGAAAATGATTAATAAAGACCTATTAATAGGAGGCCCTCAAAAGACGACCCTCCTTAGAGCTTGAACAATTCTTAGAAAATCGCAACCAATATGAGATGATTTGTTCAAGCCTGGTGAGATTCGAAAAATCTAAAAATGGAAAGAATGGCTTTGTTGCTATTAAGCACTGGGATTGTATCTTCAAATCAGAAAGCTCTGCTTCGGTAGACTGGGAGTTGGGCCAGCATAACGAATCTTGGGTAAGCCAAGGTAGAGCCTGCCATCACAGCGTCAAAATTTTTATGGTTCGGAGCGTGGTTCCTCTAGAGAGTTAGTTGGCAGGATTTGATTTAGTGGGAACATGACGCCACACCGCATCGGAAGTTAGTCTTTGAATGTCTGCGACTCTATTGCAGACGAAGGTCTTGAGTAAGTTGGGACTGGTTTTCAACCATTCCAAAACGACGTTGGAATCAGACCACAGAAAACATTTGGATATTGGAGCATCCAACGCCTTTAGAACGTGATCTGACAGTTTGGCTAAAACATGTGCTCCACACAATTCAAGTTTCGGCACAGTTAAAAGCTTAAGGGGAACAACCCTTGATTTTGCGCAGAGCAAATAACGTGAACTTAATTGTCCATGTCAACTGAACGCATGTATGCATGCATCAAAACCACGAGTGGAAGCATCGAAAAATCCATGAAGTTGTATGTCGACTAGATGTTACATAAAACATGCCTGGGCATCTTTAAATCGTATAGATCTTCAAGTTCGCTACGATAAGTAGTCCATATGGACTGAATGCTATTCGGGACTGGGTTGTCCCATCCATAATTTTTGCAAAAGAATTTTTGCTGTAATAAAACAAGGCGATAGAAGACCGAGTGGGTCAAAAATCTGAGATACTTCTTATAAGATGAATCGTTTGGTTGTTGGTCCCTTAGTAGAAGCAAAAAAAAATGAGACCCAGTGTGGTGGTACGCTCTTGGACTCCAAATTCATGAACATCTGAATGCAGATCAGATTCAGGTATGTCCTTGTTGGATTGTTAGAAATGAGTAACATGAGTAAGTTGTGAGCAAATATCACGGGCTTTTGTAAAACTATTGTTTGATGTTTTGTGGATTAGAAACTTCACAATTGATGCCTAATTGGAATAAGCTACGAATTGCCAGAACAGAAGCTGAAGCCGTACCATAAGTGGCAGTGTTGAGATCGTATGACTTAACGGGATCTAATGGTGAAAAACGCCATAGAATGTGTTGTAAAGACTTTTGGCTAGGTTCTACTTGAACATGCCGGTACATCTTTTCAATATCGGAAGAAATCGCATAAAAATACTTGCGAAATCGTACTAAGGTAGAAAACAGATCCTGTTGAATTGTGGGGTCTATTTTCTGTATGCTGTTAAGAGAATAGCCTGTTGTGGTTACTTGAGAACCATTGAATGCCACTCGAAGTTTTGTGGTAAAACTGTCTTCCTTTAAGACTCCATGGTGTGGAAGATAATAAGAAATTGTTGTGAGATTCAAACTAAGCAACATGTGATCTAACTCTAAATATTCCCTCATGAATGCTGAATAACGATTGAAAAGTTCCGGATTCGCTTAAAGACGCCGCTGCAGAGATAAAATTCTCTTTTGAGCTATGGCGAAAGAGTCGCCTAATACCTCAATACGTTGTTTTAGAGGAATAGAGACGACAATTCGACCCTTTTGATCTCTTAGTGTGTTTTGCACAAAATGGGATTTACAAAAATTCTCCTCCAAAGAGAAAATTTTGTCAGTTAAATAACTTTCTAATTCTTAAATTCGAGATAATGGATCTGGGATCTCAGAAATGCTCAGATGACATTGCACCTGGTTAGGAAAACTAGAGTACATAGGGCCAGACACAACCAAACAGAGTCTTTTGAGGGATCGGCTGATTGGGACCTAACCGCACCTGCCCAATGCAGAGGAGTTCAAAGAAGGCTGATGAACCTATCAAATGATCGATTTGACCGGGATGGTCGAAAAAGGAGTCAGACAATCGGATGTTGTCTGCACTCACAACTTCAGAATGATCTACCTGAAAGGAAGGAAGCATTTCAGTAATCTCGTTTAATAGAAGGCAAGAGAGATTAATCTTGTAAGGAGAATGATGAGCTCGACATTACAACTTGAACGTATGCGGGAGGAGAGCAGTTTAACCAAGAAACTGAAATGTTTACTTGGCAAGTAGGCAATCTCAAGTTTTTACGTAGGTCTGAATATATAAAGTTTGATTGACTACCAGAATCAAGAAGTACGCGAATATAGTGGGAGGTTTTGTAAGTATCAAGAATCTTACAGGTTGCAGTTGGCAACAAAACCTTGATTGTATCCTAGCAGAAAGCAGAAACAATAGGAATGGGGGACTCCAGAAAAGGTTGCGATGCAGAAGCTTTTGCTTGTTCCAAAGAATCGACATGAAGCAAAGTATGATACCTAGCTTTACATGTTCTGCATGCAAATTTATAAACGCATTGAGGTAACATGTCCTTTAGTGTCATGTTAAGAAAATTGCCACATTTGGATAGATAGTGGTCTCCTTTGCAAAGTAGGCACATGGAACTATTTGCAACAAACGATTTCGAATGGAATTTAGATTTTTCTGACACAACTAAACTGGTTTGGCTTCTAGACTATCCAGAAGATTGGCATCATTTGTGAGAAATGACTTGAATTCATCTAAGGTAGGCAGATCGTGTAACGTATAGTTTCCCATTGCCGCTAAGTAGATGAATCTAATTTTTCCGATGTAAGATGTATGATGCACGTTTAGAATAACTGCTGTGGTGTAGCAAGAAACTGGAGTGCTGTAACGTGCTTGAAAAGAGAATCGTTTACTTTTCTCAGACTTGAAGCAGATTTTTTTGTCAAGGGCTCTAGTCCCATAATGCATTTTAAATATTTCCGAATTAATAATTTAGGCTGATCATATCGGGCTGATAATGAGTTGAAAGCAATTTGATAATTGCTAGCAGAAAACTCTAATAATTTGATTACTTCAGCAGCGGTACCATCGAGACAGCCTTTGGATATCGGTAAGATCATTATCATGAAATAAACTGGAAAATATGTTTTTGAATTCGATCCAGTTTTCTAGATCACCGGAGAATCTAAGAATATTTATTTTTGGCAACTGGAACTATGGTGGCCTTTGCGATGTACCAGATTTGCATAAATGTAGACTACCATTGGGCGAGTTGCGTCCTGTATTTGGCAAAAAAAACGATTAATTTATTGATTAAATTCCCCTTGTGGAAAAGAAAATATTTTGGAAGTCTGAAAAGTCTTGCTCTGCGAGTGAAGGATCATCCATTTGCTCAATAATTTTAGCGTGAACTGATTCATATTCTGATAAATAAGCTAGCTGAAGCGTTCTCATACCTACTTTGTAATTCTAAAATTTGTTTTTCTGTGATCGTTTGCTTTGCATCCTCATATGAGGAGTAAAGCGTGTTCAAATAATTTTTAAATCTCGTTAGTTTACTTTTGATATTAGCACGAGAAGCAAAGAGACATGACAAGAAATAGCAAGAAACATAACTGAAAATCTAAAGATGAGAATAAGGGGAATTATCCAGAATGGAAAGTTGTGATCCAAATGCAACTCGTGGAAACCTTAATTCTACTATTACAATCTTGTTAGCAACACTTTACAGTACACTGCACAGTAACGTAACAAACCAGTTTAGTACAAAACTATACTAACGACTTCTAGTGCGCAGTACAAATTTATAGGACGCATATTTCTGTAAGGTTGATATTACACAAAATGTTACAATTTAAAGTTTAAAGTAATAAGTTAGTTTTGGTATTTTCGATTTCTGGACGTTTAACTTTTGTGTTGTTTTAACTTTAACGAACTGTTTAAACTTTATTTTTGGTAAACCAAGACCGTTTAGGCGCTTAATCCAAAATGTGTTGCGATATCTTAAATGTTTGTACTTTTGTTAATCAAACAATTCATAAAGAAGACAAATAATTGTAAGCTTTTTTAAATTTTTTAGTAAAGTTCAAAAGGCGTTGTTTAAAAACATTTAATTTAAGTACCAAAATTAAAGTCAGCAGAACAAATTCAAAAAAACGTTTCGACAGACTGAACAATTCACGCTAATGCGACACGTTGTTGATAGAAACAAAAAAAAATAAGTCAGTACCAAAGATTGTCAGTACTACGAAAACGTCAAAAATGTCAAAATTTTCAGCAGTTGTGGATAAAAAATTCTGAGTTTCTTTCAAAAATGTTTAAACGGACAGATCGATTCTATAAGAAAAATTTAAGGTAAAATTATCTGCGTCAAATAAAAGTCTATCGTAAATCATTATTAGTAAATTTCGTTTGGTTTGGATGCTTAAGACTAATGTGCACTGAAAGACTTGACTCTATAATAACACATTTGCTATGGTGTAGTACACGGTCTAAAGTTGATTTTGACTTTAGCGAAAATGAAATCCATGCTTTGTGTTTTAAATCGATAAAAGTGCTTTTGGCACAGCCCATGTTGCTCGAAATTAACGCACCGGTGTTGATTTGTGGAGACATTCATGGACACTTTCACGACTTGGCACGAATTTTCAAAAACGAAGGCTATCCGCCAAACGGAAACTATTTGTTTTTGGGAGATTACGTTGACCGTGGCAAACGTTCAATTGAAACCGTTTGCTTGCTATTAGCGTACAAAGTCAGGTATCCGAACAACGTCTACCTTTTGCGGGGCAATCACGAATGCGCACAGATCAACCGTAATCATGGGTTTTACGACGAATGCGTCAAAAGGTATAGCACTAGTTTGTGGAAGCTTTTTAATGACTGTTTTAACTGTTTACCAGTAGCCGCCATTGTTGAAAAAACTATATTCTGTTGTCATGGCGGTTTGAGTCCGCTCTTAAAAAACCTAAACCAAATATCAAAATTGAAACGACCAACTAAAGTTCCCAAACAAGGCTTATTGTGTGATCTGCTTTGGACCGATCCAAAAAAACACATAACCGGTTGGGCGGCTAGTGAGCGTGGCGTTAGTTTCATGTTTGGAAAGGATGTTGTTCACGAGTTTTTGCGCAAACACAACTTAAAACTCATCTGTCGAGCTCACCAAGTAGCGTCTTGTGGTTATAAATTTTTTGCCAATAGAAAACTTGTAACTGTGTTTAGTGTACCTGATTATTGTGGGGGTAAAAACGATGGCGCCGTTATGTTTGTAGATAATTGTTTAGTGTGTACTTTCAAAATATTAACAAAATAAAAATAATCTTAGTTTTTTAAAATTTGTCGCATTGTTTTGTCATTATGTTGGTTATAGTTTGATGATTTACTGATGGTAGCGACTGTTATTCTAACAACTTAGAATTGAACTGACTCGGATAAAACAGTTTTAATAAAAAATTACTCCGAAATAAAGAATGTATAATAAAAAGTAAAAATAATAATTTAACCACGGTAGCAATCGTAAGCACAGACCTCTGGGTGTGAGTTGAATGCAAGTAAATACAAAGACGTGAACTCCGTTAATTTATTAACTATAACTTAATATACTATTTACATTAGAGAACAATGAACAATATTTGAATTAAACATTAGAAATAAAACAGGATTTAAAATAAAATATTAGGACGCCAACCACCTTTAAATTGGTGATAAAAACGTAAAATCTTACATCTAATTATTAATTGCTATTAAATGCAAAAAATAGTAAACGGTTAATTTGTTATCGAGTATGATTCCCGAAAAGTTTTAATAACTGAATTTGATTGCTTGAATTCAAAATGTAACTATTAGTATTAATTCCAGTTGACTCACCACATGATATGACATCGTATATCTTCTATTTTTAGCACATACTTGGTTGAAGTGATAAAATTCTTCTAAAGGAATGTAGATTTCCAACCACATCAGCAAGCATTAAACCAATGTATAAATCCAGTAAATCAAAAACCGGAATAAACGAAAAGATCCAGTAAAAGAAAAGATCCAGAATAAAAAAGTAAAAGACCCTAAATATAAATAATTAGAATGGTTTTCTGAATGACATGATGTACTCACGCTGCATTTACAACAACGGCCTTCAAAATAAATTCCTTTGTCTAAATATTGCGTAACATTTTGAAATCACTAAAAATGTTGAATTCAATAGAAAAATTATATCAAAAATAAAGGTAAACTCACCAATAATTAGATGGAATGAATAAAAATTGAATTGTATGCGTTTTTACGCCATAATCAAGAAAATTTGACTTCCCCGCATCATTACGACACGCACGGCCAAGCGTGGCCCAAGCGGAAGTGCAAGCTTAAGCTAATACTCAAGTCGGTTAAAACAACGCGACGTTGTCAAACTGAATAAATTTACGTGCAATATTAGTTGCAGAAAATAAACGAAAGTAAAATTGAATTTTAATTGTAATGAACTCTAACGGGACGTTACACAGTTTCTTGTATAAATTCTTTAAAAGTTCTTGTTTGTCTCAAAACTTATTGACGAAACAAGAAATAATACGTTTTGATAATAGCCATAACTTTATAGTACTAATGGATGCGTTGAGAAAAAAATAACTTTTTTCCATTTTTGATTTTTCAAACCTTCAAAGAAACGTTATTTGTTTTTGATTATCAAATCTTACATCCTCATTCCAAAAACATATTTTATGTTTATTAGAAGATATCTGTTATTTATTAATCCAATGACTTTATAGTTTGGTCTAACAATAAGTAAGTTTAGCGCAAAATTAGCTTCTAGATTTGTCCGACCATTTATAAAGTGCTCTCACCAGTGATAGTAGAATTAAGGTCACCCGATTACTGCCTAAAAATTGGGCGCTACATGTAAAGGATCTTAAATTGACTATTATTACAACGCAAGACGCTTCTCTTTTGACAAACGCAGTGCTTCGCAAAGTCAGTTGAACGAGACGCATAGCATGGCACTCAAAATTCTCCAAAAGCGCATCGTTCCATGGGCACCGCAATCCAAAATTACTCATCTTATTATCCGCCGTTTCATATTATTGTGTCGGAGATTTTGTTCAATTTGATAAGTTACACTGTTGTGATTATTTATGTGCAAGAAAATACGGTGCGTATTTTAATGATTGTCCGGTGTTTGAATTTGCCGCGTCGTCATTCTAGTAACTATAATAAAACAATGTTGGTTTGTTGACGAATAAACAAGCGGCCCGGACAATCATTAAAATACACACTATATAATCTACCGAGGGTTGTCTGGAGGCGTTCATATCTGACATACTTTTTGTGAGCGGTTGTATAACCGACTTAGTTCAATACTAAAAAGCTGTACAAGCTTCTTAACGACCTTAAGGGCAGTACAGTCGTTACACGCACCCTAAAATAAGCACTAACGTGTAAATATATTTTAGTTAACCAATTACCGGTTCGCGGAGTTCATTATTGTACTAAATTAATAGATCATCTCGTCATTCAATAGCGTATTTCGTATTAAAGCGCACGTCCTTGGCGCAAGCGTTAATTACGTCCTGTAATTCTATTTCTCTGCCGATTTTAGTCGACTCAATAAAAAATTGGAGCCTGTGAACTCAACTATCAAATTCCAAAACACCGTCTCATTATCGCTAACCGTTCTCTGGTAAAACAAGTAAAAGTCTATCAAACAGCAAAGGTCAACTTTCTTAAACTCATTTTATCTATACTGTTACGGTAAGAATTATGGGCAACTAAATTTAAATGGAGCGATGGCCGCAGTAGCTCGGTTCTTGTATGCAAATTGGGATGGGTTAGAAATTGTGAGGGGAATATTTAAATCAAAGATGTCGTGGTAGATAAAATTAGTCAAATAGTGATTAGAAATTGTTAGAAATGGGCGCCACACAATTTGTTTAGTTAGTAGTAACGGTTCTGTTAAGTAAATTGTAAAAGTTTAACAGGGCTCTAGTAGTAGCGAAGGGTTGCTGAAAGAAAAAAAAACGGGGACGGTTAAGCAATAAATAGCAATCAGTAAATTTGTATAAATATAATGAATTTAGAATAAATAGCAATTTACAAAATAATCAATAAAATATTCAATTTTGAATTATGCAAACAAAATATGCGTGAAGTTGAGTAAAACAATCGATAATGGATTTCAAATATTACAAAAATACAGGATCTAAATTACCTTGTGTTAAAACCAAAGTAGTAAAACTAATTTAATTACGTTAGGTTTGCAAAACAAACAATAACAAAAAATTTAATTTGGGGCAGCGATCGTTATTCGACAAGACAGAAATTTCAAATTTGAAATACAAAAAAAAAATCTTACCTTATTACTTCGCTGATGGAACTAACTCCGTGCACGGGATTTCCAGTCGAAGTTTCCTTAAATAAAATATTTAAAAATGTTACATTAATGTATAAAAATGTATAATCAACGCTTTTTTTTAATATTGCAAAATACTTAAGGACAGTTTTACAATCATGGTATAAATGTAAGTGTAGTTATACTTGCTTTAATTTTAAAATACTGGTATATTTGGCTCTTAGTTTTATTTATACTAATTAATAACACAGCCAATAACGACAGCATTTCACAATCAAACTAAGTATAACTTAACATTTATACTATTATTATAGAACCAGCCCTAAAATGCTTACAAAAGATAGATAATACAATCTCTGTGTACTCAAAATACTTCAATTTCATGTGACTGCAAACGCATTTGGTATCTATAACAAAAATTAACACATTAATAAAAGTAAAGCAAACATTATTTATGTAATTACTTTATATTAATTAAAATAATTATAATAATCCTCACAAAAGTTTCCAATTAATCAAGTTTTTGTATTTTATGGATAGGATCCTTCGGAGTCGAGAAACGGCAACAATAAAAACAACCTTTATATGTTAAAGTCTGAACAATAGATAAAAGTTGTTTTTATTGTTGCCGTTCTTCTACATCGAAGGGTCCTATACATAAAATAAAACCTTTGACTAATTATGCATGTACCTCTGTGTGTAAAAACGAAAATTAGTATAACTAACAATCCAAAAGTTTGAAACTTTGTACACACAAAATAATGCTGCTTCAATATCAGAAAAAATTGCTACCAAGATTAATTGGTTATTGTGCACGTTCAAGTCTCCTATTTGGCCAACATCATATCAATTTGATAACCTTAAAACATCATAAAGAATGGAAATCATGAAGTAGGGGAGAGTGGGTAAGTTTGGGACGTTTTGCGTTTGAATGACTATTACACCGTTCTCCTTACTTAGTATATTCTGAAATTTTAGGACACTGTTTGAAGTATTTAATAGATGTCTACCTATTCAAAACCATTGATTTCTGTTCTTAAATATTAAAAAAAAAGAACATTTTTGGACAAATGTCCCAAACCTGATAGGCAGTTGGAATGGGACACATGGCAGGGGGAATGGGACAGGTGGTTAGAAATGCAATAGAAAATAAAAATGGCGTTATCGATGTAATCCAATGTATTAGGTAGGTATAACAAATGTTGAAGTCAGCGTACATTCTTAAACAAATCAAAATTGATTTCAAAATAAAAATGGACGAAGTCTTTTGTGTTCCCCCAAAACATTGTGGGGATGGTAGCTTCAAGACAACGTAATTTTTTGAAATTGTACTACTATCTTCTTCGGTAGAAAATACAAACTTTGATGAAGTTCCCTTTCTTCTAAGAAAGCTAATTTCAATCTCTTCTCTTGTTAGGGCATTGACTCTAGCAGCGTAGTGAACAACCTTCTTACCTAGAAACTTACATAAAACAAAATCTTCAACTGTGATATTGATGTTAAAATCAAAGTCATCCTCTTGGTCAAAATTTAAATTTTCATCGTCAGAGGAATCACGCAAATCTGGCATACTCTCACTTGAATTATCTGAATCTTCTGTAAACGTGTCTTTTTTTCGGTTATTGAGGATAATATTACTAGAATATATACACCTTTTTTTGCATTGTTCAATCTTCTGCAACTCATGCTCGCTTTTCTTGTTGTTGTGGAGCGCTTCTATCTCTTCCTTCTCCGGCGTATCAGTTAATATTCGGGTTTTTCCACGCTTTCGGCATTGTTTAAATTTACGAGGAGGAGCCTTCGGATAAGGCATGATATGTTCTGGTGTTAACACCTGCTAAAGAAAAAGAACAATGGTTTGATGAAGTTTTGAAAGCCGTGTACCTACATTTACTCACCTCTAAACCAGTTGAGGTGGAAGTGCTTGGTAAATTTATTTGGCAAAACTGAGGATCATTTGAAGTGCAACTGATAGTGCCATTCTTTTTATCTACAGAAGTAGTGCATTTTCTTGTTCATTTTCATTAAGCGGACGATCTGTTACATATGCCATCAAAAAATCATCTTTTGAAAATACACTGGGATTATAGGGGCATATGCCTGTTTTCTAAAACCATTTTATAATATTGTCTTTTGTACAAGCACTGTTAAATTGATATCCTCCAAGTTCCGCTATATTATAATCGTTAGAGTCTTTCCGGGGTTAGCAACCATCCAGTTATCACAAGCTTGATTGTATCTAACCTTCAATGGTCCATAAACGGAAACATTATCTTTGGCTGCCTGTATCACATTGACGTTGACATGGCTATCGTGATTGTGTAAAAAAAGTACCACAGGTTCATCTCGATTGCATTTCACATGTTTAATAAAATGTCTAAGAACCAATAAAAAATTGTCTTAGGTCTTCCATCCAGTTTTGTGTGACAAACCGAGACTCCCAGGTGGCGCACCGTGAATCATGAAATCTTTAAAATTCACCCTAGGAAAGACGAAAGCTGGTAGACGTCTTTCAAGATCTCGTGAACTGTGGCGCTGTAGTCTGTATGTGTCAAAATATTGTTATTATCCGTCTCACAAAGATTCCCCGGTACATTTTTTCTAACCTATCTTTGCTTTTATCGTTGTATTTGTTGTTAATAAGTTTTTAGGTAATATTACAAATTTTTGACTTTTAGTATATTAGTTCCGATTTTAGACTCAAGGTCACAGTTCACGACATAATGAAATGCCTCTAAAACTGTGTTCCCCGTAGCATTAACAAAACAACATAAGGTAATCAGCTGACCACGCTCTGCCGAAGTCACTTGTCCAATTTGTTTAGCACCATTTTCGCCAATGATTTTAGGAGGTTTGTGCACTGTTGTTAAGGCCGTTTCATCATAGTCCCGTATCAAATCAGCCCTAAACGTATGACGATCGTATAATGTCTTGACGTTAGAAAAAAGGTGTCCTACGTTCTTCTTGTTGAAGCTAGTAGAGCGGCTTAAGCTGGTAGCTTCAGGAGCAGGAATAGAAAGGGTGGGATTTCTGCGCATAAAACAAAATAACCATTCCTTTCGAGCTTCTTTGTTTTCTTCCCACTTACACGGTAATTCAAGTTTTAATGCGACAGCATACTGATAAGCAAGTTTCTTCACTAGTTTTGTGCTGAGACCATAATGCATTTTGGATGCAGTTTTTAGATATTTACAAACTATTTCTTCCTGTTGCTTGCTGAACACTTACTTAACAGCGACATTGGGATTGTACTTATATTCAGCAATATTGTTTAATGATTTTGACGCACTTACATGACGTGCTAATAATGATTTTGGGATGTTAAACGCATTTGCAACACATCTAATGGAACTACCCTTCCTAACTTCTTCGATTGCATTTTTCAGTTGATCTTCAGTTACTCGTTCTCTGTTGGTTTTACGCACCCAAATTCTACCCATTATGGAGACTGCAAAACAAAATTATTTGTTTAAACCTCCGTTTAAACTTACATTACACTAGCAGGTAGAATGGGACTGTCCCATTCCTATTGCATTTAAATTGTCCCATTCCTCCTGCACAGACCGTTCAAAAGTTTAAATTTTCCACAATTTTATTAGCGGCATTTTTGGTTTGGTAAGCTACGTGGATATAAAGGAGGCACAACAAACATATCTATGAAAATATACATGAACCTAATAACTGAACATATACGCCAACATCATGTTTTTATGTTGAGCATCAATATTTACTGATGGTAAAACAAAACACACAATTAAATTTTTTCACTATAAGTAGCAGCAGAGAATTGTAGCAATCACGGATGTCCCATTCCACCTGCGTTCCATTCCTACCCACTCTTTCCTACATAGAATGAACGTTTTAGTACTGTGGTTTTAGTATACCACTGCTGTAACAAATAATATTACACTTCAGCAAAAGTTCTTGCAACGAAAAACGTACCATCATAATAAATACTGACATATACTAAACGTATCTATTTGAGTTTTACTAGAACGCAAATTAGAAAACGATTAAACTGATACACTAACAATACATTACACAGCATAGCGAGTAATACCATGGAAATTGTTCATTCGTTGAAGCTTAAAATATAACGCAATTATAATATACAAAATCGCCATCTTTTCACGCAGATACTGGTACTTTGCGCAAACGCAGTTATTAAGTACTTAATTCAAATTTGCAAGATAGTTATTTTTAGAAGAACGAAAAGGTTTTATATGTATTTATTAATAATATGTAACAAAAATTTATATAGTTATGTTTTTGATACAATATATAAAAGAAAAAAGTGTATAGGTGAAAGCAAGCAAAAGTATAATTTCTAATAAGTAAAAACGTTTTTTATGTTACTAAAAAATGTTTTAGAAAACATTTTTAAAATATTTCAATATCAACGTTTAAATGAAATACTTTTAAAACGCAACAAAAATATTTTTTTAAAAACATTTTTTAGTTCGACTATTTTAAGACGTTATAACGTTTTTAAAACATGAAAAAAACGTTTCTTTGCAGATTGAGTAATACCCTTTTGTAATACCTACTTCAATTTTTTGGTGATTTACTGTATTTTAATTTGCATAACTTATTATAATACACTAATATGTTATAATATTTTTTTTCCACTACTAGTTGTATACGCTTGCATTATTACGTATAATAGAAGGCAGTGAAGTTGTACTTTTTTAAGCGCAGGTAAATAATATTTCATTATTAACTAGTAGTTAATAATGAACATATTTACATTTTCTGATAATACTACAACAGTTTCAAAGAAAAAAAGTTTACCAAACTGCGTACCAAGAGCAAGAGATTTTATTTGATGCTAATTTAAGTTTTCAAATCGCTCAATTAATAAATTAATTTGATTTTAAAAAGTAAGTTATTTGAAGTTCGCGCTTAATTAAATGTGAATATTATTGAGTTAAATATGTTTTAGATATAATTAATGCTTAAAATAATAATGTTTTTAAACAATTTAAACAACTTTAGCAATAAAAACTTACGTTATCTGTTTATTTTTGTGTTTTAAATCACAATTAAGAATTACGTCAAAATTAATTCTATTAAACTAATGACAACTGTCAGATTTACTGACTTGATTTTTAATTTAAAATTAATATCTTAAATTTTAAATTTGATTTAGTAACAGGTAGAAAGGTTTTAATAATTCTAGTAGTGGAAAAAATTGTATATATAACACGGTTGAGAAGTTCATTATAACCTGCGCGATTTATATCCCTCGACGCTTCGCGTCTCGCGATATAATCTATCGCTTAGGTTATAATGATGCACTTCTCAACCTTGATATATAATATACTATTTTGTGTTGCCAACATCGCAAACGTCAATATTCGTTCGTTAGTGTAGTTACGTAATAAACGAAAAAAGCTCTAGGGTGGCAAAATGAAAACTAGGAATCCACATTAAAGTAAGTGTTCAAAGTCAATTAATATATTAGAATGAGTATGCGACAAGTGGAGAAATCATTTTAAAAATCTTGAAATTCAGTTAAAATTGAAAAAAAACGATGTTAAAGTTAATGTCAAATCTGACAGATTTAGTAATAAATGTAGTATCAACATATTATATTTCTGTTGATTTTTTTTTATTTTTTCAAAAAAGAATATAATTTTATGAAAGGCAACACAAAAAATAATGTACATTACTCTCGTCAAAAGAATCATAGCATAACTCACTCACATGCAACGCTCGCCCGTGCGGCCTCGCGTAGTATTAACGTTCGTTATGCTATTTCTTACTTTTGACTCTTGTTACGTAAACTACTATTTTTCTAATATATATGTGTATATTAAAATTAATATTATATCATCAAAGTAAACGTAAAGAAGGGTTTACATTTGTGCATTTTATGGCGCGTTAAGTTGCTGCATCTTTTCATGCACGTGTAGGCTATACAGATTACTCCAACTTTTCATGCATTACAAATATTACTACCTAGAGGATTTACTAATTGCCAACCCAATTTCTCTCGATTGACATCCTGGAGTTCGACAGAATATAAATCTACTAACATAAACACCGCTTATTTTCAATACAATTCCTTTCACCAACAAGTTAACAAAAAGGGTAATCGCCCATTAAAAATGAAAAATTTGCAACTGTAAGTTGACGCACTTCTAGAATATTATACTAAAGATGCAAAAAAATGTATACAAATATTGTGATGTAACCCACTCGCGTTTGAAATTTAAAACCCGCGAACAAACAAAAAGTAGCGACATCTCGCTGTGGCTGTCATCGTCCCCCCCTTTCTACGTTGTATTAAGTTCGTTATACACTGCTTACTCTCGATATGTGGAAAGGCTGTTGTAGGTTAAATAAAACACACAATAAAAAAATGAATCGTAATTTTTATTCGAGTTTAACTCTAAATTTTAACCGAGACCGTGCCTGTTCAGTAGGACCCGTCGTAGGAGGGGAAGAACAGAGCGAAGAAACCCCTCCGGCCCTCTAACTGAATGAAAATGCAAAATCATTACATAATTTAGCTAGGCAAAACAATCGGCTTGTAATCAAAATTATTAACACACGTCGCAAAACAAGGACATCTCAAATTACAGTTAATTAGTCAAATAAACAGACCTGATAACAGATTTAAATACCAACACATGTATAAACACGTGCACAAATATTATCATTTTAAACTGAAGACGTGTTATATAATCGGCGCCCCCGCCAATGGGTACTGGGGTCCTGGTTACGAATCAACCCAGCTAAAGTTGAACGTTTGAAACAACAAGTAAGACAAAACAAAAACATATAGGTAAAACCAATAATGCACATAATAAAAGTAATACATAAACAAGTAAACGAAAATGTAGGGCCCCATAACATGGAAGCAACCTACCGCGACTTTAATACATATATCGAAGTAGGCACCTGTCTATACCATAGACTTAGGATACGCTACTTCACAAAAATCATACACAGGGTCCTCATAGTATGTGAACTACCAGCAACCGTTCGTTGTTGCCCAGCCACGGTAGAAAAATATTAGGTTTACATTCTACAAGGCAATACACACAATGGTCTTTATATCCGTTATCAAACCTCTTATGACCATCATCAATAGGTAAATGTTACGACTAAAAGGTATGTCCAAACTTTGATCGACTTCCACATCATCACGTTATAAACAACAACAAAAAAACAAACAAATTATTACGATACTTTTGAATTAAAATCAAGGATGAACATTTTGAAATTATTATTTATAGTGCAAAAAAAATAACTCAATAAATTAGTGCCAATTGTTTCTAAAACCTATGATACGTACACAAATAACATAGCAAAAACAAATAAGCTGGAAATATGAATAGCGTCCTTTTGACAACAAAGGAATTATTCTGTAACGGGTAACACACACGTCCCTTGCATTTGGTAACATTTAAATTTACGGATACAATGGTAAATTACTGATGTTACATTCCTAATCCTCAATGTTTCATACAAAATCATACACGCTAAACGAAGTTATTGAAATGGCAAACAAATAAAAACGTTAAATTAGATTTCACCGGAAGCGTCCCTTTTAAAACAAAGAACAGTTAGTACACGCCTCTTACAGTTTAAAAGTAAAAATAAACGGTTAATTATTGTAGTTACAGTTCTAATTCTAAATGTTTTGTACAAAACTACACATGCTAAATGAAGTTATTAAAACTGCCAAACAAAGAAACGATAAATCTCAATTTCATCCGAAGCGTCCTTTTTAAAACAAAGAACAGTTAATACACGCCCCCTTACAGTTGCATAATGTTTAAGCGTAAGAATAAACAGTTAATTATTACAGTCAAATTTATGACGCTTAATGTTGTGTCTAAACTTACACACAAACGCAAACAAATACAAGAAGATGCTACGAATTTAAATTAGATTTCAAGCAATCTTTTACGAGATGTCGATATAGTAATTTTAAGTTTTAATTAACAGTTAGTGAAAAACCTCGTTTAATAAATCTAAATCATACAATGATCATACACATAAAACGATTAAATTGACAAAATGCAAATGGACGCCAATGCGTTTGTTTTACAAACAAAGAAAACGTAATGTTTTATAACGCTGCGATTTTAATGCAAAGTGCTTATAAATTACAGTTAATTTCCTCATCCCTTATGTTAGTTAACGTATATAGTTACTTACATTCCAAGAATAACACAAAACAATGACAAAACCAAGCACAAATTTTCTATCAAAAGGCCGATTGTACCGGCCATTGGCACCCTTCTAGATCCCGGCCGCTTCCCCTTGTCGTACCCTTAAAAGTCTCCCACCCTTTTAAGAAGTACATGCGCAATTTAGAATTTTTAGTTTTCCCGCTAGCTGACGATGCTTACGTAATTACGCGCGTCTTTCTGAATTTAAATTTAAATTGAACCATCTCAATAGAATGAACGTTTTAGTACTGTGGTTTTAGTGTACCACTGCTGTAACAAATAATATTACACTTCAGCAAAAGTTCTTGCAACGAAAAACGTACCATCATAATAAATACTGACATATACTAAAAGTATCTATTTGAGTTTTACTAGAACGCAAATTAGAAAACGATTAAACTGATACACTAACAATACATTACACAGCATAGCGAGTAATACCATGGAAATTGTTCATTCGTTGAAGCTTAAAATATAACGCAATTATAATATACAAAATCGCCATCTTTTCACGCAGATACTGGTACTTTGCGCAAACGCACTTATTAAGTACTTAATTCAAATTTGCAAGATAGTTTTTAGAAAAACGAAAAGGTTTAATATGTATTTATTAATAATATGTAACAAAATTTTATATAGTATTTTTTTGTTACAATATATAAAAGAAATATATAATTATAAATAACCGAACTAATAAGAAGAAAATAATTTATAATTACAAACAAAATTATTAAATTCAGAGCAATAATATATAATTATAAACAAAATCACTAAATTCAGAGTTAAAAGCGTGGGGTGCATCCGGATACACGGTAGTCTTTCGCGCCAAGTATCTGTTATTTCTTTTTTTTTGTAATTAGTTATATCAATCATTGTTTTAACATGTATTCAGTTCGACTATTGCTGTCAATTTGTCATTTGACTGATATACATAATACTGTCACTCAACACGACGTTTGAATACACACGTGACGAGATATTCTACAGCCGCACTGTTTTTGTTAAATCTAATAATTTTTTTGTAAAGATCAGAGGTTTTTATTTTTTTATATTTTGTGTTCACAGAAATAAATTTATCATTGTTTGTAACAATAGTTTAACGTGTACTTGGCGAGACATTATACAGTGAAACTGTTATTTGTAGGATTTTTCTATATTTTCATAACTCTCCCCTTATTGATAGCTGCCTTTAGAATAATTGTAACAATGATTATAGATGCACCCCACGCTTTTAAGTCTGAATTTAGTGATTTTGTTTATAATTATATATTATTGCTCTGAATTTAATAATTTTGTTTGTAATTATAAATTATTTTCTTCTTTTTAGTTAGGTTATTTAAAAAAGCGTGTTTTTTTAGTTTTTTTTTAAACTATTATTTATTTTCTATTTTTTAGTTCGGGTACCTATAAAAGCGTGTTTTTTCAATTTTCTAAGCTATCAGTTATTTTCCGTATTTTATTCGATTTATCAATAATCAACTTTTTGCGGACATGTGATTATGAAATATCTTACGAACTAAAAACGTATTGGAAACAGTAGTTATCGACAGTAAGACCTTATTTCTCGGGGAGGGAACCTGAGAAACAGCTATCACATCCAAGGCAGGCAGCGGGCGCGCAAATTACCTGCTCCGACACGAAGTGGTAATAGTGAAATACACTGGAACGATTTAAACGCGATAGGCTTTGTCGAGATACACGCCTGCGCAGTTCACGCGCTCTGTTTTTGTCACTCTCATGCAGAGAATCCTTAAAGAAATCAATTAATCCTGACGATCCTAATTAGGATAATAAAAACTTTTTAATGAATTATTGCATTGTCATCGGTCCGTGAAACGCATGCAAAGTTTCAAGTTAATCAAACACCTGGAAACCGCTGAAAATTAAGCTCAAAGATTCCGTTACATACATACATACATCCCGAACTAATAAAAGCGTGTTAAAAAGTGTATAAGTGAAAGCAAGCAAAAGTATAATTTCTAATAAGTAAAAACGTTTTTTATGTTACTCAAAAATGTTTTAGAAAACATTTTTAAAATATTTCAATATCAACGTTTAAATGAAATACTTTTAAAACGCAACAAAAATATTTTTTTGAAAAACATTTTTTATTTCGACTATTTTAAGACGTTGTAACGTTTTTAAAACATGAAAAAAACGTTTCCTTGGAGATTGAGTAATTCCCTTGTAATACCTACTCCAATTTTTTGGTGATTTACTGTATTTTAATTTACACAACTTATTATAATACACTAATATGTTATAATAATTTTTTTTTCTAATTTATACGTGTATATTAAAATTAATATATCATCAAAGTAAACGTAAAGAAGGGTTTACATTTGTGCATTTTTATGCTGTATTTGATGGCGCGTCAAGTTGCTGCATCTTTTCATGCGCATGTAGGCTATACAGATTACTCCAACTTTTCATGCTTTACAAATATTACTACTGTAATGTTCTAACCCCAGATTCTACGCTAACTTCACATTACGGTTACTAAAATTCAAATCAAAGCGGGAAAACTTACAAATGGCTGCTGAAACCAACTTTCCCGCCAAAACAAACCCGCCCCAAATTTAGAAAACGCGGTAAAGTTTAAAATTACCAGGCAACCCCCCCCCTTAAACGTGATCGTCTAGTAAGGCCCTCTGTTGTCTTAAGGAGGCACGAATACACTTGCAGCGAACTGTAATCGGAAGGGAAGATAAAAACACACAGTATACAAAAAGATATTTATTTAAAAGCTTCCTAAAATTTTGTAATTATTAATTTAGTTATTTGCAACACAAGGCCAAAAAGGAGAATTTGCAGTTCAACGACGATTTGCGAGCAGAAAAGAACTCCCAAGAAAAACTACTCGCTTAAATACACAAATCACACGAAACTGTTGAAAAATATGAACATTTAACATAAGACAAGAAAATTTGAACAGGACTTCGATCAATCTCAAAGCCTGTCGTTAAAAATACACATGTTTAAATGACGATACCAAAACTTACATAAACAAAGAACCCAAACCAACCCTGTACCCCTGCTTCGATCAAAATATTCAAAACACAAATAATTACGCGAATAAAACATGTCAAGTGATAAAATAGCAATTGGCAACACAAATTAAATCCAAAACAGACATAAATCACGAAATAGATACATAAAACATGTTTTGTACAGTTATAATGTTATAAGCGCAAACAAAAAGAACCACAAAGTTGCAAAGGTCTACACTTGTTACCTGCTTAGGCAAAAGGGATGAAAAATAACTGTCGATCATGAATCGTTATACTAAACCATAGCTCTGTCGATTTGGCCCGTAAAACCAAAGTAAGAAAATGAACACAAGGGTTGATATCTGGCATCTCTAGCAATTAACACACATTTAACATCTCAAAACATATAAAATTAAAACAGAAGTAGTATTAGTCTTAATACGGCCCCCCGCATAGGTACCAATAACACGCTCTTGTGCGAACGTGGGCTAGAGATGATTTGCTACCAAGCAATACGGACTTTAATTAAGTATATTTGGATAGTTACCACCGTATTGAAAGGTAGTCTTCAAGGCGGAAAATGTTAGTACAAAACATAACAGGTCAGTTCACACTTTGTTCATTGTTGGAAATGCCGCATTCAATCCCCAATTTAAAATTAAAGCAAACCGCAAATCGACAGACCTACAGCAAATAAGTAACAATATTAACGCGGCCAAACAAAAGCAGGTAACAACTGTTACACCCTAGAAAGAAATTGCATGTACAACATATTTTAAAAATAAACAAATTAAGAATGAATTAAATAGTTAGCTAAATCAGATATGCATTAAAATAAAAACAGTACTACCTTGAAATAAAACACGTGGTGATATTACACACAAAGAGCAATAAAACAAGAATACTTAAAACAAAAATATATGATGTGAACACTTCGAAGGTACGGACTGTTTCTCTATGGTACGGACAAAGATGATCCTTTCCAGTCGAAAAAGATGCATCCCGCGCAAAAATGTCGCAAGAGCGATGTTGCCACTTGTTGCCGAATCGTGTGGTATGTTGCCAAAGCTTGCAAAATTTCGTAAACAGCTACTCTTTGGTTACCTCACTGCCTAGAGTATTTACTATTTGCCAACCCAATTTCTCTCGATTGATATTCTGGAGTTCGACAGAATATAAATCTACTAACATGAGCACCGCTTATTTTCAATACAATTCCTTTCACCAACAAGTTAACAAAAAGGGTAATTGCCCATTAAAAATGAAAAACAAATTTGCAACTGTAAGTTGACGCACTTCTAGAATATTATACTAAAGATGCATAAAAAAATGCATACAAATATAAAACATGTTCTAAAGCATGCATTTCCACGCGCATCAAAAATTGCAAGCATAAATGCATAATGTGAAGGCAAGCATTTTAATGCTGCACCGCAGTTGTAGAATGGAAATGCACGAATATGAACTCCGTTTTAATTAATATTTTGAATTTGACACTAGTTAGGCTTCAATCGTCGCATACGAAATCAATATGATCATTTTAAATATGTTGCGGTGTACTTAAATTATAAGTTTGTAGTTTTTGGATATATTTGTGGTCTTTAAATTTTAGTTTTTTTTATTAATAACATTAAATATCTTGCATACGTTATAATTTACTTGTGTAGTTGTTTTAAAATTAAAGCGATTAGTTTCAACAATCGCATACTGAATAACTACCCGATCATTGAACGCAACTCAAAGACGCAGCATGTGCTGGCATGTGCGTTATAACCTCTGCGGTTCAAAATAGTTAACCGGTTAAACTTTGGATTAAACCGTTTATATCCGTTTATATGTGTAATATAGACTGTTATCGACATTTATTTTTTTGGTCTATATTACATAAAAACATGGGTGAATATTCACCAAACAATTGTCGAATTTGTTTAAAGGAAATAGTGGAAACCGAGCAGTATTACTTTCTCAACAATGAAAATGAGTTAAAGTTGCTATCCAAATTGTTAGACGTTCTGCCAGAATTTGTAAGTAGAACTGACTTGATTCTATTTGCTAGTGTAAATTTTGTTACAGGACTTAAACATCATACCAAACTTGATAACATGTAACCAATGTATGATCACGATCGTGGAAATACACGAATTCAAGCAACTCTGCATGCAAACCAAATCCTTGCTACCGAAACCTTTTAACGATGGCTTAACATTTGTCAAAGAAGAAATTATTAAAACCGAGTTGAAAGATAATAGCATTAATGCTGAATTACAAATCATCAAGGATGAATGTTTAGAAATCAATACAGATATACCCGTCTGCATTGAAGAACTACAAAAAACAAAACTGTATTATTGTCACGACTGTGACTTCAGCATTAACACGAAGACAAATTTAATTCGACACGTGAGGATACACAAGAGCATTGGATCTTTTCAATGCGACATATGTAATTATAGCTGCATGAAGAAGGCATCACTTCAAATACATTTTCGAATACATACTGGAGAGAGACTATATAAGTGTACTGAGTGTGATTATAGATCAGCAATAAAAAGTACACTCAAACTTCATTACTTGAAGCACAGCAGCAAGAATTTATATCAAAATCAAAGTGCACACAAACGGATAATTCACAGTTTGGAGAAATCATTTGTTTGTGACACTTGTGGGTTTGCTACTCGGTATCAACGTAGTTTAAAGAAACACATGGTAATTCACAGTGTTGTGACGCCATTTGTGTGTCAAACTTGTGGGTTTTCTACTACATGTAAACAGAATTTAAAGACCCACATGGTCATTCATGGCTCAGAAAAACCATTTGTTTGTGAAACGTGTTGGTTCTCCACTCGATATCAGACTAGTTTGAAGAAACACAAGAAGCTTCACAGCTCGGAAAAACCATTTGCTTGTGAAACGTGTGGAGTTTCTTTTGGAGATAGGCAGGATTTAAATAATCACATGATCGTACACAGCTCAAAAAAACCATTCGTTTGTGGAACTTGTGGGTTTTCTACTCGATATAAACAAAATTTAAAGGATCACATGGCCATACACAGCTCAGAAAAACCATTTGTATGTGAAACTTGTGGGTTTTCTACTAGACGTAAACAGAATTTAAAGAAACACATGGTTGTTCACAGCTCAAGAAAACCATTTGTTTGTGAAATTTGTGCGTATTCTACTAGACGTAAACGTAATTTAAAAGACCATATTGCTATTCACATGTTCACATGTGAAAAAACATTTGTTTGTGACACTTGTGGGTTTTCTACTAAAAGGAAACGTAATTTAAAGGCTCATATGGTCATTCATAATGCTGTGAAATCATTTGTATGTGAAACTTGTGGAATTTCTTTTGTAGATAAAGAACTTTTAAAGGATCACATGATTGCTCACAACTCAGAAAAACCACTTGTTTGTGAAACGTGTGGGTTCTCCACTCGATATCAGTATAGTTTGAACAAACACATGATGCTTCACAGCTCGGAAAAACCATTTGTTTGTGAAACTTGTGGATTATCTTTTGGAAATAAGTATAATTTAAAGAACCACATAGCCCTGCACAGCTCAGAAAAACCATTTGTTTGTGAAACGTGTGGATTATCTTTTGGAAATAAGTATAATTTAAAGAACCACATAGCCCTGCACAGCTCAGAAAAACCATTTGTTTGTGAAACTTGTGGATTATCTTTTGGAAATAAGTATAATTTAAAGAACCACATAGCTCTGCACAGCTCAGAAAAACCATTTGTTTGTGAAACGTGTGGATTTTCTACTCGATATCATAGTAGTTTTAAGAAACACGTGAAGCTTCACAGCTCGGAAAAACCATTTGTTTGTGAAACGTGTGGAGTTTCTTTTGGAGATAAGCAGGATTTGATTAATCACATGATCATACACAGCTCAAAAAAACCATTCGTTTGTGGAACTTGTGGGTTCTCGACTCGATATAATCGGAATTTAAAGGTTCACATGGTCATACACAGCTCGGAAAAACCATTTGTATGCGAAACTTGTGGATTTTCTACTAGACGTAAACAGAATTTAAAGAAACACTTGCTCGTTCACAGCTCAAAAAAACCATTTGTTTGTGAAATTTGTGCGTATTCTACTAGACTTAAGGGTAATTTAAAGGAGCACGTTGCTATTCACACCTTAGAAAAATCATTTGTTTGTGACACTTGTGGGCTTTCTACTAAAAGCAAACGTAATCTAAAGGCTCATATGGTCATTCATAATGACGATTCACAGTTCGGTAAAATCGTTTGTGTGTGAAAAGTGTGGATTGTCATTTGGAGAAAAGCAGGCTTTAAAGATACACATGATCAGTCACAGCTCAGAAAAACCATTTGTTTGTGAAACATGTCGGTTCTCCACTCGATATCAGAATAGTTTGAAGAAACACATGATGCTTCACAACTCGGTAAAACCATTTGTTTGTAAAACTTGTGGATTATCTTTTCGAAATAAGTATAATTTAAAGAATCACAGAGCCGTACATAAATAGTAGATAACTATCTATGGATTCTAATTTTTCAGTTGGGATTCTAACATTTTCTGTACCTCATCCAAAATTTTAGAAGACATTCCATAACTGTTATATGTTATTTAATTTAGTTTTAATAAACATATAAACAAACATTTAATTTATTTATTGAAAAACATAAGTACTACACTTCTCTATATACGTCTTAACGCATCGGTAACTTAATTATTAATGTGATTAATGTTATTCAATGTTATTAATTATGGATGATGATGATGTACGCGCATGCCATTTAGATGTGTAACTTTGGTTGCCTATACAACATCTCCCTTTTTTTCTTTTATTTCTAAATAATACATAAATGTAACATGCTAAACTGAAAAGTAAATTAAACATAATTTTTTAAATATTCAGGTCTAAGTCTGTTAGACCTACGATAATTATTTACATTTTGTTCGTCACCAACAATTATGTTACTTGTTGATAAATCAGGTGTAACATATTCGTTGTTTACATTCTGCTCACTTTCATTTACTTTTACTTCCCTTTCGAGATTATTGTAATAATCGTTATTTAAACTCTGTTCCATTAATTCGTGAAATAATTCGTCTTGTTTTTTTACTTGGTGGATATTTCTTTAAAAATTTTTGATTTCGTACAAGTACATTATTTGTTTTATAATTATACACCTTATACGATCTTGGTCTTTGATCAATTGCAATAATTTTTCCTGGTTCCCAACACTTTAACGTTTGATTATGAATCATGACATTGTCATTTAATTTTAATGCATTTCTAATTTTAGATGTTCGGTCATAATATTGTTTTTGCTTTATTTGTCTACTTTTTAAATAGTGTTTATGATTTACTTGATTTGAAGGTTGCAGTAGTTTATTATTTATTGGTAATTGACTATTGATTCGTCTGCCAAATAGCAATTGTACTGGTGAGGGATGTTTATAACTTAATGGAGTATTTCTGTATTCTAACAGGGTTAAATACAGATCTTTATTGTCATGTATAGTTTTTTTGAACAAGTTTTTAATAATTTGTACTTGTCGCTCTATAAAACCGTTGGATTGTGGATAACGGGGCGAACTTGTTTTATGTATTATTTCCCATGCTGATATAAACTCACTAAATTTAGTTGATGTAAATTGTGGACCGTTGTCACTATACAGTACCTCAGGCTTACCATGTCTTGAAAATATCATTTTCAAATTTTCTATAATTTTTTCACTTGTGGTGTTGTTGTTACAACAAATTACTTCTGGGTATTTCGAGTACATATCTACAACGAGTAAATATTGCATATCATTAAATTCAAACAAGTCTGTAGCTACGCATTCCCATGGTCTTGATGGTAAACTGTTGTAAATTAATGGTTCTTTTATATTGGCATTCATGTAGGTTAAGCAAGATCTACACGATTTAATTTTATTAATGATTTCATTTAGGTGATTTGGCCAAAATACGTATTCACGAGCTCTACTTAAAGTTTTTTCTATACCCATGTGCGTATAGTGTAGTTTATCAAATATTTCTGGTCGCATTTTTGTAGGAATGACAAATCTCTTTCCTAACATTATGCAATCGTCTACGATACTTAATTCAAACCTATGTTTATAATACGGTTTTAATTTTTCGCTTAAATTATTTTTATTTGTTGGCCACCCATACTTATTTAGCATTTTTACTTTACTAAGTTCCTGGTCATTTTCAATTTCATTTTTTAATCTGTGTAACAATTGATTAGAAATTGTATTACTATCATTTATTAAATTAATTTGTGCTTCAATTTGATTTTCTATAATTTCAAAATTTTTATCGTTATAACTTGACCTAGACAACGCATCTGCTACGTATAATTGTTTTCCAGGCTTGTACTTAATTGTTAAATTGTAAGCTTGTAAAGTAATTCTCATACGTTGTAATCTTAAAGGACATTGATTAATTGGTTTTTTGGATATACTTTCCAATGGCTTATGATCTGTTTCTGCTACAAAATCTTTTCCATTTAAATATTGGTGAAATCGCTGGCAGCCATAGGTGATTGCCAGTAATTCCTTTTCTATTTGTGCATACCCTTTTTGTGTTTCATTTAATGTTTTAGATGCATAAGCCACTGGTAAGTTATCTTGCAATAACACCGCGTCTATTCCATCTTTCGAACTATCTGCCGATAACACTAAATCTTTGGTTTCATCATAATATTTTAATACAGGGCTTTTTGTTAATAACTTTTTTACTTTAATAAATTCAACTTCATGTTGTTGTGACCATAACCATTGTACATCCTTTTTTATTAACGACAAGTTTGCCGTTTCTTGTGATAAATTTGGAATAAACTTACCAACATATGTGTGGTCTATATTGACCCCTAGGGGTCTATGACAACCTGCAAGGGGTCTACGTCAGCGAAAAAAAAATTTAGGGGTCCATGAAATGAAAATGGGGGTCCACGATAGTGGATCTCAACACTAATAGTACCTATTTACTTATATTATACTATCTTATAATATAAAGACATATATACATTATTTATAAAAGTACCTATGAAGTAAAAATTTTATTATATATGTTTATAAAATTGTGTAAGTTGTAGGATGTAGGCATTCGCTTTGTAGTCGCAATACATTTTGAACTTGTAAAAACCTGCACATAATGATATACCAGTATCATCTTGTTACAAGCATACGCGCAGTGTCAGACCTTCGCGAACTTGCACTGACTTGTTCAAATCGTCACTATAAATACGTATGTGACACAAATACGTTTATTCGTTTCCTGAATCTTGAAAAGGAAAGTGCTAAGAAAATATTTAAAAAATATATAATCTGGTAATTTATCACACAAATTATAGTGAATCAGTGTTATTTTGTTTGAGAATGCCGGAGAAAAGTTATATTTTATTAAATTTTAGATTTGTACTCGTAGTTAGCAAAGATAGATAAATTACGCCAATCATGACTTCAGTTATTAGTAGTTTAATATTCAAATCATGCAAAATTACACGAGTACTCCTCAATAGTTTCTTTTTCAAAGTTTTAGCAATCGTTATTATAATTAGAGTGCAATCTCCGTAATCCGAAGTAATTACTGCAAGATGTTCGGATTATGGAATGTTTTCGGATAAATCAAAAAAAAGACAACTGTACATACATATTACGTATTGCAGTGATAGTAAAAGAATATTTGTATAAGTAAAGACACGTAGTATAAGGATAGGGAGGAAGGGAGGAAAAAGGGGGAGTGATGTGATGAGTTTGTTTTTGATAGACCATGGAGAGGACTCGAGTGGTGATAACAAGAGGTGACGGATGGGAGATGGCAGAAAAGTTTTTTTCTTGACACATGAGGAAGTGGAAAGAGTGCACCTGTAGCAGTCATAACGAATTTAACATCAAATGGGAACAACTTTAAATTATTTTTAACTGGTGCAGTTTGGTGATCAAACGGCAAAGATGAAACAATGAGAAGTGACAAAAGGTTTTAAAAATAACGAAATTAACAAAATTTTTATAAAGAAAATAAGTGCAACGGTTCCGATATTGAGTGTCTTAAAAAGTGTCGTAATTAGGATGCAGACCTAAATTCAGTTAACGTTCATCCTAAGAAGCAGTGGCGTATTTACCCTAGGGCCAAGGGGGCCATGGCCCAGGGCGATACGCTGCAAGGGGCGGCGCCAGCCGCCACGTGCTCGCTGGTTTGTTTAAGCGCATTTGATAATCGTTATTTATATTTTATTTAATTGCTTTTTCATTTGACTTCCCTAAAGAAATTTTAAAAAAACTTATCTAACTAGAACAAAAGCGCGGGGCGATCGTGTTGCAGCCGCGTCCGGGCTGGCGCCGGCGTGTTTATTGCGTCTCGGAAGGGCGCGGGCGGGGGTGGTTGGTACTTGTCGGATTGAAAACAATAGCACGTAATTTGCTCGTCACTTGTTTCAAATTGTTTCTAATCAGCGCATCAAATTATTAGGATTTGGTGAATATTTTCAATACTTACCTATCAGTGTTAGTAGTGTTTACAAATGAGTTTATCTTATGAAGTAGATTGCAGTTTGTTTTGATTTGGAAGGTATATACTGTTACTGTGTAAAATGTTACTGTTACTGAGATGGATCAATCTATAAAAAAACTAAGCGGACACGCATACAAAAGAAAAGCTTAAAAAAAACGTAAGGAGGAAAGACTTCTCAAAAAAACACATACAATTCCTACCTATTTTATCTCTATATTTATGTACTATTTTTTAGAGTACTTTTGTTTCAAAGATTCAAAGATATAGATTTTGCTTTGAACTTACTATCGTGATTCGTCGATTCGTGTTACAATATTAGAAATTGTTCTACCCAATCCTACCCAATAGGCTTTTGGTATAACCATATCTTACTGTAGTAAAATAGTAGTTCTCTAGTAAATAATATAGATACCTATCTAATGTGTATAATTATTTCTATTGCGCAACAAATTGAAATACTGTTTTACTTTTTTTTTAGTTTGTAGTAGCTTTGTTTTATGCACGATGACTAACTCCCGTATGCCATGTAATGATGTAATGTTATGACTTTCTTTATTTTATAAAATCTAGACATAAACAATTATATTCTTGCATTCTTTGCAGACTATAGATGAATGTGAAAATAAACAGAATGACAAATTAAAAACACCCAATTTAATTACGCAAGATCAAGATCCGGTACCCACACAGCACGCGAGATGCAATGGATATACATATTTGATATTTATCCATATAATATCCATTGATGTACATCCGTAGTTTAATATCCATTGTATATGCACCTTATATACATTCATGGATATCTGTGAAATAGGATTATCTTAAGTGTTATAAGTGTTATGTTCGGAAACATTTTTTTTATGTATCATGTTACATAATTTTGTGAGTTGCTATTTTTTATCAAAATTATTTAGAAATAATTATATTCTCTAAAATTTAACATTTGTAGTAAATATTTAACATGCAACAACAAATTTAATAAAAAATTGAAAAAGTAAAAAAAAATACTTGGCGCGGTTTAATTTAAACTTTCTTTGTTGTTCGTTTGTTTTCGCCAAGGTTTTCGCGCACGCAAACTTTTTGGCTTTTTGTTTAGCTTGTATTTATCGTATGCAAACCATTTTGTGCTTTAAAATTTCGAAAAAATGTGTTTGTTTTTCATCATTTAGGATGGATGGGTAAACAAAATAAGTAAGTATTAAATTCAAATATAAATTATTTCTTAATAATAAATATATAACCTAAAAACTAACACGTTTTCGAGAAAATATATAATGACTTTGGAATTTGTAATCTAAGAGCCAGTTTGTGAGTTTATCTACAATTTCCCAATTCATTATTCTTATTGCTGAGTTTTATTTAATTGAAATTTTTTTTTAGATCGATTCAATCTACTTTGTTGGATGAAAAGATACAGCAAACGAGACATGTTTTAACCAAGTAATTGGTCTGGATCAAGCAAAAGAAATTTGTAAAAATATTTTAAATTTAATTTATGGTAAGAGGCTTCAGAGTATTTTATAGGTTAAAACTTAAAACATTAACTTTGTATGTATATTAACGTAATGTGATTTCAAGTGCATTACTGCCAAACTTGAATTTCATGTTGTATTTTATTTCACGACTATTTACAAAGCAATTCTTTATAATTACTTCAAAAACTTCAAAATTTAGTTTAGAAATTGCTAAAAAAGTGCATAAGTTATTTGAGTAGCATTACAATGTAATTTTTATTTTACAGTATCCATAAGAAAAAATTCAAATTGTGGTGCAGCTTTACAACACGCAATAAACACCAGGAGTAGTGGGTACGAAAGACGCCAATAAACATAAGCACAGAATGAATGTAAATAGGTTTTTTATATTTGTTAAATTTTTGTCAGTACATATATGGACATTGTATGTTAAGTTTCCAAATTGTTTTATTAATTAAATTAAAAATGATAATACCATTGTATGCATTTAATTTGTGTTAAGTTGCTAACATTGCCAATGCTTTTAAAATTGCGCACTATTTATGTGATGGCAAAGTACATATTATATTGCACAGATTTCACTGGCATTCTACATTTAACTTGTATTAATATACATAACTTGCCGATATTGGTTCGATGCAATTTCTGCATTGGCAAGATTCATTCGGCAATATATCGGCCGGTGTGTCATTCTGAGTGCCGGCTAAGGAGTACATTGCCAGTACAGATGTGTTTATTGGGTAAAGACAAGGTATTTTTGCATATTTGAATTTACTTTTGCTGTACATTAATCTAGTAAGTATTTGGATTCCTATAATATAAATAATGGATAAAAGGTCTAGAAAAATGAGAGAATGTGTAAATAAAAAAGTTCGATTATGTTTGAGTGAAAATGAACAAGTGGTCATATTTTCTGTGGACCAACCGGAGTTGTTGCATCTAGAAAATATCACTATTGGCATTTTGTATTGACTTTATTTGACGTGTGGCCATATTTTTTGTTAATATATAGATATGCACATATATTTTACCTACATATGAAGGTTCTATAAAAAAATGAATGTTTATTATACTTTAATTAAATGTTCATTGAACCTCCTATGTATGTATTTTGTACGTTCATATGACTGTTCAATATATCTCCATATGGATGTAAAATGTTTATCCACCTGGAGGTCCTATTGACATACTATGAAGATTTTTCCGTGACGGAATGATATATCCAGTGGACCTCCATCCTTGCTCCATAATATTAAATATGGATGTTCGATGCACCTCCGGTATCTATGGTTGGTGTGTACATTTCATATCCACTGGATATGCTTGTGCTGTGTGGGTAGCTACTAATATTAGTACTAACAATTCTAGCACGGCTGTTGATACTGTGTTCAACTACTTTGCTGTCTGCAGCTTTGCATGAAGATTCTGCACGCACCAGTAAACCTCAAACAAAGAATTATTTTGTAGTCGAAAATGATCCAGCTCTGTGGCTATAGTAAATGAAGACTTAATAGATTATTTTTCAAAAAAAGGTTTTGAACAAAATATTGAAGACCAAAGTTTTTCGAAATCTAAACGAAGAGCGGATGATCAATATCGCTTTTTACACAAGGATTTATTTAAAACAAATCTTATAAACGGGGAAAAGATTTCTCGATATTACTTAATTTACTCAAAGTCACTTGGATCTGTATTTTGCGGACTATGTCGTCTTTTTGATAGCGAAAAAAGTCCACTTGCTTTGGGAAAGGGCTTCAATGCTTGGAAACATGCATATGAAAAACTTCATGTAAATGAAACTAGTTTGGGGCACAAAAATTGTGTTTTAAAAATGAAAAAGCGAGGACAAACTGAAGCCGGAATTGACCCCAAATTATTTGAGCAGTTGGAAGATGAAAGAAAATATTGGCGCAATGTGTTGCTTAAAGTTGTTGTGGCTGTAAAATCTCTAGCTACGCGTGGTCTTTCGTTCCATGGCAAGACAGATACATTTGGATCTACAAATAACGAAAATTTTATGATGCTTTTAGAAGCGATTTCAGAATTTGATCCGTTTCTTGCAAAACACATACAAAAATTCAGCAATCCCAGGAAAGGCAACACGTCATATTTGTCTTTTGCAACGTATGAAAAAATAATAAAATTATGGCAGCTACAGTGACAACAACAATAATGAAACAACTTGAAAAGTTAAATATTTTTCTTTTAGTGTAGATTCAACTCCTGATATTACAAATGTAGATCAGCTTTCTCTAATTGTAAGATTTGTCTAAGATAATGCAGAACCAGTTGAACGATTCCTTTGCTTTCTACCAAACACTGGTCACAAAGCAGAAGACATGTTGCTAGCCGTTATGGACACCTTCAAAACATTGAATATCTACATTAACAATTGCAGAGGTCAATCTTATGATAATGCTAGCAATATGTCCGGGCAATATAATGGGTTACAGGCTAAAATCAAAGAAAAATGTCAGTATGCAACATACGTACCTTGCGCCGCACATTCGTTAAACGTAATCGGATCATCCGCAGCCGAATGTTGCTCAGAAGCTACAAAGTTTTTCGGGTTGTTACAAAATTTATACGTGTTCTTTACAGCATCAACGGAACGTACAAAATTGTTGCAATCATTTTTGACTAAGCCTAAAAATGTAACTGTGAAAAATTTGTCAAATACGCGATGGTCTGCCAAGGATGATGCCTTGTGCCAGCCTTAATAAAGATTGGAACCAAATAATATCGGCTCTTAAAGCTATAAAAAGTGACTCTGCCTACTAAAAAGCTTTTGTTAAAAATGAAGCTACAGGGCTATTAGCTCAACTAAACTCCCTAGAAACGGCCATATTATTAGAATTTTGGGGATCTGTATTAAAACAATTTAATATAGCTTACAAATTTTTACAAGGTGTCGACACAGACGTAGAAGCAGTTTCCAGACTCTAGGAGTCACTCATCACTTTTGTAGAAAACAAACGGGAATATTTTGATGCTTTTGAAGCAGCTGGTAAAAAAAATCTTTAGAGGAATACAGAACCACTGACAAGAGAATACTTAAGAGGAAGAAACGAGACGATGAGAGACGATCGCGAGAAAGAAATGTTGTTACAAGGACGTGATTATTTTAGGGTTATTACCTTCCTCTCAATATGTGACAAATTATTGGTCGAGTTAAGGAGACGCAAAACTTCGTATGACGCAGTAACCGGCAATTTTGCATTTTTATGCAAATTGGATAAAATTTCTGAAGCGGAAGTTAGAGTTAACGCTATAAAATTTCAAAAATTATACCGTATTGATCTTGCAGATGATTTACAAGAAGCATGTGTTCCTTTAAAACAATTCTTGACGGTTAATAATAACAAAATGAGGTTAAGGCAACTTTATATATTTATGAAGCAAAATGATTTGAAGGAAGCATTTCAATACACAGAAATAGCATTACGTATGTTTCTGTGCACTGCAGAAGGTTCGTTTTCCGTGCTCAAAAGAATAAAAAATTATCTACGTTCCCGTATAAACGAAGAACGTTTGAACAGTTTAGCCATCCTCAATATACCTAGAAGCTGACTTAACAAAATCTATTAATTATGACAGTGTCATTGACGAATTTGTCAACCAACTTGTGCATCGCAAAAAATGTAAATATTTAATAAATGGTGTTTATTCGTTTGTATGACCTTTTTTTATTATTATCCGATTTTTACGTTTTTTTCGTTAATTTATGGGGCGGCAAACCTTACAGGCCTAGGGCGCCAAATTTTAAAATACGCCGCTGCTAAGAAGTGTCCCGTTTATGGGAAAGGTTCGGTTGAAAGTATCAATAGTGACTTAATAATGTCCACTACTTCCGAAGCGTAACGCGCTTTAAGGTTACTGATTACGCAGTAATATTTCTTTACATCGTCCGTTATATTGTTCAACGCGAACTGCCCTTCGACTTGAGCAAATCATGCTGCTGGTTGCGCTGACCAAAATGGTAGCAATTGCAAGATAACGCGATCAGAACCGTTATTAGCATTGTTATTCGGCATGTTTGAAACGAAACTTTTCACTCGCGTTTAAAGATCACGTCGGGGTCGCCAATGTGGTGTTTGAGTTTTTAAATAAATTAAAACAATTAAACACAACAAAAGAATGGCTTTATTGCAACGAGTAGGTAATTTGCGTGCTTTGCCCTGTTTGCATTTCCAGTTTTGTAAGGGTTTTTTGTCCCCTACTTCACTAAAACACGTTTCTATTCTATTTATAGAATGCAGGTAAACCGTTAACAACACTTTTGAAAAAGCACTCCGAATTTAAGATAGAAAAGCAACATGAAGATGCAATTGCAACACTGAAAACTAATCTCATGAGCCTGTTTTACGAAAATATTCAACCCAGATAATTATACCGAATTACACACAGATGCAAGTAGTATTGGATATGGAGGAATATTAATGCAGAGATTTGAAGACAATCAAATGCATCCCATATATTATTTTAGTGCGATCCAAAAAACCAAATAGGTTCCATAATAATGCTTTTAGAAGCATAGAGGCAGTATTGATATTACTGAAAGCCTTCCTGTAGCAGTAAATGGTTTATGTTTAGAGATAGGTTTTGACACTCCAGTAGAATGCTGTCCAGTTAGTGCTTATAGAGTCCTATTAGACGTTGTACAAAAGCAGGCCAAAGGTAGAAGTTTTCACTTTCCATTAGAATGCTTTAAAATAGTGCCCATGTAGTACTTTCCTATGTTGTAGAATAGCATGACAAAGTTAACGACTAAAAGGTAATTGATTTGCATGCTTTTACAAGGTTTTAATAGCATCCCTAGTAGCACAAAATATACGTAATATATTAGTAAATAACATCTGGTAAATATTTAAATGTCACACTTTTTTATATTGGCCATTTATTGTAATGCTATATCAATAATTTATATAAAATAAATATATTCTAAATATATGTTTTCGATATATGGTAGACATTAGATGTAGATGTCGTCTCAATATTTGTTTCCAATATATGGGAAATATATCTTTTTAATCTGTTCTAGATGTATCTCACTATTATTTGTGAGATATTTGTAAAATATATACCTACTACATATGTGTATGTTTGTAAATGATATTTAATCTGGTTCTTTTTGCTACGCATTGTACAGTTTTATTAAACCGTATTGAAACACTGCAGATATTCTGTAGAAACACGTTTATTTATAAAAATTACACTAACAAAACAAAATTACAAATGAATAAAATATAAATATAAAATCTGTATACATTTTAAACATCTTTAAAAATAAATACAAAAAAAATTGTATCTTAAAATTACTTATTAATATCATCACATATTACATAGGTAGTACATAAATGTTCTAAATCTTGCCAAATATAACGCAACATTAAGATGTCGTTTAGTTATGGCATCTGAAAAAAAACACACAATGAAAATGTACTCTATTAAGTTGTATTAAAAATCTACATTTTATAATAACAATTATGAAATGCATTAAAATTAAAATATTAAAAAAAAATATACCGACAAATGATTTTAGTTTGAATTTTCCAATAAATAAACTCTATAAAGACATTTTTTTTAAAATTTGGTTTACAGAAATATCATATAATTTAGTTATTATTTTAGATTAGTTTTAAAAGTGCACAAAAGCATTTTCTTGGGATTGCTATTCAAAAAATAAGGTAAATTTGTTGTTTATTAATTATTGATTATAGTTACGTAAATAAAAGCATTTCTCTAATTTAGGTTTCTTATTAGTAATGACCGTTGAAATTTTTTTGAATTATGTTCTGTCAACGTTGAACAGCCAACTAAGCTGCGTTAAAATAAATTATTTACAAAATGACTTTTTGCTTTTCTGTAGTTAGAAAACATGATGCAAAAATAAAAAATAAGAAAATTAATAGGCACTTACCTGATTATACAATTACGTTGCACTAAAACTCGATATAAAAATTTAAACTTCGCAAACTGCAAACACGAAACCCAAATGCATATTAGTAAAGAAAACTTTCTTTATTCTTGTTCAGGGTCTATATAACGGTTTTTGACCTCAGTACCCAAAAGCAGGTAAATAATACATTTTTTCAATGTTGCAAAGGATTCTAAGAAATTTATTAAAAGCACATAAAAGGTACTTGTACCTATATACCTGTTTTTAATGCCACAAAAGTATTTGGAAAAGATGACCTTCAAAATCATAAATACTTGCTAGCATTACTAGTAATTTTACAGCAGAATTAAAATACCTTGTCTAAAATTTCATTGCAGCAAATGTAGTTTATTATTGTAAAATTACTATAGTTCTAGTTATAATGCAATTGGTTTTTCCATTCAATTCAAACGCAGATGTCTCAATTTTATATACTCCTTGTGTAATTTTTTTAATAATTAAATTGCGTCGCTTACAAAATTTTTAGCAGATTACATACTATGATATTGGATTACTTTTTATTAAAATATACGCATATAAAGATAATTTTTAAAATAAGCATATTTAAATTATGAGAACATTGTGTTAGGGTTTTTAGCAAAAATGAAAAAAGTTTAAGAAAAACGTTTAACAACTATAAATACATAAATTTAAAAGTACAGTTAAAAATAAGCATAAAAAGTTAGATACTGATTAAACATAAATATTCGCTCTATATATAATTATAATATATATTTTATGTCAGTCAAATTTTGAAAAACATTTGTGACCTTAGAATACACGAACGATATTGTTGGTACATATTTTTAAAACATTGTTTTTATCTAGTTTTACAATATCTAGAATACATTTTTTACATATTGCAATAAGTATCTAGAATTAAGATATTTACCTGATGTCATGTAAACCTTGAAAAAATTTATGAGGTTTTAAAATATATCAATGATATTGTAGGTATATATTTTTAGGATATTAGTATTATACACTTTAACAATATCAAAAATATATCTATTACAGCAAGCAATATTTAGCCGACTTTAAATATTGTACCAAGATCATTAGAATATCGTACATATATTTTGTGCTACTAGGGATACCATAAGAAACACAAAAAGCATGAAATGATTAGTTTTAAGTCATTTTTTATTAAGAAATTTGTACAGTATCTTTGTCTAAACTATAATAATTTTTAATCAATGGTTTACGAATTTATAGTTTGCTGCATCATCCTAATTATTTCATTTTTTAATTTCGCTTTGCCATGACGTAGCCATTGGAACACCTTCTCATTAATAACATCTATAGGAACTCCTTTGAATCAACTTTGGGTTAACTCTATAACAAAATTATGCGATTAATTATTTTTTATTATCTATTATCAGTCGCACGCATTTTCACTAGATTCATAGCAAAAATATGTTTCTTTTTATGAATAAAATAATTTTTTTTATTACAATGCTTTTCAAGTTTAAGTCCGCAGGTTGGCCACCCTGTTCTAAAAAAATAACTGGATGCCAAGTAAAAAATAAACAATAACAATAAAGCGCTAAAACGTTGATAAGCTGATCGTACAAAAATAGATATGTTGTCAATTGTTTCTTTTTGTACTTACTTTTACTTAAATCAGCAGAACTTCTAATAGCTTTTTCTTCTTTAATTCAGCACAAAAAAAAGAACACTTACAAATATAGACCAAGCCCGAAGTCGTCTTCCTTTCGTAAACGTAAAACTGCATATACCCGTAACCGTATAAGTACTTACTTAGAAGCGTTTCTGGTGAATCAAACTCGGTAGTCGGTACATATTTCGTCACAATTCTCAGAAATCAAAGTATCTTATTTACATTTACAATATCAAACGCGAATGCATACGTTTTTTATTGCATACGTATCTTTATCAACAAAATTTAGATGTGAGCGTTTAATCTCTACAGGAAGTTATTTTTGTTTAGGTATTACAATTTAGCAACTTGTACAAACGATTTTTTCTGATATTAAAAATTATATTTCTTTATCTCGAATAAAGAACGATTAAACCGATTTTAGAGGTACTAAAACACTAAAAGAATGTTATCATGTTAATCGTAATACTTGAATTTTAATACATTGTCAAGGCTGCTATAAACACTTTATTTTTTATATCAATATAGAAGGCCTATAGGAGTGATTTTAAAGGAATCTTTTAGGGTACTTTATTCTCCTTCTATATGCATTGTTATAGAATCAATATGGGAACGCCATTAGAATACTATATTTCTAATACTTTAGTGATTCCAATCAACTGCCAATTCTAAGGCTGCTATAAGCACTTCTTTTTTAAATTAAATATAGTATTCCTATAGAAGTGTTTTTAAAAGAATCTTTTAGAGTACTTTATTCTTCTTATATAGGCATTCTTATAGAATACGTTTTAAATTAGGTGTGTTATTAGAAGTCCATACGCAAACTACAATTGGAATGCTTTAGAAATGAATATTTGGGAATGCTTATCGAACCTACATGGAACTTGTGGTTTTGTGGGGAGAACTAATGACACTGAAGCAAAGTATCATAGCTTTGAGCTGGAAATGTTAGCAATTATCAAAGCATTAGAAAAATTCAGACCATATTTACTAGGAAAACATTTTCGGATTGTTACTGATTGTAATGCGTTAAAGCAAACATTACGGAAAAAAGACATGAATTTACGAATATATCGTTGGTTTCTGAAATTAGAAGAGTACGAATATACAATTGAGCATAGGAAAAGTGAATATATGCAACACGTGGATTTTTTAAGTCGACAAGAACAAGTTAACATTATAGAAGAAGAAGAAATGGAAGTTGAAGATACTCATCTTTACACAAACCTTCAATTAGCACAAGATCTTGATCCTGAAATTAAAAAACTAAAAGAACAAATTTTACTTGGACAGCTTAACAATGAATATGAAATTGTAAACGACAAAGTCATGAGAAATGTCAGTAACAAATTACTTTTTGTGGTACCCCGAAACATGCGAAAAATATTGGTGTTACGTGTCCATGAAAAATATTCTCACGTAGGTATTGAAAAAACTCATAACGAAATGCAAAATCACTTTTACTTTCGAAATATGAAAAAGTATGTAAATAAATGTTTAAAAATGTGCATACAATTATAAGAAAGGGATGAAAGAAGGCCTATTGCATTCTATCGACAGAGGCAATAGACCGTGGGAAGTGATCACCTAGGTCCTTTGGAAAAATCGCGAAAGGGAAATAAGCATATTCTATGAATCATTGATGCATTTACAAAATTTTTATTTTTGGAAACTGTCAAAAGTACGACTACGGACGAAGTGTTAATAAAATTAAAAGGTATTTTTAAAATTTTTGGAGTGCCAAAACGAATAATATCAGATAGAAGAACTGCCTTCACTAGCGAGTTATTTAATAACTTCTGTAATGAGCAAAACGTTAAATTAGTGCGGATCGCAGTACAAACTTCTAAAGCAAACGGTCAAATAGAAAGGTATAATGCTACGGTCATGTCTGCAATACCTACTTAAGGAAACGGAAAATATTGAAATGTGGGATGAAACATTATCAAAGATTCAAGTTTTAATTAATGGAACTAAGCAAACGACCACTAAGATGTCCCCTGCAGAACTATTGTTGGGAATAAAAATCAGGAATACAAATGACATGTAACGTCTCGTTTGAATTCATTACAATTAAAATTCAATTTTACATTCATTTATTTTTTGCAACTAATATTGCACGTAAATTTATTCAGTTCCGACAACGTCGCGTTGTATTTCGGAGGCGTCTGCGTAGTTGACTTTAGTAGAAGGTTAAGCTTCCATCTTGCGCGTGTCGTTGTGATGCGAGGAAAACAAAATTTTCTTGATTATGGCGTAAAAACCCATGTAATTTAATTTTTATTCATTCCATCTAATTTTTGGTGAGTTTACCTTTATTTTGATATAATTTTTCTATTGAATTCAACATTTTTAGTGGTTTCGCAATGTTACGCAATCGTTAGACAAAGGACTTTACTTTGAGCCCGTTACATTGAAGGTGTGACGTAAGTACATGATGTCATTTAAAAAAACCGTTCTAATTATTTGTATTTAGGGTCTTTTTTCTTTTCATTGGATTTTTATTTTATTTGGATCTTTTCGTTTATTGGATTTTTATTCTGGATTCTTCATTTTGGTTTTGTCGATTAATTACTGGATTTTTCGTTGATGAAGTTTATTATACATTGGTATTTATTCCTGTTGAAGAATTTTATCACAAGAACAAAGTATGTGCTAAAAATAGAAGATATCCGATAACGTTATACTACACCTGGTGAGTCAACTAAAATTAAGATACTGCATTTTATCTTCAAATAGTTGAGTTGTTTTATTAAAACTGTTCACTCGATAACAAATCAAACGTTCACGACATTTGCATTTAATCAACGATTTAATATCAATAATTAACAATTAGATGTAAGATTTTACGCTTTTTATTCATCACTTAAATGTGGTTGGCGTCCAAATATTTTATTTTAAATACTGTTTTATTCTAAATATGTTTAATTCAAATATTGTTTATTGTTCTCTAATGTAAATAGTATGTTAAGTATAGTTAATAAATTAACGGAGTTCACGTCTTTGTAGTTATTATCATTCAACCCATCACCTTGAGGGTCTGTGCCTACGATTGCTTGCCGTGGTAATAATTATTTTGCATTCATTAAATGTATTTTTACTTTTATTATACGTTCTTTATTCCGTCTGTATTTTTTATTACAGACATTCTGGAAGAAACTTTAAAAACAGACGAAGTACTTCAGCAACACATAGTGGTACGCGAACAAAACCGTGAAACAGCGAGTGACAACATTAAACTAGCGCAAGTATCGGAAAGTATTCGTTATAACAAAAATAGGCGCAACCCGATCGGTTATAATGTGAACGATTTAGTTATGGTAAATAAAGTGGAGATGACAGTGATAGTACGGAAGATGATGAAAACAATGAACAAGCTGAAGCTAACACCGACGTCCCGATAGATCCCATCATCGAGGACGATGAAGAGTCAGGAAGGGCCGAACTGTCGTGTCAAAGCCACTCCGACGTGCCGTTAGATAGAATGGAGACGAGTAAAGTGCGCATGAGCGAAAGGAGGCGGCAGAAGAAGCAGTGTAGTTGTTGTAGAGACTGTAATGAGTAATGGCGATATACGTGTGAAGTTCATTTTTTATGTTTTTACGTTTAATAAACTCTTTTTGTATTGTTTAAAATAAAGGCCATCAAATAATTTTCTTTCTATTGTCATACCTAGTGGAAAGGGGGTGCTCCTAACAAAAAAAAGAAACAGACTGAACATCATTAGCCGAGAAAATTTAATATTAAACCTTACAAAATCGACGCCAAATGTTGATAATTTATTATTAAAGCATCAGGTTCATCCTTCTCACTAAAAACATTTACTTATTGCTTAGTTTATTTTATGTTACGTATATTTTATATAACAGATACAAAATTTTATTTTGAGTAGTTTTAATTTAAATTCAATTAATAAATGTATAAAACTGAACATGTGTTTTTACTTTAAGTTTTTAACACTAAACTTCACTACAGTTAAAAATTTACAAAAAATCAATATCAGGTAAGTAGGTGGTCTACCATGGTCTACCCAAAACCGAAAAACATGGCAAGGGGTCTACGACACAAAAAGTTTGGGAACCTCTGGGTTAAACCATAACTTAAACCGTTTAAATTTTGGTTTAAATCTGTAATAGAGACTGTTATCGACATTTATTTTATTGGCTCTATATTACACAAAAATATGGGTGAATATTCAACAAACAACTGTCGAATTTGTTTAAAAGAAATAGTGAAAACCGAGCAGTATTACTTTCTCAACAATGACAACGAGTTAAAGTTGCTATCCAAATTGTTAGACATTCTGCCAGAATTCGTAAGTAGAACCGACTTGATTCTATTTGCTAGTGTAAATTTTGTTACAGGACTTAAACATCATACCAAACTTGATAACGTGTAACCAATGTATGATCACGATCTTGGAAATACACGAATTCAAGCAACTCTGCATGCAAACCATATCCCTGCTACCGAAACCATTTAACGATGGCTTAACATTTGTCAAAAAAGAAATTACCAAAACCGAATTGGAAGATAATAGCATTAATGGTGAATTACAAATTATCAAAGATGACTGTTTAGAAATCGTTGCAGATATACCGGTATGCATTGAAAAACTGCAAAAAACAGAACCGTATTATTGTCACGACTGTGACTTCAGCACTAACACGAAGACAAATTTAATTCGACACGCGAGGATACACCAGAGCATTGGATCTTTTCAATGCGACATATGTAATTATAGCTGCACGAAGAAGGCATCACTTCAAATACATTTTCGAATACATACTGGAGAGAGACTATATAAGTGCACTGAGTGTGATTATAGATCAGCACGAAAAAGTACACTCCAACTTCATTACATGAAGCACAGTTCAGAGAAATCATTTGTGTGTGACACTTGTGGGTTTGCTACTCGGTATCAGCGTAGTTTAAAGAAACACCTGGTAATTCACAGTGCTGTGACACCATTTGTATGTAAAACTTGTGGATTTTCTACTAGACGCAAACAGAGTTTAAAGACCCATATGGTCATTCACAGCTCAGAAAAACCATTTGTTTGTGAAACATGTTGGTTTTCCACTCGATATCAGACTAGTTTGAAGAAACACATGAAGCTTCACAGCTCGGAAAAACCATTTGTTTGTGAAACATGTGGAGTTTCTTTTGGAGATGAGCAGTATTTAAATAATCACATGATCGTACACAGCTCAAAAAAACCATTTGTTTGTGGAACTTGTGCGTTTTCTACTCGATATAAACAGAATTTAAAGGATCACGTGGCCATACACAGCTCAGAAAAACCATTTGTATGTGAAACTTGTGGTTTTTCTACTAGACGTAAACAGAATTTAAAGAAACACATGTTCGTTCACAGCTCAAAAAAACCATTTGTATGTGAAATTTGTGCATATTCTACTAGACGTAAAGGTAATTTAAAAGACCACGTTGCTATTCACACCTTAGAAAAATCATTTGTTTGTGACACTTGTGGGCTTTCTACTAAAAGCATACGTAATCTAAAGGCTCATATGCTTATTCATAATGCTGTGAAACCATTTGTATGCGAAACTTGTGGAATTTCTTTTGCAGATAAGAGACATTTAAAGAATCACATGATTGTTCACAACTCAGAAAAACCATTCGTTTGTGATACCTGTGGGTTCTCTGCTCAACGTAAGTGTAGTTTAAAGAGACACATGAAGATTCACAGTTCGGTAAAACCATTTGTGTGTGAAAAGTGTGGATTGTCATTTGGAGAGAAGCAGAGTTTAAAGATACACATGATTAGTCACAGCTCAGAAAAACCATTTGTTTGTAAAACGTGTCAGTTCTCCACTGGATATCAGTATAGTTTGAAGAAACACATGATGCTTCACACCTCGGAGTATAATTTAAAGAATCACATAGCCCTGCACAAAAAGTAGATACCTATCCATGGAATCTAATTTTTTAGTTGGGATTCTAACTCTTTTTGTACGTCATCCAAAATTTTAGAAGATATTTCATAACCCCTAAACAAACTAGGTACATGTAGTCAATGGGAATTTGCTTTATCATGTCTATGTTAAGGTCTTCTCAAACTATGGATCGTTGCTCTTTATCTCGATGGTGTTCTGGTTGTGTTCTACTTCTAAATGAACTGTTGGTCCGTAAAGTACAACTCGTTTCTCGATAAGTAACTGTTGTATTAATATATTCCCCTTTTTGTATACACCTACGACATGCAAAGTATCTAGTGTATCCCTTTGTAGAAGTTATAAAATTTTTGGCGGGAACATCACATATAATAGCGTTAATAGATACTTTAATATTAAAAATATTTAATTCTAAACCGTTCTGTTCTAGCACCTTAGCCTCACTAACGAAGTTTCTAAGACATTCATTACAATCAAGTGATTTTTTTTTTACTATGACATACACCTACAATGAATGGTTCTGTGTAAAAATCTGAAACTAATACGCATATTGGCCAAAATTGGCTGCTTTCACTAGTTTTCAGAGGCAATCCATTGATGTTAATATTAAATTTAATTTCCTCGGGGTAAGGAGAAAAATATCAACTAAAGTCACAATAATGTCCAGGTGGAACAGGGAAAAACTGATGAGCACGGGGCGTTTTTAACAATGTTCTTGCATCTTTGGGAAGATCATCGTGTCCATGATTCCGTAATATCTAATAATTAGTTCCATGCATTAAGACAGTGGATAAAAGGGAGGAAAGAAACAGAAGAATACAAAGAAGTAGTAAAAATATACAAGAAAGCATGTAAGAGAAAGAAGGAAAAATAAAAAAAAAACGAGGTTTAAATCAAGGGAATAAAAACCGAAGAAATATATTGAAGTACCAAAAAAAGAAAGGAAGAGAAAATGGAGGACAAAAGGAATACAAATAAAAGAATGAGAGATATATTTTAGGAACCTGCTGAGGGGGGAGAACAAAATCAGAAAGGCAAAGAAAAGAAGCAGTAGTAAGATTGGAAGAAGGAGATAGAATAAACGAAGACGATGTAATAGAGGCAATAAAGAAGGTAAAAAAGGGAAGGGGACAGGAAAAGATGGGATACAAGGCGAAGAGTCGGCTATACGGGGAAGAAAATGTAGCAACAAGGATGACGGAAATAGTTAATAAAATATGGAAAGGGGAAGGATTTCCGGAGAGATGAAGAAAGGGAATATGCCCGATACATAAAAAAGGAAACAGAAATAAAGTGAAGAATTACAGAGGGGTGACATTATTATGTATGGCATACAAATTATATGCGACAGTGCTACAAGGATTTCGAATAGACAATGAGAGGACAACAGGTGGGAGGGATAGTAGTAGGGAAAGTGAAGGTGTGGTCGTTCGCGTATGCGGATGACATAGTGTTGGTGACTAAGGAGGAAAAGGAAATGAAGGAGATGATAAAAGCGCTGGAAAAATACGTAAATGCGGATAAAACAAAAATAATGGTATTTAGAAAAGGAGGGGATACAAGAAAAAAGAGAGGAGTGGAAATGAAGGGAGGAGGAAGTGAAAGAATTTACATACCTGGGTTACACGATGAAGCAAGATAATAAGAAGGGAGAACATGTAAAGCAAAGAGCGAGGAATGGAAACAGGTTAATAGGACAAGTGTGGGGTGTGAGGGAAAGGTTGTTTGTGGTGGACATAGAAAAACAAAGGCTGCTGTTTGAGAAGCTATTAAAAAGTGTGGTGAAATATGGTAGTGGAAGGAGTGTAGAGGTAGGAGAGATACAAGAAAAATACTGGAAATGGGTATTAGGACTAGACAGAGAAACACCAGGGTGCATTATAAGAGAGGAAGTGCAGGCAGAAAAAGAAGTGTACAGACAGGAAAAAGGGCTTTAAAACACGAGCATGAACTGAGTGTAAAGTACAGGCAGGATGGCAGAGAAGAATATTATAAAAGAAACTGGTACGCGAGAGAAGAAGTGGAGATTAAGGGAAGAGAGGAAATAGCAAAGAGCGATAGGGACATAGAAAAACAGGAAAGATGGACAAGGATAAAAGAGGGCAGATATTATGTGAATTGTAAGAATATCAAGGGTGAAGGGGTGGTAGAATATCTAAAGGTTGAAGAGAATGAAAGCAACAATAAGAATAAAATGTTAGCAAGGCTTAGCTGTGGAAACGAAAAGTTAGTAAATAAATATTGGAAAAAAAAGATGTGTAGACTATGTGGAGAAGAGACTGAAGGTTTTAAACAAATGAGAAATGAATGCAGGAAGTTAAGAGAAGAGGTTAAGAAAGTAGAGAAAATCCGGAAAAGGAGCGGAGTGAATGATGGAAGCAGTATGGAGAAGAAGGAAACAGTTAAGTGGAGAGGAGGAAAAATGGAATGAAATGTAAATAAAATGTAATGTAGTGTAAATGTAAAAAAAGAGGGGGTAAAATTGTAAATAGGGGAAACATGAATCACTTTGTAAACTAATTAGGTAAACAAATAAAGTTAAACAACACATAATTTTCTCAAACTGTAGCAACCCTTTCCCGTGTGCGTCACTGGAAGACATAAAACAAGCTTGGGCTTTATCAGGTCCAATTGTCCGACCTGTCGACACAAAAACCCATTCACCGCACGGATAACTGTAAATGATGCACCGCCGACTGAACTCATGTTAATGGATGCAGGAGCAGCTAATACGAGACCTCTTTTCGCCATTACGGTGAATGGTTTAAGAGGCTTAGCATACATTGATATCGGAGCAAAATGTAGTATTGCAGGTCATCGATTATATAAACGTCTGATGGAACAAAGGATTCCTTACTCTGTAAATAACATACAAATCGTCCTTGCGGATGGGGAACCTAAAGACGCAGTAGCACATTCTTTTACATGCGATGTTACAGTAGAAAATCGCTGTGTAAAGACTACGTTTGTGGCGATACTCTAGCATACGTCCGGTAAAAGACTTAGGCGTAGATTTTATTGCCGCAGCAAATATCATTATTGAGATTGCACGAATGCGAGGGTCTTTTGTAGATAACCGTTTAGAATTATATTTCTTGGATGAACCTCGCTCTCGGAAAGTCGATTCATTTGGAGCCACTTTACGTTCAGACGAGGGGATACAATTAACCGAAGCTGAACAAACGACACTAGTAGGAGTGTTAAACGAAAACCAAGATGTATTTATTGAAAATGGTGAAGCGACTCCGTACGCCGAGCATGAGATCAGGTTAACTGATGACAAACCAATCTCAGTACCAGCATACCGCTTTTCTCCAAAGAAAACTGGCATCCATAAACAAAAACTGGATAGGTTACTGGAGTTAGGAATTGTAGAAGAGTGTGAATCCCCATATGGGGCACCGGTAGTATTAGTGCTCAAAAAGGATGACACATTTCGACTGCGTGGATTAACGCCGCCTGCATTATATTACTGTGCCTGACAGGTATCCATTGCCTAGGATAGATGACCTCTTGCACGCTACCTCTACCACTAAATCACTGTTAAAGAGGAGGATCGTGATAAAACCGCATTTATTACACCCTTTGCTATTTATCGCTTCATGAGAATGCAATTCGGGTTGTGCAACGCGTCATCGATGTTTAAGCGATTGGTGGATAGATCCCGTTCAGGATTATCTAACGTTACGATATTAGCGTACCTAGATGACCTTTGAGCAGAAAAGTCTGCAAGCGGAAGGTAGCGTTACAACTTTGTTTAAAGAGATCTTCCCTGCAGAGAATCTTGGAGTTAGCTGCATTTTTTGTATGTGACCTAAGAACACCAATAGTGAAACATACGAATATTGCGCTAGAGTTATCCAGTGACAGTATAAACCTAAATTTTTGAAAAATATATTGTTTTTAGACTTAATAGTCGGCCTACAAATCGATTTCAAGGTTTTTCCAGATCTGACGAGGTTCAAGAAGTAAAAGTGACCGTTTGGTGTGCAATTTTGGCATTTCGCGAAAAAATTTTTAGCAGGACTTATACTGTAGTCGCAGTTCGTTAATTTTTTAAGGACCATTTTCAAAACAAATTCATTTTAGGATTTACTGATTTTCCTTATTCTTCACATTTGCAAGGCGTCATCTTTCCAACGGTATACATTTGGCACATTGGCAAAATCACATAAACCAATCGATCAATTAAAGGATGAAGTATGCCTCGAAGATATTAACTTTTTTCATACCGTCTACGATTAATGCTTCTTTTAACTGCGGACCACCGTCGTCAACGTTTGAAATGGTCCAGAGAACAACAGCATCGGGAGGCAGAATGGTATAATGTCGCCTTCAGCGACGAATCGCGATTATATCTAGGTATGGCTGTAGAACGGTAAGACGCCGCCGTGGACAGCGACGTGATATCGGTGAGAGGCATTTGTACATAGGACTGTTGGAGTAATTGTTTGGCGAGCGGTTGCGCATTAGGTTGATGATGTCCTTTACTGCAACTAAAACCCGCTAAAATATGCCGTGACAGCTCACGGTGGCTGTGATCGTCAAACTACTTCACCAGTTTTTGCACTGTATGTTGGTATACATCACTTACTCTCGATATATGAATATGAGAAGGCTGTAGTAGATTAAATAAAACACATGGCAAAAGTAAATAGCGAGTTTCATTCAAATAAGTAATTGTGGTTATATTTGTTACCGAAAATTGTCATGTGCCATAAAACCCATAATTGGAAAAAAATAAAGAAGAAACTCCTCCAGGTTTTCTAACAACCGGCGCTCTCGCCAGTAAGTACCGAGCATCTGGTTACAAATTAACTCGGCCAAAATTAAAAGTTTGGAATACACACAAATGTGCAAGGTAGCATAGAAGCAACTTGCGTCATCAATAAAAAAGGTACAGAGTCTCAGCATGAAAGCAAAAATATTTGATTTACATTCTACAAAGCAATACACACAAATGTTTTTATATATGTTCAAACGCATTGTAATTACCATCCATAGGTAAATAAAATTACGATCAAAAAAGGTGGACCAACTAGTACATCCAGTGGATGTTTGAAGAATATTGGCTGCACGTTCATATATCACATCTAGGGACGTACATAAAATACAAACATTTTCGGCGTTTTTACCGTTTTTGAGGTCTTCATCACATATGTATTTTGGTAAGGTTGATTAGTCAGTGTAAAGTTCTCTATACATTGACAAAAGAAACAATCTAAACTTGTCTAATATGAGATTTTTTGTGTTGTTAAATTTGTATAGACAAGTGTTGCATGTTTTGTTAACAAGTGATCTTAAATTTTGCAAATAAGTTTAATTCTTTTTCAAGCTACCATGTATATGATTATTAACGTTAAATAAACGTAACTTTTGTTCCTTATTAGAGTAAGAACGAAAACTTTTGGCGTAAAATTAACTTTAAAAAAATTGTTTTTACAACGTAAACACCAAAATCTAAGAAAAGGCTATGAGTCAATTTTTGCCAACGCTCAAAATACCAAGATGAACGTAGTGTTTTTAGATCTTCTCTATTAATTAGTTTAGTATGAATGGTATCACTTTCAATTTCGGCTAAAAAAACAACTTTGGCGTATATTTCGTGTAAAGCAGCAATGTTGCTGTTACTTATTTATTACCGTGGGTAGATTGAAATTTTAAAATTTTGCTCAATAACTTAAATATCGGTAAATTATAAATTTAAAAACATGTAAAATCTTCTTACGGTGGCAAATTTTTATTTTTCAGAAATTTTTCAATTGAAAATTTTCCACTCATAACACTAGTCATTGTTTTGGCAATTTCTTTCTTGTTTTTCTTTTGCATACGTTGATTTTACTTTGTTTATAATTTAGTTTGATATTTTATTTTTATTGGATTAAAATTACATTGTTTAGCATATTACGTGTATGTATGAGCAATAGTTGAACGCTGCCAAAGGATTTTAGCAACACGACGAAATGTAAGAAACACCTGTGTTTGTGCGTTTTATTTCTTGATCATTAGAAACATTCCACGAAAAAATTGTTCTGAAAATAGAGAAGACTAGAAAATTTAAGAATTTTCTAGAACGAATTATTGAACGTTACTAGAAAATTCTACGCAAAATGCGCCTGCGCGACAGCAAATATAAATACGCACGCTTTTTAAAATGATTGAATAAAATCTCTACGTCTCGCGCGGTAACTATAAGTTACAATTACGGTGTATTGCGCCACATTTCATAATTTTAATATATTGTACCAAGAATAAAAATGTCGTTATTTCCGTACGTATTTAGAGAAATGATCCGCCCGCTACGCATGTTGGAACATCAAATGCGTGTAGCTGAAGATTTTTTCCCAACGGTCGTATACCCAATGGTGCGCAGCAAAAACAAATATTTCATTGAAGTCTGCGATGGAAAAGAATCGATTACTAACAATAAAGAGAAGTTTCAAGTAAAGCTCGACGTTAAGAATTTTTCTCCTGAGGAAATTACGGTAAAAACTGTTGATGGCAACGCGATTGTGATTGAAGCTAAGCAGGACAAGAACGATGGGGATGGAAGCATTTCGCGACAATTTTCGAGAAGATTTGTGTTGTCTAACGATTTAGATTTGAAGAACGTCGAGTCTAGTTTGTCTTCAGATGGAATACTTACCGTGACTGCACCTAACAAAGTCGAAGAGGTTGCGCAAGAACGGATTATACCAATTACTCATACTGCTGCTGAAGAAACGAAATAAAGTTGTTTTTATAGTAGTTCTGTACATAGAAATAAAAATCAATAAATGGTTTTTTTCTCAATTGTGTATATTTATTGTAAGCAACCTAAATGACATATTTATAATTCACCCTGTATAAAATCGCAAAAACTCGTTTGACAGACGTATCGTTATTAAAGTCACTGACATAAACATTGAGCTTTTTTGTTTGTTATTGTGATAAGAGGTGAATAAAATATTCATCGTTTTTCAATCACTTCCACCATTTTCGCTTCACAGGTAAATACTAGTTAAGATGGAACAACAAGCCAAGGAATGTATTGATAGAAAAGAATGGTTAAAAGCAATTGAAATTTACAATAGTTTAATACAGAAAACACAAAACACAGACTTTATTGTTATTTATCTACAAGGACGTTCAAAGTGTTTATTAGAGCTAGGACAATACGAGGCAACTGTAGTCGATTGCAGAAAAATATTAAAAGTTAGAAGTAGTAACAGTGCATGGGTACGTCTCGTTATATCGTTTTTTGCACTAAGACGATTCTCCGATGCAGAATTAGTCTTAAACGAATGGATTTCTATAAGTAAATTAGACGTCGACAGTATAATAGAATGTTTCCAAATTAATACGCCGCAGAATAAATGCCTCGAGAGGGAATTGCTGGTTTTTTTAACAAAGTTTCGTGATGTAATTGCCATTTTTGTTGTTTGCGTTTGTATTAGTTGTGGTTTTTAGGTGCAAGATTTATACCCATCATGTGCTTATTGTAATGTTACGTGTAGAGACAAATCTGAGCTTAAGATACATTGTCAAAGCGAGAGTCATCAAACGATTATTATGTCTGACGAAGGTAGGGATTGGAGTTGGCGACCTCCGCCTAGAGGGTTAAATGCCGAGCAGTATACGCGGTGTAGGTATTGGGATGAGAAACAAAGTTGTCGGTTTGGGATGCAGTGTGTGGAGGCTCATGGTGAAGACGAACTTACAGAGTGGAAAGAGCGATATAAATATCGACAGATGAAGCTGCAACGAGCATATGAAAAGGAATTATTTGGTAAGTTATTTTCGAATCAATTTTTTGAACGAGAAATGTTTTTTCAAATCCTAACGCTTAAGTTATTAGATATTTTATTGAAAAAATATATCCAGGAGAATTAAATTGTTATATGGGGTTCTACATCTAGAAAAAACTACTTTCCTCTCTAGAAATACTAATATTTACTTCCTTTCATTTTTAACCTCTAAAAAAAAAATACGTAAAAACAAGCTGCTACACCGGCATTGTGCCGGCATTATAATAACAACTGATACCAACCTTTGGGCATTATAATATAAAATGTCAAATTTATGGTATACAGTTTTGATGTCTTTGTGGAAAATAATTTTTTTTTTGACATACAATAATGATCGCTGTGTAGTTCAGTCAATGGAGTCAATGAATGTTCAAAGACTCTTTGATAGATATTTTGTACCGTTATTTTTGGTTTGGTACTTTGTTTGGAACCGTTTTTGCTAGCACAACATTTGAAATCTCATTTCAGTGGGATATGAGAACTTAAGCGGCTCTTAACTTTTGAAGAGTTCTGTACTTTGTAGATTGTTTTTGATGATTGTAACATAGTTTAGTAGCTTTTTTATACCCGACTGTACGTTCTTTGGTATTTTGCTGGTAAACCATGTTTTATTACAGATGTCTGGTATCCATTCTTTTACCTTCCTGCTTTCCTATTCTTAGTTCTTTTATTGCTTCGTTTACCTCGTTGGTAGATAATTCTTCCTGTCGTTCTTCCTCTTCCTCTTGGTTTTCTGTTTGCATCTTTCCTTGATTTTTGTTTTTTCTGAATTTGTCTCTGTAATGTATCTTCCATGTTTTCTTCCTTGTTATTAGCTATATCTCCATTCTGTCTTACGAATTTATTACTTCTTTTTGATTTGAGAGACTTTACTATGTTCCAAAAGTTTCTGTTGTTTCTACTGTGTGCTTGAATCTCTTCGCCAAATTTTACTTCCTCTTTTGCTTCGTTTCTTCTTTTGTTATATTCTTCTTTGTTAGTTTTTAAATTTGTTGACGCTTTTTTCGTTTTCACTTCTTTATTTCACCATCTAGTTTGCTTTGTACATGGTTTTATTGTTTTTTCTCGACATATTTCTTTTGTCATTTGTAATATTGCTGTTTTAAGCGTTTCCCATGTCTCATTTACGTTCATTTTTTGTTTCTGTTCTTCGTATTGACGTGTATTGATTTAATGTTTCTTCAAGTTTTCTTTGGTATTTTTCTTGTATTTTGTTATCTCATAGTTTTCCTATTTTTTGAATGGTATGTTTTCCTCCTTCTTCTATTTTTCGGTGTGCTATATTAATTTTTCCTATTACTAACTTATGTTGTGTATTCACTTCTGCTTCTTTGATAGTTTCTACGTTCTTATGCGGTTACCCATTTGTTTTGTATATATTATATAGTCTATTAAGCTCATTACGTTTCTTTCAGGTGTTGCGAAGATGTATTGTATCTCTTGTTCATAAAATGTGTTTCCTATTTTTATATCGTTTGCAGACTGTCCGCATTTGTATTTCTTTCCTTTTCTTCGTAAGTTTCTATGCTTCCTAATCCTTTTTCTTTGTTCTTTCTTATTCTAGCATAGTCTTCTATTAATAGTGAAACGTTCTCAAATTCAAGAGCCTTCTCGAAGTTGTTATCCATGTTCTCGAACGTATACCGAAACATGGAACATTCGAGAAGGATTTCCAAAATGTGTATAAATGCGTTTCAAACAAATCAGAAGTTAGTTATTTCCCGTAATTCGAAGACGGCAGTGTTAAGAAGATTATTCAAGTCTAAATAAATAAGTAATTAACGCGTGTGAGATAAATCTACGGTGTATAACCTTGTACGTGACTTTAGTGTAAACAAACAATAAGTGTTAAATAGTTATCCGCGGACTTATCTTCGTGTACGTGATAGTGTTATACATAAATTATGGTGTGTTTTTATTAAACCTTAGATTTAATTAGTTCGGTTAGTTTAAACGTGTACATTTTTTTAAGTATAAATAAATTAGTTTTAATAATAAACGTTACAATAGTATATTTTCGTTTGTTTCTCTATACTTTTCTAGATTTTCCTATAACTCGTCGCAGTAACTTTTCATTATCTTTTCTTCTGTAGCTTGTACTGCAGCATGTTTGTATTATATCTAGTTTTGTTACTAAACCTATTTTCATTGCTATTGTTCTTGAGCTCACTGGGTTCCATCTTGTTACCCTTTTGTTTATTTATTTTTTTTATACTGTTATTCCCACCCCTTCTTTAACTTTCGTCTTTTCGTATTTTTTCAATAGTATAATATGTACCCATCTTTTAATTGCTTGCATCTTTGGTCTTTTTTTTTGTTTCGCTTATTCCTAATATATCTATTTGTCTTTCTTTAAGTTCGTCTACTAGTTCTTCCTTTTTTTTTCATTTATGGTTATGTTCCATGTTACCACTGTTATTTAGTTTGTCTTTTCTGTTTTACTCTGTGTAGTTTTTCCATTATTTTTGTTATCGTGTACGGTGGTTTTACAGCTTTTATCTGTTCCAACGCTTCTTCTTTAACTGATTCGAGTTTATTTGGTTCTTTTTCCCCTACTGACACTATTCTTAGATAACTTCTTGTTTTTTCTATAATCTTGTTCATATTAGTTTTCGTTGTCATTATGATCTTTTTCTTTTTTATCTTATTCAGTTTTTTGGATCGTGATGCATTGGGTTTCGTTTTCCATGAGTATTTGTGTTGTAGGTTTGTTGTTTGGGTCCCGATTTTCACCTTCCGCGATTTTTGTACTATTTCTACCCCATTTCTTTCTTGTTGTTTCCTGTCTTGTTCCTTCTTGCGCTCTTTTCATTCACTTTCTTTATTGGTTTCTTGTGGTGATCGTTCGTTTAAAGCTTCCCCTTTTTTTGTTATTTTTTCTCTTTTTCTCTGTTTTCGCTTTCACTTTTGTCTTTTTCAATCTGTGGATCTTGGAGATTATATTTTTCTTTCATTGTCCTTTCTTCTTTATCTTTTTATTATTACAAGTTCTTTCTATTCTTCGTATTTCCTGTATTTCTGTTTCCATATTAATAGGAACTTCTATGTATCTTAATATCTGTCTTCTTCTGTCTTTTGTTTCCAACTCAGGTTGTTCTTCTGCTTCTTGGACTCACTAGCTTACCATTTTCTTTTTTCCTATTTCCTTTTCCAATATTTTTATTATTTTTTCTTGTTGGGTTGTTAATTGCAATTTTCTAATTTCCTCCCTCAATTTCATGTTATTGTTTGTGATTTTTCTAATTTCTTCTTGGGTATTATCTATTTTTCATTAATTCTTTCGTTTCTATTTTCTATTTTATCCAATTTTGTACTAATTTCTATTAAGTCTCCATATTTCGAGTTTTCCTTTGTTACGTCTACTTTACTACGTTCCCTTCCAATTATACGTTTCTGCATTTCTTAAATGTTTCTAATATCGTTCTTTTTTCCCTTTTGGAAAATTTCGAATTTGCGTGCTTTGTTTACTGATAATAGTTCTTACTTTGTGTAGGATTTCGACCCTCGCGCACTTTGTCTATTGCACGTTGGTCATGCTGGGTCGCGAATTCATCAACTTTATTATTGACGTTTGTAGTGCGTTTGTATTAAAATTGCCTTTATATTATCTGCTTGTGTTATTTCAGGCTGTTTCGTCTGTTTAGTTAATTTTGGAAATTTCCTTAAAGGATACAGTAACTTGTACCTTTCTAATATTTCACTGTTGTTAGTCAGTTAGAAATTTGTAATAAAACGCTTTAACAAGCAAATATATTGCGCGAAACTCCATTATAATATAAATTGTAAAATTTATCGAATAAAGTTTTGATATTTTTGTGGAAAGTATTTTTTTTAACATACAATAATAATTGTGCAGTGTAGTTCACTCAATTAACGTTCAAAGTGTTTTTGATAGACATTTTGTACAGTTATTTTTGGTTTGGCACTTTGTTTGGAAGGCGTCTCAACATGTATATGTTTTTTCCCTTTTAAGATGAAGCTCGTTATGCAGCAGATACGGGCTGAGAGTTTTGGGATTATGTGATTCATCTTCATTTGGTTTTATTAAAGTCTCTGAATACGTCTATCTGCCGTGTCATTACGAAGTGTAAGCTTGTCTAAGTTTCCTATCATTTCTATGACTCCAGTTCTCTGGAGCTTTTTTGTTAACACGGCACCCGAAAGCTTCTCATTTTGTTGGACTATGAGAACTTAGCGAATTTAGCTTTTTAAGAGTTTTGTACTTTGTGAATTGCAGAGTGTTTTGGGTGATTCTAACTGAAATTAGCAGCTTTTTGAGTAAAAGCCACTTTACTCTTCCATGAAACTGTTGTATACGCGTGCGTGTATGCAATTTTTTTTATTACACGTGAAATTTTGCTTGCATAGTCAGAACATGTTCTAATTGTATTGTATTGCGCGTTAAATTTTAGTGATATTCTGGTGATATTCAGTGTCGCCAACTTAAAAAAACCGTTTTGTTTTCATAACGATCAGTAAAAACAATCAATAATTTTTATTGTCTTCCTAATAACATTTTGCGTCTTTATTTCTTCATGTAAAACAATTTGAAATATTTTATTGCTTGAAAAATATCTCTAGGAGACTGATGAAAACATACCTGTACTGAAAATTCGAATTTTTTACTGCGAGTTAAATTGTTATACGCGGCTGTACGTCTAGAAAAAACTATTTTCTATTTGAGAAATGCTAATGTTTAATTCCTTTCATTTTTAACTTCTAAAATAAAGTTACACAAATCGACCTTAATATTACGAATAAGTCAGTAAAATAACAAAAAACAACACAGTGTCAAACAGATCTTGTATTTCTGTGGTCACTCCAAATCTTCCTTTCGCCTTCTATTCTAGTCTTTCGCATCGTCCTTATCTGTCACTCTGTTGACCACTCGTGTCTTTATCGTCCGTGTTGTTGCCGGCGTAGGTCAACCGATTGATGTGATTCGGTTTGCCTCTTAGTAACTTTCGAACGCGGTAGATGACGTCGTTTATTTTTGCCAAAATGGCGTTGGTTCTATAACTTTGGAGCCAACCAGGCCACCAGGTCGAAACTTCTTCTCTAGTCCTTACGTCATATTGGTCTTTCATTCGGTCACTGGCGATTTGGGTGTTCTTTCGGACTTATCACGGATGATCTGCATACTCCTCTTGAGTTTGCTGAGGTAGTCATCTCCAACAGTTTCTTCTTTAGGCTTGCATCTAAACTGAAGATCGCGCGGTAACCTTATCTCACGTTCAAACATTACACAAGCATGAGTTTGCCCGGTAGTCTAGTGAACGGATGATCGATACGCCATTAGGAACAAATATAAATATTAGTCGCAGTCTCGTTGGTGTTCGGAGATCATTTTGGCGAGATACGTCGCCATTGTTCTATTCGTTCATTCCACCATCCTAACTGATTGATGATGAAGAGGTGCAGTGTTGGTCTTTTTGTTTTCCAATATTCGACTGACGTTTTGGAACAAGACAGACTCAAAGTTACGCCCTTGATCTGAATGAAGCTCCAGCCGAACTCCGAAGCGCCAGAAAAGCTCTTTCACTAACACATCCGCAACAGTTGTGGCTTCTTGATTCGGTATCGCGTACGCTTCCGTCCATTTGGTGAAATAATTCTTATTGCTCTGTTTCGTTTCTGGGAATGGGCCTGCGATGTCAATTGCTACCTTTTCTAATGGACTTCCAACGTTGTACTGTCTCATAGGAGCCTTGCGCTTTTTAATTCGTCCGTTTCCAGATCCCCATAAATTAAATTTGCGGCACCACTCCTTTACATCTTCTTTTCACCGAATATAACTTTTCCAATTATCGTCAACCGCCGTTGTTCTGCGAAGCATGTTAGTTTTCTCTTCTAGTCGACAATAATGACTACAGTTAACCAGACATGGTCGTCTTCGTTGAGATGACTAGTTCCAGCACGATGTTCTGTATCAAAATCTTATTCCTGCAATCGTTCAATCCATCTCGCAACTTGTGAGCAGCATGGTCAGTCCGCAGAAGAAATTTCCGTCCATATAAGTATTTGTAGAAGTGTTTAACGGACTTGACAACACTAACAGTTCTCTTCTAGTCACACACTAATTCCTTTCACGCTTCGACAGAACATTGCTGAAGTATTCAATACCATCTCTTCTATATTCTGGATTTGAGAAAGTATTGCTAGGTTGCTAGCATCAGTGTCCAACACAATCTTGCCTTCCGCTCGACGATAGCTCAATATTGTTACCGTAACCAGAGACTGCTTTAACCTTTAAAAGGCTTCATTATACTCGCCGTTCCAAGTAAAATCGCTTCTTGTCAGCGGTTTCGCAATGTTGGCAAATCCCAACAGTACTCTGCGATAATACGTGCACAATCCGAGAAAACTGCGAAGTTCGTGTTTATCCCTTGGTATTGGCTAATCTTTGACTGTTTTATTATCAGGGTCGGCCATCACTTCCGTCCTGAATACAATGTGCCCTAAATACTTCACTATTTTTCTGAAGATATGGCATTTTTTTGGACTTAATTTTAGGTTTGCATCTCGCAATCGTTGAAACACTTCTTTCAAATTTGTCAAGTGCTCTTCGAACGATTTTCCAACTACAATCACGTTGTCAAAATACACCAGGCACGTCTTCGAAGACAGTCTTCGCAAGATCGTCTTAATCAAACGCTCGAAAGTCACAGGAGCGTTGCACAATCTAGAGGGCATAACCGTAAATTGGCATAAACCGGTCTCAATCGTAAACTCAGCTTTCTCGCGGTCCTTTGGTTCAAAGTCTACTTGACAGTAGCCACTTTTCAAATCCAAAGTGAAAAACCATTGCGAACCAGATAGGGTATCTAAAAGTGTGGTCAGTTTGGGGTAACGGATAACTATCTTTCTTAGTGACCTCATTGAGTTCTCTATAATCAATACAAAATCTTGTTATTTTTGTTGACATCATTTTCCATTTCTAAATAGAATTTACACTTCCTTATAAGGTCCATTTCCAAGATCATTTCTTAAGTTATGTCAGCTATCAGTATTCTATGATTAATTGATTTATTTCCAATACAAATAGTCACCATCATTTCTTCATGAATTGGGAATGAATTGTTGTATCGTGATCGGTGCTATTCTTCCATATTCTCGAACTTTCCATATTCTCATGCTACATCTGCGCGCACTATTGTTCTCGTCGCTCCTGTGTCAACCAAGAGTTCAATATTTGTCCATTGATGGCACCATCAACATAGATGCTGTTCAGGGAGTTAGTTGGCGATGCAGCGTAGATGGGGATCTTTGTGGCATGGTTGTTGGAGGTTGACTTTTGCCCTTTTTGGACGACCTCCACTAGTTTTCCGATGGTTCTTGTGTTCTTGGTTTGGGGCAGCGGCTTCGAACGTGACCCAATTCACCGCGGTTCTAACATCTAGGGTCTCGACGTACACGACTTGTTTTGTCACCTAATACTCGTCTAAGTAGCTCTATAATGCTTTCCTGTCTTTCTTCTTGATCTTCTACCATATTACGAACACGATGACTACTTCGTTGACACGCCTGCTTTGCCGCTCCAAACTCGAACGCATGTGTCGAGAGTAGCTAGTGGCAGCGTTTGTTGTGTATTGCTGTCCCTTAATTCATCGACAAAAAATTGTACTGCTAGTTGTTTCAGGAAACTACATGGAGCTGTGGGGTAACCTAGTCTCACCAAACGCGCAATATCCGCTTCAAACTCTTGAAGGTTTTGTGTCGCTTTCTGACAACGATTCTTTACTTGCGCGTGGTACACCTGTTAAAGATGGGCGTCTCCATATCGCGGTGAGGTCAGCAGCTGATAATTCATTTATTGGCAATCAGGGATGGTCTGCAAGTTTTATTATCGCTTCTCTTCGGAGGGAAACAATCAATGAAGTGGCTTTCTCTTGATCGTTTCATCCATTGGCCATTGCAGCAGCTTTAAAATTGTTTGTATGTAGTACATCGAACGTCGGCGGTGCGATCCGTACTGTTGATTTTACTTTACTTTCATTTTCGGGTATTACGATCGTTCTTATAGTCACATGTCTTTCGCCTTGTAGTCTTTCTTCCATTAGTTTAAATCTTTTTTCTATCTTTCTTGTTTCTTCTTGAATTTTCGAATAATTTTTCTTTCATAATCATGGAAGTTTCCATCAATTTTTCTTCCAATACTCTAGATGTTTCTACTAGATTCTCTTCAGCTTTCATCTCTAAATTAATGGAATATTCTATATTATCACGGTTTTCTTCATTGTCTTACAACGACGTCTGCACATGATCCGTGGATGTTTGGACTGTCGGTTACCACTGTACGCCGTTTTTCATTTACTTTTCGATGCTGCCATTTTCAATTCAATATCTGTTTTTACATATATTTTGGCTATTATTTTTGTTTCACTTTGTTTGGAAGACTTCTCAAGATGTGTCTGTTTTTTTTCTAAGTGAAGCTCGTTCTGAAGTAGATACAAGTTGAGGGTTTTGTGATTATGTGATTCCTCTTCCGGTGGTTTTATTAAACACTCTGAATCGTGTCATTACGAAGTCTAAGCTTGCCTCGTATAACACTGGTCTACATGAAAATCGGCCCTGATACTATTCTTGACGATCGATCTAACTAAACGACCTCACAGGCAAAACAAAAATTGTTGCAATCGTTCCTATCGCATGATATGTTTGGTAATTATTAGCGATTGAAATGTGTAGGTATTTCGTAACAAAAGAAAGTTGGACCGGCTATTAGTGTGCTTAACGAGCGAATAGACGTTTCTACCTCAAAACTTTGCGCGAGTTGGGTGTCACGCCCGCTCAGTGCGGCTCAAAAATGCATTCGGAACATTCGTTTTATTGTACAGATTTGGCTGTTTTGGAATTCTATCTTCTTCCAAAACTCCAAATGTTTCTCGCTGGGCAAGATTTTTCATATAATCAAGAAGCGACTGTGACTGTAGGCACACGCGTCTATAGTCTGTTTATGTGTGTATTGTGCAAATTTTAAACTTGGCATGGTAACGATCTTTATTGACAAACGAGGGAATTATACAGTAAAAGCAATAAAACATTAAGATATGAAGAAATTGCAACAACACATTGCAGAAATAAACCGACGGAACTAATTGGCCTGTGACAACAGTACATAAGGCTTTTGTATTATCTGCTGTTCTTCGGCATTGCGGTGTCAATAAAAACTACATGATCTTGTCGTATTTAGGACTTTCTTAGGTAGGTATCAGGGTTTGTCAAAACCGCACTTATAGCCTATAGCTCAGTGTACACATTGGCTGGATCTTGGAACAGATATTTTTCAGTTTCCTTGCCTCAAATATATCTTGGAACCAAGTCTAGGTTGCCTATTTATCGCAGCCATCGTCGATTTGACGTATTGTTTATGTTCAAAAAATTATTATTTAGGGCTTTAGAATCGCTTATATATCAAGTTATGTCTACAAAAACTTGACTATTTAGCCTTTTTAATATTACGCTTTTTCCAGGAAAATCATACACCGAACAACTACTAGAAAAATACATGCAAGCCTCAAGTCCAAGTTTAATTATGCAAGAAAAACTCGATTACGTCAAAGACGCTTGCTGCAGCAACTTAACAACGACAGTCCCATCAAAATCCAGCGTGAAACAATGGACGTTCACGTTGAAAACGAACCGACCTCTGCACGCTATCGCATTATTACACGACATGCACAGAAATTACTTCGCAATCGATCAAATCTCTTCAGTCACAAATCAAAGTACAAAATCGATAGAAATCAAAAACGATCAGGAATATTTGTTCGATTCAATACACGATCCCGAAATCATTTATTACCAAGTAACGATCACGTTCAAAACGGACATTTACGGCACCTTTCGTCAGTCGGTCACGTTCGATTACGGTTACGAGCCGGTTCTTGTCAAGCATCTCTGCGTCGATGTCATACCCGTCGAAGAAGCACAAAAATTGAACGAAATTCGCCAGGAAATCGTTTTATCCTGCGTCGAGCATTGGAACGAAAATAACGCTGAAATTATTCCATTTGCCTCGCACGATTTAATGCAGAAATCGGATTTCGACACGGACTTGTTCAAATTATACCCGTGTCCGCAATCGGATACTTTAAAACTTAGTCACGCAACTGTATCCGAAAAGAAGCTTACGCCGAATAATTACAATGCACGAATGCACGAGTTGTTGTATATTGAAGAAATGGCTCGCAACGAAGAAACCAACAAGTATAACTTAACAGCGAAATTGCATATCGTTAAGAGCTACTTATTGAGTTCGAGCCTGGCTAGTTCCACAGCTAAGTACTCTAATTTTGGCGAGTTGTACGCTTTTATGAACTTGAGCCAGGATCTTTCGGAAGATACTTTATGCGGGCGGTTAATTTTAAGTAACTGCACTAGCGTTTTAATCGGATTAAATAGGAAGACTTCTAAAGAGAAGCCGAAAGTGTACGAAGCGCTTATCGAAGATAAAGGCAAAAACGTTGTTTATCTACGTTTGTCTGCGGAGACGGTGACAGAACTGCATCTATCGCCGGATATTACTTTTAAGGCACAAGTGCAATTTCAACTAAACAGGTTACCGTACTGCGAGTGGCATTATGCAATAGATAAAATGTCTGATTTGAAACTGATATTTCCACAGACTTATATTGAACCTCTTATACCGTGGTCTCCGATGAAGCAATGGGGCGACGTTGACAATCGATTAAATTTAAAACAGAAGGAAGCTGTTATTGCAATAACGACGTCGTTCTCAACGCCACTACCTCCTATATTAATAATTGGTCCTTTCGGCACCGGAAAAACTTTCACTTTGGCGCAAGCGATTAAGCAGCTGTCGAAAAATCCCGAGGCGAAAGTGCTAATTTGTACTCATTCGAACAGCGCGGCCGATTTGTATATTAAAGATTACCTGCATCCGTACGTGGAGGACGGGCATAAAGAAGCTAAACCTTTAAGGATCTATTACCAAAAGCGATGGGTCGTTACAGTTCATCCGACGGTTCAAAAAGTAAGTAATTCTAGTTTTCCTTTTATCTTGCAAAAAAAAATCTAAAGATTGGCCCTCTAAAAAAGTGAGGTTTGTATCGAGTAACATTTAATTTGAAACCTTAATCCTACAATATTTGATTTTTACTTTTGATATAATTTTATACAACGAAAACTTAACAAAAAACCTAAATTTGAGTTTATGGAATAGACTCTTAAATTTAACTTTACTCACATATGCTATTGAAAAATAAAAGTTTTCTGCAGCGTCAGCGCATACTTGACTCCAAAATAATGTGACTGTAAGTCACCTCAACGTATCGTTGTGTAGTGTTATCACTCGACAAAGGAAGTTCTTTTTTGAGATATTTATGCAAGCTTTCGTTCAGTAATGGCAGCTCTTGACTGCGTTTCGCTAACGTCAAAGACTTGGGTTCAACTTCAAACTCTTCGAAGTTGTCATTTTAAGAAATTGGACAAATGGAGTTTCGTACACTAGGAACTGCCTTTCTTCAGATTTCAGGGCGACTCCCCACCAAAACATCAACACGTGGATGAGTATTTTCATTCGATGGAAATTTTTGTCAAAATTTGTCAAATTATTTTTACCCGTTGCTCTATCACTATCTAGAATTCAGTGAGCAAGAGGATAAAACCAGTGTTGTTTCTCTTCTTCTTCGTATCGGTTTGTAAATGAGCAATTTTTTTGCTATTTTGGACCGCTTCCGTCGTTACTTTAAAAAGCAGTAGTCTGCGCACCGAAGTAAATAATGTTCTAAGTAAAGGAGACTTCGATTTGGCGAAGTGGACAAGTAACGTTCTCAACGTCTTAAAAATCTCAATTTTTTTTTAAATTGAAGGCAATTTTATTTGGGCCATGTTGTGGACACTTAATAATTTTAAATTGGAACGTAGGCAAAGTGTTCTCATTCGTCCTTTCGGTTAATTGCTCGACTCAAATTCAGTGGAGTGCTTTTGCCAGCATCTTTTAGCGTGCGTTAATCTCAGCTGACTATAATTATCTTGCTCATTCCTGAATGCTTTGGTTACTTTGTTTTCGCCACGCTTAAAGAATTAGTGCATGCACGAAAAAACTCAATTTTGCAATTTCTGCAAATGTCGTTTAAGAAACTTTGCCAACGTCGGCGCGTGGAGACGGGTTTCTCTTGAATTAGTCGAGTTTTAGCCGCCAGAAGCACTCTTTGTGCGCGTTACTAATTTAACTGTTCTAATCTACATGTAATTTGATACGGTGTAAGAAACACTCTATGTGTGCGTTACTAAGTAAGAAAAGGTGGCGCTAGGGCACGGTTTACCCGAAGAATTTGGATACTGAAAATTTGACTCACGATCATCTACGAGGAAAGCTAGCCAAAAGGTGAGCTGAACATTTATTAAATCTTTTTTTTTTCACCTCTCCAATTTGTGCGTTAGAAATAATTTTGGAGCTCAATCCTGAGGTCCTTGATTTTTTCGACTGTTTCGTGTTAATTTTTATGAACAGTTACTGTTTTTTGCTCTTTCTTTGAGTAATTGATTCGTTTAGAGAGGGTGTACTACTTCTGTGCTTATTGGTGTAGAAACTCAAACTGTACTATTGGGAAATTGTACTCATTATTTTCTTACTGGTTTTTTCTTTTTCGCTAGTGAGTCGAATTTTTTTGTTGGATATTAGTACGTGGGTTCGCGTTTATTATGTGCTTGGCAATAAATTTTAGTTTAGGGGGTTTGTGTTTTACTGATAGGTTTTACTCAAAGGAAGCTCCATGCGATATCATTATTTGTAATGAGCCTCTTACCGGCTACGGTCAGAATTTTTTTCTGAAAGCATCGTGTGTTGCTTGTGTGAACTATCTATTTTTCGGAAGAAGAACCTCTACTTCTTACTTCATCGGACTCGAATTCGGAAACGAACTTTGGCCAATTAGAATATAACCTTGTCAGGTGAAGTTCCTTCTGAGCATATGGTTTTCTTAACTAGAGTGGACGAATTGTGCATGCCTCGTGGTGTTTCGTATCACCAACTTTTTATTTCAGTTTTTGAGGGGATGTCCGGTCAAGCTATTTTTGTATTTAGAGCTAGGCGCCATTCTTTACGTTCTTGGTAGGATATTGCTACTCTATTGAAAACGGAATTTCTGCCGTTAAATTATGATTAACATCAACTAGACACTATTCGTAACCGTAGGATGAAACCTAACGAATCGATTGGAATTTACGTTGCTACTATACGAAACTTTTTTATGTACCTATTGGAACCAGTCTCGGATAAGACACAGCTTAAAATAATTTGCCGCAACTTGACTTCGTTTTATCAAGCTCAACTGGCACTGGTGGATATTACATTCTTTTTGCAATTGACATCTTTATGCAGATCGAACCTGAACTCTAGTAATTCCTTTAACATTTCGCCATTCGTCTTCGATGGGCGACTGAGAAAAAGAGAAGAGGAATGTTATCGTCAGGCATTGTTCTCCTTCATGAAAATGCGCGGCCGCACACTGCAGTTGCAACAACGATTCTCCTGTAGTGTTTTGGATGGGGAAGTTTTTGATCACCCACCATACAGCCCTGAGTTGGTTCCCTCAGATCTTTTTGTCCACATGAAACGCCGGCTAGGTGGACAGAATTTCGCTACAGGCACGAGCTGCAGACCAGCGTACAAAATTGGCTAAAAACTCGGGCGGCTGCTTTCTATGACAAAGGTATTGAAAAATTGGTACTACGCTACGACAAATGTATGAATCGGAATGGCGATTACGTCGAAAAGTAGCTAAATGTTGTATCCTATTGTTCCATATAAAATTTTCTTGATTCTTACTGTAATTTTCATTTAGCGCCCAATCGAACCTGGAAAAAAAATAACTCTCGTACGTGGGAAGCTTTTTGCTTTTTACTGGCCAGATATGAGATCCAAGGTTGCTAAGTATATACGCTCCTGCTGTTGCAACTTGCTACGTAGCAATACTAATGAATCGCATTCTCGCTCATTCCCAGGTACTATGAAGCGTTCCAACACGAATGTCACTACTAGATCTTCACATTTACGTAAAGATACTACACTTCTTCCGGAGGTAAAAGCTGCTTCTTTTTTTCAGTGAGTTTTTTGGTTCCTTCTACTGATGCATCGATGTTTCCTTCTTTTAATTGTTTCCTTTTTTTTCATCGGCGTTGCAAGCGTCGTGAATTCTAACTACGCTTGTTAATTCGGGCCCTACGTTGGACGCCAAAACTAATTGTCACGCACAAATTGGGGAGGTGGAAAAAATATTCAATAGATGTTTGTCTCACCTTTTGGCTAGCTTCCATCGTAGATGATCGTGAATTGAATTGTCAGTACCTAAATTCTTCGGGTAAGCCGTGGCCTAGCGCCACCTTTTCTTACGTGTATAAGGAAACGAACTTATTTCGACTAGTAACTGTACAATTAATCTTAGAGAAGAAAAAGAAGAGAGAGACAAGTATCAGCGGTACAGTTTTGATTACAATGTAGTCGGTACACTCATAACATAAACAATAGATACAATTGACGTGAGCTCGTGGCTACGCCACTGCTATTAACCAAGGTTGTTACACAAAAATATAGATATTAGGTACACCGTGTAAATGGCGTCTAAATCGTAATCATATTGTATCCAGTAAAAAAAACAAGAAAGATATTGTAGATCTGGAAGGATTAATTCCTACCTTAATGTACCGCATCAATCAATTACAGACAGTGGTAATAAAAGCTAAACGCGCTTGCTATATCTTATGATTAGAGATCAAAATCTGCCCCGAAACGTTTGACGTCAAGTGTAGTAAGGAGATATAATAATCTGGGGATTTAATTACCCTATTAGTATCTATAAGCGTCACGCCGCTTTCAATTCTCTTACATAAAGGTTATTACAGTTTGATAACCGATTTATTAATTTATTGTTAGCAATAAATGACACAAGAATGACGATTAGGTTGACAATCTTCGTAGATTAGAATATTTGAATTAGTAAGTTTAAAAAGGCGCCAAAACGATGAAAAATTAGGGTGGAAGACACCGTTTAAATCTACCCGAAGCTGTAATAGAACAAATGACAAGATAGAAGTTGTAACAAAGAGTATATTTATTTTATCACAGGCAGCAGTTCAACGACAGGAGAAAATACATAAATATATTTATAAGACAAAATACGAAATAAGCCTTTGGTTGGGCAACACATACAACAAAGTGACCTTGTCGGTGTAACTTTTACATTCCGAAGAGAAATGAATTTACATTTTAAATTATAACAAGATACAAATCTTGAAGATTCAGAGCGCACTCGTCTAATAATATGTGACACACAGCAAAACGATTGTATTAGTTAATTGTGCTAACAACCTGCTATGTACGTTCAGTCGTTCTTGCAATCAACTGACCACGAAAATACTAAAAATTAAAATAGAAAGTATAATACTTACAAATTTTCTTCGAAGCATGCAACTAGCTAGCAGTACCTTCCCGGAATTTCATAAAATCCACTGAAATCTGACAAAAACGTACATACGGTGTTATCACAGGTAAAACCGCTTTGATTCATGCGATTATTGAAAAACAAACGAATTTCTCTGGAATTGACTTCGTAATTTCGGTGAGCTCTCCATGACAATACGATACAGTTTAACTAAATTACAATAACGTGGAGAAATGCTTACCCCAGGAAAACTTTCACAAAGCAGCGAAATACACCCATTTATACCGTGGATAAGTGTAAATAATTTGAAGTGAAAACTTCGCTGGGCATTTTAGAATCTGTATGAAGCGAACCACACAAACCGTAAAAGTGCTCGTTTTTTAATTTGACATTTATCCCTGCCCGTGCGACTAATAGCGGGTGTTCTTAGAATAAATTTTATATAGGAGACAAACATCATACCAAAACACTTTTAACATAACAAACGTATTCATAAGGTAGATGTTGGTGAATGAAATTGTGACCCTTACCAAACCTTTCGGTTCTATCGCTAGCGAAACACCATACTTCCGTAACAATTGAAATGGTTCGTGTTTAATAGACTCTACACTGCGCCGTCTGGCTGTTAAAAGTCAACCAATTTAGGAGAAACCCGTCCACACGCGCCAACGTTGGCAAAGTTGCAGAAATCGCAAAACTGATATTTAGTCGTTACATATAATTCATCGCTATCCAGTATGTAAGAGATGTAGGGGTAAATTTCTTTTTTTTTCTCGGTCGTGGCCAGGGCTTTTTGGTTCTGCCCTTGATTAGAAAGAGACTGGATTATTACTTTTCAGGTATGTGGCAAAGCCGTAAAGGCGTGGGTAATGTGGTCATCATGTTCTCTTTTGACTCAGCTCATCTTTGATGAACCTATGACTTCTTATAGCTGCTCTGCCATTCGGCCGTGATCTCGCACCTGGCTTGGCGAAACGTAAGCCGTTGGTAAGTAATGCCTAATTCTTTGTCTCTCGAGTACCACCAAGTGCTACTTGTTCTATACGCCGAGATTGTGCATATGCAGACTTTCTTTTGTACCTCGTTGACCATACCTCGTTACTTTCTCATCCTCATCGCTTCTACTCAGACCGGGGCCGCGTATAGAATCGTGGAGGTGACGACCGTCGACACCAGGCTTCTCTTCAACATTGATGGATCTTTTATGTTGTGCATGAGCTTTGCTATGGCCAACGCCGTTTCGTGGTCGTGGCTGCGGCAACTTCCAGTGTTGACCATAGTTAATGTATTTGTCTATGTTGACCTCGAGGCATTTCAGGCGTTTACCAGGTGCGACAACGAAGTCTCTTAGTCTGAACTCGAAGCAACGATTTTTCTTCTGCATGAGAAGATAATGGTTTCCGTTTTCCTGGGAACTAGTTCTAATTTAGATTTTAACCAGTAGTCTAGCGCGAGCTTTCTTCTCTAGTACTGATTAGTAAAGCGAGGTGATGTGCAAACGCTACATGGATCTCTTTCCCCAGGTTGAGGTCAAGTATTTTGTCGAATGTGATATTCCACAGTCAGCCCCAACACTGGCCACTCCAACGAATTGAAGGCGTTTTGGACGTCCAGCGTCCACCAGGTGCTTTTTGTAGTTTGTCTAGTTCATCGGTCGACCGACTGTCCTTTGTCTAGTAGCATTAGCTTGGCTCTTTTCCATTTCCAGTTTATAGGGGTATCTTTTGGCGACTACCGTAATTGCTTCCGGATGTATGCTATTGGGCCCGGGCACTTTCTTTTTATCTACGTCAACTCGACGATTTCGTTCCGCCTGCATAAAGCTGGTGGGGGAGTATCTACTGGAGATTTAAACATTTCTGCCTTACATGGGAATAAATTCCTAGCCACTTCTATGATTTCCAATTTGATCGTGGTGTCAGGTTGACTAACTTGTGCATTTTTCTTCACATAGCTCCATCCAAGCCCGATCTTTTGCCTTTCTGAATCTACTTCTTTTCTTCCTGTACTGCTGTGTGGCTGGTGTGGGTTTTGTATTTTGCTTTTTGTTTTCCCTAGCCGATGTATGCCTCATTCAATGCTACTCTTTCTAAGATTGGCCGCTTATTTGGGATTGAATGTAACTGACTGTCGTTAGTCTCTCTTGTAATCGGAACCGGATGTATCTATGATCCCTCAGAGATTCTTTATCTATGACCTCTCATCTCACTACCCTAAGAGCTAGCGATTCATCGGCTATAGGGGTAAACATCTGTATGATGCAATAATCTTATACACTAAAGTTATTGAAATTGTGGACAAAGGAGGATTTGGTTTGGGCTAGCAAGTTTTCAAAGCTTTATAAGATATGGCTGTAGGATATTCAGAAACTTGGTCTAAGCCTAAGCGTATCTTAAAGTCTTGAATACGTCCATCTGCTGTGTTATTACGATGTCTAAGCTTGTCTCGTTTAAGTTTCTATCAGTTCTTTGACTCAAACTCTCTGGAGCGCTTTTGCTTGCACGGCATTCGAATGCTTGGTGAAGTAGTGAAGAGTTCTGCACTTTGTGAATTGCTGAGTGGCCGAGACACTGTTTTTTTTTACAAAAATAAGTATTTTGTGGTCGTAGACATTCTATTATTTAATTTTCAGTACTGCTTAATACAAGAATCTGGCGGAGCCCGTATGTTCTTGGCTCCGACGTTCGAAGACATCGAGAAACATCGTATTATAGTCGTAACGCTATCGACTTCCATGTACCTATCCAACTTGGGCATTCCGCAAGGTTACTTCAGTCACATATTACTAGACGAAGCCGCCCAAACGATGGAGTGCGAGGCCATTATGCCGTTATCACTAGCCGATCGGAATACCCGTATAGTTCTAGCCGGCGATCACATGCAGATTAGTCCCGAATTGTTTTCCCAATTTGCTAAAGATCGAAATTTGCACATTTCGTTGTTGGAACGTCTATACGACCATTACCCAGCAGCATTCCCATGTAAGATCCTTCTTTGCGAGAACTATCGTGCGCACGAAGCAATAATAGACTTCACCTCGGAGTTGTTTTACGACCAGAAATTAATCGCCAGTGGAAAACAGCCTAGGCATCAGGTGTTGTACCCGCTAACTTTTTTTACTGCACGAGGTAATTAGTATTATACCGAAAGGCGAAAATTAAATATCCGTTCGCAGGTGAAGACGTGCAAGACGTAAATTCGACAGCATTTTACAACAGCTCCGAAGCTTATGAAGTGGTCGAAAGAGTGTCGGAGTTGAAGCGACAATGGCCTAAATGCTGGGGAGATTTCGACGAGCATTCTATCGGTATTATGACACCTTATTCTGATCAAGTTTTTCGAATTAGAAGCGAGTTGCGAAAAAGGCGATTGGGCAGCATCTCCGTCGAACGTGTTCTAAACGTACAAGGTAAACAATTCAGAGCGGTGTTTTTATCGACCGTGCGCACAAGGCGTACTTGTGTGAACGGAGAAACTGCGAACGATTACGGATTTTTATCGAATTCGAAACTTTTAAACACCGCCATTACTCGCGCGCAAAGTCTAATCGCGGTAGTTGGTGACCCCATTGCTTTGTGTTCGATCGGTCGTTGCAGCAAAGTATGGGAGCGTTTCATTCAAGTTTGTGATACGAATAAAAGTTTGTTGGGTATTACGTGGTCGTTTTTGAAAAACCAGTTAGACGGACTCGAACTTAAAAAGACTTACGGTTTGAACCCGCTCGCGCCCGAATTTGTGCCACGTAAATTTCAAAACGAGAGTTATATAAAGTTGCCGGTTACAACAAATGCTCCCGCTGCTCCACAATCGTACGTGGGATTTCCCATTACGCGCCCACCGTTAAATTATTACAGTCCCGAAGCGACTGTACCGTTGTTATGGCCCGTGTACCCGCCGATTCCGAATTACTTATGGAGGATGCCGCAAATTCATCCGCCTATTTTGCATAGTCCCGAACCTAGTAAAGAAAGCGCCGTACCGATTAGACCGTTAGGAACACCTGTGCTGAATCCGCAGGGCACGCCACAACCAGAACGCGATTTAATCCAATTTCTCGATAACGTGCACATTCCTCACAGTGTTAAAGGTAATCACGATTCTTTACACGATTTGATGAATTTGCTACCGGATAACATGTCGCTGGCCAACATGTTAATGCAACCAATCACATTCCATCATCAGTGGTTTCAGTACCTTTTGGCGAAGAAAGGAGTCGAAGCTGCCAAGAAATTCGAATACTTAATGCTGATGGCCACGAAAAAAGATCGAAACGGCGTCAGCCTTAAAACTGGTAAAAAAATCGAGTGGGAGGGATTTTCTACAAACCCGTTAAATAACAAGGAATCTGACATGGATAAACACAACCTCTGCGAGCTACCTTACTTGGAACAACAAACGCCAGATTTAAACTGGTTCGATAAACCGGTTAACCAAATCAATTTTAACAAACCCGTGTATTTGAAAGATCCTTTACATTTAGAGGAGAAAACGTGCAATAACGAGGACATTTATCGACCTAGTTTTGATGGTGTCGCGGTAAGTTTAGATAATAGTAAGTCAGTACCTTTGTATTTGAGGCAGCCGTCGAAACGTTTCGAATCTTAAAAAATCTTAGCGACACGCGCGTGCCTGAAAAGCAAGCGCGGTGCGAGGATCCTATCAAGATTTAAGTTAACTTAGTAATTTAATACATGCGATTCGTCCAATATTTTTTTTTCAACAACGTTGAACGCGAAACGCATGTCGATATCGTTTACTAGGTGACTAATTAATAAGAAATTGATAGAAAACCAAGGGGGTGTCTCTTGTTTATCTAAAATTCAAGTGTGTACGCATTTACAGATATATATGTATTAGATTTTATAAATTTCATTGTTTATGTACAAATATTGTTTTTGAATAAACTTTTCTATATTATTGGTTACGTCGTTGTTCGGATATCGCACTAAGTAGTGGAAAAGGAAAGTACATGAGTGATAAAGTAAGTATTTTGCACAAAAACAAATTTTATTCCAACGTACAATTAATTAATTTATAACTGAATACTTACAAATAGGTCCATTAATGTGGTTACACTTATATCTGCGATGAACGACGAACCTAAAAATTAAGAAAAAAATTAATTCAACGTACATTTCTTTACATATGTGATTCAACAATCATCGCAACAAACAGAAGTCCATACATACGACAACTTATAGATAAGCAAGGATGTTTATCCCCACCACTAATACACTGGATTGCGAACTCGAATATCAATTGTATACAGGGTGTAACAAGTATAACTAATAATCTCTTAATAGGGAGTAGATATGGTAATTTAAAACACATTTTGTTCATAAACATGTGGTCGAGCTTTTCATCAATTTTTCTTAAAATTTTTGTAATCATTAGATGTAATTACGGACCTGGTTGTTCGTTATAAAACGTGATATAAAATGATTGAAACTGTTGAAATTCAAGTTTACTATTAAGTTTTTGATGACAAAATAAACAACATTTAAGAGATATGGTGTGCAAAAATTAAGGTTATTTTTAATTTACTTTAAGGTTCTTAACAACGACAGAAAAAAGTAAAGTAACAATGTCAATCGGTTATTTTGAAGTCGTAAATGTAGAAATTAAAAAGTGGAATTAGTAAATAATACGAAAAACCATGAAACTAAATTGAACAAATAACAAAACTAAATACCGAATACCTAACTACAAAAATAATTTAATGTATTTAAAATATCTTATATTGTTGAAATTTCGAAGTAAAATTCGTATTTATAGCAATACAATAATAAAGCTGTAATATAAATAAATAGTTATTAATAGCGTATTAAATAATACTAATGAATGGTAACAGTGATAGTAGGCATAAAACAAATAGCGTAGGGCAACTAGAACAATATTTCAAAAGGAAAAGAGAGGATAAGACTAAAGAACAAGAAATATTTATAAAAAGTAAGAAAACGCAAAGATCGCCAACAGCAGAGAGCACGTATCACATAAATACTAACATAAACATTAAACAAAAAGAAGAAGATTTACTGTTACAAATGGATGTCATTCTAAGCAAGATAGAAGAATTAAAAAACGAATTGAAACAACAAATAAGTAAAAATCATAAAGAAATGAGAGAAGAGTTTAGACTATTAAAGGAAAAGTGGGAAGAAAAGGCAAATATATAGAAAGAAGAAAAAACACACCTGGAAAACAGAATCACTAAACTAGAAGAAGATTTAGAGAGACAAGAAAAAGAAAAGAAAAAGCTGAACATTGTCATTAAAGAAAACAAGGAAACAGTTTAAAAATAGACTAAAGAAAAACTACAAATACAAACGAAAACAGAACCAGCCTTTACAGTAGGAAAAGATAAAAACAAACTAGCAGTAATTGAAAAAAATGCAGAATTGGGAAGCAAAGAAAGAAATCATGCAACAAAAGAAAAGATTATATGGAACGAAAGTATACATTGAAAATGATTTAACGTTAAAAAAGAGGGCAACGCAAATAAAGTTAAAAGAAATTGCTGATAAGTTAAAAGAAGAAGGGAAAAGGGTAAAAATAGGATATAAAAAACTTATAATTAATAACGTAATACACATATGGGATGAAGGAAAAGAAATGATAAAGATCCACGATTCAAAAAACGGGTAAAAGAAAATAAACCGGACGGACAAATGATGACAACTAAGGAAAGGAGCAGGATTAGGATGATAAACAAAAAAGAAGAACACAAAGGTTTAAATTTAGCTACGTGGAACATTAGAGGACTTAATTGTAAAGAAAATGAACTTATAAAAAATTTTGAACAAATGAATATAGATATATTGACAATTACGGAAACTAAAAAGAAAGGAGAGGAAGTTATAGAACTAAAGAATGGACACATAATGATTTTGAGCGGAGTAGATAAACAAATAAGAGCTAAAGGAGGGGTAGGGTGTATGCTCAAGAAGAAAGTGGCAAAATATTTAACTAAATGGGATTGTGTCTCGGAAAGAATCCTAAAGATTGAGCTGACATTTAATATGCATGATAAGTTAAACATAATTACACTCTATGGACCAAATGAAGATGACAATAACTTAACAAAAGAGACGTTTTGGGATACAGTCACATCAGTAATAGACTGCGATAATGGAAACACTATTATTCTAGGTGACTTAAATGGAAGAGTAGGGGTCAAAGACAGTGCATCAAGAAATGTACTAGGATTATATGGTGAAACGTTTCGGAATAACAATGGGGACAGAATCATAGATCTATGTATACAAAACAACTTATTAGTAATGAATACTTTCTTTAAACATAAGGATATTGATTACGCCTTAGTTAGCAAGAGTCTAAGACCAAAAATAAAAGATGTTAGGGTGAAGAGAGGACAAGAAATATTCAGCGATCACTATTTACTAGCAGTCAAAACCAAACTTGGAGTGCCCGTAAGTACAAATAATACTAAACACGAGAAAAATATTAGTAATGAAGCAATCAAAACGTACAGACTGAACAATAAAGAAATTGCGAATCAATATAGATGCAAAGTTACAGAAATGATCAACAGAGTAGGCAGTCACGTAAATGTAGATGTAGAAGAAACGTGGAAAATTTTCAAGAACATACTTCTCACTGCGGCAAAAGACGTTTGTGGTATAACAAGAATTAACAGAAACAAAAAGCAAACTGCATGGTGGAACGAAAACATTAAAAAGGAGATTAAAATCAAAAAAGATAAATGGTTGAAGTATCTAAGTAGAAAAAATGAACTAAACTACCGAGAATACAAAAACCAAAGACTAAAAATAAAAGAACTTGTCACCCAAGCAAAACAAAGGGCATGGGAAAATTTCGGCCAAAAAATGGAAACGGAGTATCATACAAACCAAAAACTGTTCTATAAGATACTTAAAAATTTGAGAACTGAAAACAAACAACATGCGATAAAACAAATAAAAGATGGCAACGGAAGTATCATTACAGACAAAGAAAAGATAATGGAACGATGGAGAACATACTTCCAAAACCTATACTTTCTACAAACCACAAAGAAAAGACAACCAACAAAATGTAAATTGATGACAAATGAGAACAGTATAAAGTTAGAAGAGATACAAGATAGTATTTATACTCTTAAAAAGGGGAAAGCTGCTGGGTTTGATTGTATAACCACGGAAATGTTAAGGTGTATGGGTAATAAAGGGCAACATCTGCTTAGGATAATATGCAACAAAGCCTGGAATGAACGAACTGTGCCAAAAGACTGGGAAGTGGGTTTAATAGTACCAATATTCAAAAAAGGTGATAGAAGAGATTGCAGTAATTATAGGGGTATAACTCTGTTAAGCAACGTGCTAAAGGTGTATGAAAGGGTACTAGAAAAACGATTAGTAACAAAACTAGAATCTCGGTTAGAAGAGTCACAAAGCGGATTTAGAAAGGGGCGAAGCATTCAGGACCACATCTTTACATTAGCTCAATTAAATGAAAAACTAAGAAATACAAAAGTAAAAATGTACTTAGCATTTCTAGATTTAGAAAAAGCATTCGACAGATTACCGAGAGCAGTGGTAGAAGAATGCTTAACAAAAACAGGAGTTGATGCAAACCTGACACAAGCAGTTATGAGTCTATACAGGAACAATAGAAATTTCGTTAGAACAGACAACATGCTATCAAAAGATTTTCCGGTCAGCGAAGGTATACGGCAAGGAGGAGTCATAAGCCCAATGTTGTTTAATATAGTACTAGATGATGTCATTAAAGAAACAAAAAGAGAAGCAAGTAAATTCTACGTAGGTCATAGAAACATGGAACCGGTATGGATTAGTGAATGTGTCTTTGCCGACGATATAGTTGTGTTTGCTAAAAGTGAAAGTGACCTTCAAAGGAATATAGACATCTGGGTTAACAAACTGGCACAAAAAGGACTAAAAGTGAGTGAACAAAAAACTAAAGTTATGGTCAGCGGAAAACCGGACATTACTATAAATATATCCATAAACGGGAAACCAATAGAACAGGTAATCACCTATAAGTATCTCGGAGTGCATGTTAACAGCAAGGGACATCAAGACACGGAAATGCAAGAATAGAAAGTGCTGCAAATGTGTACCATACAATTAAAAACAGTTTCTTGGGGAAAAAGGAGGTAACATTAAAAACCAAGATAAATGTTTATAAGACAGTTTTTATCCCTATATTTACGTTTGGATGCGAAAGTTGGATTCTAACAAAAACGGTGAGAAGAAAAATTCACAGTATGGAGATGAAATTTTTGAGAAAAATATTAAATGTAACAAGAAAGGACAAGATCAGAAATGATAACATCAGGGAAATATTGGAAGTACAAGCAATACACGAGTATCTTGAAAGATGCCAACTCAGATGGTATGGACACCTTATCCGTATGAATACAGAGAGACCTGTAAGGAAAGTATGGGAAATACAAAGAAATGAAAAGAAATCAAGAGGACGACCAATTACAACATGGAACCAGCAGATAGCAGAAATATTGGCTAAGAGAGGATGCACCATAGCACAAGCAGTAACCTTGGCTACTAACAAAAGAGATTGGGCAAAATTTGTATATAGCATAGAAAGCAAATGAGTATATATGTATTTATTATTCTGTCACATGTATTATATTTTTATAGAATTTATTATTTATTTTAATTAGGTATTGTTAAACTAAAAGTACATATATAAGTTTCTAGTTTAGTTAAGGAAAAATTATTAATGTAAATTAAGAATCTTTTTATTTTATCATTTTTTTTGTAACTAGATTGTAAGGCACCTTTACACCCTACGGGGTAGAAAAGGCTCTGATTATATATATATATATAAAATATCTTGAAATAAATAAAAATCGAATCAACAGTTACGTACAACCGAAATAGACACAATGACCCTTGAATGGTCAGAAAAAGAAATTTTATCCATATAGTCTTATTTTATCTTAACACCAAGGTTATGCTTTCTGTACGTGTTGAACAATCTACAGTAAAACTAAACAAAACAATCTTATCGCATTTTTGCACTTTGTACGTGTTGTTTACTAATAAACGATCCTGACTTTTCTTCCAACAAATTTACAATAGACTATAACAGGGCCGTGTTAAATTTTAATATTAATTTTTCTGGAAAACTATAAGGAATGGACCTTATGTCTATAATGCAAATATGATCTAAATCATTACAGCTATCTCTCATTAAGAGATTATTAGTTATACTTGTTACACCCTGTATACCACAAAAGTGAAGTCAAAATTGGTCAGTTCGAATGCGATTGTGTGGGCGACGTATGGCGATGATTACCATCTTGTGTGTTTCTTACAAACTACCATTAGAATAAGCATTACTATATAGTTTCCTATAATAGTAGTTTGTAAGATATCCACAAGATGGGAACCATTTTCATATGTCGTTAACCATTTACATAACAATATACATACATCTTTGTAGATAATATAATATTTTTTTGCACGTAGGTTTATTAGTCTTTTGTTTGCTTGGTTATCAGTCTAAAATAGTCTAGTTTTCCAGGTTTTTTCTTATGATACTATAATTTGCTCGATAGACTCCAAAGATATCTCTACAATCCCTTCTTTAGTTAACTTGTCGCTCTCTTGAGTAGCTGCTACAGCACTTGTTTTTATACCCGGGTTGCTCATTTCGACATAGTAGCACGGATGAAAGTGCCATCAGGGAAACTCGTTTGTATTGTCCCGAAAAACGACTCTTACAAAAGACGTAAACATTAATAGTTAATATTTTACTCGCCCAGTCGGAAAAATATTATTACCCCAATCAGCAAGGAAACGTTTTTTTCATGTTTTAAAAACGTTTTAAAATAGTGGAAATAAAAAATGCTTTTCAAAAAAAGATTTTTATTGCGTTTTAAAAATATTTCATTTAAACATTGATGTTGAGATATTTTAAAAATGTTTTCTTAAACATTTTTTAGTAACATAAAAAACGTTTTTACTTTATTAGAAATTATACTTTTGCTTGCTTTCACCTATACACTTTTTTCGTTTATATATTGTAACAAAAACACAACTATATGAAATTTTGTTACATATTATTAATACATACATATTAAACTTTTTCGTTTTTCTAAAAACTTTCTTGCAAATACCCAGTATCTGTGTAAAAAGATTTTAAGCTTCAACGAATCAACAATTTCCATGGAATACTCGCTACGCTGTGTAATGTATTGATAGTGTATCAGTTTAATCGCTTTCTAATTTGCGTTCTAGTGAAACTCAAATAGATACTTTTAGTATATGTCAGCATTTATTATAATGGTACGTTTTTCATTGCAAGAAATTTTGCTGAAGTGTAATATTATTTGTTACAGCATAAGTACCCTAAAACGTTCAGTCTATGTACCTCATGATTTCGATTCTTTGTGATGTTTTAAGGTTATCAAATTAATATGATGTTGGCCAAATGGGAGATTTGAACGTGCACAATAACCAATTAATCTTGGTATGTAATTTTTTCTGATATTGATGCAGCATTATTTTGTGTGTACAAAGTTTAAACATCTTGAATTGTTAGTTTTTCAGGTATTCGTTATTACACAAAGAGGTACATGCATAATTAGTCAAAAGTTTTTCTTATTTTATGGATAGGATCCTTCGGTGTGGAGGAACGGCAACAATAAAAACAACCTTTATTGTTCAGACCTTAACAAAAGTTTCTAATTAATCAAAAGTTTTTCTATTTTATGGATAAGATCCTACGGAGTGGAGGAACGGCAACAATAAAAACAATCTTTATCTGTTAAGGCCTGAACAATAAAGGTTGTTTTTATTGTTGCCGTTTCTCCACACCGAAGGATATATTATCTATAAAATAAGAAAATTTTTGACTAATGTACCTCTGTGTAAAAACGAATACCTGAAAAACTAACAATTCAAGATTTTGACATTTTGTACACACAAAATAATGCTGCATGAATATCAGAAAAAATTACATACCAAGATCAATTGGTTATTGTGCACGTTCAAATCTCCCATTTGGCCAACATCATATCAATTTGATAACCTTAAAACACCACAAAGGATCGAAATCATGAAGTACATAGAATGAATGTTTTAGTGTATCAATGTAACAAATAATATTACACTTCAGCAAAATTTCTTGCAACGAAAAACGTACCATCATAATAGATGCTGACATATAGTAAAAGTATGTATTTGAGTTTCAGTAAAATTCAAATTAGAAAACGATTAAACTGATACACTAACAATACATTACACAGCATAGCGAGTAATACAAAGGAAATTGTTGATGCGTTGAAGCTTAAAATATAATGCAATTATACTATACAAAATCGCCATCTTTTCACGCAGATACTGGTAGTTTGCGCAAACGCGGTTATTAAGTACTTAATTCAAATTTGCAAAAAAGTTTTTAGAAAAACGAAAAGGTTTAATATGTATTTATTAATAGTATCTAACAAAATTTTATATAGTTGTGTTTTTGTTACAATATATAAAAGAAAAAAGTGTATAGGTGAAAGCAAGCAAAAGTATAATTTCTAATAAAGTAAAAACGTTTATTATGTTACTAAAAAATGTTTTAGAAAACATTTTTTAAATATTTCAACATCAATGATTAAACGTTTCCTTGCTGATTGGGACGCGCAGGTAAAGATCGTTGTCAAAAGTCGATCGAATGCCTTTAAGAGTTTGAAGCGGATATTGCGCGTTTGGTGAGACTAGATTACTCTACAGCTCTATCTAGTTTTCTAGAACAACTGGCAGTATAAACTTTTGTCGATGGTTTAAGGGACAGCGATACACAACAAACGCTACGACGACGCGCTGGCACATGCGTTAAGGTTTGAAGCGGCAAAGCAGGCGTCTTATCGAGGTAGTCATCGTGTTTGTAATATGGTAGAAAATAAAGTAGAATGGCAGGAAAACATTGAAGAGCTACTTTGATGAGTATTATGTGACCAAACAAGTCGTGTACGTAGAGGTTCTAGATGTTGGAACTGAGGTGAACTGGGTCACATTCGATGCCGCTGTCCCAAACCAAGAACACAAGAGTAATCAGAAAACTAGTGGAGGTCGTCCGACAGGGGCAAAAGTTAACTTTCAACAATCATGCCCCGGAGATCACCATCCACGCTGCATCACCAACTAACTGCCTGAACAGCATCTATGTTGATGGCACCAGTGATGGACGCAGAGTTGAATTATTGGTTGTCACAGGAGCAACGAGAACAATAGTGCGCTCAGATGTAGTTCGAGAATATAGAAGAACACCAATCACGATAGAATTAAAGACGGCAACTGGCGAAACAGTCTCAATTCATGGAGAAATAATGGTGACTGTGGTGTCTTGATCACCAACATAAATACAAACTACACTATAGCAAACAAGAATATTTATTTACAAACTTAACAAGATATTAATAACTAACAGAATAAGTAAAAGATACGCGGTTCGCGGCGAGACGTGTACGCGACAAAGGCTGGACAGCAAGTGGTTCGACTTCCTTTCGCTTACGGTCGTGATATTCTCTTACTGTAAGCGCGGGAATTTTTAGTTTTCTATAGCTGGCGATATTCCAGCGTTGCCAAACGTCAAACGCCACATCACTCCTTCCCTAGTGACAACGACTAACGGAAACGTGCAGGTAGACGAATTGATCGGCCTGAACGTGTCGTAGGGACACACATTGTAACGTTGCGAGGAGTAATTTCTGCTCGAGTAATTCTTGTTGCAACCTGCGGTGAAAAGATAGACGGTGTATTTCTGGATTTAGGTACGGTTCCCGTTGCTGGCTCTATGACCACATCCGTATTTTGTTTCTGCTCTGCTTGTTCCAAGATTTCGAATTTTGTAGGAATTTCTTTTGCGGCTTCTTCGCTGATAAATGCAGGTTTGATTCTGTTAATGTTTACACATATTGGCTTTTCTTTTCTTTTAATCGTAAAAGTGTTGTTGTCGTTTCGTTTCAGCACTTCGAAAGGGCCATCGTATGTGGGCTGCAATTGCTTTTTGATTAGATCTCTACGTACAAATACGTGGGTACACGTCCGTAAATTCATGGGAACGAAAACCTTCATGGCAACATGATGAGAAGCTGGCGTTGCTACCATATTGTTAAAACTGTTTCGAAGTTCTTGCAACAATATGTGAGGTGATTTCTCTGTGCATGATTCAAAAAATATGCCTGGCAGTCGTAATGATTGACCATAAACCAATTCAGCACTGGTAGCCTTCAAATCTTCTTTGTACGCTGAACGCATTCCCAATAAGACTGTCGGTAATGTATCAACCCAATTGGTGGTGTTGTAACATGTAATTGCAGCTTTTAATTGTCGATGCATACGTTCTACCATTCCGTTCGCTTGGGGATGGTAACTTGTTGTCAGGCAGTGTTCTGAACCCATGAAATTGGCAAGGCTCGTAAACAGCTGGCATTCGAACTGTCGCCCACGATCTGTCGTAATTCTAAGTGGTACTCCAAAGCGAGCGATCCAATTATATGCAAAAGCCTTTGCTATGGTGTTGGCTTCGATGTCTTTTAATGGTATCACTTCAACCCATCTTGAATAGCGATCAACGCACGTAAGACAATATGTATAGCCTTGGCAATATGGTAGAGGACCAATTAGGTCTAAATGCACATGATCAAAGCGAGCTTCGGGTAATGGAAATGTACCTGGTGTTGGGTGTGTATGTCTGTATACTTTAACACGCTGGCAAGGTAAACATTCTGTAGTCCATCTCTTTATGTCTTTTTCCATTTTAGGCCAAACAAAATGCTCTTTGATCATATTAGTACTGCTTCTCACACCGGGATGGGATAAGTTGTGTAACTTGTTAAATATGGACTTACGGAATGGCGCTGTCAGATATGGACGCACTTTCAACGTGGATGTGTCGCAATAAACTTCTGCATCGTCGTTAAAATTGAAAAGTTTAAGTTTCATATCTGTTCCGTTCTTAAGCAGATTTTGAAGTTCATTATCGGTACTTTGGGATTTCGCTAGTTCAATATATAACAGGTCAGGCTGTGCCGTTATTGCTTCTATTCGTGACATGGCATCTGCAACAACATTCTCTGTTCCTGCTACATATTGTATATCAGTTGTAAATTGTGATATAAAATCTTAATATCTGAGCTGCCTAGGAGACGCTTTCTCTGGTTTCTGTCGAAACGCGAATGTAAGTGGCTTATGATCTGTGTAGATTGTGAATTGTCTACCCTCGATACTGTGTCTGAAATGCTTCACAGCGGCATAAGCAGCGAGTAGTTCACGATCATAAGTACTGTAATTGCACTGTGCCGAGTTTAATTTCTGAGAATAGAAAGATAGAGGTTTCCATATCCCGTCCTGTAACTGTTGCAAGGTACCACCAATTGCTTTGTCGGCAGCATCGACGCTAATGGCTAACGGAGCATTTACTTCGGGATGTACCAATAATGTGGCAGATGATAGGATGTCTTTAATATCTTCAAAGGCTTTTATATTGCTATCCGACCAATGGATTTGCTCCTTGCCATTCTTCGATCCTTTTAGCATGGTTGTTAATGGGGTTAATTTGTTAGCTGCCTGCGGTATAAATCTTCTATAGAAGTTTAGCATACCCAAAAATCTGCGAAGGTCTCTAATAGTTTGCGGTCGAGGATATTGCTGGATGGCTTGAACTTTTTCGTGAGGTGGTTTTATGCCTTCTGAATTTATCGTGTAGCCCAGAAAGTTGACTGTAGCCTTACCAAAACTGCACTTCTCTGGATTTATTATTACACCATACTGTGTAAAACGCTTAAATAGCAGTTCAAGGTGTTCCACATGTTGGTGTTCATTTTCAGAAAATACAATAATGTCATCAATGTATGGGAAACAGAAGTCAAAGTCCCAAGTCACTTCATCAATAAAACGTTGAAAAGTTTGAGCAGCATTTCTCAAACCAAATGACATGTAGAGGTACTCGAACAATCCAAATGGAGTAGTGATGGCTGTTTTCTTAACATCTTCTGGTGCTACCGGGATTTGATGGTAAGCTTTTTCCAAATCGATTATTGAAAAGATTTTTTTTCCATATAATGATTGAGAAAAATCTTCAATATGTCGTACTGGGTAGTTATCTGGTATTGTACGAGCGTTTAATGCTCTGTAGTCTCCACATGGTCTCAATGCTCCATTTTTCTTAGCGACAAAATGCAATGGTGAACTCCACTCGCTTGAAGACGGTCTTACAATTCCAGTACCAAGTAGATCATCATACTCCTTTTTTGCTGCCTTAAATTTGTCGGGGGCTAGCCTTCTCGGACGACTTGACACTGCTGGTCCTGGTGTCGTACAGATATAATGCATTGTTTGATGCTGTACCGAGTTACCAGGCGATGTTGGTGTAACAACCTTTGGGTATTTTTGCAACAACTGCAGGTATACGTCACTTGTCTCACCCATATAAGTTCGTATCGAATGAATGTTTGCAGCGCGCACTTGTCCTACACTAACTAGATTTGTCACAGTGTCTACTAATCTAAGGTTCCTTAAATCTACTATAAGTCCATAATGAGTTAGAAAATCAGCACCGATTATTGCATGATCAATGTCTGCTATTAGAAAGTTCCAAACAAACGCACGTCTTAAACCTAAATTTAAACACTTACTAACTAAACCATAGGTACAGAACTTCGCACCATTTACTGCACTTAAATAAAAGTCAGTTTTCTCTGCTTGACAATTTGCAAGTCTTTTTGGAAACACTGAAACGTCCGCACCTGTATCCACTAAATATTGTACTTTGTCTGCTTTATCGGAAACGAAAAGACGGCATTGTCCTGTTTGCCTGTCTACTGCCGCCTCGACAGACAGGTTATTCAGTTTTTTTGAAAACTACACGGTTCTCTGCATTTACGCGCTCTTTGCCCGAATCTGTCGTGATAAAAACAGTAGTCGGGGTTATTTACTCGAGGTCGACTTCGAGAACGGGAACGTCTTCTGTAATTATAATGATGGTTACGGTTCGGTTGGCGCTCGGTTGGTCGGCCATTTTGTTCCAATTGCTCCAACCGTGCCGATATTGCTGACAATTGCAGAGAGATGGCGCTAACATCGAACATATCTTTGCTGGCGTCGGTTCGTACTTCCGGTATCGGCGGTGTGGGTACTGCGTTACATGCCGCAACTGAACCTTTCGGCCATGTTTCACATACCTGGTCGGCGAGCCTGGCAGCGTCATCCAACGGTTGCGCAGCTACGGTTGCTAAAATTGCTTGTGCGTATGCTGGCAAGCGACTTATCCAAATTGTACGGAGTAAATCGTCCGGCATTGTTTTTCCAGCTAATCCACGTAGATGACGTAGGAATTGACTGGGTTTCCGGTCTCCGAGTTCCTCGAATTCTAGCAGCTGTCGTGTCTTCTTCTCCTGTGACGTGGATAATCGGTCGATTAGCTCTTTTTTAATTTTAATATATTTATTTTCAGGTGGAGGGGCCACTATAATGTCTAGTACTTCTGAAACATAACGCGAGTCTAAACTACCCGTAACTAAATAATATTTCTTTTCATCGTCTGTCACTCCGTTTAATAAAAATTGTCCTTCTATTTGCGCGAACCATGCTGCAGGTTGTTCTGGCCAAAATGGTGGTAGCGTAAACGTAACACGTTGTGGTTGAGGTAAAGAAGATGCGACCACGTTGTCGTTCGCCATCTTTTTTTTTACTTTCGCGATATCGTACACAAATCACGTCGGGTTTACCACTGTGGTGTCTTGATCACCAACATAAATACAAACTACACTATAGCAAACAAGAATATTTATTTACAAACTTAACAAGATATTAATAACTAACAGAATAAGTAAAAGATACGCGGTTCGCGGCGAGACGTGTACGCGACAAAGGCTGGACAGCAAGTGGTTCGACTTCCTTTCGCTTACGGTCGTGATATTCTCTTACTGTAAGCGCGGGAATTTTTAGTTTTCTATAGCTGGCGATATTCCAGCGTTGCCAAACGTCAAACGCCACAGTGACTATTTGTATTGGAAATAAATTAATTCATGATCAGATACTGGTAGCTGAAATAACTGAAGAAATGATCTTGGGAATGGAATAAGAAAGTGTGGATTTCATTAAGACATGGAAAATGATGTTCTCAAACTAGAGAACGAAAAAATTCTTTTTCATTCGTCGAAAGATGAAAAGGTGCGGTTTGTTCCAGTAAAGGATTACGAACTGAGAGCGTTGTGATGAGACGTCTGGATGGAGATCTCCAAGAAAGTTCCTTTCGTAGCATCGAACCAACCGAAAATGAAATATTCGCCCACGAACTACTAGTTGGTAAAGCTCTGGTAAAAGTCAAGAAACTAATCCAGCAGTACCACGACGTATTTGCAATGGACGATAACTCTAGAGGAAGAACCGACATGAAACACAAAATCAATACTGGCGATGCTCAACCAATCCGACAACATACGAAGCGGCTTCCCTTGGCCAAGCGAGAAGAGACAGAGAACATAATTGCCGAAATGGAAACTCAGGGTGTGATCGAATCATCTAACAGTCTGTGGGCATCTTTAGTGGTCTTGCTGGAGAAAAACGAGATTTTGTGTTGATTATAGACAACTCTATGAAGTCACCAAGAAAGGTATTTACCCGTTTCCCTGAATTGACGACACTTTAGATACACTATCTAATTCGCAATGGTTTTCCACTTTGGGTTTGAAAAAACGCTATCGGCAAGTGGACTTGGAACTAAAAGACCGCGAGCAAACTGCGTTTACGATTGGAACCCGCTTATGGCAATTGAAGGTTATGCGAGGACTGTCTTGGAAGACGTGCCTGGTGTATTTGGACAACGTGATTGTGGTTAGAAAATCGTTCGAAAAGCACGTGAAAAATTTGAAAGAAGTGTTTCAACGATTGCGAGATGCAAACCTGAAATTAAATCCAAAGAAGTGCAATATCTTTAGAAAAGAAGTGAAGTATTTAGGACACATTGTATCCAGGGCGGGAGTGATGGCCGACTCTAATAAAATTAAGACAGTCTAAGATTGGCCAATACCAAGGCATAAACACGAACTTCGCAGTTTTCTCGGATTGTGCACGTATTATCGCAGATTCGTGCTGGGATTTGCCAACATTGCGAAACCGCTGACAAGACTTACCGAAGGACGCGATTTTACTTGGAACGACGACTGTAATGTAACTTTTCAAACGTTTGAAGTAGTCTCTAGTTACGGCATCGATATTGAGCTATCCTAGAGTGGAAGGCAAGTTTGTGTTGGACACTGATGTTAGCAACCTTGCAATAGAAGGTGTATTTAAATCCAGAATGGAGAAGAAAAGGTGATCGGATACTACAGTAAAGTCCTGTCGAAGTTTGAAAGGAATTATTGTATACCTAGAAGAGAACTGTTAGCTGTTGTCAAGTTCGTTGAACACTTTTACAAATACTTATATGGACCATGCCGCTCTGAAATGGCTTCTTCAATTTTGAAACCAGGAAGAACATGTTGAGAGATGGATTGAACGATTGCAGGACATCGTGCTGGAACTAATCATCGCAACTTAGACGCCTTATCTAGACGACTATGCCCGCGGTTAACTGTGGTCATTGTCTTCGACTAGAAGAGAACAATGGCGATTGACGATAATTGGCAACTAGCTCAGCTACGTCGAGAACAAGAACTACAGTTGATAATAAATTACAAAACGAATGGACAAAGACCAACTTGGTAAGAAATTAGCGCGCAAATTTAAACGGTGAAAGCATATTGGGCACAGTGGGACTCCTTGAAATTGGAAAATAGTTTTCTGAGGCGATCTCTGGAGAGCGACGATGGCACCGAGACGAAACTGCAACTAGTGGTGTCGAGAAGCCGAGTGTCAGAAGTATTGCAGCATTTGCATGACGGAACTTCTGGAAGACATTTCGGTGTGAAGAGGACGCTTCAAAAGGTCAGGGAAAGGTTCTATTGGTTGAACTGTAAAGTAGATATTAAGGAGTGTTGCTGCAAATGTAAATTATGCGCGTCTGGAAACGAACCAACTGGAAAGCGCAAGGCTCCTATGGACACTACAACGTCGGAAGTCTATACGAAAGGGTAGCAGTTGACATCCCAGGTCCATTCCCAGAACGGAACAGGGAAACAAGTACCTTCCGGTGGTCATGGATTATTTCACAAAACGGGCGGAGCGTACGCGATACCGAATCAAGACGCCACAACTGTTGCGGATGTGTTGGTTAAAGAGCTTTTCTGCCACTTTGAGGTTCCGTTCGAGCTCCATTCAGATCAGGGGCTTAACTTTGAGTCTGCCTTGTTTCAAAACGTCTGTCGAATCCTGGGAATGAAGAAGACCAGGACTACACTCCTTCATCCTCAATCAGACATCATGGTGGAACGGATGAATAGAACGATCGGGAAGTATATCGCCAAAATGGACTTCAAACACCAACGAGATTGGGACCAATATTTACATTTAAAATTTAAAAATCCTAATTATCAGGCAACCCACAACGCTTACTTGTGACGAATACAACCCCACCACTACCTGATTCACAACCAAAATCAAAACGTCAATTCATTAGAAACTAAAGCCATGAGTACTCCGGGTATTCTCCTGGGTCACTTTTAATATCCTTAGCGTTCCACGTACCCTTAAATCGACCATCAATGTCCTCTAACTCATACGTCCAAGGACAGAGGCATTTACGTACGATAAACGGTCCCAAGAACTTCGGTTCGTATTTTGAAATTCGGTACGCTGCAGCATTCGAAATGGCAAAGTTTCGACGCCAAACTCGCTGACCAACTAGAAACCTAAAGGCTCGACGGCGAAGTTAGTAAACCGTTTTATTTCTTTCATACGCTGTATCTAAACGTTTCCGGACGTCAACGTACAGCTTTTCGAACGCTGTCTCCCGCTGTTTCAGGAACTCAATATCCTGGACCACGTTTTCTCCCAGGTTTTCATGGTTCTTGTCACAACCACCATCGAGAAGGATCTCCCGCCCAAATTAACGAAATATGGCGTTAGCTTAGTAGATTCATGCATAGACCTTCGGATGGCACAGTTGTTCGTCGTACGACGTACCGGAGGCCTACTCTTTTACACGCTGTATTGCTTAAGACTTGCGCATGTCCAGAGGCATTGCTGTGGTATTTGAGAGGAAGTTTAGACGCTTGGATGAACTTCGAAAACAGCGTCTTACAGTAGGGAGAATTTTGAAGATTCAAGATCTACTACGGAGTTACCAAGAAGTTGTCTCATTAGAAGCCCGAATACAGAGACTTATAGAATGCCTTGGAGGATGGTGCGGAATATGGTAGAAGTCATATTCCATGGTACACGAATTCAAGTGTTGATTTACAGCCATAACTTGAGAAACACGATCGGGAACGATAAGACCGTGGACTGTTATTGTTATCAACAAGGACAATGCGGAGAATCGTGCTTACCGTTATGACCCCTTTTACAGATTTTATGAGTTTGAACCTGTACTGGGACAGAACGGATCTAAGGAGGGGTCAGTTGTAGGTTCTGTTTCTGAAACGTGTTCGAAGATTAAAGTAAATGAAAGGAACTCCTGGAAGCAATAAGGAAATAACGTTCCGCATATAAATAGAACATGCAAGAAACGAAGTGAATGTATTATGTGATCAGCGCGAGTGCAGTTTAGTGACCTTTACGTTATCGTATGCGCGATAGTGAAAAATAAATAGTGTAGAAATAAATTAATTATTAGTAACATATTGTTAGTTTGCAAATATTACTTATTAGTGTTTCTAATTGGTGTAATCTTTTACCGCAAGTTCGTTTTAGTTTATAATTCATATTCGGTCATTTTTATTTATTTTATTTCGTTTCATTATTTATTACCTGTATTTAGCTCTTAGTTTCTAATAACGATTTTAAATTCACGTTACATTAATGTGTGAACCACTCTTATTAGTTTAACACTCCCGCGCTCTTTTTGGCATGGATTCCACCAGGTGGTCGATTTCTTCCTGAGGTATTGCATCCCAGGCAATCTGTAATTTATGCCGAAGCACTTCTAGTGTCTGTGGAGGTTTGGCTAATTGCTGGAGTCTTCTACGCATCATGTTAGTTAGGCGAAAGTTCGGGAGATCTGGGTGGCCATGGCAGGATATGGACGTTAGCTATTTTTAAGCGCTCCATAGAATGCCTTGCAATGTGGGGACGGGCACTATCCTGTTGAAAAATCAGGTCTTCCAGTTCTTGGAGGAATGGAAGGATATGGAGTTGTAGCACTTGTTTAACATATCAGTGCGCCTTCATATTGCCTTGGATAAATATCAACTGCGACCTGCTTCTATAAAGAATAGCACTCCATACCATAACCCCCTCAGTGTGGTGAACATGCCGCTCAACAGAAAACTGCACATTGCGACGTTCTCCATGTTTACGTCTGACCATCGTGCATTTTCAAGCAGAATCGAGATTCGGCACTGAATACCACCCTATGTGATTACACCTCCCAATCGAGTCGCAAGGTACACCACTCTAAACGTTGCTGTTGATCTTGTACTCGAGAATCGGCTTCTAATGCCACTAATCGAATATGCCGGTCCTGGACCATATTTGTTTGTCTTAGTCGTGCACTTCTACGTCTACGACACTCTTAACCTTCTTTAGACCATGCTTGATAACACCGTACTACAATAATTTTCACGTTGGCGCATTAGGTATAATCGCATCCTTAAAACGCAAAAGAATTGCAACCAAATACAATACCAAAATCGACTTAACCTCTTAAGAAATATAGCCGATAATTTCGATTGTATCAAAAAGTGAAACGTCAAAATTTCCATGGCCACTGGATTATTATGAATGCAATTTTAATAAACTACAAGGTTTGACTAGTTAAACATTTCTGCTAAGTTTGACCCAAAAACTCTAACGCCTTCTTGGTGTTGTCTTTTTTATGTCACAGTGCTTGTAATACTAGAAGTGATCATTACAGTAGCCTCTGATTGATATGATTTGAGTTAAACACCTCTCTTCAAAAATGTAGATATTTTAAAAATTATCACATTAATTTACTAGTGCAAATTAAATAAACATAAATGTTGTTTCTTTACAGTAACATCAGAAAAACTACGTAGGACTAATGTTAAAAAAAAATATTCTCATTACAATATAGAAGCTGTCGTGCAAATATCTACGAGTCAATTATTGCCAATTATGAACAGTCAAGATAGACGACAAAAATTCATTAAAAATACACCCTTTTTTAGGTTTTCAGAAAATGGAAACATTTTAAATAGCAGGGTTATCAAAACCCAATATTTTGTTTCTGTACAGTTCGAGGTTCGAAAAAGTTTTTTTTGCAGAAAATTGCATGAATGTACTTTGCAATTTAATTGTAAAGCAAAAACATAAATGTAGTACCTGGTAACTTTATACTTGTCTTTACATCTCATACGTGAATGTGTCTCTTAATGTTTGGAAGTACTCTTGACTTTCACCAAGTACGATAGAACTTTCCAGACGATCCTGTTCCGTAATCTCCGCAGATAAGATTTTAACACCGTTTTCACTAACATCACAACTACGTTTTAACATAACCATGCCTTTGTACTCCACTTTCTTCTTTTTCAACTCCTCCAAGTACACAATAAACTCAGTCATAAAATTCTCTATTGCGTTGGTGTTTTCAAGAATATTCTCCGGTTTCTCGATTGCCTTAGTGAACTTTTTTTTGTGTTTGTTCTTGGTAGGGGTCGAATTAATCTGCAACTTGTGCATTTGCAATTCCAAGTCGAACTTGGTGTTTTCACAACAAAAACTATTATCGCTTATATAAACGCGTTCGTTTTTTATCACGTTATCGACGATACCGTTCTGATTTTCTACCACGTGAATTCCTTTTTTCTTTTTATTCTTCTTCTTCTTGTTCTGCCATTTTTTCAAGTATTTGATAGTTTTTTGGTTTCTTAAATTATAACGAAGCAACGCTGTATTAGCTTCCGCATCAAAAGTGATATCCAAACTGGTTTCAAGAGTTGTCATTTTTTCACCGATAACTGCAAATAAAAATACTATTAAAAGTGATGATTAACAATTGATCACATAATTGAGGTAATCGTTACACGTTAGTTGTACATTAATAAAACGTAGTGTTAATGATCTAGTTTTGTCAGAATTTAGTATCATACTTTCGGTAAAAATAACGTTTGGTTTTAACGTCAATAATTCGTTATTTTTTACGGAAAGCTTATATATAACCGGTTGTAGAGCATTAATAAAACATAACATCAAAACTAAAAATACATTATTGTTACATACAAACGATGACAATAAAAAAAATACCCGAATAAAAGCAACATAAGTAGGATTTTTACTCGGTGCTCAGCGGTGAGAGATGGATTAGTTTAGAACAGAAATTCGTGACAATTTCGGAAATCTGATAATCGGAAATATGAGGCTCAAAATTGATGTGAACGCCAATCACACGATTAAATTAACTTTTAGATCCTTGATCACTTAGAAGCCCATTAGGTTGGTTACAACTTTTAATGAACCTACCTTTGGGGTTGTAACGTTACAAATCTGAAATTATAATACAAAATCAACGCACACGCGTTGTGATTAAAAGGCTTTGGTACATTTAAAATTCACAAAAAGAAAGTTTAGCAGCAATAAAATAAATAACAAATATTAAATAAAATTTGCATTAACTTAACACAAAGAAATCACTCAAGATCAAATGCAAAAAACAGAGATGCCATAGGTACAAAGCTTAGACGTAAAATGAACTAAAAGATTATACGAAATAAATCATGACATAATTAAGAATGAGCATAAAAATTGTTCTCACAAGAAACGCAAAATCATCAATCTAAATCTTTGAAACCAAATTATATTGACTGAAAGAAATAATAAATTATGAAGTGCACTCAAAACACACGACAATAAAATCGACTTAAATGACGCAAGTACATCTGGACTAAATACGTATTTATAAAATAAAAAATATTAAAAAACGTAAAATGGATAAATAAATCCAAATCAAACGACAGTTACAATATTTACTTGCTTTTATGAGTTTTAAAATAAGGTAAAAATTACGTTGCTTGTCATACATACATTTATCAACACTAAATGTAGATTATTACTAGCTTTTGTGAGTTTTTCTACACAAAAATTAGGTAAAAATTCCATGCTTGTCATACGTAAATTTATCCTAACAAGAAAAATAAGAAAAAACGTGTATTTATATAAATGTATTTAATGTTATAGTTTTGATAAAATTTAGTATCATATTTTTGGTTAAAATTACGTTTTGTTTTTACTTCGATAATTAATTACTTTTTACAGAAAGTTTATTTTAATCGGTTGTATATCAATTCGTGTGTTTTTCTATGTTAAAAATTTAGTTAAAAATTATGTACTTGTCATACATGTTTATTTTAACAAGATAAATAAAAATATGGTGTTATTATATAAATCTATTTAATGTTCTAGTTTGGACAAAATTTAGTATCATACTTTTCGTAAAAATTACGTTTTGTGTGTATTTCTACGTTCTAATTTAGATAAAATTTTGTAGTATCTTTTTGGTAAAAATTACGTCTTATTGTAACGTCAATAATTTATTACTTTTTACGGAAGGTTTATATTAATCGATTGTCCATTAATAAAATGAAGTATTAAAACTATAAATACACATACGTTAAAATTAGGTAAAAATTACGCACTTGTCATACGTAAATTTATCCTAACAAAGTAAGTTAAAATACTTTTTACTGACGGTTTATATTAATCGATTGTATTTAAAAAAAAAATATATCAAAGTTAAATATACATAAACATTTGCTTCCGTGTTTTTTACGTTAAAATCAAGTAAAAATTACGCAATTGTCATTGTAAATTTATCCTAACAAAGTAAGTAAAAATACAGTGATTTTATTTAAATATAGTTAACATTCTAATTTTGAGAAAGTTTAGTCCAATCTTTTCAGTAAAAATTATGTCTTATTTTAACGTCAATATAAGTTGTTACTTTTTTTGGAAAGTTTATATTAATCGTAATAGCGAAGGCTTCCACGGCCGGAATCTATACTAACATTAGAATGTCTTCCGGGTTTGGACCGTGTCATAGTTGCAACTGAAGCTGCCAACGTTTCGCCCACATCAGGGCGTGAGATAAATCGCAAAACTCAAACAAGCAATCGAAATCTAACTAAGAACTTCTCAAAAGTTAGCTTATCCACTTGTAAAACAAGCCATAATCTAAACTCTGAAAAGGTAAGAAAGAAAACGATAACCTGAAAAAGCAAACGAATTTTTGATAAATGACTAATAACCGGGAACCAAAGAAGGGATAGTTCGAAACCATGATCGCGATTGAAGTTATTGGGGTGTTTGATGATTTCTATGCTTTCTCGGAATTTCCTGTTGAAAAAGATTGGATATTTGGCAATCAATGAAACATTATCAAAATCTATCTTGTGACCTGTAGTAAAATGATGTTCAGCGACCGCAGACTTGGAAGTATACATTTTCCTTATACAACGATCATGTTCTGAAATGCGAGTAATGACGGAACGACCGGTTTCACCAATGTAGACTAAACCACAAGAACAGGGAATTTGATATACACCTTGAGATGAAAGTGTAGGAAATTTGTCTTTGGGAGAAGGAAGAATCTGACAGATTTTGCCTGTCGAGTTGAATATGGGTTTAATACCATTATTACAAAGGAGTTTCCCTATTTGATCTGTAACCTTGTGAATGTAGGGTAAAAAGGCCACATTCGGGTTGGATTCGGGAGTAGAAATGTCCTTAGGTAATCGAGTACGTGGATGTAAACGACGATTAATAACTCTATGAATATCTCGCTTTACATAACCATTGTTCACTAAGGTTCTAGTAAGATGACGGAGTTCTGAGTCTAGATTCTCAGGTTGACAAATAGAAAAGGCACGATGGACCAAAGATTCAATAACAGAACGTTTCTGTGCAGGATGATGATGAGACGAAAAAAAATACTAACATTAGAATGTCTTCCAGGTTTGGACCGTGTCATAGTTGCAACCGAAGCTGCCAACGTTTTGCCACTTTCGTAAGGGGCTTCATCAGGGCGTGAGATAAATCGCAAAACTCAAACAAGCAATCGAAACCTAACTAAGAACTTCTCAAAAGTTAGGTTATCCACTTGTGAAACAAGCCATAACCTAAACTCTGAAAAGGTAAGAAAGAAAACGATAACGTGAAAAAGCAAACGAAAATCTAACAAAGAACCAACACCGAGGTAGGTAATCAACTTGTGAACCAAGCCAGATTCTAAACTCCGTAGAAGTGAATTAATCGATTCAACATTAATAAAACAAAATATTAAAATTAAATATATGTACATATACACTTGTTTTTGTGATTTTTGTGTGAAAGTTAGGTAAAAATTACGCATTTGTCATACGTAAATTTATCCTAAAAAGATGAGTCAAAATACAGTGATTTTATATAAATATAAGTAACGTTCTAATTTAGAGAAAATTAATTCTATCTTTTTGGAAACATTTGTGACTATTTTAACGTTATTAATTCAATACTTTTTACGAAACGTTTATATTAATCGATTGTACAATAATAACATGAAATATCAACTTTTTACGAAAGGTTTATATTAATAGATCGTACATTAATAAAACAAAATATCAAAGTTAAATATACATATACAATTGCTTTCGTGATTTTTTACGTTAAAATTAGGTAAATTTACACACGTAAATTCATCCTAACAAGATAAATCAAAATACGGCGATTTCATATACTATAATTAACGTTCTAATTTAGAGAAAATTTAGTACTTTCTTTTTAGTAAAAATTGCTTTTTATTTTATTGTGAATAATTTGTTATTTTTTACTAAAAGTTTATAATAATCGATTCTTTTTTTTTACGTTAAAATTAAACAAATTTACGCACTTGTCATACGTACATTCATCCTAACAAGATAAGTCAAAATACACTGATTTCATATAAATATAATAATGATATAATTAATATTCTAATTTAGAAGAAAATTAGTACCCGATTGTACATTAATAAAACGTAATATCAAATTTATATGTATACATATATACACTTTCTTTTGTGTTTTTTAAGATTAAAATTAGGCAAAAATTACGCACTTGCAATACGTAAGTTTATCCAAACAAGATAAATCAAAAGGGTAACTTCATATACATATAGTTAACGTTCTAATTTAGAGTAAATTAAGTACTTTCTTTTCAGTAAAAGTTGCCTTTTATTTTAACGTCAATCATTCGTTATTTTTTACGAAAAGTTTATATTAATTGATTATACATTAATAAAACAAAATATCAAAATTAAATATTCATATACACTTGCTTCCGTGTTTTTTTACGTTAATATTTAAAAAAATTACGCACTTGTCATACGTACATTCATCCTAACAAGATAAGTCAAAATACATTAATTTCATATAAATATAATTAATATTCTAATTTAGAAGAGAATTAGTACTAATTTTTTGATAAAAATTACGTTTTATTTTAACGTCAATAATTCGTTATTTTTTACGAAAATTTGATATTAATCGATTGTACATTAACAAAACGAAATATCAAAATTAAATATACATATAACACATGCTTTCGTGTTTTTTACGTTAAAATTAGGTAAAAATTACGTACTTGTCATATGCAAATTTATCCTAATATGATAAATCAAAGTGCACCGATTTCATATAAATAATTAACGTTCTAATTTAAAGAAAATTTAGCACTATTTTTTTGGTAACAATTATGTCTTATTCTAGCGACCATAGTTCGTTATTTTTTACGAAAAGTTTATATTAACCGATTGTTTTTTTAACGTTAAAATTAGGGAAAAATTACGCACTTGCAATACCTAAATTTACCCAAACAAGATAAATCACAAGGATGATTTCATTTAGTACTATCTTTTTAGTAACAATTTTGTTTTGATTTAACGTCAATTATACCCCAGACAGCACATAACAGCAAAAATATTATGTGTATCTGTAATAGTAACGTTTCAAACAGTATACACAAAATAACACAACTACATTATATACATGTGGTAATGTATCCAAAAAGTTCTCACAAACAGATACACAAAGTTTAAACGTCCGCCTCACAATGTGCGCACAAGCAAGTTCTTACGTATGAACAATGTTAACACAGTGTCAATGTTATATGCTACAATGTAGACACAACATAGTTACTTTACGCGTTGATTATGTTTTCCAGAAGTACTTGTGTAACATTGTATTAATGTAGACATATAAGTCAAATATTATGTAACCACAATAACGTACTGCTTACATATACACAACGAAAATGTGTCTTCATATTAATAATGTAGACACAATGTGTTCACAAAATGAATGTGATTCAGAAAAATCTCAAAAAATTAAAAAAAAAAAGAAATATATTCAAGGCTACTGATTATACATAGTTATAATAAAAAATACATTATATATTAGTTGCTGCTCTTCGTTCTGCCATTTTTTTTTCAGATCTTTACTTTCTGTAAGCCGATTCTTTGCTAGGCGTAGCCATTCTCCCACTGCTGAATCTTATTGTGCTTGACTTAGTTGCAAATTGGCTAAATGGGCCTTTGGCTTAATTGCTTCTGAAACGATAATCACACTATTAAAAAAACAATATTTGGTAAAACATCATACAGTTAATTTACAATCAGGAAAACTGATCGTTTATTAATTCCAAATCGAATACTAAAGCAAAAAGGCAGATGAAAATAATGATCATTTTCATTCAATTAATAAGCAAATATTACAACCTTACGTTATAGATAGTTAGTCAAAAGCACATAATAGAGACGGATAAACCGATCTTAATTTGAAATAATTCAAAAATCTAGACGTTGTCTAGCTGATAGTGCACTTAAGGGTTTGTAATTGTATTTAGGCATTGTAACCAAAGAGTACTTTGATTGTAACTAATGATAAAAACGATAGGTAATTTTTTATAACAAAAATACTGTTTAGATAGTTACGAAATACGTATAACAAACTTACCTTGCACATTTAAATTCACTTCATTTTCAACTATTTATTGTGGGTGGTAGAAGACGGTAGAAGATAATAATGGCGCTACCCAAGTACCCACACCTACGCAAACGCTATCGCATAGATCGCATACTTGTGCGTGCTTGTGCTATCTAAATAGTATGCCTACCAAGTGCATTCGTAAAGATCTTACAAAGTGTAGATATAAAAGTTTTATGATTTCTAAACAACAAAATAAATACTAACCACATTTGCTTTAACAAAACATCACTTATACCTACTTAGCAAAAACACTTATATAAACGGGATCATATATTTATATTTATGTGATCATTTAATGCTCATTTTGTACAAACGTTTGTATTAAAGAACCCGATTTATGTTATTTTAATGACTATACGTACTCTTGAAAAAAATATATACAGGAAAGAGCAGATTTACATTACACAATGATTTTGTGCGTATTTTGTGATGACGTTTATATTAAAGAACATATTTACGTTACCGTAATGATTTTGTACATACTTTGTAAACACATTGGTATTAAGGGACCGCATTTACGTTAACGTAACGTCTCGGTATGAATGTTGTAATAATGTCCATGTTTCAATTCTGCAGTGCCACACGTAAACGTTAATGTAAGAACAATGTTATACCAAAATTTATACAGCTATTATTGATAAATATCACGGCGCACCCATACATTTTGTTGCAACGAATGTTATATGTTGTAAAAATGTTTATAAAATTTTGCGTGCTGTATGGGACGTTATTTTTTACGAAAAGTTTATATTAACCGATTGTACATTAATAAAACGAAATATCAAATTTGTATTTATACATATACACTTTCTTACGTGTTTTTTAACGTTAAAATTAGGCCAAGTTACACACTTGTAATACATAAATTTATCTAAACAACATAAATCAAATAGGTGATTTCATATACATATAATTAACGTTCCGATTTAAAGAAAATTTAGTACTCTTTTTTCAGTAAAAATTGTTTTATTTTAACGTCAATAATTTGTTATTTTTTACGAAACGTTTATATTAATCGATTGTACATTAATAAAACAAAATATCAACATTAAATATTTATATACGCCCGCTTCCGTGATTTTTTACGTTAAAATTAGGTAAGTTTACGCACGTAAATTCATCCTAACAAGATAAGTCAAAATACAGTGATTTCATATAAATATAATTATTGTTCTAATTTAGAAAAAAATTAGTCCTAATTTTTTGATAAAAATTACGTTTTATTTTAACGTCAATAATTTGTTATTTTTTACGAAAATTTTATATTAATCGATTGTACATTAATAAAACGAAATATCAAAATTAAATATACATATAACACATGCTATTGTGTTTTTTTACGTTAGAAGTATGTATAAATTACGCATTTGTCATACGTAAATTTATTCTAATATGATAAATCAAAGTGCAGCAATTTCATATAAATAATTAACGTTCTAATTTAGAAAAAAATTAAACACTATTTTTTTGGTAACAATTATGTCTTATTTTAACGTCAATAATTCGTTATTTTTTACGAAAAGTATATTTTAACCGATTTTACATTAATAAAACGAAATATCAAATTTATATGTATACATATACACTTTTTTACTTGTTTTTTTAACGTTAAAATTAGGCAAAAATTACGCACTTGTAATATATAAATGTATCTAAACAAGATAAATCAAAAAGGTGATTTCATATACATATAATTAACGTTCCAATTTAAAGAAAATTTATTATTCTCTTTTCAGTAAAAATTGTGATTTATTTTAAAGTCAATAATTTGTTATTTTTTACGAAATGTTTATATTAATCGATTGTGCTTTAATAATACAAGATATTAAATTTAAATATAAATATGCACTTGCTTTCGTGTTTTTTACGTTAATATTAAGTAAAAATCACGCACACTTGTCATACGTAGATTTATTGTTTCGTGTTATTTTATTATTTTAAAATTAGGTAAAATTCACGCACTTTGTCATATGTAAATTTATTCTAACAAGATAAGTCAAAGTAACTTTCTAATTTAGAGGAAATGTAGTACTATTATTTCGGTAACAATTACGTTATTTGTTATATTTTAAGAAAAGTTTATATTAATCGATTGTACAGTAATAAAACAAAATATCAAAATTAAATATACATATAACACTTCGCTTTTTTGTTTTTTAACGTTAAAATTAGGTAAAAATTACGCACTTCCCAAGTAGCATCAAAGTGAGAATAACTTATACTGCCACTTCAGTTTAGTGATTATTACGTATTTAACACTTTATATGCAACTTCTTAGTAATAATAACTTTATTCTATTGATTTATAGTGGAAATTACGTGGATACATCCTTTCTTAACCACTTTGTAGTTCTGTAGCTTTGTGGTGAAAAGTAAAGTTTTTCCAACGTTATTTTCACTAAGTAAAATCACTTATAAGTTTTTTAACTTTAGAGTGGCAAATTAAAGTGGCAACCACTAAATCGAATCACTAAAATCTTACTTAAAAGTAATAACCACTTTAAAGTGGCTATTAAAGTTTTGGCCACGTTTTGGAAACTTAAAATATACCTAAAATGTAGGTGCACTCTAGAGTGGTATGTTGTCGTTGTTGTAACGTTTTAGCCACTTCCATAAGTGATTTTCACGAAACATTTTAGATTAAAGCCACTACAGAGTGACATTTACTTCTGAAATCCACTTTTAAGTTACAGTAACTAAATAGTGGCCTATTTCCTACAATGCATCACGGCTCGGTATAAATAAAAATACACTGCTAGTATTTAAATCTGTCTAACCTAAAATTGCTTTCCAGGAAGACATCAAAAGTTTAATCCGTAAAGTAAAGTTATTTATTAGAAATTTGACATTTAATAACACATATAATCCATAATGTGAAAATGATTTAGAACAATTACAAATGTATAAGCTGGATAACAATATTATTAAGAGTGTTCAAAATAATTGATTGTAATTATACGTTATAAAATGAAGTTGATAATAAAATATAAATTAGTTAGGTTATGTATCCAACTTCATTATGAAAATGAACGTGAAAGCATGTAAATTTTATTGAGTGGCCGTTCAACAAAATTCACGTGGTCGCCACCAATGCTGCCACTTTTAAAAATCACTTTTAAGTGTTCTGAAATCTGATTGGATGTTTCTTAGTTCTTTTGGCCACTTATGAGTGGAAGTAACTCCAAAGTGGCTATCCTTAGTTTTTGCCACTTAACAGTTACTTTATTTCTAAGTAGCCATATTTATGAAGAATCCCTATGCCGCCATTAACAAAAATTTGCCAATTATTCTAAATATATAAAATTTCTAAGTAACAACACATTGAATGTAAGAAATTAATGAATTATAATTAAATTTATAATGTAAATACTAATAAAATGTGTTTTAGATTGTATAGTTATTTAATTTTTATTTTATATTTAGGACTTTTTAATTTTGATTTTCTAAAAAAAAATAAAGATTTTGTTGGCGCATGGTTATATTTCAAACTATAACCTCTACATTTAACAGTAAACTTGCATTTGTTGCAATTTTGCTGTTAGCAAATATTGTACAAATTCAATAATAAACATGTAGTTCATAAAAACTTAAAACAGTTTGATCGAAGTTAACTTAGTTGTCCATTTGTAAAATAAAGAAGGGATCTAGATGAGAAAGTAAACAACATTTAAAAATGAGACAGAGATATAAATACATTAAAGCAGTTTCTGAAATGTTCAGGGCCACTAATAGTCACCACGCCGCCACTTGGCAGCGACGTGGATTTTACCTGGCTGTAATGTTATTTTATAAGTGATAAAATGGTTGTAATCACGTAACGACCACCCAATATTTGTTCCCCATTTTGGTGGTAGCCACGGTATAGAACTGTTCCTGTAACGTGGTAGTGACTAGTGGCACGCCACTCTACAGTTCCTACGACTGTGGCTGCCACGTGGCAATCACCAAAAATGCTAGTTGGGTTGTCATATGCAAATTTATCCTAATATGGTATTGAAAGTGCAGTGATTTTATATAAATCTTTTTGGTAACAATTATCTTTTATTTTAACGTCAATAATTCATTATTTTTTACAAAAAGTTTATATTTATCGACTGTATGTGCACTAATAAAACAAAATATTAAAATTAAATATACATATATAGACTTGCTTTTGTGTTTTTTTACGTTAAATTTAGGTAAAAATCACGTAAATATATCTTAACAAGATAAGTCAAAATACTGTGATTTCATATAAATATAATTAACCTTCTAATTTAGAGAAAATTTAGTACTTTCTTTTCAGTAAAAATTGCGTTTTATTTTAACGTCAATAATTTGTTATTTTTACGAAAAGATTATATTAATCGATTGTACTTTAATACAAAATATCAAATTTAAATATATATAACACTTGCTTTCGTAATTTTTTACGTTAAAATTAGGTAAAAATTACACACTTGTCATATGCAAATTTATCTTAATATGATAAATCAAAGTGGAGGGATTTCATGTAAATAATTAATGTTCTAGTATTATCTTTTCGGTAACAATTACGTCTTATTTTAACGTTAATAATTAGTTATTTTTTACGAAAAGTTTATTTTAATCCATTGTACGTTAATAAAATAAAATATTTATGTAAACCTGCTTTCGTGCTTTTTGCGTTAAAATTAAGTAAAAAACACGCAGTTGTCATAAGTAGATTTATCCTAACAAAATAAGTCAAGTAACAGTGACTTGATTTAAATATAATTAAAGTTCTAATTTAGAGAAAGTTTAGTACTACTTTTTTAAGTAAAAATTTTTGTGTTTTTTTTCGTTAGAAAATTGGTAGAAATTGGGTAAAAATTATACGTACTTCTCATATGTAAAATTATCCTAATAACACAAATAAGAATACAGTGTCTTCATATAAATGTGTTTAATGTTCTAGTTTTGACAAAAATTAGTATCTCATATATTTCGTAAAAATTACGTTTTCTTTTAACATCAATAATTTGTTGCTTTGTATGCAATCTTTATATTAAGCGCTATTGCACTTTAATGAAACGTAATATGAAAATGAATTATACATGTGCACTTATGCTTTCGTGTGTTTTTCTACGGTAAAAATTACGTACTTGTTATAAGTAAATTTCTCCTAGCAAAGTAAGTGACAGTGATTTCATATAAATAAAATTAATGTTCTAATTTTGAGAAAATTAAGTATGTACTATATTTTTGGTAAAAATTGCGTCTTATTTAACGTCAATAATTCGTTACTTTTTATCTGGTAGGACGTTTCATCGTAATTATACTACACAATCTCATTTACAATATGTTATAATAATATTGAAACAAACTCACCGAGACACTTTTACTGTAAATTTTTCTGCTAAAATTCGCTGTCTTTCAAAAGTACCAACACGAGAAACGCAAAAATGCAGTGTATTGCAAAGCTAGAAGAAAATATCAAGATTTGATAGAAAAGACGAACAGAGAAATGAAAAGAATATTCCACCACAAGACGCAAACGTAGAAAAGGTCTGTTAAAACGTAGCATACATCTACATTCGATCGCAAGTGATTCCCTACCAAAATCTAACAAATGATAAGAAAAGGAATCTACCGAAAGGTTTAGAAAAAGTAAGGTTACTTCTGTAACAGAATAGCCTAAATCACCAACAAAACCAGAACTAGAAGAGTGGTTCGGGGATGTCTCTAGGTTAGTTACACCCAGTGTATTGCAAAGACAGTTTCAAACTAGTAGACGGTAGAAAGTACTGTAAACACAACATAACATAACAACAAGAATGGAAAATAATCCAGTTAATATGTGTTTAAAACAAGGAGGGTAGAGTGCATGGAAAATGCGAGAATTTTATGCTTTAGGGCTTTGTTAGTAGTAGTTAGTAGGTAAACATAATAAAAGTTCCCGCCCCTGCGAGGTGACCTAAAGGTAGGAGAGGGATCAAAAAGTCTTATTTTATAAATTTTTCGCTTATATCTCGAAAACGGTGCATGTAAAACAAAATATTTCAAATAAAAACAATTATATTTTGTATAGATACATATTTGTCGAATTCTTAACGGCTTTGGAGATATACGTTATTGAAAATCGATAATTTAAAAAAAAATCATTTTTGCCTCACTCATTTTGTCGAACATTTGCTTGTCATTGTATAACTAAAGGAAAACCAAGTGAAAAGACTCGAGTGATTACTCTTTCCAGTAAACACACGACGTCCCAGGGACGTTCGTTTTATGTCCAAATGATGTCCTTACTTCCCGGGCTTTAAAACGTACCTGTATAGGACGTTTTTAATAGGACGTCCTCAGGAAGTCAATGAAGAACGTACGATGAGATGTCCTATGCGGGAAAAAACAAATGCAAACTTAGTGCGCGTGCCCACTTTCCTTCTTGTTCTCTGGTGCCTACTCAACACCCGTACGCTCCTTTGGTATATCAAAGTGGTACACTCTGTTTGCACCGTTTGCACTCTGTATCTGTTTTTGTTGGTGTTCTGACTACTTTATTTATCTGTACTTTTTATTATCTAACGTTTTTTGGGTGTTTTAGTGCATAAACAAATTTATTTGGTAAGTTTTTGGTACCTTGTATTTATTTATAATGTATAAAAATCATCATTTATAATTTTTATTTTGAATTACTAAAAATTAATAAAAGTTTATTGAAATCAAAAGATCACAATTATTAATAATGGTGATTTAAAACCACGTCTCGCGCGCATACCTATGCGGTGAACTGAAAATATTTATTTTATGTAAAAAAAAATTTTTTTACTCAAAATATTTAAAAAATGTTTTCTTTGTATCATTGGTTTAAAAGTGTGACGTTATCTCACGACTTTTATCGTCGCGATTCACAATAAGTCATCCAAAAATGTCAACATGACCGATAAGGCACAAAATCGCTAATCTACCTAAGAAACTATAACGTTATCGCATTCTTGGTATTCATAGTTATGATTAGTGTGCGTATTTAGTTAGTAGTTAAAAATACGTTTAGAAATAATTTAGTTTTTACCAAATTCTTCTGATGAAATGTAAATGCGAAACGTATAAAAATTCTTAAATGAATTTGCAGAACTGACGCGTTTACAAAATCTTTTTAAAAAACAATTTAAACAATTTTTAACTGGTTATAATCGATCATCTCTTATGATTTAATCAATAATAGAATCGTCAAAAAGATGAATCAATAATTCTACAAAAGAAGTATCACTTTATCAATTCTTTAATTTAGAAAAATGTAAATTCTGATTGCATAGAAATACCAAAATAAGCTTTTCGTATTAACTTTTTTATCGACTCTACATAACGATTACCATCTCTTATGTAGTTGCATTGTTTCAGGCGCCACTTAAAAAAATCGGGAAGTATAAAAAACTCGTTAAGGAGGGCCAAAGAACGCCGGGATCGAGAAGATAAAAAAATGAAATAATCTAAATCTATTTTATTTGAATATAATTTGGATTATTATTTAAAAATATAGTTTTATGTAATAATAATTTGTATTTTATTTGATAAAGTTATTTTTTATTAAAAATATAATATACATATATAGTACATATCCTACAGTCATCTAAAAGGGACGTCCCGTTGCGGATACGCAAGAATGTCCTATAAGGACATCGTAGGGATGCACACACTTGTGACAAAAGAACGTCCCATGAATGTCCCTAGGACGTAGACAGAACCAAAATGGGATGACTTTGGGACATTCAGTGATCCGCAAAATCATGTCCCCGGGACATCCTTGTGTTTGTTGGGACGTTATTGAAAATCGATAATTTTCAAAAAAATCATTTTTGCCTCACTCATTTTGTCGAACATTTGCTTCTCATTGTATAACTAGAGGTAAACCAAGTGAAAAGACTTGAGTGATTACTCTTCTTTTCATAAACGCCTCTCCATTAAAATATGACACAGTTTATACAACGCCTGCACTATGCACATAAAATGTGTGACGTAATAGATCAAAAACATATATGTATTGGTAACTTTTAATCGACTCCTATATTGGAAAGCCAGGGATATTGTTGCAGCTACGACAAATACACCAGACACTGAGCTGTCGATTTGTATTGTACGTCTCGGCGGATTTCATCTGCTAATGTCCTTTTTTGGGGTGTGTAGAGTACCTTTCCCAACAAACACAAGGATGTCCCGGGGACATGATTTTGCGGATCACTGAATGTCCCAAAGTCATCCCATTTTGGTTCTAAGTACGTCCTAGGGACATTCATAGGACGTTCTATTGTCACAAGTGTGTGCATCCCTACGATGTCCTTATAGGACATCCTTGCGTATCCGCAACGGGACGTCCCTTTTAGATGACTGTAGGATATGTACTATATATGTATATTATATTTTTATCAAGAAAAGTATCATTTCCAGTTAAAGTACATCTACTTTGTGGTTTTTTCTATTGTTTTTTTTTATTCAGTAAGGAGACTTAACGTACTCCTCTGCAACTTGACGTAATGAATAAAAATAACTTTATCAAATAAAATACAAATTAGTATTACATAAAACTATATTTTTAAATAATAATCCAAATTATATTCAATTAAAATAAATTTAGATATTTCATTTTTTTTCTCGATCCCGGCGTTCTTTGGCCCTCCTTAGCGAGTTTTTTATACTTTCTTCCCGATTTTTTTAAGTGGCGCCTGAAACAATGCAACTACATAAGAGATGGTAATCGTCATGTAGAGTCGATAAAAAAGTTAATACAAAAAGTTTATTTTGGTATTTCTATGTAATCAGAATTTACATTTTTCTAAATTAAAAAATTGATAAAGTGATACTTCTTTTGTAGAATTATTGATTGATCTTTTTAACGATTCTATTATTGATTAAATCATAAGAGATTATCGATTATAACCAGTTAAAAATTATTTAAATCGTTTTTTAAAAAAGATTTTGTAAACGCGTTTTGCAAATACATTAAGAATTTTTAAACGTTTCGCATTTACATTTCATCAGAGGAATGTGATAAAAACAAAATTATTTCTAGACGTATTTTTAACTACGAGAATACGCACACTAATCATAACTATGAATACCAAGAACGCGATAACGTTATAGTTTCTTAGTTAGATTAGCGATTTTGTGCCTTATCGGTCATGTTTACATAACATAAATATTTTCAATTCACCGCATAGGTATGTGCGCAAGATGGGGTTTTAAATCACCATTGTTAATAATTGTGGTCTTTTAATTTCAATAAACTTTTATTAATTTTTAGTAATTCAAAATAATAATTATAAATGATGATTTTTATACATTATAAATAAATACAAGGTACCAAAAACTTACCAAATAAATTTGTTTATGCACTAAAACACCCATAAAACGTTAGATAATAAATTAAAGAACAGATAAATAAAGTAGTCAGAACACCAACAAAAACAGATACAGAGTGCAACAGAGTGCAAACGGTGCAAACAGAGTGTACCACTTTAATATACCAAAGGAGCGTACGGGTTTTGAGTAGGCACCAGAGAACAAGAAGGAAAGTGGGCACGCGCACTCAGTTCGCATTTGTTTTTTCCCGCATAGAACATCCCATCGTACGTTCTTCATTGACATCCTGGGGACGTCCTATTAAAGACATCCTATACAGGTCCGTTTTAAAGCCCGGGATGTAAAGACATCATTTGGACATAAAACGAACGTCCCTGGGACGTCGTGTGTTTACTAGGTTATGATGGGAGCTGGTTTAAAAGAAGTTTTATCCACTGTTTATGCTCCATTATCAGTGGACAAAATGCTGACTGGACACACCTTTGCCAGAGCAGTACGGGGTCATTTTCTTGTCGAAAATACCTTGTCAAACATGATATTAGACGAAGTCGAACTCTCGGAGGAGGAGCAGAGATGCATCAACACCCTTCGGTCAGAATTTCTCTCTGAGCCGCCCTTATTCAATTGTTTGAACAAAAACAAATTACTCGAATCGGTGGCTATCAAATTTGAAGAAGCGATGAACAGACTCAGCAACAATGAACCCACCGCAATCTTCAAAACGGTGAATTTGATAAAAAACTACATCCATGCAGAGAGGTCTGGCGATTTCATTTCTCACTTGAATTGCTGTAAACGAATGATACCATATTTTTACGTTGCTAGACACTTTCTATACGCCAAGTCTTGCCACTTATATGTACAGGATATGGACAGCCTCTATACTCTGTTGACACCATCAGATGAGTATGAGAAGTTCGTGAACAAAGACTAGACACATCGCAAAATTTCTCGGTAGCTGTTATTGGAGAGGACGTCGATTTGGCTGTTCTCTTGGTAGCCAAAATTCCAACTGATCGCGACATTGTGCTGGTAAAACCTAGATGAGGAAAGGCGAAGACTATTGTATATTCTTTACAACCGGAGTCGAAAATGAAGAACAATGTCCATTTGTTATTTTTACATGCATTCACAGGCTGTGACTCAACATCCGCAGCGTATCGCAAGAGTAAAGTGGGTTTTTATATATGTACCAGAAGTCCAAAACCATACAACAAGTAGCTGAGGTATTTGTCAGCCGTTCTTCTTCCCCTAACTCAATTGAGACATCTGGGATCATGAGTACTCTTTCGTGGTATGGCGCTCGTGCCACAGAAAAATCCCTCAACGAGTTTCGCTACAAATCATTGATTAAAGCAGCTGCAAACATGAAACCTGATCGCTCAACTCTCCCTCCAACTGAAGGAGCTGTTAAGCAGCACGCATTCTGGACGTACCACCAAGTACATATGTGGTTAGAGGAGGAACCTAATGATAGGGCGCCGAATTGAGGTTGGGAGAGGAGAAATGATCAACTATAGTTCCAAAACTTAAAGAGTTGGATGCCGCACCTGACGAAATTTTGAAGATGATTTTTTGCCGATGTGGCAGGTGTGGATGTAAAAAAGCATCGTTAAACTGCTCTGTCGCATGCCCAAATTCTAAGGGCAGTTGTAACAACGGAGTCGGAATAATAATTCAGGAAGAAGCTAGGTGACGACGACATCGATACACTACCAATTATAATAATATAATAATGTTAATAATCATTGTCGCGTTGGACAAATGCGTTTTTACTGATATTGTGCCTTGTACTTAGCACACACTTTATTTAGTATATTTAGCGTCTATACACGACCGCACACTTTTCACTTCTATCCTCGCGTACGTATTCGTTCGTCCTTATCACTGATAACTTAACAACTTGTGAGCGGAACGAACATTTCCACCCACCAAAAACTAAGTTTTTTTTCTATACTAATTAAACCAACTTAAATGTAACTACCCTAGTAGCACAAAATATACGTAATATATTAGTAAATAACATCTGGTAAATATTTAAATGTCACACTTTTTTATATTGGCCATTTATTGTAATGCTATATCAATAATTTATATAAAATAAATATATTCTAAATATATGGTTTCGATATATCGTAGACATTAGATGTAGATGTCGTCTCAATATTTGTTTCCAATATATGGGAAATATATCTTTTTAATCTGTTCTAGATGTATCTCACTATTATTTGTGAGATATTTGTAAAATATATACCTACTACATATGTGTATGTTTGTAAATGATATTTAATCTGGTTCTTTTTTGCTACGCATTGTACAGTTTTTATTAAACCGTATTGAAACACTGCAGATATTCTGTAGAAACACGTTTATTTATAAAAATTACACTAACAAAACAAAATTACAAATGAATAAAATATAAATATAAAATCTGTATACATTTTAAACATCTTTAAAAAATAAATACACAAAAAAATTGTATCTTAAAATTACTTATTAATATCATCACATATTACATAGGTAGTACATAAATGTTCTAAATCTTGCCAAATATAACGCAACATTAGGATGTCGTTTTGTGATGGCATCTGAAAAAAAAACACACAATTAAGATTTACTCTACAAAGTTGTATTAAAAAATCTACATTTTATAATAATAATTATAAAATGCATTAAAATTATTTTAATTGTTATAAAATATACAGACAAATGGTTTTAGTTTGAATTTTTTAATAAAGAAACTCTATCAAGACATATTTTTTTTTAAATTTGGTTTACAGAAATATCAACAGCATTATTAATTTAGTTATTATTTTAGATTAGTTTTAAAAGTGCATAAAAGCATTTTCTTGGGATTGCTATTCAAAAAATAAGGTAAATTTGTTGTTTATTAATTATTGATTATAGTTACGTAAATAAAAGCATTTCTCTAATTTAGGTTTCTTATTAGTAATGACCGTTGAAATTTTTTTGAATTATGTTCTGTCAACGTTGAACAGCCAACTAAGCTGCGTTAAAATAAATTATTTACAAAATAACTTTTTGCTTTTCTGTAGTTAGAAAACATGATGCAAAAATAAAAAATAAGAAAATTAATAGGCACTTACCTGATTATACAATTACGTTGCACTAAAACTCGATATAAAAATTTAAACTTCGCAAACTGCAAACACGAAACCCAAATGCATATTAGTAAAGAAAACTTTCCTTATTCTTGTTCAGGGTCTATATAACGGTTTTTGACCTCAGTACCCAAAAGCAGGTAAATAATATATTTTTTCAATGTTGCAAAGGATTCTAAGAAATTTATTAAAAGCACCTAAAAGGTACTTGTACCTATATACCCGTTTTTAATGCCACAAAAGTATTTGAAAAAGATGACCTTCAAACTCATAAATACTTGCTAGCATTACTAGTAATTTTACAGCAGAATTAAAATACCTTGTCTAAAATTTCATTGCAGCAAATGTAGTTTATTATTGTAAAATTACTATAGTTCTAGTTATAATGCAATTGGTTTTTCCATTCAATTCAAACGCAGATGTCTCAATTTTATATACTCCTTGTGTAATTTTTTTAATAATTAAATTGCGTTGCTTACAAAATTTTTAGCAGATTACATACTATGATATTGGATTACTTTTTATTAAAATATACGCATATACCTAAAGATAATTTTTAAAATAAGCATATTTAAATTATGAGAACATTGTGTTAGGGTTTTTAGTAAAAATGAAAAAAAGTTTAAGAAAAACGTTTTAACAACTATAAATACATACATTTAAAAGTACAGTTAAAAAATAAGCATAAAAAGTCAGATACTGATTAAACATAAATATTCGCTCTATATATAATTATAATATATATTTTATGTCAGTCAAAGTTTGAAAAACATTTGTGACCTTAGAATACACGAACGATATTGTTGGTACATATTTTTAAAACATTGTTTTTATCTAGTTTTACAATATCTAGAATACATTTTTTACATCTTGCAATAAGTATCTAGAATTAAGATATTTACCTGATGTCATGTAAACCTTGAAAAAATTTATGAGGTTTTAAAATATATCAATGATATTGTAGGTATATATTTTTAGGATATTAGTATTATACACTTTAACAATATCAAAAATATATCTATTACAGCAAGCAATATTTAGCCGACTTTAAATATTGTACCAAGATCATTAGAATATCGTACATATATTTTGTGCTACTAGGGTATAATAGCAAATGAACTAAAATTTTAATTGTAAGCAAAATGTGCTTATTGTAGTGGTAAAGGGCATACTTTTATGACGGGTCTCTTAAGTATGCCATTAGTAGTTTTTAGAGAGACTACTCGTATAATTCCGTCGGTGCCTGGGTGAGCATTAACAACACGAGCCAGCTTCCAATGCAGAGGTGGCTTTTGTTCATCTCTAATAACAACAAGCGTATCAAGTTTGATATTGGAAGCGGTTTCGTTCCATTTGATAATTGTTGAAGAGTATGGAGGTACTCGTTGCGCCAGCGATCCCAGAAATGCCCTAACATTTGATGTATTAGTTGCCAACGATTGAGCCTATTTAACGCCAGTTTAGACAAATCAGGTTCAGGAACGTTTGAACATGGCGGCTCTAGTGTTAAAAAATGAGTGGGCGTTAGAGCTTGCAAGTCATTCGGGTCATGACTTAATGGAGTACTTGGCCGAGAATTCAAAACTGCTTCTATCTGTGCAAGCAGAGTATAAAGCTCTTCGAACGACAACGTTTGTTGACCAACTACTCTATATAAGTGGGTTTTTACCGATTTTACTCCTGCCTCGCTAAGACCATTGAAGTGTGGCGTAGCTGGAGGATTAAATCTCCATTCGATATCAAGTTTTTGGGTAGCGTGTTCCGCAAGTTCCAAAAGCTGTCGTTTAGCGCCAATAAAGTTTGTTCCTTGGTCACTAAAAATTAGCAAGTTACAGCAGTTGAAACGCAACAGGCTCTCAAAATACTCGTTTTTACAAGAACAACAAAATTAAGCGTACATGTTACAAATGCTCTATAACTTTTGATTAGTTGAAGATAAAGTAGCAAAAAGTGTATATCAAATTGAAGAAAAATTATTGTTCTACACCTTCGTTTTGAACAATTTTTTAGAAAAACGATCATGAAAGGCATTAGCAGCAAATGTTCAACGAAAAAAAGAGGTAAAAATGTTTTTTCAAAAATTATCGATTTTCAATAACGTATATCTCAAAAACTGTTGAGAATTCGACAAATATGTATACAGACAATTTTATAGGAAATTTAATTAGCTTCCATTTTTATTTAAAACGTTTTTTTTTTACAAGCACCGTTTCCAAAATATAAGCGAAAAAATGGGACCTTTTGACCCCCCTCCCGCCTTTAGCTCACCACCCAGGCCGGAAATTTTAGTATCTTTATGTAAAGTCAAAAATTCTCACATATTTCATGCACTATACAATATATTCATTAACTGGACTAAAAAGGGTTTTTTAAATTGGCTTTTAGTTGGAAAAAAATTGGTGGTATAGAAAACAAGTAATAAATAAACAGAACATATACTAAAACGCAAAAAACATAGAATTTATTCTTAAATTAATACTGGTCTATTTACATTCTTACAACTAAAACGATATTAAATTTAAAAATGGGGTAAACACACTTTGCCTGCAAATAATTCTGAAATAACGGTAATCCACAAAGCCAGAACAAACAAAATATACGAAATGCCAACTTGATGACTATTTGGAAGTTGGTAAGGTTGCCCACCGATTTCGTCGACGTGGAAGCCCATTGGAAATATAACAGCTGCTAGGCAAAACAGCACCACTATAAAGCAATAGATTAGATCATAATGATTACAATTGTTAGAATCTTACTTGCAGTGAAACCAACCCAACGTGCATACGGAACAACATTTCTATCCCAATGGGACGACGCTAGAAGAATAATTGTTGTTGTTATACAAATGCATCCGACAAAAATGCATACGAGTGCTAGTAACCATTCAGGTTGTAAATCTGGTGTAAAACATACTTGTGGACGATTGTACAGAGTCATACAAGTCCACATTAAACCAAGTCTTGTGTCCCCTTAAATAAGAATCGTTATTTATCATTAATACTTCGATTGTTAATACAACCTCCTACGTCTGTTATAATCCAGTCGGGCATCGCTAAACTCACTATTGCAAAAACATCAGCAGCCATAAAAAGCGTACCAGAAATCAGTGTTAACTTGTCCATGGCTAATTATTCTAATTAATTACTGCATGTTTAGATAGAAATCACCTGGTTGTTTTGGTGTTATGTTCAAGGATGTTGATAAACACTTTCTTTTAAAGTTATTTAACCAACGGGAAAATCACCAAGTTTTTTGTGGACTACGCGGTTGGCAGCACTGCGTTCAAAGTCAATAAAAGTTAGCAACAACGCAATTAACAACAATATTTTGATTAACTAATGTAAACAATCAAACATTCCGGTATTTAAAACACAAATTTTTCGATAAATTTTTTAAAAACAATTATTTTAGACATGGCTAACAATTCATCGCAGGGTGTCTATTCACCTTTGCCCCAATCTCTCAGTGATTCTGATTCAGAAAAAGACATACCGATAACTGTAAGACCAAAATTCGCCGACAGACAAAACTTGCACAACGGTGTGCACGATACCCACCACCACAACGGTTACATCAGTCCATTGCAAATGATGAAAATACCCGAAGTGCAAAAGGTTACACCGACCATGTCGACAAAGCGCAAAATATGTTTTCTATTTTCGATTGCGATATGTTTCCTTACTGTATTTATATTTTTGTGGGTTATACCGTGTTCGGAAAATGGCACATGTCCTGTTAAGATTTCAAACTGGGAGAATCAGCATGAAGGTATAGAGTTAACGGGTAAAATTAATGTTGTCAAAAGTGCTTTTAAAAACACTCTTAATTTAGCATTGTTGTTTAAGCGTAACTTAAACGTTCCTGATAGTCAAAGTGGGGTTATATCTGTGCTGGGTAATAATGGCGTAGTCGCTTGGTATATTAATCAACCGAAGACTTCGACCACCTTAAATTGCTATTTGATTGATGTTAATGGGGACGATATCAATGATTGTTTGGTGCTAGGCGAAATGGGGTTAGAGGCTGTTGATCCAGTTTCGGGTACTGTCTTTTGGCACGCTCATAATCACACTCAAAGTGCTATGATGACTCAGTTAGATTTCCCAGTGATTTTACAAGATTTAAACTATGACAACATTAATGAGATTTTAACTACGAGTAATGCGTACGGTGAAAGTAAATTTTTGATTATTTCCGGTAGGACTGGTATTTTAATGGGAGAGATTAATGTCGGGCACCCTGGGATTGTGAACATTATCGAGATTAACGCTAATAATGTTATTTATTCATGCACGAATGACAATGAAACAATTTATCACCAAATTTCAGTTAGCGATTTAATCAGTAAGATTTTTAATCGTACTGAAGTTATTACTTCTCCCAACACCGATTATGTTGCAAAAACTCATGGATATACTTTAAACGGGCGTAGGTTGTTAATCAACAACGTTGGGGTATGCCCGGATAACTGTCGGGTAGACATCGCCTTAGTTGATGAAAAAAGCAACCTTAACATAAAAGCATGGTCGTATCAAAATTCCTATTCGTTTATTCCGGCTTCGTTTTCGTTCAAACAAACTAAATCAAATTTGGATTCGTTAAAGGGACATGTCAATGGTTTTATTTTGAAGTTGTGGCAATGGTTCGGGTATAGCAAGAAGGACAAAAATCGCAAGTATCCGATGAAGCGTTACGTGGCTGGTAACAACTCGTCTGTACAAGTTAACTCGATTATGGAACGTGTCGTTTTGATTACGTTTAACACCAGCAGTTTTCATGTTATCAATGCCAGTCTCACTGAAATTACGCAATTGTGTTTGGTACATAACTTCCAACAACAATGTCAACCTAGTTTGGAAAATCAAAATAACTCGCTTTTGATTACCGATTTGGATAAAGATGGTTCTCAGGAGTTAGTCAGCTATTCGAGTACGTTCGTGCAAAGAGAGGATCTAAAAGAAAATTGGCAGTTGGTGTCGAACATGAAAGTGATACGTTTAGAAGCGGAACTTCCTAAATTGTATGAAGTTTCTAAATGAACAGATTTCGTTTTCTTCCTATTCTGCATCCATACACAATAGTTGATTTAGCTCCACACTTTTGGACGAAGAAAAAATATCGTTATAGACAGGTTTGTAGCGTGCCACCAAACTAACTTTATTTATCTAAAGCATCAGCACCGTACTGGCACAAATATATAATGGGAACAAATTAAATCTAAATGTAACTATACTTCTCTAGTCATTGTTGTAAATACTAAAGCGCATTTATGTAAGTGCCATCGTTCTTACTATTTACCGTTCAGTATTTGTTGTTACCTTCCGTTTTTTGTTATGTTAGGTTTGTTTTTTGTGATATTTTATTATGTTGAAAAAATGCTAGTCTGGTGTCTACTATTTTAAATAAAATCTAATTTTACTGTCAAGATTTTTTGTGTTTAGAATTGAAATAAACATGAAAACTAACACTAACTGTGGAAGGATATGTAGATTTGGAACTACGTCATCCTGTTACGAAACTTAATGGTAACTAGCTCAGTTTGATTTGGTAAGCGGATCGCAAGTGTCGGTGTGCTAATCTTACACTAAATTAAAAAGGCGCCAAAACAAGTAAATATCAATACAGACCTTGTTTAAATCTGTCGATCACTAAAAGGAACAAATTGGCAAAACAATTCTAACAAAAATATTTATTTCACACAAAAGAGAATAGTCGTTAAAATCAACAAAGAGGTAGACCAATAACAGTTATAGATTCGTCCACACTAGTAATATCACAGCTATAAAATTGATGTAGCCCCTTTTGTTTAGGCAACCCACCATAAAACTAATCAATTGTTAACAAACGTTATAAGTGAATGATTTTAATTTAAATATAAATATTACTCGATTAAGCTACCTCATCTACTATGCAGTCATGAAATAAATTGTCAATAATAATGAATCGCAAAAAAGTAAAATATGAGCACAAAAACTTACCCAACCGATAATTCTTCGTCAACCGTAGTAACTTCGACTATCTTTTATCTGATTTAAAAACGAAAATATACGTGGTATATAAGCTTATGTACGACGGCTAATCTAACATTATAATTACATAAAATCAGTTATAGGCTGAAGGTGTGAGAGTAGTAAACTAATCGATGGAAATTTCATTAGTAGTTTAAAAAAACGGTGAAAATTGTCACAAAACTAATTTTATATAGTGTCATAAATTATGTACCGGGTGACTATCATTAATTTGACACTTTTTGCAAACTCCTAAAGTGATATCGCTTTATCTGTGAAAAACCACGTGGCAGGTTATTCTGCGGAGCATGACGGCCAGTTGTGGTTCATCTTAAAGGGCATTCAATCAGAAAGACACTAATTAAAATCCAATCTCAAAAAACACAAAGTTATTATAAACTGTATTACACTTTTGCAAATTATCTTCGATTATGATTGCTACAAAACACTAAATCAAATAAAACAAATCACTGCGGATTTAGCTATTTCTGTATCACTGCTAAACACCGACAAAGTCATACAACTAATCGTGAATCTAAACGACAGGAAGATCAGATTTTCTGTGCTTAGCTCTAACGCAACGTGTTCACGCTGCCAGAAAGCCTTGAACAAAATATATCAGGAGCTACATCAGATCAAAACAATTCTATCTAGCTCGCCCCACCAGGATGACTTAGTTAAACTTGTAACCGAGCGTAAGTGGCCGGAAAATTAATATTAAGAAAACCAGATCGGCCCCATCGTGTACAATCCAAAAGATTGTACCCGTGTCAACAGCCACCCAGACCCAGGGAAACTATATATTATCAAAACGACGAAAACGATGAATGCGGAAGATTTTGAATTCGAAATACCACAGACCGATAAGACAACTTATTACGGAGTTGTTAGCTCCGAAAACAAAACTCACTTAGCAAAAAACCTTTTTCAATGCCTCAAACAAGTGGACTTTGAAACAGAGAAGTCGCTTTGTATAAAAATCAACGGCCGGTTAAACTGCTATACTCAGACTCTAATGCAAGCCGCACAGGCCGTATTGTATGACAAATCTATCAAAATGACAATAGTCCCGTAGGAAACTCCGAGCACCATCACAAAAAACAAGGACGACACAATCTTACTTAAGCAGGCAGGATAAAGCTATGCTGAAACGCTACGACGGCCATGAGCGACGACCTGAAGTCTTCCGGCATTAAACGAGTTTGGAAGACTTAGAAAGGAAATTTGCTGATATTGAACAAGAACAAAATAAAAATGGTCCAGGATACATTAAAAGAGAACATGACCTCAGCGACTGTTGGTTCCAGAGGTGACGGATCACGTTTCAAGATATTTCACATCTTTGGCCTGGAAGAGATTGCTACTGCGGACGAGCTGAAAGCGGCGATCGCTCAGAAAACCAAGGCTAATAAACCAGTGATATAAGCAGCACGTCCATGCGACCTGGGAACCGGGGCACTCAGACTGTAACGGCGCAAGTTTGAGCTTCCCTCGCCACCGTTCTTCTACTTCTCTCTTCTTGTTTAAGGTGTTGGTCTACTGATCCATAGACCCATCTACTGCAAGGGTCCAGACCGCAGCAAGCTGTGCACACGCTACGGCAGCGAAGCCCATAGCAGGAAAGCATGTGAGAACGAAAAACAGTGCCTAATTTGCAATTCCCAGGGCACTCGGCTCGCACTCCAGGATGCTTAGTATACCAGGCAGTCTTTAAGTTGGCGAAGCAACATTTAAGGTGAGTTTTACCTATTTTAACTTTTTTTTTATAAATTTAATAATCCCAGCGTAGAATTAGTTTTCTCTTCAATTGTTCTCTCACTGTTAAGCTTTTCCTTTTCTAACTTAAACTGTATAAACTTTAATTTAAAAAGACGCAAATAAATACAATGCAATTCCTACAAATTAACCTAAACAATTGTAAAGCGACCTCCGTCTTCGTTCTTCAGCCGGCCAGGAGGCGTAACTGTGATTTGATCTTGTCAGAATTTCATGGCAACATTTATGGGAGGATTACGGTGGACGACTCAGGAAAAGCCGGAATTTTTCTGCTGAATGCCGGAGTTAGCTCTAGCAGAGTACTTCGGGGCAACGGGTACGTGTGTATAGATTATGGTAGACTTCGGCTCGTTAGCTGCTACTTCTCTTCTAACGCACGCATATGTGAGTTTGAAGACGGGTTATTAAGACTTTAAAACAGTGTTCAGGTTAAGCTGGCTTTCCTGACACTAGCGGCCGGAGATTTTAACGCGACATCTTTCGCGTCCGTGTCTCCGGTTAGGGGCCGCTTGGTGGAGTTCTTGGCGGCAACAAGCACTGTTGTGCTTAACGATGGCTCTCCGACCTTTGGCAATGAACTCAGACCTCTTATCTGGACCTCACAATCGTCGATCCCGCCTTACCTAGTTGCATCGGAGATTGGGAGGTCTCCGATGAGGAAACACTTTCGGACCACAGGTATGTCTAATTTACAATTCAACATTCAATCCTTAGTAGACTCGTAGCTCTAATGCTTATCTGCAGAACGGTTACGGTGGAGGAGATACAAAAACTCTACGACGTCTACTCTTCTCCAACCAATAGTGTTTACGACCTACAAATATTCCTTCAACACTGCACATCATCTCTCCTGCGACTGAATGATGTGTTCTATCTTCAGTTCTACGGTCCTTGATCCTTTGCTTTAGATCATCGCCTACGATTTAGTCTTCGATCCTGAGATACCGCCCGACACGTCAATCACTGCATACGTATCTGCCACGGCCGGAGCGATACAAGAATCTTACGTAACAATTAAAAACTAGCTTAATCCATCGAATTTAGAACTTGTTTCATCTATAACTCAAATCATGTTGCTAATAAATTAGGGCGTTTAATGTCCAACACGTGCTGTCCCCTTCTTTCTCTAAGCGACGCATGCTAGCGTACGCTGCGCTCAACGTGGGGTTTTTACGCAGTTAATATCTGGTGGGAAGCTGTTAGGTTTAGCTCGGTGCAACTCTAGTTGGAGCAGCTGCGCTGCAGACTGTCTATTAGGTTGGCTTTGGCTTACAGAACCGTACCCTTTGCGGAAATCGGGGTTGTGACCGGGGTTGCTCTAATCCTTGCCAAGATTAAAGCGGGGATCATCACGAAAGAGATAGGTGCTTCCGAGTGGGCAGATGCGCGGGAACGCGATCTCTTCTTGGACCGCGACATTAATCCCAAAAATCGATCTTTGGATAAACAGATCTCACGGTGATACTGATTATTTCCATAAAAGCAAAATTATACGTTACTAAGAAGTAGTACGTGCAAGGCTGACATAATTAAAGTAATAAATATAAATTTGAAAAGGTATACGATATACTGATATTTCAGACACGGGTGTGTCTTTTCTCGTCCTTTTTGATTACCTAAAACGAGGTAGATTCCATAGGTTACATATCCCGAAAACCGCCGACAGCAAGGCTATCCTCCGAATCTCTCTTAAAAAGGTAAAAAGATAACGTGACGACGCCATTTTTGGGAATTGCTTTCCTTTTCTAGAAATTCGCGTAATTAACCCAAACGCCGAATTTGACCAATACCTAGAATACGTTTTCTCTAGCACATCCACTAAAAGGGTAATAGAAATCACTATTGAAGAAAATCCAGCAAAAATAAAAACTACTTACATGTCTTAAAATAACACTTAGATACACGAAGAAGGTAAAGAGCGAGTTAATGGCCGTTTATTCTCACCCGTAAAGAGAAACAATAGCTGCGTAAAAACAGTGCAACTGTTAATTTTAATTTAAAATAAATATTTTTGAAAAATACAAAATAACGACATATAACGACCGTATAAGCTTCACTTACTTTTCGCTACATTCAGAGCTATGCACTGTGAAGTGGTTGCTTCTTGACAGCTAGAAATTTCCAAGTACCCAGCAAAGTTTTAACTTCTAAATTTTTACACTTATCCGTGTTATAAATGCGTGTAGTATTTTCGCCGCTTTCATGAAAGCCTTCTTGGGGTAACCATTAATTCATATTTTGTGATTTACTTTGATTTTCCCGTAATTGTGATAGCGACTTGGGATACCGCCACGTGTTGGCCAATTTGGAATGATTCAAGCCAATCTATTCCCTTCCGCTGGAAACTATAACTAGAAACACGTAATAAAGGGGGCTATTGATTAATAAAACCACTTCCACATATTCTGAGGACAAGTTATTATATCTCATGTGATGTTCGAGTAACCTTGAAGGCACATCTGCGATAGGAATAGTGAAAACCACTTGAACGCATTTGATTACGACGATTCATTGTCTGTTGACAAGCAACCATTTTAAGGGATGACTGAAGCATGCAGATAGCTATTCGCATGTCTTGGGAGTCGTGAGTACTTTTTTTTGCTATCAATTTGTGTATTTGTCGAACGTAAAATACGTGCGACTTAGATATAGATATTATCACAATTAACGCTGACAGATTTTTGTTTGTACCGTTTGTACGGTTTCAATTTACACTAACTGCGATTTGCTTCGGTTTGCGAATTTGCTAGTTTTGCATTAAATCGACATATAACTTTGCTACGATAACTGTATGTGTGGAGTGTTGCTTACTATCCAGGACTTGTATCTACGCTATAATTGTGATATTTATAAACCTATTCATTGTTACTATATATGTAATTTTGCCTTGCTTACATTTTTTGACCTTTTTTCTCTCGTTGTTAAAAATAAATATATTTGTCGTTATAATCAGTGTTTTGTCATGTGTTCTATTTCAGTGTTGGATATATTTAAACGGCGTCTTCGATTCTAGTTTCTAACAGTTTTAGCGTCTTCTTAACTTGTTTCATGGTTATCACACCGAAACCTAGGATCCAATCACCGAATCATACTAAGTTAGCCGCTTGCCACCAAGAGAATTGTTTCTAGATTTATTACCACGATCAGCTTAGTAAAAATGCTTGTAACTCAAAATGAAGGAACCTTGTAATCTATAGGTTTGAATAAAACCAAATTTTAAATAAAAGCCACATTTTGAACTAGTTGAATTTGCTAATTTAATTATTTGATCTTAGTTATGGTTAGGTTAAGTCTGAAGCTTTTTTATCTATTTTGATTCGGATTTGCACAAAGAACACAAACTACTCTCCCTATCATTTAACTTCTTTAAGAAAATCATTTAAAGTCTTTTATTCGGATATCTTTTTTACTTTAGTTAATAGTTAATAACTGTCGGAAAAGTATGCTTTGCTAAGGTAGATACTATAAATATTTACTGAAACTAAGTGTCGGTTTGCTTTGTTTTGTGTATTGTCTTGTTGACTGTAATTTAATATTTTTACTGTGATTGGACAACAAACGGCCGCAGGTATGCTATGTACTATGGCGTGTAATGGCGGAAGTTGCTTCCACGGTATGGCACGTTCCACATTTGCGTTGATACTAGTCACCGTAAGTTGTTTACTTATTTTATGTATAATTTATAGTAGGTGCTTATTACATACATGTTTTTAGCTTTACTTGTTTCAAACTTTCAATTTTAACTGGGTTGATTCGTAACCAGGACCTCAGCACTCACTGGTGGTAGGGCCAGTTTTACAACACTTTTTCAGTTTAATGTGTTAACTTACTACGGTTATTATAGTTTTTTCATATATTGCGAGTAAACAGTGCATACAGCGGTATGTGCTGCACATTTTTGATTTGCAGGTTTTCAAACATGAACAGGTTGCGTCACACACTGTTTCTTGAATAAGATTACAAAATATAAATTTGTCTGTGTCAAACCGTCTAGTTTCATATCGTTTTTCTACCAGAAACTTTTAGATTTGTAAAGAGATGGTAGTTACTAGAAGTCAAACTAGGACGACTACTTAATTTTTTGTCATGAACACTCTCTCTCTCAGAATTTAAATTTTATCGGCACTACTAACGTACAGATCATCACATCACTGTACAAGTCTTTGATTTGATTAAAAATTGTAGGTAATTAATCGTACATTTAGTTCCGGTTGCATAAATCAAAGTTAACTATGGTGTTAACTGGTACAGTTGTTAACTACATCGTAGTTATTGATTTAAAAATGTCAGCGAAACAGTAGTACGTTTGTTAGTAGCATGGTTATTAAATTCATTTCATACCCCATCCTCGTAGATGACGTCATCTACCGCGGTTGGATTCATAACAATAAACATGTTTAAGTAATTGATTTATTAGCTATTTGCAACGGGTAAGATTTTGTGCGTTCTTGCATTTTACTTTAGGCCTATTTATTACTGATCAATCTACAATAATATTTTAATAATCGTTACTTAATGATAGTTACAATTTTAATTTATTTAATTATTTTAATGTAACCTTGTTATCATTTCTGTGTCGGCTAAGTAAAATCGATTTATGCATTTCTATTTAGCTTGCACCTATAATTATTTTGTAATTTGGAATTCACTGTAATACTCTGTCTCCCTCTTCTTCCTGTTTTTTGCTCTGATGCACTACTAGTCAGAATAAATCGTAGTAGTTTTTTTTCGTATCCCAAACTCACTCTTCTCTACTTGCAAGAAAAGGTGGCGCAAGGCACCAATTTAGTACTATACTTTAAATACTACTATTAATTTTATTTTTGTTTCTTTTGTTTATTTGATCTTAGTTACAGTTAGGTTGAGTTTTAAGCTTCTTAATCTATTTTGACTTGCACAAGGAATAATCGAAAGTAGCCTCTTTCTTAACTTCTTTAAAAAAACCATTTGTCAGAAAAGTATGCTTTGCTAATGTACTATGAGATTTTACTGAAACTAAATAAAGCTTTGCTCTGTGTTGTGGATTGTCTTGTTGACTTTAATCTAATATTTTTTTACCGTTATTAGACTTTTTAGTGTAATGGCGCAAATTGCTTTCACGGTACGTGACCTTACAAGTTTGCGTTGATACTAATTGCGGTTAGTTCTTTACTTGTTTTATGTATAATTATAATTTGTAGCATTTATTACATATATGTTTTTAGCTTTACTTGCTTTAAACTTTCAACTTTATCTAGGTTGATTCATAGCCAGGACCTCAGCACTCACTGGCGGGGGTGCCAGTTTTACAACACTTTTTCAGTATAATGTGTTAACTTACTAGGGCTACTACAGTATGTTTATATATCGCAAGTAAACAGTGCATACAGCATAGAACGCTAAGGTAGTTTGACGATCACAGTCACAGCGAGATGCCGCTGCACATTTTTGATTTGCGGGCTTTCAAACGTAAACAGGTTACATCACAAACTGTTTCCTTAATAAAACTACAAAATATAATTTGTCTATATGTGTCAAAACCATCATTAAAACAAAGAACCGCTTACTTTAGTTCTTTATTGCTTTAAAAAGATTTTTCTCTAAAACAAAATCATGGTCGCCGTTCTTTTAATTTTTTTGTCACCATGTTCAGTGACCAGTAAACAACGCTGATTAAATCACCAACTATGAAATATCGCTCATCATTGCTAAAATTTATCTTAGAATCAATGGAATGCGTATGTGAGCAAGAAAATATTGTAAAAGTTATTAAATGAACTGTATGAATGAAATGTAATATTAGTCGCCTCTTCGCTAACATAAACCTACATTCCACCATGTGGTGTTGTTGCCTTTAAAACATATACGTCTACACCCAATACTAGAGTGAGCTTAGTCAACGGCCGAGATGTACCATATCCCAATGTGCTATAGTAATCGTGTTGATGCTAATCTTTTGATGAGCTTTCTTCTACGGCAGTGAAACGTCTACGGATTGTGGACTTAATTGTGTACGATCCAAATAGGCGGAAGCGTTTTGCCATGTGGCTGTTACCTTTAGCGCAATAATTACTCTACCCAATTCCGGGAGTCGGTTTAGAACTGAACCATCACCTCCCGATTGGTTTTACCTTGTCTGTAAATCGGGATCTAATTCTAATTCCAAAGCTCGGTTCAAATTTCAGACAAGAATTTAAGGCACGGCCTGGGCCTGAGAGTTTTGTTAGTGTCAGAAAATCGAGACCGCTAGTTCTGGAGAGACAGGAAATGTCAAGATCTATTGCAGAAAAGCATGGTAGGGAAGCGGGAACTTGTTCTTCCAGCAGCGGAAGCGTTTTGTGGTACCCGTAAGCGCTTCAATACGCTTGAGGTTTATGTAAGTTGCTTTGCGCCTTAAACCCATTGTCAGAGACCGTAATTATATCTGTAGTTTTAATAGTGCAATGCGGTTTTCTTTTGTTGTCACTTTTAGTTGTAAGGTTAAGGTGGTTAAGGTGGGTGACTTTGGCGGAATGTGCTTGCCGCGTTTTTTAGAGGGTCTTTCTGTGTGTGTTATAGTTTTGTACCGATTTTGTTTTGCTGGATTGCTGTTAATTAATGTGTGCCAAAACATCCAATAAAGTAATTGTGTATGTTTTGTTCGCGTACTAAGTTTTATTTTATTCATCAAACCGTTGATGCCGCATTGATCCCAGGCAGAACATTACGTCTTATTGACGAAAATCCCGTAATAAACGTCATTAAGACGTGTCAATGTCGTCATATGACGTCAGTGTGCTGCTTGGGGAACGGGTACCTTTTTGTTGGCGCGACATAAAAGCTGGAGACCGTGACAGAACAGGGTGTTTACAAGAAAGGTTTGTTATTAACGTTGAAGTGATTAAACTGATCGGGAACACTAGCGCGTGTCGATTTCAATTTCCTACCGGCAAACTTTTACCGCGTTTTGTGTTGTATTTGCATTTTTAAAACGTTTGGTGGTTTGGAACCAAGTTTGAGATGGCTAACGAAATCGAAATTAAAAAGAATCTATTTATCCATATTTGGAATAAGCAAAACGAAACGTTACATATTTTCAATTGTAAATTAATTATAAAACAGTTTTAGTTTTTTTTTGGAGGGTCATTGACCAAATGACCTAATCGAGAAGCCGCCACTGCTATGTCCTGTCCTTGGTTTGAATTGGTGCCCAAGGAAAGATATTTTGAATATAAATTCAAACCTTTTGGAAGAGAATTTTTGACATTGATAATATGGTGGTTACGAAACGTCAGATTCTTTCCATAAGACAGAAAGTTTTCGATCCGATTGGACATACATGCCCATCTACTTTACTACCTAAACTAATGCTGCAGAGATTGTAGAAGAAAGAGTTAACTTGGGACCAGCCAGTAGATGATGTCACGGCTCAAGCATTCAAAAAATGGATGAAAGATTTGCATCACTTGTCGAAGATTGAGCTACCTCGCTGTATACTGGTGGGCGACCCGGAATCACATGACTTGAGCATACATACCAAGATGCCTACGCTTGAGTTGTGTTTGTGCGAGTAGTTTTGCATGGCAAAGTTTCTGTCTTCTTGTTGGCTGCCTAAGCTAGAGTAGCACCTATAAGAAAATCAAGTCCGAAAATGACTATACTACGTTTGGAGGTGCTCGGCTGTATACGCATGTGACAACATAGGAAAGCAGATTGATTGTTTTTTCTGGACTGATTCAGCTACTGTCGTCTCGTGGATTCAAAGAAAAGAAGAGTGAGGTGTATTTGTATGGAATAGAGTGAGCGAGATCCGTAATTTGACTCCAGCGGAGAAATGGTGCCATTTACCAGAAAAGCAAAACCCGGCTGATTTGCCCTCGAGGGGATGCTCTCCTAAACAACTCTTTGGATCAAGATGGTGGGAGGGCCCAGATGGCTATACGAAGCACAAGAAAAATAGCCGTCCGTGAATACAACTTGAAATTAACGTCGAGCGCAATAAGTTGGTACTACGCTTCTGAATTTTGTAGACTGTTGCGCTTGATATCTAGACTACTTTTCTAAATATACAAAAACTGTACGAATGATGGCTTGGATACTTTGGTTTGCTCAAAATTGTAGGCGTCCAGATCAGTTAACAGCGTGGTGAATTGTCTTTTGAAGAACAAGACGCGGCAGAGACGTTCATTTTCAAATTGGTGCAAAAGGAAGCGTTTTATGGTAAAGAGGACAAAAGAATTAGTGGTCTCAATCCTTTTAACGATGAGCAAGGTCTTATTTGATTAGGATCTAGAGTGTCTAATAGAGAAAACGCCGAAAATTATCGGTTCCCGATTGTGCTTCCTTCTAAGCATCCATTGACTAACAGCGTGATTATGAACATACAGGTAAAATTATGCCATGTTGGAACTCAGGCTATGTTAAGTTTGCTGAGGGAGAGGTTATGGATCTTGGGCGGTAGACGAACAGTCAGATCAGTTATATGCAAATGTGGAACATGTAGAAGGTAAAACGCAAAACCTTTGACTGTAAAACCTCCGCCGTTACTATTAGACAGGGTTCGTGAGGCAGCTTCCTTTGAAGTGACGAGAGTGGATTTTGCGGGGCCGTTCTACCTAAAAAATGCTGATAAGGTTTGGATATGTTTGTTTATGTGCGTTGTCTTCCGAGCGGTTCATTTAGAGCTGACGACATCCCTGTCCACTCCGAGTTTTCTACAGGCCTTACGTCGTTTCGTGTCGCGTCGGGGCAGGCCTCAAACAGTCTATAGTGACAATGGGACGAATTTTTTAGGTATCGAGAATGCCTTATCGCTTCTAGATTGGGACTTGATCTTGCGTGAAACGTCCGTTCAGCGCATTCACTGGCGATTTAATCCCCCCACAGCGGCGTGGTGGGGAGTGTTCTGGGAACGTTTAATTGGAGTGTTGAAACAACTATTACGCAAAGTACTGGGTCGTGCGAGATTGGGCTATGAAGATTTATTTACCCTTGTTTGCGATTACGAAGCAGTTGTTAATGCGAGACCTTTAACTTACCTTTCGCAGGACCCTAAAGAGTTAGTTGCGTTAAGTTCGTCGATGTTTTTGCGCGACCAAGTGGAGTGTGGTGTATCGGATTGTGATGCTATAGACAATGCTTCATTGTGTCGGAGGGTGCGTAAAATTCAAGCTTTACAGGAAGAACTTCGGATTCGATTTCGTATCTTGTACCTTGGACAATTGAAGCTTTTGCGTGAGAAAAAAACTGATCGTCAAATTGTGATTGGCGAATTGGTGCTTGTTGGCGACCACAACAACAAACGTTTAAACTGGCCAGTTGGTCGAATCGTAGAAATTTTACCGGGTAAGGATGGTCGAGTTCGTTTGGTTAGAGTAGAAACCGCTAGGTGGCAGCTATTAAGACCACTGCAAAGACTGTATGTAGAATGTGACAGTGTTCTAGAATTGGATTCCGAGGATGGAGACGGGCTACAACACGGCGATGAAGAGACGGCGGCGAATGTTGGAATGGCTCTGATTCCGAATCCATCTTTGAGCGTAGTGATAGTGTCAGTGCGGGAGTGTTGGTGCCGAAAGTAAAAGCGACGCGAAATGGTCATGTTTGTACAGTACCGCAACGTTTTCTGTAATCCTAGTATTAGTATCTGGTTATGTACCTACTTGTATAATACTTTGCTTTTGTATTACATGTTTGAGGAACATTTTGTTGTCTCAAAACATTCCTCAGGTGGGAGAATGTCAGAGATCGTAATTACACAACAGTACGACACAGTCGCGACATGGTTTAGTTTCACCCTGTGGTTTTCTTTGTGTGTGATTTTGACAGAATTTGATTGCCGCGTTTTTTGGAGGGTCTTTGTGTGTGTGTTATAGTTTTGTACCGATTTGGATTTGTTAGATTGCTGTTAATTAATGTGGGCCGATACATTCAATAAAGTAATAAAGAGAACTGTGTATGTTTTGTTCGCGTACTAAGTTTTATTTTATTCATCGAACCGTCGGCGTCGATGTCGCATTGAACGGGTAGCACTTTGTTGGCGCGATACACATAAAATCTACCGAAATGTGCCTGTTTTCAGTATTCGTTCTAGTGCACTTGTGTGAAAAAAGCGAATTATCAGGCATTTACATCGAGCCTTGTCTGTCTCCGTCTTTCTCCATCTCTTATCTTTCTTATTTCGCATTTCTCTTCTTAGGCTTAGGGATTCTCTATGTGACATCAATTCTTTTTTTTTTTTTTTATCTGCTTATGGTTCGCCTCTTGGGTGGTTATTTGGACATAGAAATACCTAATCTTGTCTTTCTTGTCTCTTTTGTTTTTTTTTCTTTTATCTTAGTTTGTTGGCTGAACACTTCATTTTTTTTCTTTTTGGTGGCTTTCTTCTTTGGTGTTCGCTGCAGCTGTGTTTCTTTTTTCCTTTTCTTTCTCAGTTGCTTCGCTAGTTTTGTTGGGTTAGTGAGTTTTTGTTTTGTTGTTTTTGGTTTGGAACTTGGGATGGACTGCAGCGTCGCTCCTTGTGCTCTGTACTCCCGCTTGGTCGGCATTTTTGATGTTGTTGGTCGCCGTTGGGATGTTTCTCTTCTTTGGGTTTCTTTTGCTCTTGGAATGTTCTAATCTGTTCTTCGGCATTTGCGTTCCAGCGTGACATTCCAACACAACGGGCACTGACTCACGACGTTCAATTGGCAGGTGAGGCTTTCTGTTCTTTGTTGGTTCTTGCTTCTTTTTCTTTCTTTCTTTTGGATTTCTTTTGGATTGGCACTCATTTGGTGTTTAGCTTTTTGGTGACTTTGTTGTTGTGACTCTTGGATTACTGATTCTTTTCTCTGCCTTTTTGGTAGTCCGACTTGTGTCGACTTTTAATCGGAATCTTCCTTTTGCTTGAGATGTCTTCGTTGGTGTTCTTTGCTTGGATCTTTGGGGTCTGTTTGGTTTTTGGTGGAGGAATCTCATATCGTCTGTTGACGACTTTTTGAGCACAACTGCATTAGTTTTTTTTTTACTTTCTTCTGAACCGCGTATCACAATCCAACATCTAGATACTTTTTCTTTTCTTTTACTTCTTTAGCTTAGTTGGCTTTGGGGACTTATATTCAGGGTTGGATTTGTATTCAGGGGTTGGGGTTTCAAGGGATTTTAGGGCGTTGTCCTTGACCGTGGTCTAAACTTCTTTCTTTCCTATCATTCTTCTTTTTCTCTTGGGTTGCTTAGTATTGTCGGTCAGTAAGGTCTATGGGACTGCGTTGCTTTCTTGCTTTTTAGCGTAACGACTGTTGTCGACTTTCAACGAGTACCTGTTCTGATACTTCTATTCTGTTGGTTGAGTTTCTGGTTCTTTGAAGTATCATTCCGCTTCATGCGACTTTTGGACACATCTGGTTGTTGATGCTTAGTAAACTGGGAAAACTTCTTTCATCTACGTTTCTTCTTGGGTTGGGTGTTATTGTGTTTTGGGGTTGGTTTTGGATTTTAGGGTTATGTCCTTGGCGTATGCTTAAATTTCTGTCTTTATTTTAGCTTTTGTTTTCGTTATTCTCGCTCCACGCTTTTATCTTGCTGGGGGGGGGGGAATTCTGTTACGTGCATAAATTTAAATAATGCATTACTCTGTATATTGGTTTAATTAAAAATTACTTTTATATTTCTCGACGCCATCTATCGGGTTCGTTGGTCTCTTCGTATTGAGTAGGCGATATCCGGTGAGATACCGGCATTTTGACTTTGACATCGTTCATGTTATAACCTATGTCTGCGTGAATTAAAAATCTTTTTCTCAAATCATCCACGTGTTGGGACACGATGGAAAATAGAAGTCTTCTTAAATATGGGTATTCTGGTCGTAATTTAAAATCTACAAGGGAAAATTATAACTTCATTACGATCGTAAAGTATTCGAATCGTCACCGGCCGTTCCACCACAATCTGGCCCATGGTTCTAGTCGATACCGAATTACGAGAGATTAACATCGACAAATACTTTGATGGGACGATTATAACTATCTATAAGGCCTACGGTTAAAACTAATTAAACCGCAGACAAGGTGTACAACAGCATTCGACAACCGGGTTATATTATATGTACTTTCTTTAACATTAAGTAACGATTTTTGTAGATCTTGATTTCGTGAGGCATTGGTTTGACACGATTTGCGACTCAAATTGTTTACAGGATTGCTTGCCGGGGAAAGCGCTTTCTTCGTACCAGTGGAAGTTCCTGTGTTAGTGGTAAGTGTTTTATGTATCTTATTCGTTGTCAGAAAGGTCGCTCACGAAACTGTTGTGAATATTAATTCCGTATTTACTAACGTTATTGGATTACCATTTATATAGTAATTTTTGCTTATTTTGTGTTACGTATGCTGTGTACTACCAATAATTATTATGATAGTTTAATATTAATGCCGTAATTATTATCATTATTTCGTGTATCCCGCATGCTGTATACAAATGATATTTACTATAAACTATTCTTCGCTATTCATGTCGACGTAATTTACTTATGTATTGTGTGTTGCCGATACTATTGGCATTTCTGTAATGAGAATTCGATATACCTGTGATAATCATCAGCGATTCTAGATTAAAGTTGTTATTGTGGTTACTTGTTCTTTTATGACAACATACCTGTCTCTTTGGATCGTCGTTATCTAATAACAAACGCTGGCTACTCGAACAGCGAAGTATAAGGATTACGAACCTAACATTAGTTACAAGCTTGCACCGTCTGTCGTGAGCGGGACAGAAGTTACTTTGGATCAGCTCTGGCGCCCTTAAGCATAGTTTCTGTGAACCCCCCTACTCCCGACTATATGAGTTGGCCGTGCTGGGTTCGTAAAACCTAAACCTACGAACATTGCGAGGTAGCAGAGGAATCCAATTTGTAGAATGGAAAAGACTGGACAGTAACAAGTCAAACGTGGGCCGGCAACAACACGAGTATCCGAAGGAGATAGAGAACCCCACCGGATTTCCTATCTGGAGCTCTATTTACTGGTGTCGCTCTCTCGGGAGTTTGGGAACTAGTTCTGTGGACGTCGACTTATATCTTTAACACGCTTTAACAAAATGAGATTACACTGAGCGATTAAAAAGAAAGAGAACATGCCGCGTTAATCTATCGGAGTTATAGGAGGGCAAAAAAATATTTAAAAAAAGTTAATTCTTACATACAAAATACTACCAAGAGAAAATAAAACATTGACTAGAGATAAAACTAATGAAGAAGTTGGGAACAGAGAAGTCTAAAATAAAACAAGAAGTAAAAAAAAACGAAACCTAAAACTAAAACTAAAATAAATAAGAATCATAAGTAAATACAAACCGAAAAAGACGTGAAATAAACGTAATTGTTGTCATCTAAGAGTAACGTCGCTAAAGTTCTGCAATTTTTTACACAGTGGCAAAAACTGTACGTCATTTGGTGTTGCCATCGTTTTGTAATTTCTGTATTTTTTTTGTATTTAATTGTGTATGTACGTTACTGAAGGTACTATAATAACGTAAAAGTGATGTAATAAAAACGCAATCTGATTGGCTAACTTGAGAACTAGTTTTCTATACATAATATTAACAAAATTTTTATTATTTTCTCACAATCCTGTACAGAAGACACATTGTAATTCAAAATAAAGAAACTTTGAAACCTACTTTTTTAACTAGAACTTACCTACAGTTAGATTTTTAATCTCTATTGACTTTGATTTGTACAAAAAACAGAAACAAGTCGCCCTCTCACTTAACTTCTACAAGAAAACTATTTGAAGTTTTTTATTCGGGTACCTACCTTTTTTACTTATTTGTTCATAATGATCAAGTACGTTATATTTTCTCAGTTCACACGTTAAGGCGTAAAATGCGTTGCATGTATTTTTTCATCTAGTTCATAATTATTCTGAACAGTGTTTTTTGAAGATGAATTATTTACAGTGGGACGAAACGCTTGAACTGAATTTGCGGTTTTATTTAAATTTAATGTAAATACAGTAAGCGCTTTGTGTGAGCCGACGAACAACAAATTCTTAAACGGTAAACAACAACCTTCACAATAACCAGGTGACGTAAGACACTTTCCCCCCTTCGCAGGTGTTGCCTGCGGCAAGTTGCAATAGAATTCATCAGTACCATCAGCACTTGCACAGATTTAAGTGTTTACGTTAGTTTCAAATAGAAAAATTGTGTTTTCACTAAAAACAGAGTGAGAAATATGTGAAAATAATGTGAAAAAAGGAAAACTTCGGGTAAGTTCTCGCAATTACGTAACAACAATAATCATAATACGCGAATCACTTTCTAATCGCCAAAATCGAATAAATTAAAAATTACTTACCAGAATATGTTGAGGAAAAGGTAATTTTCTTTAGGAAAAATGTAGTCACAAACGCACTTTCACTTTTTCTTTTGGTTAGACGAATTGCATTTGTTTTCCAAGCCATCTATGTTAATAACATTATGCTAAATTACGCTATTGGTATTTTATTCAATAAAAAAAATTTGTTTTTATAGAAAACTGATTTTTATTATAAACAAAAATTCAGATTTACGTTTTGAAAACATGCAAAAACTTTCCCATACCGGGAATCGAACCCGAGCCTCCTGGGTGAAAGCCAGGTATCCTAGCCACTAGACCATATGGGATTGTGGTAATTTCTTGTTTAATATATGTTATAGGGTGTAATTATAGTTTATTTATAATTTATTTGCTTAGGTTAATTAAATTAATATTTTTATATTAACTAGTTTAGCTAATAAATTTAATTTAAAAACAATTATTTTAATATAAAAATACGTTTCGTCCACATTTGTAATAAACATCTTCAGGGTGTAGCATAAAATATTTAAGCTATTTCCGGTTTCCGGTCGTTTTATGGTCCACCTCTATTTACGTACATCCTGTACAACTTCTGCATTTTTAATTTCCACGATTCAATTATATTTGTGACGTGTGTTATGGATTTGATATGCATTTACTGCAGGAGTTAACTAAATCTCATCCAACAATTTTTTTGCAGCAGATGTTACTGACGTACTTTTAAAGATTCTTAGGTGAGTAATTCGTATGACCCAATTGTTACGCAATTGCCCGAGTTATCACAAATTCTTACACGCTTTCTATTTGTATTTATTCTTTCAGTTTTTTTTTCCTCGTAGAAAAACGTCAACGACTAAAAATCTATTTTTAATAACGGCGTAACATCTTCTGTAAATGTGTTAGTAGTGCCTCTAACCGTGACGTGAAAATTACTCGCGCGAAACAACAGAAGAAAAAGAACAATGCCCGAAAATTATTTTTTTTCCATACGTAAAGTGAAAGTAATTTAATTGAATTTAATAAACAAAGCAGAGGTGTATGTTGAGTGGACGTTAAACGTGTAGGACATATTACAATGCAACGATGACGCTTCTTCTATTTTAAGCAACGACCTTCTGGTTCAATAGCATTATTATAGGCAGGTATTTGTTTTAGTTGCAAAAATGGCTAAACGAGTAAATAAGAATCATTATGTCGCACCGAGACCGACGGAATCGCCAACGCCAGTGCACGTTTCGCGTAATTTAGCTTATTCCGATGGCGAAGAAAGTCACAGAGCAGCTTCTGATCGTACCGGTTCTGAATATACTTCTGTGGTAGTACTTTTTTACACTAATTTTATATTTTGATATATAACTCGATGTTTTAGCCGTACGCAGTTGTCAGCGAGAGGAATGGACGTAAACCACAATCTCCACGAGCAGCGTCAGTTCTTAGCAAAGGAAGTGGATATGGCGACACTGGGTCTGATATCTACGTTACAAGCGGTGCCTACAAATCTCCTTCTGAAATTAGGTAAGCTGAGAGATTTTAACGATGCATCAAGCGACGAAATTTACTAATTTGTGTTTTTAAACTCCAGCCGAGGTTCTCGCGCTAACAGAGCACCGAGCCATTACTCGTACCGAAGCGGTCGAGCGCCATCTGTTGCGAGCACAGCAAAAAGCCGAACATCGCGTAAAGCCGGCGCTAGAATCGAAGCAATGGCAGCTCCAAACCCTTTCTGTCCAAACATCAAAGGCATGTGTTGCTTAATGATCTTACTAAACTTAGGTATCATCTTAGTTACGTTAGGTTTTATAATCGTAATTCAATTTTTTGAACCCGTATACGTTTGGTAAGTGTTTACGATCAATCTCTCTGTGCTACATTGATCTTTTTGTAGGATTTTGGGAATAGTGTTTTTAATATTTGGATTTATTACGTTAATCGTCAGTCTCATTTACTGCGTGATTATATTTAGAGACGTTAGGAATCCAAAAGACAATCCGGACGACTTCTATTGGACGCATCATTGGCAAAAAGACATCGGGTCCCCCGACGTGCATTACAAAGCCGAAGAGAAATACAACGACGATCGATATAGTGATCGATACTCAGTTAGTAAACTTTCTGGGAAGTACTCGGATAGGAACGGAAGATATTAGTTTAAACAATCGTACTAATTTATTGTAACAGAACTAACCTTTAACGTAAGTTAAAAACGTAGATTAGTTTTAATCAGTGCAAAAGTGCCAATTCGGATATTACGTGTAATATGTTGGGACTGGAAAATCTACATGGTGAGTTAAAAGGAATGGATTTTCATTGTTCTTGGCTCGAGCTATTTGTGCATACCTATTTTTTCACTAAACGTTGTACATTAAAACGAAAATATTATTTTCCACTAAATAAATATAATTTGTTACTGAATTATTTTTGGTTGTTGCTTTTCGCGTCCATTTTGCTTAAAAGTACGTATACGGAAAAACAAAACTGAAGAAGGTTCATGTAGCTTTTTAAGTTCAATATGCCGAAACCACCGATAGTCATAGTAAGTGGGCGTTGGGCCCTTTGCATGATCATGATCAGCGATTTGTGCAAGTTTCTTTTGTACGGTAGCAAATGCCAGCCGCACTCATAGACAGCATCAGACAGGGCAGTGCTCTAAAACATCCTATAAAAACATCGCGCGTAAAGCAGTAGCACTCACCTCTAAACCAAGATCGTGTCCTGATGCACAATAAAACAAAATCTGCGACAGATGTCCCCAAAAGTAAATAAGAGGCCTTACGCCTTCGGCCCGAGCAACAGCCTAAAAAAAATATATACACTTAAAGCATCACTAAACAAATAGTACCATAAGAAAGCTGGACGAGCAGAGTGTGGCCACGTTTCCAATGTACATTATCAAAGTAAACATTGACAACATCCCATCAATTTCTTGACAAATTCTGCAAAAACCACACTTTACTAAAGTTAAACTTATGATATTGTACTTACTGGATTAGATTGTTGTGTCTGCGATAAATCAACAGAATTAATTTATAAGCTTCGTCGGTACCTCTTTGCGGGTCAGTCTCGGCTATCTTAACCGCCTTTTCGAAGTTCTGCACGAGGAACCGCCTTAATAGTTTAAACTGCGCAACGCAGTTTGAAATCAACCCGGCTAAGAAAAAATCGAACACTGTCAAGTGTACATCGAATTCGACCAAAAGCAAACTTTGCCAAACGTAGATGAGTTCGAAATAAGGACTCTTCATGTGATCGAAAGGATAAATCGACTTAAACGGTATCTTCCTCTCGTAGAATTGCCCAATTAGATTGTTAAAAATGTAACTGTAACCGGCTGAGAAATAACCAATAGTCGCGATGACGATTAAAACGCTTGCTTTGGGTATCACGCCTTTGCCTGTGATGTCCGAAGGCCAGAAATCATAATAAACTACTTGTAAAATCTTCGAAATCTTCTTCGCAAAAAACATGAGCAAAATACGTCGACTAACCGACTAAAATTACGTTTATCAAAATAAAGTTAACCGTAAAGAAAAATTGTTACCTCAGCTGCTACCATAAATCCCGTAACAGCATACGCCGCACCCGCCAGGTTTGTATCTTTATCAATTATATACCTCATTATATGCGTCAAAAGAAATCCGTAGTTAATGATAATAAACACACTTATGCATTTCGTCAGCTTACTTTGACTTTCGGGCCAAACGCACAAAGTCTTCAGTATGATTTTCGAAGGTACCAAAATCCATTTAGCATCGTCTTTAAAAACTTCCTTGGGAAGCAAATTAGTATCGGGTTTTTTTACATCTGTGAATTTAATCGTGTTCCACATTTTACTCGTTGAAGCTTTCGGAAAATAATGTTTTGTTTTTAGGTATTATTCGTATCGGCGCTAGTACAAAGAGAATTTTTAATTGGATTCGTAATTAAGTATACACCGTAATGTCTGTTTGGGGTTTAATTAGTCTATATGTCGAAGGTAATTGTTTTGCGGAACGTGTATAGTAGTGCTTAAATATTTTATTAGCATTTTGTTGATTTTTTTTAGACTATTAGAAAAGATAGACACAAAAAAGTTAGTAAGAATATAATGTATTAGCTTTAACACTTAAATTCAATTGTTAAAAACATGCGTATTAATTTAAAAAAAATAAAAGATTGTTTTAAAAATCAACCAATGAAAACATGTGCTATTGAATTTGTATTAATACTGACCATTCTTAATTTAAATAGTAAATATTGCCCCTCGTTGGGCGCCATATTCTATTTCTTCATTGTTTGTTTTTACCCATCGCTTCTGAATCCAATACCATTGCTCTACTGATTTTGATCATCTTGTATAATCTGTCTCAGTACTGTTCTTTCTCGTCTAAGAAGCTTCATTTTGTCAGTTTTTCGTAGCACCCACACTTTCGTAAGTAGTTATAGGGTTTATAAATGTCTCATACACACGTAGTGCACTCATGTAGTGTTTGGTTTTTCGGTGGGTTTGAAGTTGCGACTTTTGGATTACTCATTCTTTTCTCTGCTTTTTAGGTAGTTCCAACTTATTCCAACTTTTGATCAGAATCTTTTTTTGCTTGAGATTTCTTCGTTGGTTTTGCTTTCTTGGGTTTTTAGGGATTCTTTAAGTTTTTTTGGTGGAAGAATCTCATACCGTCTGTTAACGACTCTTTAGCACAACTGTCTCAAATTTTCTTTTTCGAAATCGCATATTACCGTTCAAGATCGGATAGATATTCATACTTGGTTTTTCTTTTACTTCTTGCGTTTTGGGAATCTATATGTAAGGTTGGATTTATATCTGTGAGCTAGGGCTTTATGGGATTTTAGAGCGTTCTCTTTGATTGTGATCTAAACTTTTTTCTTTTCTATACTTCTTATTTTCTTGGTTTGCTTAAGATTGTCTTTAAGTGATGTCGTAACGACTGATGTCGACTTTCAAAAACTACTTTTTCTAATCTCTTCTGTTGGTTGAAGTTTTTGGTTTTTTGGAGTATCTTTCCGCTTTATGCAATCTTTTTGATTTGTTATGTTAAAAGTGTTTCGGTGTGATTTTCGTACCGTATAAGTTTCGTCCCAGAACGCCCACTTTTCGCTACATGGCGAGTGTTGGTTGCGAATTAGGTTTTTTGAGAGATTGAATTATCTAAAAGAGAAATACTATTATTTCGTTGACTGTGGTACGGTAAACATCTAACGTACGCAACCCGGTGAGGCTTTCATCTCTAAATATTCACACCCATCTACGTTATAAACGGGTGTAGTACTTTTGCTGTTTGTACGAGTCTTTCTAGAACAAGAATTGATTCTATTTTTGTGATTTAATTTGATTTTCTCGTAATTGTCATTAGCAATTTTAGATACTCACACGTATTCCATTAATGCGGAAATATTAACACCTGTTAGTTCAATAAAATGCTACAATTATAACCCTATTGAAATGAGACCCATTTACCAAAATTTCAATATTAATCTGGGGGAAACTTGGCGCATCTGATTTTTTTCTCATAGATCGTATGAACCAAAGGAAATTTATTTGTGTATATCTATGTGCCGCTAGCTAGTCGCATTCTTAAAAAAAAATTGCTTTTTTTATCTACGTAGTCAGTCGTTTGCACGCACGCTTGTACGTGCATACCGGGTTGTTGTCACAATAACTAAAAAGTTTCATTTTATGTACAACGTGTTGCTCAATCAAAGGGAGCTTGCATCAACAATTATGGTCTGTTCTTCTACCTACATAATAGCAATTGGTCGCATTTATGTAAATCTACCTGGCTTCTTTAACCTATCTTTCTGCGATAAAATAAAAATATACTCGTGTTACAACCGGTGCGTTGTTATATGTTCTCTTTTGGCTTTGGATAGATTTAAACGATGTCTTGCATTCTAATTATTAACCGTTTTGGCGATTTTTTAATCTTACGTTATAATTAGCACGTCGGGACTTGTGATCCGCTGGCCGATTCAACTGAGTTAGTCGCCAACAATTAAATTACGAAACAATTCTCATAACAAAATTTGACACCCAACTAAGAGGGGATCAATTTCGTGTATGCAGTTATAATTCCTTCTATTTTATTGATTCCTTAACCTTTTTATTGTTATTTGCAGGACCTAGCTTTGTAGTTATATTGTTTTTTTGGTTGCTTTTTAGTAGTACGTTAGCCTGACTTGCTTTAGTTATCGAGTCATTTTTTTTGCTTAGGTTAGTGGGTTTCTAGTCAGGCACGTGTTGGCGGGTTTCTGTTTTGATTAGTTTGTTGTTTTAGGCTTTATTGTTTTAGGTATGTATTAGTCAGTCAGGTACGTGTCTCTTCTTCTGATCATTGCGTTTAGAAATTAGTTTTTTCATCGGAGCAACGCATCTAATCTACGAATATCACATTCGATCTGGCTGTGATCACCACAGTGTTTAGCGCACTTTAGAAGCTCTTTGTTGTCACTTCTATTGACTTCATATGAGACCTAAGGCTGCCGAGTTTATAAGTTATTGTTCTTGTTCGAAGTCACGACAAAGCTATTCTATTAGGTTACGTCTCGCATTGCCAGAAGCATTCTAACACTTGGGTCGCTACAAGATCTACACGTCTACATAAGATTCTGCGCTTTTTGCCAATGTAAAATCCTCTACTATTGCGTTTGCATCTACTTCTTCACTCGCTTCTAACTGTGCTTTGCGGTCTCTTTCTTGTAATCGTTTTCTTCTTTTCTATCGGCGTTGCAAGCATCGTACCTAAGTGCTAGTCTACTTTTAGGGCTTTTAACTTTCCACTTTTGCTATCCTGTTGACTTATGTCTTTTGGTTTTGGTGGTTCGAGTCTTGAGATACGTCGTTGGTATCTTGTTGATTGTGGTTTGGATGCTGTCTCCCATTCTGCTGTCACCGATACTCTGTTGTTTGATTAATATTTAAGATTTCTTTTAGTTTCTTTCTGTTCTAGTTTACTTCAAGACAGACTACCTTTCCGTCTGTATATATTGTAACGGATATTAAAACTAATTTATTTATACTGTCGCGAATTTTTTTATTAAAACTAATTTATTTAAACTACTAAAAATATTTTTACTGATACTAAAAATATGTACACTTTTAAATTAACCGAACTAATTAAATCTAATAATATTTAATAAAAACACACACTAATTTATATCACTTACACGAAGATAAGATAAAGTCCGGGGATAGCTTCACACACTTGTTTACACTAAACTCACGTACTTCGTAGATTTATTTATAACACGCGTTAACGACTTATTTATTTAGACTTGAATAACTTTCTTAACAATGCAGTTTTTGCATTACGGAAATAACTGACCTACGATTTGTTTGTTCCGTGTTTATACACATTTTGGAAATCGAGTGTTCCATATCTTTCGGTATACGTTCTAGAAGATGGATAACAACTTCGAGAAGACTCTTGAATTTGAGAACGTTTCACTGCCCCCTCCTTAGGACTGTTCTGTCCCAGAACAGAAGACTGGATGCGACACCGGTAGAAAGGATCCTGGCGATAGCGGCAGCTTCTTTCATTTGGACAACTTCTTTAACCATAAAAGTAACAGTCAACGGACTTTTCCTGACCCGATATTTTTCTTGGTTAGTAACTACAGACCAACACTTGAACGGCTGTTCCTCGGAAGACAACTTCCAACATGTTTCAAACTGTCCTCCAATTCAGTTGATCTAAGCCACAACCAAGCTTGGGTACTGCCAATTTCTTAACATAATGGAACTCCATTTTTTCTCTCTTAAGATTCCATAATGTTCGCCATATATTTTTGTATAATGGCTTGGTACGTGAGTATTTCTTGGTGACTAAATAGAAAACGAAGCGTCTGTCACCACGTAGTCCTAAAACTTTTCCGATTGCCGGTTGCTGTCTTCGTAATTCATCTAGCTACCCAAACTTCTTTTTAAACACGACTGCAACCTCTCTGGACATGTCAAGATCCTCGCTCACGCAATGTGCGATGGCGTAATCTTTTTGTGTCTGGAGCAGGTCTTGTTGTTCCTCGGTGGTAACTCCGAACCTAGCTTTTCCAGAACCTCCGTTTAAGTTCATAAACATCTCGAACTCCATTTCGCACCAGAACTTGCGTATTGTGGTTATCGCCAGCAAACGGGGCTAGCCGATCGACGTAGACCACTTTTGGTTTGCTTCTGGGCGGTTTACGGATGCGATATATGACGTCATTAATACGCTGCATGACTTGATATGGGCTTTTCCATTGCCTTTGCAGCTTCGGCGACAAACCACGTCTCCTTTGAGGATTATACAACCAGACCATATCGACAGGTTGAAACCTGCCATTTTGCGCCTTGACGTCATATCTAGTCTTCATCCTGTCGCTGGTAATTTGTGTGTTTTTACGGACCTCGTCATGTACTTCGTCTAGCCTTTTGGTCAGCTTGCTTACGTAATCTTCTCCAGCAACTTCTTCTTTCGCTCTTCGCTCAAATTGGAGGTCGCATGACAATCGTATTTTGCGACCGAGCATCACACAGGATGGTGTTTGGCCTGTGCTTTCGTGAACGGATGATCGGCATGCCATTAGGAAAAGGTGCAAGTACTGATCCCAGTCTCTTTGGTGATCGGACACTACCTTGGCCAAGTACTTGCCCATTGTTCGATTCATCCGCTCAACCATGCCATCAGATTGAGGATGGAGAAGCGTCGTCTTAGTTTTCTTAATTTCCAACAGCCGGCAAACTTCTTGAAACAGCCCAGACTCAAAGTTGCGGCCTTGATCGGAGTGTAATTCCAACGGAACTCCAAACCGGCCTCGGTCCATTTCATGAAATAATCCATCGCCCCCAAGATGTATTTATTTCCTGAATCGGATTCTGGGAACGGCCCAGCGATGTCAATCGCTACTCTTGCTTGCTTCATGGGTGCTTTGCGCTTTGTTGCTGGAACATTTCCTGATGCGCAGACCGTGCACTTACGGGACCATTTCATGGCGTCTTCTATGCAGTTCACCCAGTAAAATCGTTCTCGAACTTTCCTCAATGTCTTCTTAATGCCAAAGTGTCCTCCTGATGTACCATCGTGGAGATGCTTCAACACTGACACCGGGCGCTTTTGCACTACCAACTGTAGCCTGTTTTTCGTGCCTACGATACTTTCTAGGGATCGCTTAAAAAGACCGTCTTCTACTATCAAAGAGTCCCACTGCGCTCAGCACGCTTTGATGTTTCTGCCTAAAGCACTCACTTCTTCCCAAGTTGCTCGTCGGCCGCTTTGTTTCCAATCCAGGAGTAGTCTTATTTCAGGATCGTTTTCTTGTTTGCGATGTAACTGTTCAGGTTCCCACTCATCATCAAGCATAGCAGTCCTCCGGGAGCATTCAACTCTTTCTTCCAGTCGAGTCGCCAACAATGGCTGCAATCCGCCGGACAAAGTCTTCTGGACATCAGCGTTCCGATGATGATGTTCTGTGTCATAGTCATACTCTTGCAGTCTCGCGATCCATCTTGCCAGTTGTCCTTCCGGGTTACGGAACTGCAGAAGCCATTTTAAAGCGGCGTGGTCTGTTCTCAGTAAAAATTTTCGTCCATACAAATATTTGTAGAAACGTTCGATATGCGAAACGACCGCGCCTATGGCCAGATTGCTTGCGTCGGTATCCAAAACAAATTTTCCATCTTCTCTTAGATAACTCAAAATCGGCGAAGTGACTAGGGCCTGTTTTAGTTGATTAAAAGAATTTTCGCAGTCTTCATTCCATCTAAATTCTGCTCTTGCTTTCGTCAATTTTGTCAATGGTTTGGCAATATTGGAAAATCCGGGTACAAATCTTCTATAATAGGTGCACAACCCAAGGAAACTTCGGATCTGATTACATTTATCTCGACACGAGTTAATCACTTATTTATTTACACTTGAATAATCTTCTTAAAACTGCCTACTTCGAATTACTGAAATAACTGACCTATGATTTGTTTGTACCGCATTTATACATTTTGGCCATCCTTCGAGAATTTCTTATATATTTGGGTGAATGTTCTGGAAAAACTTCCTGAAGGCTCTCGAACTTCAGAATAATTTCTCGAACGTTTCAATATTTATATTCTCTTAGTCGATGTTTTTAGATTAGTACGTCATGTATAGGATTTTCTTTTTTGTTTCTAGTAGATTTGGTTTTTCTTTTTCTAGTCTTGTAGATAACTTTCCAGTTTGGCACAGCAATTAGTACGTCTTCGTTTTATGACAAATTAATATTTTTTTTCTTCTCTTTCTTTTTCTTTTGTATATATTTTGATCGTTTGGTTGGGCATTGAAGTGTTGGTTTTTCTTATACGGAGAGAAACACGAATAAGATACTTACATTTTGTCTTGTCTTGTTTTGTCTGTCTTTAATTTTTTGCCTTCTTCTTCTTGATTGTTTGATCACTTGCATGTCACATCTATTCCTTACTTTTTGTTCTTCCACAAACTTTACCTTTTGGGCGGTTAGTTGGAAAGCGTAGGATGCTCTCTCTTTTCGTTCTTCCACGGAGTGAAACACGAATCGGACACTTACATCTTGTTTTATCAACTTTCCATCTTGCTTACTTTTCCTTTTTTTTCTTTTCTTTTTTACTGCTTAAGGTTCGCTTTTAGGGCAATTTCTTTAAGTGTTCATATCAACTAGGTTTCTTTTTGTGTTTTCTTTTTTAGTTACTTTTCTTGCTTGATTAGCTTAGTTGATACTTGTTTTGTTGTGCTTGGTTCAAACTTTGGAATGGACTGCAACGTCGCTTCTTGTATTCTACGTGCTTCCGCTTAGTTGGCATTATTTTTGATGTTGTCAGTCAGATATTTTTTTTCTTAAAGTTTTTTGCTTTTCCTTATTTACTTTTACTCCTTTTCCTTTTGGTTTTGTATTGTGTGTTGCAGGTTTGGATTTTGTTTTAATTGGTGCACTCATGTCGTGTTTGGTTTTTTGGTAGCTTTGAAGTTGTGACTTCAATTGCCAAGTTTTTTCTCTGCCGTTTAAGTAGTCCAACTTATGTTACCTTTTGACCAGAATAAATATCCTAAAATAAACCTAAAATAAAAATGTATTTGTGTTACCACCTGTTACGAGAATTTTCTCGTGACGACTAGCTCATTTGCTTTGGTGATTGGATCGTAAGTTTCGTGGTGCTAAATTATCAAATAAGTTTTAAAGAAAGGCGCCAAAACGGAAAAGGGAAATGAACGAATAGACAGCGTTTAGATCAATTCGAGCCGTAAGAGAAGAAAAGACAACACATAAATAGTAAAAAAAGGTATGTTTATTTATCAGAGTTAAAGATAAGGAACGAAGTATTTTTACATAAATACTAGAACGTAGGTTTATTTCATATACAAAATATGAGGTAAACCCTCTTCGGGTGGGCAACACGTCCTACCATAAAGCGAATTTTTGGCATAAACTCAAATTTTGACAAGAAAAACACAGTTTGTAATTATACATTATAATCTGAAAGGCCAACTCTCGATAGGGTCGAGAACTACAGCCCACTGTCTAATCTGATCTTACACACAAAACAAAACTTGTTAGTTAATTGTGATAATGACTGGGTGTGTGCGTACCGAGCGAACAAAGTAACAAGAAATTAAAAATAGAAAGTACAGTAATCACAGTTACTTTTCCTCTAAAGTATGCTGCTGGCTAGCCTAACTTTCGCAGTATGTCTTAAAATTTTTTGAAAGAGAATTAACCATATATATCACAATAAATAACATCCACACATCATACGATTTCTAAAAACAATTGAATGCGCCGCGTCAGATATAAAGTTACGATAAGTAGCATTTAAATTATGAAGAAATCCTTGTCCACCAAGAATTTTTGCACCAAAGTTGACAGAAATGTTTAACTAGTCAAAGGTAGTAACTGATTAAAATTAAAATTTAAAACTTACCAACAGTCTGATACCACTCTACCACTGAAGATCATCTCAAAAAATTTCAATTATTGGAATCCAAGAATCATAACGTTTCATCCACTACTAACTCCTTAAAGACGGTTGTCAATTTATCTAGTTTGGTCCTCACCTCAGAACAGGAATCGGTGCTCTCTAAGGGTTTGAATTTTGCGGTTGCTCCCAAACGTATTCCTAAAGAAGATATTTTATGTGCTGTTGAGTCTTCTATAAGACATCTTCCTCGCCACATCTCAGATCCCATTCGTATTAACACTGGTAAAATCCTTGAATCATCTAAAATTCCTAAATCTAACAAGTCGGAAGAGTCAGCTCTAAAAAGTCTTCGTAAGAACCCTGATGTTATTGTTCTTCCAGCCGATAAAGGCAAGGCTACTGTAGTTTTGGATCAAATTGATTATTTGCGAAAATCCATTCTATTTTGTCTGAGGAAACTTACGCTCTTCTAAATCACAACCCCACCTCGCGGATTGAACGTGAGGTCAGCCAAATTATCAAATCTTCCAATCTACCACCTGAAACTAAACGTTGACTTACACCATCAGATTCTAAACCACCTCGTCTACACGGACTTTCCAAAGTTCACAAACAAGGTATTTCTTTTCGACTTATCGTCAGTACTATCCAATCTCCTACTTACAATAAGCTAGCCAAGTTCTTGTTCAACATTCTTTGCGAGTTTACAGGTAAAACCGCTTCTCACATACTCAACTCTCAGCATTTTATTTAACGTCTAGAAACTATAAAACTTAAACCCCAAGATCTTCTCGTGAGCTTTGACGTTACTTCACTTTTTACTAAAGTTCCTATTAAGGATTCGCTTATCATCAAACAGATTCTGTCTCAACATGACAAGGACTTGAGTTTGGTTCCTCATCTTAATAAGTGTCTATCCTCTACTTACTTCTAATTTGATAACAAGTTTAACGAACAAGTTTCTGGTGCTGCTATGGGTTCTCCTCTATCACCTGTTGTAGCTAACATTTTTATGGAATCCTTTGAAACGGTTCCTTTGGAATCATCAATATAAAAACCTAAAGTGTGGCTTAGGTATGTGACGACACGTTTATCGTTTGGTCTCATGGTCATCTTGAATTGTCTAAGTTTCTTGATCATCTTAACAATCAACACTTAGATATCAAATTTACTATGGAAATCGAAAGTAATGGTTCTCTTCCATTTCTTGTAACTTGTAAGCCCGACGGCCATTCTGTTTATCGCAAACCCACCCATACGGACTTCATGCTTCGTCTCATCATCATCATCCTGCACAGAAACGTTGTGTTATTAAATCTTTGGTTCATCGTGTCTTTTTTATTTGCCAACCTGAGAATATAGACTCGGGCCTCCGTCATCTTACTATAACCTTGGTGAACAATGGTCATGTGAAACTAGATATTTATAGAGTTATTAATCGTCGTCTACATCTACGTACTCGATTGCCTAAGGACATTTCTACTCCCGAATCCAATCCGAAACTAGCCTTTTTACCCTACATTCACAAGGTTACAGATTAAATAAGGTAACTTCTTGGTAAGAATGGTATTAAACCCATATTCAACTTGACAGGCAAAATCTCTTAGATTCTACCTTCTCCCAAAGACAAATTTCCTACACTTTCATCTAAAAGTGTATACCAAATTCCTTGTTCATGTGGTTTAGTCTACATTGGTGAAACCACTCGTTCCGTCATTACTCGCATTTCAGAATATGATTGTTTTATAAGTAAAAGGTATTTTTCCAAGTCTGCAGTTGCTAAACATCATTTTACTACAAGTCACAAGATAGATTTTGATAATGTTTCGTTGATTACCAAATCTCCATTCTTTTTCAACTGGAAATTTCGAGAGAGCATAGAAATCATCAAACACCCCAATAACTTCAATCGCGATTATGGTTTCGAGCTATCCTCTCTTTGGTTTCCGGTCATTAGTCATTTATCGAAAACACGCCTCTTAGCAACCGTAACCCAATCAAAGTCGAGCTTAACCATCCGTGACAATCCTTCTTATTTATATACGGAGACTATTTCTTCTTAAGTCACTTCTACGGAGTTTAGAATATGACTTGGTTCACAAGTTGATTACTTAACTCTGTAGTGGTTCTTTGTTTTTTAGTTATTTCTAATCTTTTCAGAGTTTGGATTATAGCTTGTTTCATAAGTTGATAACTTAACTTTTGAGAACTTCTTAGTTAGATTTCGGTTGCTTGTTTGAGTTTTGCGATTTATCTCACGCCTAGAGTCTAGAGTGCGGCAACGTAAAAATTATCGACAACTGAGCGAATTAAAATTATCAACAAACATTTTAATTCAGAATTAATATGTTTGTTGGTACTTTTACTTCTTGATTTAAAATTGAAGAATTAAAATTATCAACAAACATTTTAATTCAGATTTAATATGTTTGTTGGTAATTTTGTTCTTGATTTAAAATTGAAGAATTAAAATTATCAACAAACATTTTAATTCATGTAACATTTTAATTCAACATGCATTTTAATTCTACAATTTAAATGATTCTTATTTTTTGTTTGTTATATAAAAAGTGTTACATGAATTAAAATGTTTGTTCATATACTTTATTTCTCAGTTTAAATTAATGTGTTTAATATGACTGTTAGAAAATTTTGAGCAAAATGTGTTGCATTACTAAATACGTTTCAGCTAACAATTTAAATGTGTTAAATTTGTTTAACAAACGGTTTTATTGTATTAAAATAAGTAGACAAACATGAAAATAAACTTAATAAAAACTGAAGTTTGTTTAAAATTGTAGCAAAACAAATTTAGTATTCAATAGTAAAACAATAAAGTAACTAAAATATTTAATTGAAATGTATGTTATTGATTTTTATCACATTTAAAATGTTGGTTTAAAAAACTTGGTGTTTTTAACTGTTAGTTGATTTAAAATGTTACTTGAATAAAAATATACGTTGAAAATAAATGAAGTAACATTAGAAATCAGTTAATTTTTATGAATGAATATAAATGCTAGACTAATTTTTGACAGCTTACATTTCAAATGCTAGAATTAAAATGTTAGTTGATAATTTTAATTCGTCGCTGTGATCGGTGGTAGCTTTTGAAACTATTTCAGTATAAGGAAATACATGCACATTGTAGTTCTAAATGACGCCACCGATTGAAGCGACCAATTAAAATTATCAACTAACATTTTAATTGTATCATTTAAAATGTTAGTTGCTAAAAGTTATTCTAGCATTTTAATTTATTCGTGAAAATTCGAGTATTTATAATGTTACTTACTTTAATTTTAACATTTATTTTTATTCAAGTAACATTTTAAATCAAATTACAATATACTACGCGAAAATTTTTAAAGCAACATTTAAATTCTAACAAACATTTTTAATATGCACAAGAAGTTATTTTATAAGTTACGTATAAAAACGGGCAATAAAAAGTAAAACGGCGTTCCATAGATTTTGGTAAAAAAAAAATTAACAACATAAGATATTATTTATTGTACGACGTATCGCAAAATAATTTGAACAATTTGAACTCTGGGTAGCAATTCAGGAAGGCATCAAATTCATATGTTTTTATTCTTCCGGTAACAGTTTTTTTTTAAATCACTAATCTCAAATGCTGGAGGAAAAGGGCACTAATGTCAAGTTTTTGTTCCGCGGTTCAGAAAAATCATAAATTCGTGACGAACAAAGTACAAATAAAGATTTTACATGCAATTTGCACAACTAAGACACGAGAGTAGAAATACAAAAATGTTGTACAACTACTGTTGAAAAGTAAAAAAAACAACAGTTTTTTACTTTTAGATGTAAATACATTTGATGAATGCAAAAAATGACGCAGTGTTGTTGCGCCATCTTTCGGCACTTACATTTACTTAAATAAATACTACTACTATAACACAATATGTACATATTCTTATTACAAAGCTTCTTCGATTAAAGATCACAGCCCAAGTTTTCGAACTCTTCTACTAAATGCACCATATCGTCATACTCCAAACTCGAGTTTTGAAAGACGATCCTAAAGAAATTAGGCAAATTTTTGATGGTTTGATAACTGACCATCATGGAACCTTTCTTCATCATTTTTTCTTTTATTTTCGGAGCAATTCTATGTAGTCTCGTATTGTAATCTGCGGAATCGACTGAGTCTCGCAGGCTAGGCGGCACGTACCAAAAACATAAATTCGTGAACTCGGGTTTGTCCATTACCATGCGAAAACCAGGTCGTTCTCTGATCAACTTTAAGAAGAATTGTGCGTTGTCAAAAACTTTATCGACGTGCTGCTCAAATCCTGCCGTGCCTTTCGCTTTCCACATAAACCAAAATTTGAAAACGTCGGCCTTACGTCCGCACTGCACATGCTTGTCGCCAACATCGAAAGAAGTGTCGTAAAACTTATCCTTTTGGAATAAATAAGACGCGTTCGCCGAATGCACTTCTGAAAGTAAACCTTCGTGTTTTAAAAGAAACGTCGAACATTGTTGAGGCGCTGTTAATAATTTATGAGGGTTCCAGGTGACTGAATCGGCCCTGAAAAAATAAATGTTTCTAATTGCAACACTTGTAATTACTCGAGAAGGTTGTTGAACAAGGATATTTTTTTTTGTAATTTGTTTAGCGATTTTTGTCGGCCTTGGTATTTACCTAGCAATTCCTTTTAAAATGTGTCTGTGTTTTGCAGACATAAGCGCACCACCACCCCAAGCGGCGTCTACGTGCAACCAAAGACCGTATTCAGCGCACACGTCGGCGAGATCTTCCAAAGGGTCGAACGCACCTAGGACTGTGGTACCGGCAGTTGCGGCTACCATAAAAGGTTTCGCACCTTCGTCGATAGCGCGTTTGATTTCCTGCACCAGATGCGGTACACTCATTTTAGCGCGTTCATCTGTTTTTACCATGTAGACATTCGACGTGCCGATGCCCAACAACGACGCCATCTTTTTAATGGAATAGTGCGCGTCTTCAGATGTAAATAGAACTAGACGCGGGCCTCCGTGTAACCCTGACTCCTAAAAATCGTCATTTTAATTACAATCGCCAATTTAAGTAGGTGATTAAGAGAAATTAGAAAGTTTTATAAATACCTTTATAGAAGGATTCGTTTTGTAACGGGCGCAGCTAATGGCATAAGCGTTGGCCATTGATCCTCCAGGACAAAAAATTCCATCCCCTTTACCGTTTTCGTACCCGACGATTTCGCGCATTTCGCGAAGCACCACGTCTTCCATTAAAGTAAATACGGGAGAAACTTCGTAGGTGTAAACGCTAGGGTTAAGAGCGTCTGTGAGCCACTGACCTATTAACCCATAAGGATCTAAAGATGAAAACAGTTGATTGACGAAATACGGGTGTCCCGTTTTGACTGAGTATTGAATCGTGTCCTTGATTACGTGCAAGAGTTCATCGTGTGATATACCGTTTTCTTTTAAGTTGAAATCGAAGATGCGCTGTAGGTGTTCGGGTTGTCGCCATTCGAGAACTTTGTTGGTGCGGGCGGTTGCTTTAAACACTGCTTCGTTTAAGATGACATCGACGGCTTTGCGAAGAAAATCTTCGTGGTGATTCTTCATGGGCGCACTTTGAAACGATGCTTGGCGCTTCGGCGTCATCGTCGTAAGGCTGGCGTCGTTTGTAACTGCGGCTTCATCGTCAGAAGTTTGCGGTGACACTTCTTTGTTGTTGGCACTTTGCACGTCTGGTTCTATAAAGACGATTTCGTCGGTTGCGGGCATGATTCCTCGGGCACTTCTTGCGCGACTGAATCAATAAATGACTAGATTTTACCGCGCGTTATATTATAAACGTTTTGAGTCACGTGTAGTCCTTGTTCAAATAACTTTCGCTCAACGCCGAGCTTGCCATTTTTGTTTAATTAGAGGATGTTGCGGCTCGGAAATTTACAACGTTTTAGTTGAAAATTACAAATGCACTTTTCCGAACTACATTTTAAAAACCTGCCAAGCGTTGCGGAAATTAATTAAAAGAAATTTAAATTAACAGTTTACCTTAATGTAGTCCTTGATTTTTTAAAAGTCTATTTCTGTTACTTCTTGACGTTTCGAACCTTGGTCAAGCGTCTTTTTTTATTAAAACGATTTCCAGTGGGAAGCGTTTCCAAGGAACGTGCGTTGTTTATAATCCCCAGTAAAAATGGAAAGTCCCTCGGCGACACCTGCGTTTAGCAATAATTTGCGTTCTGGTGATTCCTAAATTCATTTGTCGTTAAATAACTAATGAATAATTAATTATATTTTATAGTTGCACTAAAGTAATCAAAAAGAACAATTAAAACCAGCAATTGTTCTCTGCTTGTAATAGAAATCGAATGTATAGAGAAAAACTGATGAAAGTGGAGCAACTTTATCTAGTCAAGCAGATTATATAAAATCAAAATTCAAAAAAATTGTAATCAAAAAATAAACTAAAAAAACTATTAAAACGCATTAAATTAATGATTAATAGTAGATTTTAGTAACTAAGTTTAGTTAAACTTACATAAGCAGATAACCTTACCCGTAGCAATCTTATCAATTTTTAAAACAAAAAAATAAGATAATTAGCCATATCAAACTATCCATGATTAATTTTACGAACTGATCATAGACGCCAGAGGATGCTCTATACCCAAGCAACTACAAATGACCAATGACGTTAAATAAACGTAACTGTTACTTTCTGAGAGTAACGATAGCGTCCACTGCTCTGTCCTCACCACCAAAATCCGTTAAAAAAACAAAAACGGCCATCTTCTAATAGCTTCAGAGAACCAAAGCACACTGGATAACATTAAAGAAAAAGTGGATGCGGTAGTGCAGGGTAAGATAGGCACTATGAGAACAATCGGAGGAACGTTGCACATGCACAGCCTGGACGAGGTTACGACCGAAGAAGTTGTAGAGGTTATGACTCTTATAACATTAGGATTCTGCAAATAAACATCACGCGTAGAAGAGAAGCACAAATCTCAGTCTCTATTATCGCCGAAAAACTGCAGGCTGACGCCGTTCTCATCAGTGAACCAAATATTAAATGAGCTAAAAACACTAATACCATCATGGACGAAGACCTCTGTACTGGAATCTACATTAAAGACGAAAATATACCATTCTCCAATTACAGAATAATCTTTTTGAACTGCTACGTTTCTCCAAACGTAAAAGCTCTCGAATTAACTACAGTGATCGAAGATATTAGCAAAGAAAGAAACAATAAGACCAGCCCTAGATCGCAGCGGAAAACCTAGACATCTTAAACTCTGGGTCCACACCAACTTTTGAATCGGGCAACAAGAAGTCATGGATAGATGTCACTTTCTGCTCAGAACTAGTAGCTCAAAAAAACGCTAAAAAACAAACAATTTAGATAAGAAAAGGCTAATTAGAACACTAGTAGTAAAATTCTCCACAAACAATATTGTAACGTTTACTATTAAAACTAATTTATGTATACTACAAATATGTACACGTTTATAACTAACCAAACTAATTAAACCTAAGGATGTTTAATAAAAACACTTGCACTAATTTATATATTTATATAGCTTAACACTTATTGTTTACTTTAAAGTCACGTACAAAGTTATACTCCGTAAATTTATCTCGAACATACGCGTTAATTCACTTATTATTTATTTAAACCTGAATAATCTTCTTAACACTGCCGACTTCGAATTACTGAAATAACTCGCCTATAATTTGTTTGCACCGCATTTATACATTTTGGCAAAACGTTCGCGAATGTTCCACATCCTTCGGTGAACGTTCTGGAAAATGGATAACAACTTCAAGAATGCTCTTGAACTTGAGAATAACATCTTGAATGTTTCAATATAACAGATGCCACCTCTCTTGATAAAACAGTGTTCTTCGCGTGCTCAAAAAACATATCCCGCTCAACAAGCGGGAAACAGAACAATGCTGGTAGTCTGAAGACCTTGAACGTTTACGTAAAACTTGCAGGAACAACTATCGGTTGGTTATGAGGCAGGAATAAAGGTGTTCCCCCAGGCATATAGGAGACTTTTAAAAGAAGCAGGGTTAAGTACAAAAAGGCTATTAATGCGGAAAAAACTAATGCCTGGGAAGGCATGTGCAAGAAACTTGAAAATGACCCCTGGGGCATTGCATACAAAATAATCACCAAAAAACTAAAACTCGAAAAAGACAAAGAGGCAACAGAAGTCATAACACAACTACTTCCAAAACAGCCTATGACAACTTGGCACTTTGGTGTCACCACCCGACCACCACCTTTTACTAAAGAAGAGCTGAAGAAAACAATATTTAAATTGTATAAAAAAAGCACATAGCCTAGATGGAATCCCAAATGAAATAATAAAAATCACGGTGCCCGAATTTCCGCAACAATTATCAAGAACTTTGTAACGGCACTGTAGAAAACATCAGACCTAGTTCTCATCTCAAAAAGACCAAATAGCTTCCGACCGATCCGCCTGATACACAACATAGCCAAAGTCTACGAACGGTTACTACTGGTTAGAATCTCGAGCGAAATAGAGAGTCATGGTGAACTATCCGATTGCCAGTTTAGTTTCACTAAGCGCAAATCTATGATAGATGCTCTCCTCAGAATTAGCCACCTGGCAATGGCGGTCAGAACGAGCACGTGGAGAAAGAAGAATATTACTGCCTTAGTGCTCATAGACTTAAAAAACGTTTTTAATGCAGTGCCTTGGGTGCTCCTCATTGAAAAAATGCGGAAAAGAGGATAATTACCTAACAAATAAATAAATCACATATACAGATTATAACAGCTACAGTGTACAACAATCATATGACGTGCAGAGTCCGTCAGAGGTAAAGTACCGTACCAGTAAAAGATAACATAAAATACCTAGCGGTTATACTCGACAAAAACCTGACGTTGGGCCGCACTTGGATAATGCAACGAAAAAAGCTGACAAACGAGCGGCTATATTTGCTAGGCTAATCACGAATGTCCAAGGTCCATCGGCTCTTAAAAGAAAATTAATTATGAACACCGTGGTATCAGCACGTCTGTACGCATTACCGGTAATGGCTATCGGGCATGAAAATTAGGAAATAATATGGCCGACAAAACCCAAAAAAAAGTAGCACTAAAAATAACCTCAGCGTATCGTACCGTCTTCGTTGAAGCTGCTAGGGAGCTGGTGGGCACCTTACCAATCGACATCCTAGTCGAAGAAAGGCAAAGATAAACTAGGAATCCCTAAAATCTATTCAAAAATGGCAAGCCCGCTGGGATGAATACTCCAAATCAACCTGGGCTCGCAAGCTTATCCCCAACATCGAAACCTGGACAAGCCGTAGATTTGGCATCCTAAACTATCACTCTATTCAGACACTAACACGACATGGCTATGTGGAAAAAAAAGAAAACCCCGACTTGTTTTCTTTGCGAAGAAGACGTGGACGACGCTCTACACACCATCTTCATATGCCGAAGATGGTCTGCCATTAGAAACTTCTGGTGAAAAAGTACAATTTACATAAAGGAAATCTAATTAGAGCAATGATTAGTAATGAAATAGTTTTTAGCGAAATTAGTGTTTTCCTCACTACAGTAATGAGAGCAAAAAAAGATGAATGGAAGTGGTGTACACAGGGCGGACTCGTGCATGATTAATTTCTGCACTTACTTACCCCTTGAGGTTATGCAAGAAAGAAGAAAGCGGAAACGTATACCACCTTGCATACGTGACCGTGCTAAGGGCCACTTGAGTCAGCTGATTTTGAAAATTTTGCATACCTAGTTTCGCATAGCACCTTTTGGGTGCCTGTTTGTTTGGTACCTTTAAGTCTTAGTGTTTAGGAACTTTAGTTAACGATGAAACCGGGAAGTGTTTTTGCAATAGTTCTTGCAGAGCACCTTCAACCCGATTTCTTTGTTTTTTCAGATTTCGCCTTGCCGCTTTCAAAAGCTTTATAGGTTTTTCGGGTTTGCGCTCATTATCAGCCGACATTTTTAGATTCTACGCCTCTTCTTTTTTGAAATTTCCTGAAAGTGGTTCCATATATTTTCTACGAGTACGGAGTGCCGCGATACACACGGAAGACTATATACCACGGGGTTTGCCTGGTCTTTCTCATTTTAGATTTAAGTTTTTAATGTGGTTGTATCCTTTTAGTTCAGACACTAAGCCAAGACCTCCCAGCACTCCTTGAACGTGAGACATGTTCACATCAGCAAAAGATTTGTGTTAGTCTGCCGTGTCTGCAAACCAAAGTCAGTAGAGCCGCGGCAGGCAGTGTTATCCTAGTTTTGGCTTTATTGCAGTGTCCAACCGCTACAAGATTGTCTTACACGTTAAGGACAACGACGAGGTGGCTACACTAGAGAAGGCGGACCAAAGCCAACATTAAGTGTGAGTTCTTAAAGAATCGGTAATTTTAGACCGAGTTATGGAAACAAGCAAATCGTCACAATAGTAGCTAATCAGTTAACAGGTAAATGTTTATTGAGACTGAAAACTATTAGAATTGGTATTCCTCCTCCCTGCCTCAGATGTTGGGAATGCGGACACCTAGAAAAGAACTGCCGTGGATCTAATAGAAGGGTTTCCGTTTATGCAAAACAACATACACATACTGTGCTCAGTGGCGTGCCCCAAATTTCTTGGTAGCGGCAAAATTAGAATGAATAACACAAAACAACCGGATACAGAAGTGAAAGACACGCTCACAGCTAAAAATGACATAGAAAAATGCAAAAATATTAGAAATGAACCTAGGCAGAAAAAGGGCAAAACGTGACCTGTATACCACCGCTATAATGAAGAGGGTAGACTTCGCAGTCATATCGGAACCCAATATAATAAAGTCCAAAGTAGATAGTTTTACGATGGATCTCAAGGAGACAGTTGCAATTGCTTTCTTAGGACAGAATCTAATCTTAAAGTCGCACGAAAGATTGAAGGTTGCAGCAGAACTAAATGACTTCTACATATATTCCTGTTACATATCTCCGAACAAGAATATGGAGCATCTCCTCAAGGTCATAGAAGGAATCAAATTTTTTATAAATAACAAACCCGCCTTTATAGCGGGAAACTTCAACGTCAAATTCTCTGAATGAGGGGCGCCTAAAGACGATGATAGGGGTCGGATCCTAACGGAATGACTGGCCAGTTGCGACATGATCGTTATGAACTTGGAAAAAAAACGATCAATGCAAGAGTTTGATACCGGACATCATCTGCGCCAGAAACAAAATGGCTAATAGAGTGAAGGCATAGATAGTATCTGATGAAGAATCTTTAAACTACCATAGATACATATTATATAACATAGTAAGGAACACGAAAAAAGTAACTTTTATGGTAGTAGTTGCAACGGCCTGTCAAGATGGAAACCAAACAAAATAAATCACAAGAAAGTATTGGATACATTTGGCTAGCTCGTATCATCTAAAGAGGTGAACACACCCAAAGCAATGACAAAATTTTGAAATAACAAATATACTAGCGTTGGTCTGTACTGGTGAAATGAAGAATTGGTCCGATTAAAAAAAGAGTGCCAACAGAAAAGAACACTAGCCACAAGAGTAAACAAAAAAGCTTAGACTAACTCCATTACAGAATAACAACAATACAAACAACTGAGGAATGACTTTAGTAGAGCAATAAAAGTAGCTAAAAATAGGGCCTGGATTGAATTATGTCAAAGTATAGACCATAACCCGTAGTGAAAAAGTTACAAAATAGCTTCCAAAAGGTTGAAAAACAGACAGCCATCTGTAGTACTAAATTGTAATCAAATGCACACAGTGGCTCAAGATTTATTTCTTTCTCCACCAAACAGGAAGATAAACGTAAAAGCTCTCTCCCCACAGCGCCGCCCCCATTTTCCGTAGAGGAATTACCTGAGACAACAAAGAGATTAGGACGAAAAAAGGCACCAGGTTTTGATGGCATATCGACTAAAGCCCTAGTCGACGTGGAAACCAACTATTCTGGAAGGCTGGCACTATTATACTCGTTCTGATAGACAAAGAAAAAAACTTCCTTAATGATCTTGGTTCGTCTAGACCGTTATGCTTGCTTAACACAACTGCCAAGCTGTACGAGCTTTTGATTTATAAAAGACTATGAGAAAGCATCGAAGAGATGATGGTCTATCACGAGGCAAATTAACAATAGATGCAATAGAATCGATTGACCGGTGGGCCAGGAACACCAGAGCAGGCACCAAAAAGACTAAACAGCTATGAGCAATGGTCACGTTAGAACGCATTTAATAGGAGCGAGTAATAATTGAAGCACTGACCTCAAAAGGAATTTCCAAGTAACTAATTAACACCATAAATGACTACCCCAACGAGGACGAGTTACTAATAAATAGTACAGACAGAACGTGTTACATGCCAAAGTTAACACAAAGTTACTGCCTGAAATGAGGTAACATAAACGATGTTGTGCCGCTAGCTCAATGGAGACGGGGTGGATTATATTTTAAAATTCCGTGATAACTTGGAAACGAGATTGACATAAAATCGAAATAAAAAGGTAAAAACTCAAAATCGGTTAGGGCGCCAATCAAGGACACGATGAGGGTAGCTTCCGGACCCCTGATAACCCGAAAGCTCATCTGGTTGGTTACAACCCCGGAACTTACCTCGGCTTGTAACTACTAGCTAAATTCTGAAATACACTTAAAAATTTACGTACGCGGCAGCTGAATGAATAAAAGCTCTTTACAGTTTAACAATTTAACATTTATTGACTGAATAAAATCAAAGAAAAATAATGAATATCAAACAAATTTGAATAAAAATAATAAATGAAATAATAATAAGCAAGACAAAAAAAAATTAACAAACTGAATACAAAATTAATATATATAAAAAAAAAATAATACTAATAATAGCGTTAACTCGTCTTTCAATACAACACAATAAAAATAAACTTCAAGGCCTTGACCGCATACTTAATCAACAAATTCAAATAAAATAAAGATACACAAGTTATAAAATATACGTCCGAAACTTTGCTTCGAACTAAACGTTCAAACAAATTATGTTACATTTCTTTACATTATCTTTTATGCATGAATAAGATTTACTTTTATATACACACAAAACAAAATTAATTAATTAAATCGAACTTCACGCAAACACCTTCAAGTGTTTCTTGAAATATTTAACGTTAGCCGTAATTCAATCGGCTGAAATCAAAGCGTTTAACTCATATCAATCGCGGTTCACTTCGCGGTAATAACAAATTCGATAAATACCTTTGCTCAATTGTTTACTCCAGGTGAGCTGTCGATTCCAACGGCTCCAGAAGCTACGAAGTTAGATTGAACTCAGGTCGGTCTAGGTGTACCGTAGTCGAATACAAGCTCGGTGGATCCCCCAAACAGTAGAATTCCGGCGGAAGATTTATTTCATTATTGAATTGAAATCCGCACAAAAGCAAAGATTTTTCACACAAAACATCGAAAATAAATCCAACTCGAACGTAAGTTTTATTATGGATACCATGAAGTTCCTTAAACCGTAAAATTACGAATTTGGAAAATTACTATTTCCCCTCACACCACTCAATTTTCACGGCACCATTTGTTTAACTTCCGCAGTATTGTCTAACGGTAGGGTAAAAACACTCCGAACACTTGACTACATTCCGGTACCCGGTATTCTTAATCGCGACCAAAAGATTGATCCTCAAAAACAAAATTTTACTCCTTTTAACACCTCGTATTCCCCCTTAATTCAATGAACTTGCGTCGTAAAATCTTTGTAAAAGATGCAACACTAAACCAAGTAAATTAACAAAGATGAAAACTATAATTGGCCACGTGCGTCTGGTCACGTAGGCCTTTGGAAGAAAGAAACATTTCTCACCGAAAACGCTTACTTCGCTAAATTATCATGTGGTTCGCAATCGCGCTCATAAAAGAACCCAACATAAACAAAAATACAGATACCAAGAAAAATTGATCAAATTACATTCCAAAAAGGAAGTCGTAAATTATATAGAATTGTTATTTTACTGAGATAAACAAGTAAAACACTAAATCAAAATCGAAACCACTGAACTTTATGCATTAAAAAAAAATACCAGTAATAATTGTGAAATAACTTGAAATACAAATAAACTTATATCAAATGTAATAAAATACCGAGCGAAACGTTTTCGATGCTAACATCGAACTAATCAATCGAAAAAAAAAGAAAGAAAACCGCAAATTCAGCCTGATGAATCTAATTACGGGGTCTTACACACAAGTAGCCTTTGCAAAGAATCTTGCTCTTTTGACCAGGACCGAAGTCAAACTTGTGAAGATTACAACTGGAGCTATTAACCAGATCTACAACTGGCTTACACTTCACTATCTGAATCCAACCCCACACAAGATAGAAGCGGTTATTTTTGGGCAATCGACATACAAATAACATTTCGTTTTGGGTTCGAAGCTGCTTTGTCACCCTATAAAAACATACAAATACCTTGTTGTCCACATAAATAAATACTTAAACTACTGACATCATGTCGAGATAGCGGCTACCAAGGCTAGTAGAATGACCCTCGGCAATCTCACGCGTGATGCGTCGAAAAGACGCTTAATATCATGAGTAGTCATCTCGTCCATGATGTACGCAGCTCCTACATGGGTTGATGGACTAAAAATGGAGAAATAGCAAGGTATGGTTCTCCAAGGAAAAATATGTAATAAAATAGCATCTACATCTTGAAAAATAGCCACTGAAGCTACACAAGTGGCCTCGGCAAAAAAGAACCAATTTTTTAAACCCTGGCTATGTAGAACACATAGAGATGTGCGTTATTACCTAGCCCATGTGCTATCTGGTCACGGATGAACGGTATTAAAAATTGACCCGACCCATTTTGCGCGTACTGTGATGACGTGGACAACGTAGAATATATGGCGTTTGTCTGTTCTCTATGGACCAGTATCAGAGGAGTACTGAACAACTTAACCTCTGAGTCACCGATTCCTGATATGTTACTATCAGAGGAACACTGTGTGAATATCAGTAGCTTGCTGTTCGGAATAATTAAAAAGAAAATGACTGAATTCCTGAGAATAGAGAACACTTATGAAAAAATACCACATAGGCATGTACAGCCAAGACACAAATTTGCATAATCTGCCTGAGACTTGTTTTATACAGTGTGACGCCCTAAATTAAGACTTTCACTTTTATGCTTTTATTTATACAGTCTACACAGTTGTAAGCTTTTTATCAATACGATTTTAATGTATTAAGAAAAAGAGACCTAAGAAAATGAGATACGAGCTTGTAAGAGGAGAAAAGCATACTATTAGGACGCTTATAAATGATTTTCATATTACGAAAAAACGAACACCATTTAAAAAAGCTATATTACCTTTCATAAATGGTGTTTATGTTAAGTAATCCTTTCCAAATTTTCGAAAACTTGTTTTTCTGTCAAAAATACATTTTTCTGATTCAGGAGACCTTGAGACTTTGAATGTAAAAAGAGATTATATGAACTAGATGTGAGATGTAGTAGAGTATTCTTAGCACACGGACATTCTATAAATGCCCTCAGAATTGAGATGATCCAGTTTAAATTTAAATCCAATTAAAGACGAGCGTAATTACGCAAGTATCGGCATCTGGCGGAAAGTACGATAACTACGTATCCGTTTGCGCATAATCGGTTTTAAGAGAGGAATGCGCACGCTAGGGGTGAAACGTCGAAAGCGGAAGAGGTCCTAGCCCGCGGTACAATCTCAAACATTTTATGTTTTAAAAACGTTATAACGTTTTAAAATAGTTGAAATAAAAAATATTTTTTAGAAAAATGTGCTTGTTACGTTTTAAAAATATTTTATCTATTCATTGATACTACAATATTTTAAACATTTTTTCAAAAACATTTTTTTAATATTTAAAAAACATTTTTTTGCAATGTTTTTAAACATGTAAATATATCTTTCTAAAACGTTAAAAAAATTATTAAAAAAATTGATTGGGATGGTACAATCAGCATTCTTAATATAAAATTTGTGTGATGTTTTGTGGAATTTTATGGGTATGTAAGTAGGTATTAGTTAGCTAACGTAAATACCGTAAAACTAACTAAAATTTGTAAACACTTTGTATTAAAATTCTGGTGTTATAGAAGCACTATTATATGTTTTCTATGTTTTGGTAAAACAAATGCGTTGGTGGCCATTTCAATTTTGTCGATTCAATTATTTTATGTGTATGCTGCATTTCAAAATTAATTTATGTCGAATTATTAAACGATGTTTTTTATTAACTATTAATTAAAACATAAAATTACTAAATCGATATAAAAAATTGCTTTAAATGTAATTCAAATTCGTAGTATTTTCTTTATTTAATAATTTCATTTATGTGTAATTTTAGACACAACATTAAGCGTTGTAAATTTGACTGCAATAATCAAATATTAAAAATTAAAATTGCAAGAAGCGTTATGTAGATGTTTCTTAAATTTTTATGTGTGTTTGTATCAATCTACTGAATCATTTTCTTTGCAAGTTATTTATGCTAATCTCTGGCATCAATTCTAAATTATGCAGAATAATTTATTTGTTTTTTTGTAAGTTTATAATTTGATGATGCATTTTCTTATAAAATGTAGTCTAATATTTTGTTTACCGTGAGGGGCAAACATCTTGGGTTGCAGGTTGCTTTCTGATAATGGACTCCATTTGTTTTTATGTATTAAAGTTGCTGTACGTTGTTTCCTGAATGGACTTTACAGCTTTATAACTTTTGTTTGATATATTGTGTGTATATTTTATATGCGTATTTTTGACTCTTGTTTGTTTGTGTGTACCGACCACTCAACTAATAGCTGGATTACTTCCGTAACTAGGACTCTAGTACTTACTTAGTCGTCAGTCAATTAACTCTTCTTCAGTTTATTATAATGATGTTTGTACACGTGTTTATATACTAGAACACCTAGAAGTTGTTGAACTATTTTATAGAAATTTTAGGAAACGTCTATTTTTATAAAACTAAGTGATTAAAATTTAAAAACAAAAGAACAAAAGCTTAAAAAGTTTTTTCAATAATGAGTTGCTCCGCCACGATTTGTAATACACTCATTTAGGCGTCTTGGCAAGTGATCTATAGCTGCTTGTGGTATAACGTCCCAAGCTTCTTGAAGCTTCCAAAAACCGTGTTGTAACCCTTGCCGTATGAGGGCACGCATTATCATGCTGAAAAATTGGATTTTGCAGCTCCTGAAGGTATGGAAACCCAACTAGTTGTAGCACATTAGCAATGTAACCAGCTGCTTTTAGGTTACCGGTAATAAAGACTAAGGGCGATAAACAGATTACATTGACATTCTGAGTCTTATACCTCTCATCCAATCATTTGCAGTTGATCGAGTTGTTAAAATCTGTCTCTTGTGACCAAAACTCTTAAGCGACGTTCCGATAAAATATTTCGGTTTACACGACGAGCAATTTCTTTTAGCGAAAGTCTAGCCTTTCTCATACCAATAATACGGCCACGTTCAAAATTACTTAATTGGACAAAACGTTGATGTTGACGTACTTTCGGCATTCTTATCAAGTTCAAATTGAAATTATGAACAAACAACAACAATTTGCAAACTTGAGAATTACTAAATGATCTACTACTTCAAATTTATTGTTAGTATGTTACTATGGAAACAACAAAAAAAAACAAAAAACTATTGGCTAGATTGTATTTAAATTTTAATCATCACTTTGTTTCGTGAAAATAGACGTTTTCTCCAAATTTTAATAAAATCGTTCAACAAGTTCTAGGTGTTGCAATTTTTCTGGAAGTCAGTATATGTGTTGGGATTTAAAACTGTTATCACATAATATCGATGTAGGCTTTTTCGTTTAAGCAACCCACCATGCAACTAATTATATTCTATTCTATTGCTAACAAATGTTATAAGTAAATGATGATCTACTATGCAGTCGCAAAATAAATCAATGATAATAATAAATCGCAAAAAAGTAAAATATGAGCACAAAACTTACCCAACCGACAATTCGTCGTAAACAGTAGTGACTTCCACTACTCTTTTTTATCTGATATAAAAACAGAAATATGCGAGGTATATAAGCCTATGTACGACGATTAATCTTATTTTGCCGTTGGCTATGATTGCGTTCAAATGATCGAAGAAACTTGACGGATGTCAGATGATATAGAGTTTGCGACTGAAAGTAAATTTAAGGCAATATGATCTAAAGTTATATTTACATAAAATAAGTTATAGGTTAAAGGTTAGTGAATACAATTGAAATAAATTACATAAAGCAAAATTATACGTTACTAAGAAGTAGTGCGTACAAGGCTGCCATAATTAAAGTAATAAATATAAATGTAAAAGGTATACGCTATACCAAGTAATGTGCATAAAGTCATAACGAAGTAATACGATACTGATATAAGTGTGAGTCTTCTCTTGTCCTTTTTGCAGCTTGGTACAAAGACAGCATGTCAATCCCCCGAAACTTGCTGGAACATCGCGTAATATTATCCCAACTGCCGAATTCGACCAATACCTGGAATACGTCTTTTTAGCACATTCTATGTTGTAAAATAACACCCAGGTACACGAACGTTCAAAGCAGTAGAGAGCGAGTCAAATCGTCGTAAGGAGCTGTATCGCGTTTATCCCTTCCCGTAAAGTGAAATAACAATTAGTAGCGGCGTTCATTTTAATTTAGAATAAATAATTTTGAAGAATACTAAATAAGGACACATCTGTGTATGCGTTTAATTTACTTAAATTCGGAGATGTTCTAACTTTTCTATGTTTATTGATATCTTTTATTATAAACTGGTTAATAAATTTAAAATATGTAATGATCTTACGCATTTACATTCAGTTAGAAGACCGTAGAAGTTGCTTTTTTTAATTCGCAGGTTTTAGTTTTCAAACATGAGTGGGTTACAGGACTGAATGTATGTTAACTGTACTTACTTCATCTGTTGGATTTCCAGACCTGTAACATCCTATGGTTGAACATAGAATGACCTTTTGTCTCAAAAATAAACATTTATACTGAACACATAATTATTAACACGCGGGTTGTTTGTAGATGTGGAAAAGACGCCACTCAAATGTAATCGACGGTAATTCATAAGACTTACATAAATGGTTGTCCATAGGATGCCATGGACGAGTGGGATATGTGTTGGACTAAAATCGCACATCCTATAAATGATAAGTGCTACATGAGTATAAATCTTTGTATATTTTAAATAGTATTAATTTATTTTACGCTGCCTATCGTTTAAAAGTAAAACTACAAAAAAACCAAACATAAAAATTGGCAACAGCGCAATTTAAAAGTAAAACGTGGCAACGTATTTTCTTTACACATCAAAATTATCAGCAAATTCTAACCTTATTTTATGGTGAATATTTACAGAAATAATAAAAAACATGAATAGCATAGGGGAGCAATGCAAAAAATTCAAAGACGATTATGATGCTTGTTTCAACGCGTGGTTTTCCGATAAATTCCTCAAAGGTGAGACGAATAACTCCCTATGTGAACCGTTGTTTAAAGTATATCAGGAATGCGTCAAGGTAACTTAGTGCACCATAATTAATGTTCATTGCACTTTTCACTTACAGAAAGTAATGAAAGAACAAAATATAGAACTGCAAGAAATCGAAAAAGATCTACTCGGTACAAATTCCGAAAGGAAACCACCAAGTAAAAAGAGTTGACCAACATTGTATACCACACACTAGTCATAACTTAATCATAATTTTACATTAAACATAATAATAAAGAAAAAATTTATTTTCTACATAAATGAAAAATACAATGTTTATTACAAAACTTTAATTACATTAACAGGAATAAACGTTGAATAACAAGCACTTCATTTTCCAGACGCAAACTTCGATAAACCCTCTAAAAGACTTATGTATGCAGAGTGCTCGTAAGCAGTACTATACTCCGAGAGCTTCTCAGCAAATTCGTTGGTAATACCTTTTTCATCAAGGTAATTAAGTAGTAAATCGTATAAGTACTAAAAGCGATGTCATTATATAAAGAAACATTGAAATGCATACTTACAGAATCAATAACTTCACCAGATACTGAATAAACGTTTTCCTTCCAATCTCCATTGTAAATACTGACTTCGTCAATACCGAAAACGTCATCTAAAACATGTCCATTGTAGCACATATTATACAACATAAACACTCACTGTAACCATCTTCTTGTTGATCAGCCGTTACAAACGAGCAGACGAGACTAACAGTGGTATCATCATGTACCAAATCAACTTTAAACGTAGGTTTTGATTTTAATTCACCTATTTGTGGTTTATCCATTTCGGGACTCATGTCTGCTTCTGTGTCGGTGTCGACAGTGTGATTGACGTTGAAATGAATTTTAATTCTAAAATTACATTGTCAAAAACTAAGCAAGTACTTTTGTAATATTTACGTTTCATCACCGGTCGTTTTTGTAAGAGTAACTTCTGCTCCATTTAACTTTGCTTTGAACCCGTCAATCTCTGTCGGAATAGTTTTGGCTTTTTGCGCTTTTCTTTCAGCTACAATTTCTTCCGTTAGAAACTCTACTAAGTCCTTTTCCGCTGTAAAACTGTATTAGCTGTTTGCTATTACACTAAACCAAAATACCTTTTGTGTGGGCCCCTCGTGATCCACATCCGCAACTGCATAAATTCGAGTTTGTCTTTGGGGTGGAGTTACTTTGTTGGTAGTTGGACATGCACATGTATGAGAAGTTCCGAGACAAACACTGCTGTTGCTTGATGGCAGTTACTGACGATATGTTTTTGCCGGCATTTAAAACACTCCTGAGATTAACTCGTAAAGCCGCTTTGAATAAACTGTTCATTTTTTTTTCGAGAAAATTTGATTTTTTCAACACCGGAAAATGTCGGGGAAAAGCGTGATCACGATAACCTGTAAATTAAGTATTGCCAACTGCTAAGAAAAGATAACTAAAACGCAAACCAAATATACAGACTGCTCATGTATAGACGAAATTACGGTCATTTTATTAATCTAAAATTTTTAGAGGTGTAATTGTAGTCTGATTTTGTATCTTTAAAGCATATTTGGTTGTTTCTGTTTTAAATTTGCTAGTAATAAAATTACAACATAGTTGAAATATTACACCTTTTCAAACGCGTAAATAGTTTAGTTTCATCAAGGATAAGTTTCACATTGCAAATAATTTTTTTTCTTTCCACCTCTCTGAACAAGTTAGCGGTTAATTAACCACAGCCAGTATGACGTTTTTTATTTAAAAATGGCCGACTTTTATTTACTTGTACTTATAGGTTAGATAATAATAAAAAGAAGTTTAACGACTAAATATTTATTGTAATTATGTAGTTTATCGCAGCTATAAAATATTAATAGAGCAAGGAAATATACGTAAACATGGCGAAGTAACTACTTTTATTATTTAACGCCCTTCTTACTAATTGCGTTTTACCTCAGGGAAATGATGATAATCTTTGTGTACGACACCGAATTACTACAAAAAGAAGACGACGACCCCGCGTCTGCTATATTATACTTTCATCCTGGTTGGGTGTCCGATCAGCAGCGTACGGCACTATGTGGACAAATAATCGGCACCTGCCATTTCCTCAGCACAGTTTTTAGTGCTCCTCGAATTTTTGCATTACAAAGTGGGAAGTTTTCCATACGGTGTTATGGAAGATACATAATGGTTTGTTTGATGACGAACTAAAACAAAATTATATGTTGTTGTTTTAGGCTGTGGGCACTGATCGTAATATCGCCGATTGGGTCCTCGAACACCGAGCTGATATTCTAACATCGCTAATTAGTTTTTTCCACCAAGATCTGCAAAAGATGTCAGAGTTGTATCAGGGTAGCGTTAATTTCTCAGCGAAGCTTTATCACATGTTTGAAACGTATTTAAAAATTTTAATGTACGGGGGTCACACTTTTTTTAATATTTCTACAATTCAATTACCAAAGGTAAAATTGTGTTTGTCGTTGGTCAATCTAAATATTTTATGTTATAGAGCGCTAGTCACGTGTTTTTGGAAGCAATACAATTGCTCGAAAGCTGCCAGCAGATTAATAGTGTATTGGGGGGTACGATTTTGTACCATAATAAGTAAGATAAAGTTTTTACTGAGGTGTTGTTAATAGAATTTTTTAAAGGGTCGTTGCCACTCAACTCGGTTCCGATTTAACAAAGAAATTGGTATTGACCGATCCGTATCGTATTAAATCGCCAGCTGAGATGTTCGGTATTAATTTTACACTGCCTCTTGGTGTACAATTACTACAAGTGTATATTGCGCATGAAGATTACCGAAAGCTGCGAGATGACGCTAATCGATTCAAATCCATGTCACAGTATTTAAATAAGATTAATTTAAAAAAGGTATATTTGGGTTTATTTTAGCGCAGTGTATGAATTTTTTGTTTTTAGACTGCCAATAAAGTATCTACGAGAGAGCCGATTCTATCGACAATGAAACGGGATCAATCGTTAATATTTACTACCGTACCTGAAGAAGATACCGATCAGCATTCACCGATCAACATGAAAGAATACAAATCACCCGATCGACCGAAGTTTTTAAATCTAAAATCTAAAACATCCGATAAGTATGAGATAAAAAATGAAGTTAAATCGGTTCCACCGTCTACGCCGTTTTTGGGACAAACTAGTGTCTGTTCGACTCCGATGACCGATTTAAATAAAGTATTGCATTCGACGGCTATGTCGATTTGCGTGAATCCCGAAGATAGTTTTGTAAATATCGAAACGACAACTTCGATCAATGGCTCTGATTTATTCGATAACTGTGTAATGTACGTACCGGAAAGTAATATACTCGATAAGAAACGTAGCGCCAGCATGTGGGAATTACGGGAGAAATTAAAAATTTTTAATAAGCGAATTACGATGCGTTATTATAGTTTAGGTTTATCCAGTCTTAACGATGTTGATGTAGATGTAGAATGTGTGCCAAAATTAGTGAGACATAAAACGATTTCCGATCCAAGTTTTCCTATATTTAAGTCCGATGGTATAGCGATATCTAATTTTTTGTATAACCAATATTTACAAGAACCGATAATGACATTAAACGATAATACTCTCGATAATCGATCATTGCAGAAGAGTGAATCACCAAAGCGAGTTAAGGCATTGTCACCGATTAAAACTTTACAAAAATTGATTACTCCAAAAGTTAAAGAAAGTCGTAAAGCATTGACGTTGCCTCTGAAATCGTTAACTTCAGAGAACGACAACATGTTTAATCGTCAGCACGGCGGTGTGCAATTAACACCGCTTATGTCTAAGCTGAGTTTGTTGGCGATGGAGGAACGATCGAGTGGGTTTTGTAGTAAGGATACAACGCCTGGTGATTATAAAGACGCTCGATTTACACCTAGTCAACCGAATTATACTTTTTTAAATAGGCGTAGGTCGAGTGTTTCTGAAGATTTGGTGGATAGCACTTTGCAAAAGGCTGTGTTATTTGTTTGCGGGCAGCAGGATATGGTTATGGGAATGTTGTTGGAAGAACATGTGAAAAACTTACCCGAGGTTGTAAACGAATTGGTAAGATTGACTTTGTAAATAATTACTGTCATATACTATGTGGTTGTAGTGGGAGAAATGTACTGAGTTTTTGGGCAAATTGGAGCGACAATTGCGTCATTCTTTAGAGACTTACGCCGGTGGTAGCACACAGAGTGAAAGTAACGAGCCGTATAGCTATCTATGTATGGACCCGCAATGGGATAACGTCAGGCGTGGAGGTCCTTGGGGTGCAGTGGAGCTAGGGATGCTAACGCATCTGCGTCGGGATTTCTTAAATACTAGAAACCTAACCGAGATCATTTTAAGGTAAATTTACTGAATAGTTTAATAAATTAAAAGTGAAGCCAAAATCGACCATTTGCTGGGTATGTAAAATATTGTTATGTGATTGGTTAATGTCATTACAACGAGATATAGTAATGGTTGCCATCTTGTGGGTATCTCACAAACTACTATCAAAGAAAACTATAAACTACACATTTGTAGTTAATGCCATTTTTTAATAGTAATTTGTGAGATGGTAATCATTTAAACTGACCAATAATAACATTTTCCCTTTCTTACAAATCGCCGGTTTGAGGTATCAGTCTAATACCAGGTGTCTTGATAAGGGTGGGGAGTGGCTTATCTCGACAATGCCTAGAGGTTTTGGTTTGTTGAACCGTTTAGTTTAAAATAAATAAAATAGAGGGCGTTACCTGAAACTTAATTTTGTGATTTTTGGAGAGAGTTAAATAGAACGGTAAGAGAAAGTTTTAAAAATTCGAGTATTTTAATCGGATCACGTTACCTTAACGAGAAAAACAAATATCGTGGACAATTGTTTTAGGGATGCGCGGGTTATTGGAAATTTTTCTGATGCTTAAGGTGGGATCGTGATGCATGTAGGCGAAAACGTTAATAAAATTTTCTTCGTTGCTAGTCTGCTGCAATCGCCTAGTCATTCTTGAAAATACTTCTCAAGACAAACGTTTGCTTTGTGAAAATTGCATTGCATATGGCCGCGCCGCAGTTGCAGCATTTTCATAACATTGAAAATAAACATATACGTTTCCGCGTCAGTAAATGGCATGTTTTTTTCACAAAATCCATGATATTCTCAATTAATGCCAGCTGATAACTTCTGTGTGTCTAAACCGGTATTTGTTTATATTAAAAACACGTACACTTACAACGCCGTATTTATTTCTCACTAGCACGTGCACTTTATTAATTTATCTTTTCTTAGCACACACGTTAATCATTTATTTATTTAAACCGATAAAGTCTTCTTAACGTTTCTTTCGACTCAATTCGAAAAACAGTCCTCAGCTTTCTTTGAATTCCTTTGATATATTTTTGTTATCTGCGTCGAGAATGTTTCACTGTCCCCTTTTTAATACTGTTCTGTTCCAGAAAACGAAACTTCGTATAACGGCTTTTGTACGTGAGTATTTATTGGTGACCAAATAGAAAAAGAAAAGCGTTGGTCATCACGTAGTTTTAAAACCTTTCCGACTGCCGGTTGTTATCGTCGTAGTTCATTTAACCGTCCAAACATTTTCTTAAATACGACTGCAACCCTTCTGGACATTTGCTACACTGGTTTTCTGGTAACAAAGAATAAGCGACGGCTAACGCAGTTTTCCCTGAGAGGAAGTCGCAGGTTTTGTGATGCTAAATTATAAATTAAATATAAAAAAAGGGCGCCAAGACGATGAAAGATTAAATTAGGAAGAAATCGTCTAACTCTACCCGTAGCGGGAAAAGAACAAATAACACGACAGAAGTAATAACACAGAATATATATGTTTATTGTATCACAGAAATAGTTGAAGAGGACGAAGACAGTACATAAGTATAGTTATATAAACGTTGCAAACAATATTACATGGGTTGATATCACAGGCGAAGTATAAGTTACGCCCTTTAACTGGGCAACACGTCGCACATCAAAGTGCCCTAATCGATCTAACTTTTACATTTAACGAAGGAATGACTTTACTTTATTAAGTTAACTTACAAGAATACGAAAATCAGAAGTATCGAGAATCAAAGCACATCCGATAAGTATGTGACACACAAAAAAGAGTTGAACATTAGTTGTGATTACAACCTAGTATGTACGTGTGGCCATTTCAATAATCGACATGACCAACGAAGTAAAATAGAAAATGCAATCCGTACCAGTATGACCTAAAACGTAATATGCAATTTAACACAAAGCGTACACACGACGTTACCACAAGTAATTTGATTTAATGCATACAATATTTGACGTAAAAGAATGCGCCGAGCTTACCTCTAATTAACTTCGCACCTCCCATAAAGTGGTATACAACCCCTTATCCTTTAGCGATCTGACATCATGGAAACTTTTCGACAAACAGGTGTTACCAACGTCACTGATAAGATTACAGGTGGAGGGATCGGACCCGCTAAAGATTTAAAATTTAATTTAAGCCCTTAATACAAAAAAGTTATAAAATCACATACCCCAAAATCAGCTATCACTCGACAATACGCAGAATTTGTCTACATATTCACGTGGAATTGCGTAAAACAATTTAATAATGAAAACTTTGTTGGGCCAGAGATACCGCTAAGAACAGTCCGTATTATACCAAACGTTTACAGGAAATAAATTCGTTTTACAGCCGTCTAAGAAAGTAGGCGTGTCGGGACAAATTTTATATTCTTGTTCCTCGGTTGTAACTCCGAACCTAGCCTTTCCAGAACCCCGTACATGCTCTTAAACTTATCGAAATCTATTCTATCGACTTGATTTCTGGTTCTGCTTGTAATTACCTTGATTCGGACCTGGGTTGTAATCGCTAGCAAACGGATCTAGGCGAACGATGTGGATCACTTGCTTTTTAGTTTTTGGATGCGATATATGACGTCATTAATAAGCTGCATGATTTCATGAGGGCGTTCCCATTGCCTCCGCAGCTTCGGCGACAAACCACGTCTTCTTTGGGGATTATACAACCACACAATGTCGTCAGGTTGAAATTCACCGTTTTGTGCCTTGACGTCATATCTGGTCTTTATTTTGTCACTGGCAATATGTGTATTTTTTCGGACCGCTCCATATACTTCGTCAGCTTGCTGACTTAGTCTTCTCCAGCAACTTTTTCTGATCTTCGTTCAAATTAGAGGTCGCATGGCAGTTGTATTTCGCGACATATGATGGGGTTTAGCTTGTGCTTTTCTGAATAGATCATCGGTATGCCATTAGGAAACGCTGCAAGTACTGATACCAGTCTTTTTGGTGTTCGGACACTACTTTGACTAAGTACTTTCCTATTACAGATTGAGGATGGAGAGACGTCATCCTACTTTCCGATGTCAATCGCTACTTTCTCTAAAGGGCTTCCCAGGTATACTGTGCTTTGCGCTTTTTCACTGGACCATTTCCTGATGCGCAGACCGTGCACTTACGGTACTATTCCATGACGTCTTTCTTGCAGTTCACCCAGTAGAATTTTTCTTGAATCTGTGGCACTCGGCTTTTCGGCACTATCAACTGCAGTCTGTTTTCCGTGCCTTTGACATTATCTAGGGATCGCTTAAGAAGACGGTCTTCTACCCTTAAAGAGTCCTACTGCGCCCAGTATGCTTTGATGTTTCTGCCCAAAGCCCTTACTTCTTCCCAGGTCGGTAGTCGTAGTCAGTCGTTTGCTTTCCGGTTCAGGAGTACTCTTATGTCGGACTCGTTTTTCTTGTTTGCGAAGTAACTGCTCAAGTTCCTACTTGTCATCAACCATAGCAGTTCTTCGCAGATATTCAATCTTGCAATCGCAAACAATGGCTACAGTCTGCCAGACATGGTCTTCTGGACAAGGTATCAGCGCTTCAATGACTAATTCCGGCACGGTATTATAGTGTTGTAGTCATACTCTTAAAGTTTGTCGATCCATCTTGCCACTTGTCTTTCCGAATTACGAAAAACTGCAATAGCCATTTCCAAGCGGCGTGGTCCGTTCTTAGTATAAAAATTTTCGTCCATACAAATATTTGTAGAAGTGTTCGATGGACTTGACGACTGCTAACAGTTTTCTCCTAGTCACGCAATAATAAAGTCGGCGAAGTGACTATTTAGTTTGTAAGAAAGCGTTCTTGTAGTCTTCATTTTACTCTGTCTTCGGTTAATCTCGTCTAAGGTTTGGCAACGTTGGCAAATCCAGGTACAAATCGTTATAATAGGTGCATAATCCAAGAAAACTGCGAACTTGATCCTTGTCAATCGGTCTTGACCATGCTTGCACTGCTCGGACTTTGTCAGTGTCAGCCTTTACTCCATCTCTAGATGTTGTGGTTAAGATATTGCACTTCCTTCTCAAATACGTGGCACTTCTATGGGCTCAGTTTTAGATTTACCCCTCGTAGTCGTTGGAACACATCTTTCAAATTGTTCAGATGCTTTTCAAACGACGTTGCAACCACAATCACGTCGTCTAGATAAACCAAGCACGTCTTTCAAGACAGTCCTTGCAAGATGGTCGTCACGAAAAGCTCGAACGGTACAGGTCGAAGGGCATAAACCAGTTCCAATCGTAAAAACCGTGTTTTCACGATTCTTCGGTTCTAATTCTACCTTCCAGTAACCACTCCTTAAATCCAACGTAGAAATCTACTGGGGTCCTGACAGGGTGTCGAAAGTTTCGTCAATTCTCGGTAAAGGGTAGTTGTATTTTTTGGCCACGTTGTTAACCGTTAGACTACGCAAAACTTTGTTTGGTCTGTTTTTCTTCTTTACTAGCACTACTGGGAATGCCCATGGACTATTTGAAGTTTCAATCACACCTTCTTTCTCCATATCCGTAATTATTTGTTCAGTTTTTTCTTCTTTTGCCAAATGAAGTCGGCGTGGATGTTGTCTTATCGGGGGTGCGTCTCCGGTATTAATTTTGTGTTTTACTACGCTAGTTCCTCCTTTGGAAACACTCTCCAGCTCAAATACATCTTGATACTGCTGGATCAACACTTTAGTCAGCTGGTTTTGACTGCGGTTTTGGCGTTTGAAGGTAAGAATATCTATGTTGTAGGCACTTTTTCGGCGACGTAGTTTCACTAGAATTCACCCATCTCACAATTTGAGGTACTGGTGTGCATTGGCCTACCATGGTCTTTTTTTTCAACGTTACTGGATCTGAGTTGCAATTCAAGATCCTTACTGGCATCGTGTTTTTCACTCGTACTGCCAACGAGTAGTCCTTTTTCAACTAAGTCACTTTCCATTGGTTCAATAGAGCGAATGTAGCCTGGAGATTTCTATCTAGCCGTGGCATCACCACACTTTCAGTCTTTCCAGGCAAGATCACGTCTTCTCTGACAAATGAAAAAAAAAATTCTTGACTGTCAATCTTAAGCACATCGTTCTTCATATCCAAATTGAACTCATACTTCTCTATAACGTCAATTCGAAGCATAACTCCTTACGTGATTTCCACTATCAATACTTGATGGACGAGTATTTTATTTCCCAAGCAAATGCCGAGCTAACCGAAAAGTCTGCTACGTTTCGCTGTCTCGGAGGCCGTCTACTAAGGTTTGAATAGCCAACTGCTTCAAGAGGGTATCTGGTGCTGAAGGATACGCAAGCCGTGTCAATTTGGCGATGTCCTGAAGACTTTCCGCAGCTTTCTGAGCCCGGCTTTTTATTTGGGCTTGATACACCTGTTGAAGATGAGATTCTCCATATCTCATTTCTAAACGTGAAGTTAATTTTTTTGTAGGTAGTCAGGAACAGTCTGCAAGTGCTTCTCCACGTAAAGCCACTATTAAAGACTTTGCTTTCTGCTTGTTGCTCCAACCATTAGCTACAGCTGAGGCTTAAAAAACTGTTTGTGGTAGGTTCACCAGGGAACTTTACAACCAAAATTTGGAGGTAGAATTTTAAACTTGTGCGTGGCTTCTCGATTAAATTCTCATTCGTGACACTTCCTTCACCGTAAAAATTTATTTGGTTCATTCTTTCTTCAAGCAGTTGTATTCTTTCTCCTAATTTTTGCTCTAGTTTGTCTTCTATGGTTCTTAAATTTTTTTGTAACTTTTGTTTTAATTTGTCTTCTATTTCTTCTATTTGGTCTTCTACCGCTTCTGCTAAATTTAAAATACCGCTTGGCATTTCTTCTTGGACAGGTTTAATCTGGTTTTCTACATTAATCTGTAGTTGTTCTTCTATGGTTTTTATTGGATTTCCAATACTAGTATGCATTTCTTCTATCTGAGGATTTTCGCTAGTTTTTTCATCCTTTTTTTTAGATTTTTTCCATTTTTCTAGTGTTTTCTTCGATTTTTTTAGTTTATTCTTCCATTTTTCTAGGATTTTCTTTCATATTTTTATACATCGATTTTTGACCATTTTTTATTGATTCGAGAAATTCAAATAGTTTCGCAACCATTTTCACTACTTGTAAACGCGTTAGCAGCATAAATTATATGAATAAAAAGTTTAACGAACTGGAACAACTATGATTACACTCTATAAAAAAAACACGCGAATCGCAAACTAAACAGTTGTTTATTTACACAATATTAAAGTTTTACCAAGGGTTTTTAATTACCTCACGCTTAACACGAGTGTAATAATTTTAACTAAATTATTTATAAACGAAATATGTACACTATAAGAACTAAACGTGACTAATTAAATCTAACGATATTTAAGAAAAACAACTTACATTAATTTATACATTACTATTGAAAAATAATGTCTGCGGATAACTTCTGTTTATCTAAATCGGTATTTGTTTATATTAAAAACACTTACACTTACAACACTGTATTTATTTTTCACTAGTACGTGCACTTTCCTCCTCGTCCAACTTTCCAAAATACTGTGAACTTTATGTTTCTTCGTAGCAGTAACGCCCCCTAGCGGTGAATTTACGAGCTTCAAAATCATTTCTAGCTATTTTTCTTCCCCACTTTATTTATAAGTTTTTTTTTCGCAAACCATTGTCGAGACACAGCTGGACACTCGGTATATTAGTGGTAGGGATAAACATCCTTGATTTCGAATGATTAGGTTTTGTTTCAGAAACGACGACGCTTTGATCTATGGACATCACTGTGGACAAACCGAGGTGTTCTATCAACAAGTTGCAACCGGCACCGCTGGATTACCCACACCCGCTGATCCAATGGGTACCGTGTCTTTGAAGGCGAAACGACGTTTAGAACGTGATCATTCCATTATTTTGCTTTAAATAGGATAGAATTCGATGATGTACTTATTTTTTATATATGTGCTTTTTAATTGTTTTTAGTGCCAAATGTATAACTTATGTACTTAAAAAATAAATCGTTGTTTTTAGATATTGGTGCGTATGAATTTATTCAGTTTTGCCCTGGTGTAATTTTGGTAATTGGTTTAATTATGTTTACTACATATTCAAATGTTAATTATTTTGTAGCAAACTGTACTTTTTAGTATTGTGCATTACGTAGATTCTGTTACTTTGTAATAATTTTACCTAATTAACTTTTTTGGCGGGGACAGTTTGGAAGGTGATTCGCTTTCGCGTTTTTGTGGCCGAGGTCACCAATTTTGAGGTATCGTTTCACAAATGTAATCAACATTATTATTACTAGTTAGTACAGTGTATCGCACACTTTTGCTGCTTGATTCCGTCTTGCAGGATTCTCCGTTCTGTCGTCGGCAGTATACAGGGTGTTAATACCACCATTTGCAACAACGCAAGCTAGGCAGCGTATTAGAAGAGACACTTTATATCTTCTACTTTCGCTACTATTCTAGTCACTAGTTCTAATATGTTGTTTACTGGTGTCTCATATACAGAGGTCATCATCTGACTTCAGAAAAAAAAATCTAAGGAAGCTAGGTTGGCCACACAACAGGACTTCTTCTCCCAATCCACTTATTCGGATACTCTCTATTTAATAGTGCTATGACTTAACTACTTGTGACGAAGTATTGTCGGTTGGGTAAGTGTTTGTGCTCATATTTTTCTCTTTTTGCAATTTATAATTATAATTGTCGATGGTCGACTCGTTTTGCGACTGCATGATAAACAAAGTAGTTGATCGAGTACTATTTAAATTCATTTAAAATGTAAGACATATTCAAACAGTAACATTAAATTAATCAACATGATGTTATATAAACTACCTATATTAAAAAATTTAGTAGCATTTATAATAAACTTTTTTAAAATTTGCGCTCTCAAAATTCGTGCGGTTGGAGCAGTTTGTTCCAACTGCTCGTTGGTAGTTACGCCCCTGCGTCGAACTGTTTAAAATAAGCTGCGCAAACGATGTTATCGCATAAAGAGTTAGAGAATGTCTTAGTTTCTGTAATTTGGTTGGTTACAGTCATTGGAGTGATTGTCAAATTTTTAAAAATTATAGCAACGCGTAACACGAATATGTTCATTGACCCTACACGCATTCCAGGCGACGTATATACGACGAGATGCCAAGAGGTTTACGTACTTTTAGAGGAACTTTCAGAATCCAATCAATGGCAATTAGCCTTAACTCTAGGACAGAATCGAAATTGTGTTTTTATATGCTCATTGGTAAAAGCTAACTAAAACCAAGATATTATATAGACCTCATGAATAAATTTTGCCAGAAGATTTTCTCCTTTATCTGCTCAGGAAAGAAGTTAGAAGAAACGTCAAGAATCGAAATTCTCGGTAACAATTTGCTTTGTGGTTTGACTACCAGTCCGACTTTGTCAAGGATGGTCACGTGTATTTTTGATACATTGAGTCCGCTCGGATTCGAGCCTTATCGAGTTCTTATTTATCTTTGTAACTTGATCTGGTCTTAGGTCATAACTTTGCGGATTAAGGAATTTATTTAGCGTCGTCTGAGTTTTGTCCGACAAAAAAACTCGTTGAGCATAGAAGGACCATGTTGACAAATGACAAAGGTGTTGTCAACGTATCTGGATCAGCACTTGGGCTTTAGATAAAATGTGGATAAACCTTTTTTTTCAAAATCTTTTATAAATATATTAGCAACAACCGGCGAAAACGGAGAACCCATGGCGGCTTCTGATGTTTGTGAGTAAAACTTTTTTTGAAAAGTAAAATATGTAGCGTTATTAATTCTATACGGGCTGTTGCGGATTAATTGTAATGGCAAACTGATGCTTCCGGTGAGTCAAATTCAGATAAATGCTCTGAAAATAAATTATTGATTGGAATTATTGATTTTAGAGATCTCAGTCCGAAACCAAAGCGTAGTGATGCCGAACGTATTAAATGATCCTAAGCCAACCTGGCTTACGTGATTAATCCATGCGCCAACCTCAACTACGTTAAGAGTTGAAAACGTGTTTTTGAAAATAACGTTATGAGTCGAGAATGTCAGAGTACGTTCATGGGTATTTGTTAGTCGGTTTAAACGGAATTACGGTATTAGAATCCGTTCAAGAAAGAGTTAGATAGGACAAAGCAATAAGTCGCAAAATATTAATCGGGTAAACACAGGATCAGGTAAAAAGTTCTACCAGGACTAAGTCGTGGAAGGGAAGCTTTCTACCAGGAGCGGGTCGCGGCAGAGAAGGAAGTTTTCAGTTTTGACGGCGACACTTATTTCTTATTTCGTTACGATTGATTGATCTTGAGCAGGGAAAAGTTGCGTGCTTCGAAGCGATAGAGGTATTCCGTAGCAGAGTCTAAATCTAAATCTCAGACAGTTTCGTTACATATCACCCTCTTCTGGGCGAAGACACGAACACGGGAGATTACTGGCGGTGGCTTAATTACGAGTTCGTTTTCCTTAGATATCTTGGTTAATACGTGTCGGCTCGGTACAGCACCTAACTAGAACAGCAAATCCGGTTGCGGCTCTTGTTCAGTTCTTCTTGCGGTGTCTGGCGACAAAATTTCGTTTGTTGACGGAGGTAACGAACAACAAGCTTCTGGTTTAGAGTTTGCGGTTTCTAACGCGACGACTTATTTGAGCATCGGGAAGCTGGGAACTTTGAAGTCAAGCGAGTTTAACAGTCAAGACAGTTTGTCTTCTTTTACTAACACCAGATTCTTCTTAGATCGATACGGTACTTGAACTGTAGGATTCGTTTTCTACTGGCGAGTTCAGTTTGCATATACTTTGGATTCTTCCAAGGCTTGAACTGGTTCTGCTAGTACATACTATCGGTTTGACGTTCAGCGTCAGAGCTCTTTCTGTTACCTCCAACGTAGCATTATTTTTAGATAGAACATCAAGCCCAAGCAGAAGATCGGTTGTGAGATTGACATTCAAGCGTAATGGTTTGAGATCCATTGTTTTCAGGAAAGGAATAATTTCCGCGTGTTTTAGCAATGTTACCGTTTGCCAGTTCTACATTTGAACTTGCATAATGTCTGGTAGAGCCCGTAACTTCTAAAGCGCCAAACTCTTGTCCGCATACGGTAACAAGAACAAACAGTCAGAATCTACGGAAGCAACGGCACGCACAGCAGGTTTAGACCTAGAATGCACATTTTTAACGGTTTCTAACCAAGCAGTTCATTTTTGGTGCCTGGGGCTGTTCTTCGGTGTGATTTAAAGATCTAGAACGGTCACAAGGTGACGAATCTTGTACGACACATACTACTGGCACTTCTTACGGAATTATCGTCATTAGCTCGTGACTCGAAGCCTGGTATCTGTCGAATTTTTGACGGGGTATATCCTCGTAGTCGCAAATCACGCTTTTAATTTTTGTAGGTTAGTGAAGTCGGTACGTTTTATATACAGTTTGCATAAACTCTGCAAATTCTCATATGTATATAACGGCGCATAAGCGTTTCTATTGCATTAATGTAATCTCCGGCTTTTTCTCCAATTCTTTGTAAACCGTTGTGTATCATTTCTTACAAATGGTAACGGTGTCGTGGTCCTATAAAACAAAAGTCGAAAGATACTTACAAAATCGCTCCATGTTTCGATCTCAGAAGCATTGCTTTGCAATTCTTCGATGCTTTCGAAAAATGAAACAACCTTTGCCATTGAACTGGATTTTCTATTTATGGATGTTGTCACACAATTGTGCAGCTTTACTTATCACTACTGGTGGTGCAGATGCTGGTAACGGGTTTGGGAAAGGCGATCGAGAAGTATTACGGTTTTTAGAGCAAGTTGCATCCAATTTATGTATTTTTATATGATGCGTCAACTCTTCATTTCCAATTACACTCATCCACTTAAACCATAAGACGGTTATCGAGATTACTTCTGGGACTTCTTCAAGCTCAAACTTCTTAGATTTTCGAACAAGGTATCTCGGGCGCCACCCAATGTTGTTCTATGCTCAGATGCGCCAAAATGTAGCATACCCCGGTAGCTGAGGTCTCAGCCTTAGATTTAAAGCGTTATTGATTCTATACGGATTGTAATGACAAACTAAAGCTTCCGGTGAGTCAAATTTAGGTAAATGTTCTGGAAATAAATTATTGATTGGAATTATTGATTTTAGAGATCTCAGTCCGAAACCAAAGCGTAGCGATGCCAAATGTGTTAAATAATCTTAAGCCAACTTGGCTTGCGTGATCAATCAATGCGCCAATGTTAAATTAATTAAAAGTTAAAAACGTGTCTTTGCAAATAACGGTATGAGTCGAAAATGTTAGGGTAGGATAGCAAGTATTTGTTAGTTGATTTAAGCGGATTTACGATATCAGGATCGGTTCCAGAAAGAGTTAGCTATGTACCAAGCATTAAGTCGCAAAATATTACGCGAGCAAATATAGGATAGGGGCTTTTATTCTGCTTTTCGTTACGGTTGAATGATCTTAAGCAAGGGAAAGTCGCGCGTTTTGAAGCGGTGGAGGTGTCCGTAGCCGAGAGACTTTTTTATAAGTTTGAAAAGTGCTCTTTCAATAGATGAAGAAGGATCTTTGGAAATTACTTTATACGACCCGTCCGCGAGAAGATTATGCAGATCTTGTTATCATAATCTAATCGGTTTATAATAACCGTGGCGTTACCTTTGTCAGCTTTAAGAATGACTAGAAATTCCGGTTTTTTTTAAGGTTTTGCGGATAAACAATTTGACCTTCTGGTATTGTCAATGTTTATTATTTGTCTAATTTGAATTTCTTATAGCATCGCGAACGGCCGCGAATGATTGCCGATTGCATTCGCTAACAAGCCTAGTTTACACCGCTAACTGTTTCATTCAAACTAACCAATGTGTCCAGTTTTTTTGTTCAGTTACGTGTACATCGCGAACTAATTAAAGTAAGTTAGGCAATACATTGGTTTGTAATTTTTCTGAGGATCTAATAAAGATGTTATTTTCAATTCATTTGTTTAAACTTTTATGTTGTCATCATAGTGTCAATTAGGTACACATAAATTTAATTTTTAAAAAATTTTATCATATTTGATCCAGCCATACAGAAACACAAATATTACGTCACGATCAAAGTTTGAGTCTCGCACTGTACAGAAACAAAACATTGGGTTATTGTCAAACTTTCCTAAAATATATAGCGTGATTCATAACAAATACTAATGTTTCATAATAATGAATAATTACGTAGTTTGCATTGACATGTTGCATATTCTATAATTACTACTAACATTTTTCTTTTGTAACAATTGTACATAAATTTTTTTATGTTTTTATTAATTCAGAGACAATCTAAAAGTTTAGATAATTTTTTTCTTAAAATTTAAGCATTTTTGAAATTCTATATCTTATCTATGAGCAAAAGCCGTCTCACATACACTAATTAACACACTTTAACCTTGATTTGATAAATGTTCCATAATTTTGAACTGATCTTATATAAATGTGTTGTTAAGAAGCTGGTCAGTTGATAAACCGCAATGAAGTATTTTGTATTATTCTTTTTTGGACTAGCAACGGTCTACTGCGATGATGTGAATTTAGATAATTTTGCGGCCGGTAACAATAAATTTTCTTTTGATGTTTATAAAGTGAGTTACATAAATTTTTTCAAACGTTATTTCTGAATTACTGTATTTTAGGAAATTAAAGCAACTGAAAATGGAAACTTTTTGTTTTGTCCTCTTTCTGCCGAAATAATCCTCGGCTTGACGCGAGTTGGTGCTCGAGGTAAGACTGGCGCAGAAATGTCAAAAGCATTGCATCTGCCAGACGATGTTAACAAAATTGAACGCATTTTTAAGACACTGACGCCAAAACTAAAAAGCGACGAAGGATACACTTTAAATAGTGCTAATAGAATGTACCTGCAGATGGATTACGAAATTCGTAAAGACTTTATTAACATTGCTCAAAACTCTTTCTTAGCTGATGTTGAAAACGTCGATTTTAATAAAAAAGACGAAACTGCTGGCGCAATCAATCAATGGGTGTCGGACCAAACACACGGTAAAATCAAAAATTTGATAGATCCAAATATGTTCACCACAGACAGTAGAATTGTTTTGGTGAATGCTTTGTATTTTAAGAGCACTTGGAAGACTAAATTTAATGAACAGGATACTAAAACCAAGCCTTTCTATCTTAACAACAATAATCACGTAGACGTTGACATGATGGAAGTTACTAATTATTTTAGGTATTTTAATAATGAAGAACTAAAAGCAAAATTTTTGGAAATGCCTTATCTTGGTGATCAATACTCCATGGTGTTTGTTTTACCGCACGACAAGGAAGGGTTAGCAATATTAGAAAACAAACTGGAAGACGTTATAAATGAAACCCGAGGATATGAAGTAAAAGTTCACGTGCAAGTGCCAAAATTCAAAACTGAGTTTAAAGTAGAGCTAACGGGCGTACTAAAAAACATTAGTAATTTTTTTAAGTAGTAACTTTTTGACAATTTATTTTCAGTTAGGAGTTAAAGATGCTTTTACAGACTATGCCGATCTTACTGGCATCAGCGTGTCTAGCCAGGAACTTTTAAAAATTAGCGATGTTATTCAGAAAGCCGTCGTTGAAGTCGACGAAGAAGGAACTACTGCTGCAGCTTCTACTGCCGGTACTTATTCATTTTTGTGCTTAATGCACGGTCCACTAATCATCTTATTTCAGTGCACGTAGTTACTACTTACTCGTTGATTCAGCCTGTTATTCAAGAGTTTAATGCTGACCATCCTTTCATCTACTACATTAAAGGTCCAAACGGTGTTATGTTTATCGGTCGTTACGTACAAAAATAGTTGCAATTCAGTTTTGATTAAATATGTTTACTAAACAAACATTTTTTTGGAAATTTTTTGCAAGTCTGATTACGTCGTTATCGTACATAACGATTACAATATTTTAAAATAGAAGTGTTAACTATTTACTTAAAATGTGATAAAAACAACACTAAGTAACTATAATATAATTTGTTTTCAATAAAAAAATATTAAGATTCAACTGTGGCAAATTCTTAAACCTATTTTTAGTTCAAAGTAAAAATACTGCAGCTATATATGTAAAATTTTCGATAAATTTTATTTAAATAAACGAAATTTGTTTGCAGCGCCATCTCGTAGTTTAAAACAACTAAACTGTAAATAGTGTCAAATTCAAATGCCTACTTTCAATGTATTTACGTTGTGGTTTTAACCCGCGGTTTAATTAAGATCTTTTGGCGACCATAGAGACATCAACTTGTCAAAAGTTATTTATTATTTAAAAAACGATTTAGATTTCCGCCTTATTTAAATCTTTTTACAAAAAAATTTTTTGAAGACAAAATGTTTTAACATCTATGAAGTTATCTCAATGTCGATTTTTGTTACAGGCTGATTTTGATTCACCCGTGGGTTTGAGTGCTACTCGTTTCATAATTTTTAGCTCCCAGCTTAGATACGTCTGTAATTTTTCTTCACTGGATGCAGTTTGTGTTATTGGGTCTTCTTGCTAATGCTATCGATTGGGTCTCTTATCTGCAACGAAGATTTATATAATGAGCTACCGTTTGTTTCCGTGCGAATAATTAGCAGTGGAAAGCTCACCGGATTTCTATCTCCAGTGAATTACCACCGAGAGCAACTATCTTTACCTGAATTACAGTATATATGTTCCCTTAGTTTAATCACCAACTGCGATCAAAGGTGAGTACGTCAATCGGGGAAATAGAGCTCGCTAGTCGTATTTTACACTAAAAGACAATTTCATTCGTTTCATGGTGCATGAGCCATGTTGTCATTTTGAATTAGCAAATACTTAGTCCGCCAAGGATAACAAACTTTTACGCAATGTTAATAAATATATACATAAACATATACTTAACTTGTTTCTATAAAACTTTTTGAGAAAACGAACAGAGTTGATTCTAATGGCACGTCCTTCAAACCGACTGTAATAAAAACAGACATCTGATTGTGCGTGTGTTGCGTTTAATCTGCCCGATCATTCTAGCTTTTCAACCTTCTATTGAAGCGATTAAAGAGAAAGGTTGTTACGATAAACGTAAGCACTGCACTCGGTTGAAGTGCGATCAATTACCGGTAACTTAATTCACTACAAAGAAAGCAACGACAGCTCAAAATTTCGGAGAGTGGAAAGTAGGAAAAGTAACTAATAGGATTCGATGTGCCGATTGTAATTCAATTAAAAAAGCACCAAGACGGAAAAAGAAACTCCTGACGCTCGTTATCACTTGACAGACACTTAAGGTAAACAAATCGAACAGAAGTGTTAGAGGATTTTTATTGTGCCACTTGCTCCGAGTCGGATTGCTTAGCTGAAATAGAAAGCTAAGAAACGGTACGGTTCTCGGGCGCCAGATTTGTTCGATGAGTTTACTCTTTTGTTAGATGGCGTTGTTCGGGTAATTGCAGTGAAGACACGGTTGCGATTAGTAGGCGTGTGTTCGGCAAACGGTAACGTCGGTGACCAAACGTCATCAAATTTGATTGGTATCGACCTGTTCCTGTAATCGGGTGAAGATGCTCAGAGCCAATGCTCACTTGTACTTGTCCGTGAGTAGGTATTTCTTTGACCGTCGTGATGTGTTCTTATTTTCTTGTAATATGTCCGGACGAATGGTGGTCTTCGTCGCTTCCGTGTCAACAAGTAACTGAACACTTCTTCTATTGATCTTGCTATCGAGATAAATACGGTGCAATTTCTTTATCGACGATGCCATTTGAATTGTTATTTCGGGGGCACGGCTTGTTAAGGTCGACTTTCGCCCCATTCGGTCGACGTGCTCTAGTTTTTCTTTGGCTCTTCTGGTTTTCTTTTGGGCTTAGTACAGCGTCGTCGTACGGCTCACTTCGGCGCAGATCCAGCACGTCACTTCTCTTCTCCGAGTTTTCTCGTCATACACATCGCACTTTCTTCAATGCTTTCTTGTGTGTGCAAGGGTATTTCTGCGGCATCGGCACAGCCAAACTTATGCCTGCCTCGGTGCGACGCCTGTTTCACCGCCTGGAACTCTAAAGCATGGGTTAAAGCGTTAACCAACGTTTTTGGCCGAGCTAACCGAAAAGTCTGCTACGTTTTGCTGTCTCAGAGGCCGTCTACAAAGCTTTGAATAGCGAACTGCTTCAAGAGGGTATCTGGTGCTGTAGGATACACAAGCCGTGTCAATTTGGCGATGTCCTGAAGACTTTCCGCAGCTTTCTGAACCCGGCTTTTTATTTGGGCTTGATATACCTGTTGCAAATGAGCATCTCCATATCTCATTTCTAAACGTGAAGGTAATTTTTTTGTAGGTAGTCAGGAACAGTCGGCAAAATTGCAAGTGCTTCTCTACGTAAAGCCATTATTAAAGACTTCGCTTTCTGCTTGTTGCTCTAACCATTAGCTACAGCTGTGGCTTCAAACTGTTTGTGGTAGGTTGATCATGGAAGTTTACCACCAAAATTTGGAGGTAGAATCTAAAACTTGTGCGTGGCTTCTTCTCGATTAAATCTTCACTCGTGACACTTCCTTCACTCTGAAAATTCATTTGGTTCACTCTTTCTTCAAGCAGTTGTATTCTTTTTCCTAATTTTTGCTCTAGTTTGTCTTCTATGGTTCTTAAATTTTTTTGTAACTTTTGTTTTAATTTGTCTTCTATTTCTTCTATTTGGTCTTCTACCGCTTCTGCTAAATTTAAAATACCGCTTGGCATTTCTTCTTGGACAGGTTTAATCTGGTTTTCTACATTAATCTGTAGTTGTTCTTCTATGGTTTTTATTGGATTTCCAATACTATTATGCATTTCTTCTATCTGAGAATTTTCGCTAGTTTTTTTTCGCAAACCATTGTCGAGACACAGCTGGACACTCGGTATATTAGTCGTAGGGATAAACATCCTTGATTTCGAATGATTAGGTTTTGTTTCAGAAACGACGACGCTTTGATCTATGGACATCACTGTGGACAAACCGAGGTGTTCTATCAACAAGTTGCAACCGGCACCGCTGGATTACCCACACCCGCTGATCCAATGGGTACCGTGTCTTTGAAGGCGAAACGACGTTTAGAACGTGATCATTCCATTATTTTGCTTTAAATAGGATAGAATTCGATGATGTACTTATTTTTTATATATGTGCTTTTTAATTGTTTTTAGTGCCAAATGTATAACTTATGTACTTAAAAAATAAATCGTTGTTTTTAGATATTGGTGCGTATGAATTTATTCAGTTTTGTCCTGGTGTAATTTTGGTAATTAGTTTAATTATGTTTACGACATATTCAAATGTTAATTATTTTGTAGCGAACTGTACTTTTTGGTATTGTGCATTACGTAGATTCTGATACTTTATAATAATTTTGCCCAATTAACTTTTTTTGCGGGGGCAGTTTGGAAGGTGATTCGCTTTCGCGTTTTTGTGGCCGGGGTTATTAATTTTGAGGTATTGTTTCACAAATGTAATCAACATAAGTATTACTAGTCAGTACAATGTATCACACACTTTTGCTGCTTGATTCCGTCTTGCGGGATTCTCCGTTCCGTCGTCGGCAGTATACAGGGCGTTAATACCACCATTTGCAACAACGCAAGCCAAGCAGCGTATTAGAAGAGACACTTTATATCTTCTACTTTCGCTACTATTCTAGCCACTAGTTCTAATATGTTGTTTATTGGTGTCTCATATACAGAGGTCTTCATCTGCCTCCAGGAAAAGAATCTAAGGAAGCTAGGTTGGGTCTCCAAAGGTTGACTACACAACAGGACTTCCTCTCTCAATCCACTTATTCGGATACTCTCTATTTAATAGTGCTATGACTTAACTACTTGTGACGAAGAATTGTCGGTTAGGTAAGTGTTTGTGCTCATATTTTTCTATTTTTGCAATTTATAATTATAATTGTCGATGCTCGACTCGTTTTGCGACTGCATGGTAAACAAAGTAGTTGATCGAGTACTATTTAAACTCATTTAAAATGTAAGACATATTCAAACAGTAACATTAAATTAATCAACATGATGTTATATAAACTACCTACATTAAAAAATTTTGTAGCATTTATAATAAACTTTTTTTAAATTTTCGCTCTCAAAATCTCGTGCGGTTGGAGCAGTTTGTTCCAACTGCTCGTTGGCAGCTACGCCCCTGCGTCGAACTGTTTAAAGTAAGCTGCGCAAGTACTAGAGAACGTTTTGTGTTTGACGACTTTACCTTTTATGATCATAAAAAACGATGTTATCGCATAAAGAGTTAGAGAATGGCTTAGTTTCTGTAATTTGGTTGGTTACAGTCATTGGAGTGATTGCCAAATTTTTAAAAATTATAGCAACGCGTAACACGAATATGTTCATTGACCCTACATGCATTCCAGGCGACGTATATACGACGAGATGCCAAGAGGTTTACGTACTTTTAGAGGAACTTTCAGAATCCAATCAATGGCAATTAGCCTTATCTCTAGGACTGAATCGAAATTGTGTTTTTATATGCTCATTGGTAAAAGCTAACTAAAACCAAGATATTATTTGAGACGTCATGAATAAGTTTTGCCAGAAGATTTTCTCCTTTATCTGCTCAGGAAAGAAGATTTGCTTTGTGGTTTGACTACCAGTCCGACTTTGTCCAAGATGGTCACGGGTATTTTTGATACATTGAGTCTCGGATTCAAGCCTTATCGAGTTCTTATTTATCTTTGTAACTTGATGTGGTCTTAGGTCATAACTTTGCGGATTAAAGACAAAAAAACTCGTTGAGCATAGAAGGACCATGATGTCAAATGATAAAGGTATCATCAACGTATCTGTATTAGCACTTGGGTTTTAGATAAAATGTGGACAAATCTTTTTTTTTCAAAATCTTTTATAAATATATTAGCAACAACCGGTGAAAACGGAGAACCTATAGCGGCTTCTGATGTTAGTGAGTAAAACTTTTTTTGAAAAGTAAAATATGTAAAAGAACAATTGTCGATAGAGAGGTACTATGTCGCTTGAAATATTGTTCTTGTTGAATAAAAATCTAATAATGTTAATTGAATCAGGTACTGGCACGTTAACATAAAAACTAACCAGAATGTCAATCGGTTACAAACGAAAATTGTGCAACTTCTGAACAAAATCCTCCGAATTGAGTAGAAATGTATCAGTCTTTCCTGCTAAAGATTTTAATAAACTTGCAAGATTGTAGCGAGCCCCGGTAGCTTAGGTCTCGGCGTTGGATTTAAAGCGTTATTAATTCTATACGGGCTGTTGCGGATTAATTGTAATGGCAAACTGAAGCTTCCGGTAAGTCAAATTCAGGTAAATGCTCTGAAAATAAATTATTGATTGGAATTATTGATTTGAGAGATCTCAGTCCGAAACCAAAGCGTAGTGATGCCGAACGTATTAAATGATCCTAAGCCAACTTGGCTTACGTGATTAATCCATGCGCCAACCTCAACTACGTTAAGAATTGAAAACGTGTTTTTGAAAATAACGTTATGAGTCGAGAATGTCAGAGTACGTTCGTGGGTATTGTTAGTCGGTTTAAACGGAATTACGGTATCAGAATCCGTCCAAGAAAGAGTTAGATAGGACAAAGCAATAAGTCGCAAAATATTATTCGGGTAAACACAGGATCAGGTAAAAAGTTCTACCAGGACTAGATCGTGGAAGGGAAGCTTTCTACCAGTAGCGGGTCGCGGCAGAGAAGGAAGTTTTCAGTTTTGACGGCGGCACTTATTTCTTATTTCGTTACGGTTGATTGATCTTAAGCAGGGAAAAGTCGCGTGCTTCGAAGCGATAGAAGCAGTCCGCAGCAGAGTCCATATCTAAATCTCAGACAGTTTCGTTACATATCACCCTCTTCTGGGCGAAGACACGAACACGGGAGATTACGGAATGAGATTGACATAAATTGTGTTTTTACTTGTAACTGGCGGTGGCTTAATTACCAGTTCGTGTTCCTTAGATATCTTGGTTAATACGTGTCGGCTCGGTACAGCACCTAACTAGAAGAGCAAATCCGGTTGCGGCTCTTGTTCAGTTCTTATTGCGGTGTCTGGCGACAAAATTTCGTTTGTTGACGGAGGTATCGAACAACAAACTTCTGGTTTAGAGTTTGCGGTTCCTAACGCGACCACTTATTTGAGCATCGGGAAGCTGGGAACTTTGAAGTCAAGCGAGTTTAACAGTCAAGACAGTTTGTCTTCTTTTACTAATACCAGATTCTTCTCAGATCGATACGGTACTTGAACTGTAGGATGCGTTTTCTACTGGCGAGTTCAGTTTGCATATAGTCTGGATTCTTCCAAGGCTTGAACTGGTTCTGCTCGTACATACTATCGGTTTGACGTTCAGCGCCAGAGTTCTTTCTGTTACCTCCAACGTTGCATTATTTTTAGACAGAACATCAAGCCCAAGCAGAAGATCGGTTGTGAGATTGGTCCAGAGATTGACATTCAAGCGCGATGATTTGAAATCCATTGTTTTCAGGAAAGGAATAATTTCCGCGTGTTTTAGCAATGTTACCGTTTGCCAGTTCTACATTTGAACTTGCATAATGTCTGGTAGAGCCGGTATCTTCTAAAGCGCCAAACTCTTGTCCGCATACGGTAACAAGAACAAACAGTCAGAATCTACGGAAGCAACGGCACGCACAGCAGGTTTAGACCTAGAATGCACATTTTTAACGGTTTCTAACCAAGCAGTCCATTTCTGGTGGCTGGGGCTGTTCTTCGGTGTGATTTAAAGATCTAGAACGGTCACAAGGTGACGAATCTTGTACGACACATACTACTGGCACTTCTTACGGAATTATCGTCATTAGCTCGTGACTCGAAGCCTGGTATCTGTCTAATTTTTAACGGGTTATATCCTCGTAGTCGCAAACCACGCTTTTAATTCTTGTAGGTTAGTGAAGTCGATACGTTTTATATACAGTTTGCATAAACTCTGCAAATTCTCATATGTATATTCGTTGCAGTTAGGGTTTTCGGGGGAACTGTCTATGACGGCGCATAAGCGTTTCTATTGCATTAATGTAATATCCGGCTTTTTCTCCATTTCTTTGTAAACCGTTGTGTATCATTTCTTACAAATGGTAACGGTATCGTGGTCCTATAAAACAAAAGTCGAAAAATACTTACAAAATCGCTCCATGTTTCGGTCTCAGAAGCATTGCGTTTTGGTACGACTTTTGCAACTTTTCTATGCTTTCGAAAAATGAAACAGGTTTTGCCGTTGAACTGGATTCTCTATTTACGGATGTTGTCACACAATTGCGCAGCTTCACTTATCACTACTGTTGGTGCAGATGCTGTTAACGGGTTTGGGGAAGGCGATCGGGAAGTATTACGGTTTTCAGGGCAGGTTGCATCCAATTTATGTATTTTTATATGGTGCGTCAACTCTTCATTTTGAATTACACTCATCCACTTAAACCATAAGACGGTTATCGGGATTGCTTCTGAGACTTCTTCAGGCTCAAACATCTTGGATTTTCCAACAAGGTATCTCGGGCGCCAATCAATGTTGTTCTATGCTCAGATGCGGGTAGCTGAGGTCTAGGCTTTACATTTAAAGCGTTATTGATTCTATACGGATGCTAGGCAAACTGAAGCTTCCGGTGAGTCAAATTCAGGTAAATGTTCTAGAAATGAATTATTGACTGGAGTTATTGATTTTAGAGATCTCAGTCCGAAACCAAAGCGTAGCGATGCCAAATGTATTAAATAGTCTTAAGCCAACTTAGCTTGCGTGATCAATCAATGCGCCAATCTCAAATTTATTAAAACATAAAAACGTGTCTTTGCAAATAACGGTATGAGTCGAAAATGTCAGGGTAGGATAGTAAGTATCCCGTGTGGGGTTACCTCCAACCCCCATCGGGCGCGTCCCCAGGTGGCGGATAGGGGAACGCCTTCTTTAAGAAGGTAGGAGGCTTTGCCTCCCGCGGACCAACAGGAAAGAACCCGATGTTAGCATTTGGAAACCCTCAAGACACTGCAAATGTGCGGTAGGGGAGGTAGCGTCCTCGAGGTGACCTAGCTGAGCTGCACCTTGCTTCAACTAGACTTGGGTGCAACTCCTTCCTTTACAAACTCAACTGTGGAGCCCTTCCTGTAGCTCCAAATTTCTTGATTTTTTCGGACTAAAGCTATTAGGTTAACCGAGGGCTAAGGTCCCACTATCTTCTCTTTCTCAAAAAAAAAAAAAAGAGAAAAAAAACCTGCCGGTAGGGATAAAACGGATCTTTTCATAAACATGGCGGAATTTAAAACATATGATATACCCCAGGAGGGTAGGCTAAGGCCGGAATCTCTCCCTGGTCAAGCACCAGGCTGCCCCACGGATTCTGGGGGAGGGGCAAAATTACGCTACCTAATGCAAGTATTAGTGAACATGTCACAACCCACTTAAATATAACAGGACGAAACATACAAAGAAGCTACTCGTGGGGAGGAGCTGAAAAAAAAGGAAAATGGGACAAAATTCTGATACTTTTATAGATGAGCAAATATACAAAAAGAAAACTAACCCGGTAGCATAGGACCTGACACAAACTATTAATGTACTTACTTCATTAATAATAGATCTCGAAAAACATGTACAAGCTAATAATAATACACAAAGAACAATTAAAGGTCTATCAGCAAGATTAACTAACAAGGCCGAAAGTAGTTATGTAGTGAGGATTCTGGATCACTCGGGTAAGATCGGCGGGAGATCGTAAAATTTCGTTGCTATCGTTTTGTTTCGGGTATGCTCGAGTTGCATTTGGATTTTGTAAGTCGGGATAGATCGTATTGGTGGTGGGGGAGTCGTAAAGAATTGTAGGAGTCGTTTCGTTTCGGTAATGATCGGATGTAGGTCAGTCGGCGAAGTTCGTAGTGATGGTGGGGATGCTATTGTATGTATATAAAGGTAATATTTGTAAAGATTTAATACTAGTATCTTCTTCTTTTTAATAAACTTAAGAAAAAAATAAAGATGGAATCATTTTTTGTAAACTTGAACGAAACTTCTCATTTGGTTCCTTATCTAAGTGCTAGAAGTCTATTAATAAATGAGCAGTATAAAATAAAGTGTTTTAGTAAAATGGATGGTAAATTTGGGGAGCAAGTAATTGTCGAATGCCAAGATTTTAAAGTACCTCTACCGCAAAGATTTATTAACAAGTTTTCGATTGAAGACATAAACCAAATTAATAGTTTGATTGGTTCGGGAAAAAACATCTATCTCGTGAGCCGAGGAGCTGTTGGTGAAACAACAAACATTGAATTTATTCAAAAATAAAATAGAGTTATAATGTATGACATATGTAAATATTTAAAAAATGTAAAGTAGAAATAAACAATAAATGTTTGAATTAATAATACGTTTTTTATTTTACTATTACAGATTTTATCATACCTTAGTTAACATATTAGAAAGTAGCTTAATCTATTGTTATTTATGTAATACTGTTTTTGTTTATCCAGCTGTTGTGAGTTTCATCAAAGCCTAACCACTTTACATACATTTTAGTTCCTTTCTTTCGTAAAATTCTTTCAATTAAGTACGTATCCGGATGTTTAACTTTTTGCAATTCCATTTCATAAAAACCTCCTAAAATAGCATCCCCTTTTATGTCTTTTAGCAAATAGGTAGTTGGGTTAGTTAGTTTAACTTTCCTAATTATAAAAATTTCATTAGACCAATTAGGAGTATACCCCTTTTCAAATGCATTTCTGTATTTGCTAATTCTTACATAATCCCCCAACAAAAATTTGTTATTTTTGTTTGCTATTTTTATGTGTGAGTATGCAGATTTTAAAATAGATTTTTCGTTGTGTTTGTTAACCATCGATGGTTTCATTTTAATTGTACGATGATAAGTGTTATTGTATAGATTTGTAATATCATCTAATATGTTTATCCATTTGTAATTACCCTGTAAACTAAATCGTTTCCACATTATGTTTTTCAAAGTTCGATTAACACGTTCTACAATTGATGCTTTTTTTGTACTAAACGTACTATAGTGATTAACATTATACTTTTTCATCAAGTTTTTGAATGTACTATTGTAAAATTCTAATCCTTCGTCTGTTTGTATGTTTTTTGGCAAATGCTTTAAACGTGATAATATTTTTTCCATTGCGTCAGTAACATGTTTTGCATTTTTTAATTTTAAAGGAAGTGTCCATACATATTTCGAAAAGCAATCAATTACAACAAGTATGTATTTAAATTGGTTGTTTTGTTTTGAAAACGAAATCATATCGACAAGATCAGCTTGCAATGTTTCATTAATACCTTTTATTATAACCCGACGTCTTTTGAAATTTCTTCGTGCAGGTTTATGCAATTCTAAAACTATATCTCTTTTTATAGAAGAAGGAACAGATTTTTTTGTTGCTTTTCGTCTAGGCATTTTTACACTGAACCACTTTCTATTTTGACAGGACATTTAACTACTATTTCAACATATAACGTTTTCAAATATCTTATAGCAGTTTGATTTTCGTGATTGCGTATTTCAAACGATATCTTGTCTCCTAATTTAAGTCGATGATTAGCAACTTGCTCGTTTGTATAAGGTTTTCCATTTATCTTTAGTATAACGTTTTCAAGATTTATAGATAAATTATCAATTATACCATTTTCTAATGGGAATGAATAAGAACTTTTGTCTGACCATATCAGATATTTATTATCTAGAAGTCTGTTTGTCTGAAATAATAAAATATGGTTGTAAAACATTGTTTTATGTGTATCATTTTGCACTTTTTCAACAGATATTTGATTATGTTTAATTATATGGCGACCAAATTTATCTAAAGTCATTGTTTTATTCAATTATTTGTGCTTCGCGTAGTTCTTCTATAATAGAGACGATTTCGTTTGTGTGACCTGTATGGCCTGCTGTTTCAGATGCTACTAACAACCTCAATCTATCAACTAATTCGTTTACATCATCCCAATAAACATAATCAGTATCATGATTGTTAACTTCTTTAAACATTCCTTTTCCTATTGTTTTTTTGAATCTTTTTGGTGTTTCTACATACCCAGGCTGTACAAAATATAGAGGAGCAATAATAGATTTATATTTGTCAGATCGTGTTCCTTGTATTTGACCATTAGGATCAAAGTTACTTCTGCAAGCATTACTAATATCTAAAATTTCTTTGTATATATGCTTGCAAAAAGTTAAACATCCGGATACGTACTTAATTGAAAGAATTTTACGAAAGAAAGGAACTAAAATGTATGTAAAGTGGTTAGGCTTTGATGAAACTCACAACAGCTGGATAAACAAAAACAGTATTACATAAATAACAATAGATTAAGCTACTTTCTAATATGTTAACTAAGGTATGATAAAATCTGTAATAGTAAAATAAAAAACGTATTATTAATTCAAACATTTATTGTTTATTTCTACTTTACATTTTTTAAATATTTACATATGTCATACATTATAACTCTATTTTATTTTTGAATAAATTCAATGTTTGTTGTTTCACCAACAGCTCCTCGGCTCACGAGATAGATGTTTTTTCCCGAACCAATCAAACTATTAATTTGGTTTATGTCTTCAATCGAAAACTTGTTAATAAATCTTTGCGGTAGAGGTACTTTAAAATCTTGGCATTCGACAATTACTTGCTCCCCAAATTTACCATCCATTTTACTAAAACACTTTATTTTATACTGCTCATTTATTAATAGACTTCTAGCACTTAGATAAGGAACCAAATGAGAAGTTTCTGTTCAAGTTTACAAAAATGATTCCATCTTTATTTTTTTCTTAAGTTTATTAAAAAGAAGAAGATACTAGTATTAAATCTTTACAAATATTACCTTTATATACATACAATAGCATCCCCACCATCACTACGAACTTCGCCGACTGACCTACATCCGATCATTACCGAAACGAAACGACTCCTACAATTCTTTACGACTCCCCCACCACCAATACGATCTATCCCGACTTACAAAATCCAAATGCAACTCGAGCATACCCGAAACAAAACGATAGCAACGAAATTTTACGATCTCCCGCCGATCTTACCCGAGTGATCCAGAATCCTCACTACATAACTACTGCCGAAGATCTAAGAAAGACCTCCATCACTAATCTGCTTGAAAAAATCAAGTATGAAAAAATAGAAAAAATTATGATTGACGTAGACTTGCAAACGGAGGATATAAAAAAGGTGCCAGAAAACAAAAGGGAAATGTCAACACAAACGGTAGAATGGACAGAAGATAGAAAAAGTAAATACACTAGACTTCGTTAAAGACTTTAAGGACTGGAAAGAAATAGAAAATAAGGAATGGGAAACTAATATATTCAAGAAAACACATATAAAAGATGTCAATCTACTGGCAGAGGAAAACTCAGCGGTTAAAACAATTTGGATAAAAGACAGAGAAGAAGCTAAAGATGGGGGACTATACAAGATGTTTCTACAGAAGTATCCAGAACTCATAGAGACAAAAGAAGACTTCGAGGTACTCGAAAAGTGTTCAATCTTAAAAAATACAATAGAGATTAAAAATAGTAAAAATATATGGGATAAGCTAGTGCTGTTAAAACAAGAAACATTGCAAGATAAGAAAATATATAAACCCGGCCAGCAAAAAAGCAACACAAGCGGGAAAAATAACGCAACGGAACGACCAACATATGCATTAATACTCAAAAGGGAAGGAGCCAACTTTAACGATACGCTAAACGGAATAAAAAACTTAGTAAAGAACAGTGAGGTTAGAAAGAACATAAAAAACGTCAGAAGCACAAAAGAAGGAAAAATGTTAATAACACTAGATAAAGATGATCATGCACTGGACACGTTAAAAAAACTAATAGAAGAAAAAAGCGATAATATTAACATAATAAAAGCAGGAGAAAAACAAAGACCAAAAAAATACATAATAAGAGGAATGGGCGCAACGATAACCAAAGAAGAAATACAATATGAAGTTGCGAAGGAAATAGGATTAGAAAACCCTACAGAAATTAAAATAGGAGAAATAAGGCCTAATAGAAATAACACAACAGCGGCGACGGTTGCCATAAATAGCAAAAATTCTAAAAATGAAGACACCGAAAGGTGGTTTAAAATAGGGATGAACATGTGCAAAATGGAAAGACACATAATCCTGACAAAATGCTACAGATGTTCGTCCTATGACCATATAGGGAAAGATTTTACAGGACCAAATAGAGGAAAATGCTGCTACAAATGCGGAGAAGATAATCATATAGCAAATAATTGCACACAAGAAGGAAAGTGCATATGGTGTACTGAAAAGGATCATTTTGCAGGCAGCACTAGTGCAAACTATACAAAGCACGACTGTTTAAGAAAAAAAAAACAAATAAGAAATGCAAAGGAAATAAGAAAGAAAGAAGAGAACACCAATCTAGTCTAAAAAAAAAACTACAGCAACAATGCCAAACACAATTAAAATCCTACAAATAAACACCAATAGAAGCAGAAATGCAATCAACTTAGTTAAACAAAAAATGTTTGAAGAAGACATAGATATAGTATTAAGACAAGAACCCAACAAAAAATGGTGTAAGGTACAAAATTCTAGTCAAGCACTAATTGCTAGTCATAACTGTGATAGTTTTATAATTACTAATAAAAACGTGATAGCTAAATGTGATATAGATGTTGTGAGTGTACTTTTTAAAAATATTTTATTTATTTCAGCATATTTTTCACCGAATGGCGAGGATAAAGATTTTAAAAAACTTTTGTATAATATAGATTTGCACATACAGAAATACGGAAATAAGAAAGAAATTGTAATAGGAGCAGGCTTAAACGCTAAAAGTGACATTTTTGGATCTAATAAACAAAATAAAAGAGGAAAGGTGTTAGAAGAATGGATTCAAAGCCATGAACTAATTCCGATAAACAAAGGAAAAATTCCTACCTACGAAACACAAGAAGGATGCTTAATTATTGACATCACAATTGCATCAGAAAAAATAGCAAATCAAATAAAACACTGAAAAGTTAATAGAGAAGAGAACTTTAGTGATCACAATAACATAACATACGAAAAAAAGAAAATAATAAAATGCAAAAAAATAAACAAAAAACTAAATATAAAACGATGGAAGCTAGACCAAAAAAGCATAGAGCTAATAATTAAAAACGAAGAAAATTTTACAATAGAACATATATTCAAAAAAAAGTAAATAAAGCAGAGTATTTTATAGAAACATTAACAGAGAAATGTAACATGTATTTAAAAAGTTACAAAAATAAAGGAACAAGAAAACCAATGTACTGGTGGACAAAAGAAATAGCAGAGGCAAGAAAAAGAACAAACAAAGCAAGAAGAGCATTAACGAAAGTAAACAGTAAATCAAACCAAGAAAACGAAAAAACATGCGCACACAATAGATACAGAGAAGCAAGAAGGGACCTAAAGAAACTAATAATTAACGAAAAAAGAAAGAAATGGGATGAGCTATGTACAGAACTAGAAAACGATATATGGGGAAGGGCATACCAAATTGTATCAAATAACCTAAAATTAGGAAAATGAATACTATTAGGCCAAAAAGAAACAAACGAGCAAATTACGAAACTTTTTCCAATACACGAAAAAGAATTAAAAAAAGGAATAACGGCAAAACAAACTTTCGATAATATAACAGAAGACGAAATAATAAAACAGGCCAAAACAATAAAAAACAAAAAGTCATCTGGACCGGACGGAATCCCCCCAGAAATTATAAAAGAATATGCTTTAGCACATCCAGGCAAGTTGGCATATTTAATAAATTATTACCTAGGCATAGGCGAATACCCCAGAATATGGAAAAAGGCCAAACTGGTGCTGATACCAAAACCATTGAAAGAAGACCAAAACGAAATAAAATATAGGCCAATATGCCTATTAGACGTCATGGGCAAACTCATGGAAAAAATTATAAAAAACAGGTTGCTCGAAGAAATGGAAAAAGAAAACGTATTACATGAAAATCAATATGGGTTCACTAAGGGCAAAAGTACAATCGATGCAATAAGCAAAGTGATGGAAAGGCCAAATGAGATAATGGGAAAGTGCGCAAAAAACAGAGATATATGCATACTTACTACACTAGACATTAAAAATGCCTTTAATATGGTACTCTGGAATAAATTATGTAACGACATTAATGAACTTAAAATAAGCGAATATCTTAAAACCATATTAAAGAGCTATCTAAATGATAGGAAAATTGTAACAGAGTATGGAGATGAAGTAGAGATAACATGCGGTGTTCCTCAAGGGTCAATTTTAGGACCAATACTTTGGAACATGTACTACAACAAAATCTTAAAAGAAGATGTCGGCCCATACGCGAGAACAGTCGCTTTCGCCGATGACCTGGCTCTAGTTACATGGAGCAAAACAAAAGAACAAGTTCTAAATAGAACAGAATACGCGATTGCAAGAATTGAAAAAAATCTAAACGAGATGGGTTTATTTCTAGAACATGACAAAACCGAAATTATAAATATGGTGGAAAAAAGAAATACACAAGGAACACAAATTAAGATTGGGGATAACACAATTAACAGCAAAAAAACAACTAAAATATCTGGGTATATACTTGGATACAAATATAAAAATGACAGAGCATGTTAAAAACTTAAAAACCAGGACAGAAGACGTTATAAAAGCGATTTACAGGATAACACGTAACGCAAGTGGGCCAAAATCAAAAAAGAGGAAAATTCTGTGTAATGCTGCACTGTCTATCGTACTATATGGTACACCAACGTGGGATAAAACAATTAAATTTAAAAAATACGTAAATATACTAACAAACATAAATAGAAAACTAGCGCTAAGAACAACGTCGGCATACCGTACAGCACCGACACAGGCAATAGAAATGATTGCCAGAATGCCGCCGATAGACCTACAAGTACAGCTGAGATCAAAAGTGTACAAACATAAAAAGAATAAAATTTATATCGCGAAAGCCAAAGAAGATATGATGGAAGAGTGGCAAAAGCGATGGGATAAATATAATGGATGGACAAAAATCTTCATCAAAGATGTTAAAAGCTGGTACTACTTAAAGTGGGGTGAAACGGATTACCACATCACACAAGCAATGACGGGACACGGAGTTTTTGGAAAATTTTTGCATCGCATTGGTAAACAAGAAACGGACACCTGTTTTTACTGCGACTCTGAAGACGGACCAGAACATACTTTATTTATATGCCCCAAATGGGACATAGTACGGACGCAAACGGAAAATAAATGTAATGCAAAATTACACAAGGAGAACATTGGTGAGAAGATGATGGAATCAGAGGTCTTATGGAAGTACATAACTGAAATGCTAAGATATATAATGAAAGGTAAAGAGGAAACAGAGAAAATAGTAAAAAAAGGATAGCAAGTATTTGTTAGTTGATTTAAGCGGATTTACGATATCAGGATCGGTTCCAGAAAGAGTTAGCTATGTACCAAGCATTAAGTCATATAGGATAGGAGCTTTTATTCTGCTTTTCGTTACGATTGGATGATCTTAAGCAAGGAAAAGTCGCGCGCTTTGAAGCGGGGGAGATGGTTAGTAGCCGAGAGACTTTTTTATAAGTTTGAAAAGTGCTCTTTCAATAGATGAAGAAGGATCTTTGAAACTTACTTAATACGACCCGTCCGCGAGAAGATTATGTAGATCTTGTTATCATAATCTAATCGGTTTATAATAACCGTGGCGTTCCTTTGTCAGCTTTAAGAATGACTAGAAATTCCGTTTTTTTTAAGTTTTTGCGGATAAACAATTTGACCTTCTGGTATTGTCAATGTTTATTATTTGTCTAATTTGAATTTCTTGAATAGCATCGCGAACGGCCACGAATGATTGCCGATCGCATTCGCTAACAAGCCTAGTTTACACCGCTAACTGTTTCATTCAAACTACCCAATGTGTCCAGTTTTTTTGTTCAGTTACGTGTAGATCGCGAACGAATTAAAGTAAGTTAAGCAATACATTGGTTTGTAATTTTTCTGAGGATCTAATAAAGATGTTACTTTCAATTTATTTGTTTAAACTTTTATGTTGTCATCATAGTGTCGATTAGGTACACATAAATTTAATTTTTAAAATTTTTTATCATATTTGATCCAGCCATACAGAAACGCAAATATTACGTCACGATCAAAGTTTGAGTCTCGCACTGTACAGAAACAAAACATTGGGTTATTGCCAAACTTTCCTAAAATATATAGCGTGATTCATAACAAATACAAATGTTTCATAATAATGAATAATTACGTAGTTTGCATTGACATGTTGCATATTCTATAATTACTACTAAAATTTTTCTTTTGTAACAATTGTACATAAATTTTTTTATGTTTTTATTAATTCAGAGACAATCTAAAAGTTTAGATAATTTTTTTCTTAAAATTTAAGCATTTTTGAAATTCTATATCTTATCTATGAGCAAAAGCCGTGTCACATACACTAATTAACACACTTTAACCTTGATTTGATAAATGTTCCATAATTTTGAACTGATCTTATATAAATGTGTTGTTAAGAAGCTGGTCAGTTAACAAACCGCAATGAAGTATTATGTGTTATTCTTTTTTGGACTCGCAACGGTCTACTGCGATGATGTGAATTTAGATTATTTTGCGGCCGGTAACAATAAATTTTCTTTTGATGTTTATAAAGTGAGTTACATAAATTTTTTCAAACGTTATTTCTGAATTACTGTATTTTAGGAAATTAAAGCAACTGAAAATGGAAACTTTTTGTTTTGTCCTCTTTCTGCCGAAATAATCCTCGGCTTGACGCGAGTTGGTGCTCGAGGTAAGACTGGCGCAGAAATGTCAAAAGCATTGCATCTGCCAGACGATGTTAACAAAATTGAACGCATTTTTAAGACACTGACGCCAAAACTAAAAAGCGACGAAGGATACACTTTAAATAGTGCTAATAGAATGTACCTGCAGATGGATTACGAAATTCGTAAAGACTTTATCAACATTGCTCAAAACTCTTTCTTAGCTGATGTTGAAAACGTCGATTTTAATAAAAAAGACAAAACTGCTGGCGCAATCAATCAATGGGTGTCGGACCAAACACACGGTAAAATCAAAGATTGGGTAGATCCAGATATGTTCACCACAGACAGTAGAATTGTTTTGGTGAATGCTTTGTATTTTAAGAGCACTTGGAAGACTAAATTTAATGAACACGATACTAAAACCAAGCCTTTTTATCTTAACAACAATAATCACGTAGACGTTGACATGATGGAAGTTACTAATTATTTTAGGTATTTTAATAATGAAGAACTAAAAGCAAAATTTTTGGAAATGCCTTATCTTGGTGATCAATACTCCATGGTGTTTGTTTTACCGCACGACAAGGAAGGGTTAGCAATATTAGAAAATAAACTGGAAGACGTTATAAATGAAACCCGAGGATATCAAGTAAAAGTTCACGTGCAAGTGCCAAAATTCAAAACTGAGTTTAAAGTAGAGCTAACGGGCATACTAAAAAACGTTAGTAATTTTTTTAAGTAGTAACTTTTTGACAATTTATTTTCAGTTAGGAGTTAAAGATGCTTTTACAGACTATGCCGATCTTACTGGCATCAGCGTGTCTAGCCAGGAACTTTTAAAAATTAGCGATGTTATTCAGAAAGCCGTCGTTGAAGTCGACGAAGAAGGAACTACTGCTGCAGCTTCTACTGCCGGTACTTATTCATTTTTGTGCTTAACGCACGGTCCACTAATCATCTTATTTCAGTGCACGTAGTTACTACTTACTCGTTGATTCAGCCTGTTATTCAAGAGTTTAATGTTGACCATCCTTTCATCTACTACATTAAAGGTCCAAACGGTGTTATGTTTATCGGTCGTTACGTACAAAAATAGTTGCAATTCAGTTTTGATTAAATATGTTTACTAAACAAACATTTTTTTGGAAATTTTTTGCAAGTCTGATTACGTCGTTATCGTACATAACGATTACAATATTTTAAAATAGAAGTGTTAACTATTTACTTAAAATGTGATAAAAACAACACTAAGTAACTATAATATAATTTGTTTTCAATAAAAAAATATTAAGATTCAACTGTGGCAAATTCTTAAACCTATTTTTAGTTCAAAGTAAAAATACTGCAGCTATATATGTAAAATTTTCGATAAATTTTATTTAAATAAACGAAATTTGTTTGCAGCGCCATCTCGTAGTTTAAAACAACTAAACTGTAAATAGTGTCAAATTCAAATGCCTACTTTCAATGTATTTACGTTGTGGTTTTAACCCGCGGTTTAATTAAGATCTTTTGGCGACCATAGAGACATCAACTTGTCAAAAGTTATTTATTATTTAAAAAACGATTTAGATTTCCGCCTTATTTAAATCGTTTTACAAAAAATTTTTTTGAAGACAAAATGTTTTAACATCTATGAAGTTATCTCAATGTCGATTTTTGTTACAGGCTGATTTTGATTCACCCGTGGGTTTGAGTGCTACTCGTTTCATAATTTTTAGCTCCCAGCTTAGATACGTCTGTAATTTTTCTTCACTGGATGCAGTTTGTGTTATTGGGTCTTCTTGCTAATGCTATCGATTGGGTCTCTTATCTGCAACGAAGATTTATATAATGAGCTACCGTTTGTTTCCGTGCGAATAATTAGTAGTGGGAAGCTCACCGGATTTCTATCTCCAGTGAATTACCACCGAGAGCAACAATCTTTACCTGAATTAAAGTATATATGTTCCCTTAGTTTAATCACCAACTGCGATCAAAGGTGAGTACGTCAATCGGGGAAATAGAGCTCGCTAGTCGTATTTTACACTAAAAAACAATATTATGGTGCATGAGCCATGTTGTCATTTTGAATTAGCAAATACTTAGTCCGCCAAGGATAACAAACTTTTACGCAATGTTAATAAATATATACATAAACATATACTTAACTTGTTTTTATAAAACTTTTTGAGAAAACGAACAGAGTTGATTCTAATGGCACGTCCTTCAAACCGACTGTAATAAAAACAGACATCTGATTGTGCAAATGGTGCGCAACCGGAACTGGTTCAGTGTCTGTCTACGTGCGCCGTTGCGTTTCATCTGCCCGATCATTCTAGCTTTTCAACCTTCTATTGAAGCGATTAAAGAGAAAGGTTGTTACGATAAACGTAAGCTCTGCACTCGGCTGAAGTGCGATCAATTACCGGTAACTTAATTCACTACAAAGAAAGCAACGACAGCTCAAAATTTCAGAGAGTGGAAAGTAGGAAAAATAACTAATAGGATGTCGATTGTACTTCGATTAAAAAAGCGCCAAGACGGAAAAAGAAACTCCTGACGCTCGTTATCACTTGAGAGACACTTAAGGTAAACAAATCGAACACAAGTGTTAGAGGATTTTTAATGTGACACTTGATCCGAGTCGGATTGGTTAGCTGAAATAGAAAGCTAAGAAACGGTACGGTTCTCGGGCGCCAGATTTGTTCGATGAGTTTACTCTTTTGTTAGATGGCGTTGTCCGGGTAACTGCAGTGAAGACACGGTTGTGATTAGTAGGCGTGTGTTCGGCAAACGACAACGTCAGTGACCAAGCAAGCATGCAGAAACAGTATTAACCTCCGTCCGTTCGGTAGAAGGGATTGTTCGGGTTTAGGATATTCGGTGAACAGACGTGGTTTAGAGTGGAACCGGTAGCCGTGCAAACATTTTTCAACACGTTACTGGAACCCAGTGTTGACGGCGTGTTACGCAGGTTAAAGCCCGACACTACAAACACGACACTCGGTAAGGGATAGAGTGGAACCAATAGTGCGAAATTCTGTCAACACGTTACTGGAAAACAGTGTTGACGGCGTGTTACGCAAACCAAAGCCCGACACTACAAACACAACGCCCAGTGAGGAGGGTTAGAGAAAGTTAGACGGGGAGCTGTATCTCCCGGAGGTTCGCTTAATATAATTAAAGCAGCCTACCTTTGGTTCAACTGCTGCATTAGAATCTTAATTCTAAGTGATAACATAGTCTGCTTAAATAGCCCCGTTGAATCGGTTTTCCACCTCCTAGTTTTTTCTATGATTTCAAATTTTTCTGCTGGGTTGAATATTTTATTCTAAACTTAATCTAAGATGAAATGCTTAGGCCGCTTGTGTCTAAGCATGTTATCTCTGTCGTAGTCCCAAAGCCGCCAGACGAAGAGTTTGGGATAGGCCGCAAGGTCTGCATGTTGCGCAGCTGAGGATTGGCGGACAAAATCTGCAATCTTCAGGATGTCGAGTTCTTGATGGAACCGGTCTGCACGTACGAACCAGGGAGCATCTGCAATCATTCTGAGGTTCTTGTTTTGGAAGATTTGAATCCTACTTGTGCTGCGCATGTCGTGGATGGGCGGATGATAGTCTTATAGATGAGTAGTTTGTTATCGATGTTGAGGCGGCTGTTGCGGCACAGGATCGGATATAACTTAACCAGTAGGCCGTTCGAAAAGGTGAGCTTCTAGGTGATGTGGGATTTCGATAGCAATTTGTTGTATAGAGTGAGGCCGAGATACATATTTGGTCTCGTCCACCCAGAGGACGTCGTTGCCTTTGATGTGGAGGCGACTTGTGGGTTCAATGTTTCTTCGGTTGAAGAAGACGACGGTTCTTTTTGTTGGGTTGATTTTTATTCTCCAGTCGTCGTACCAGGTGTCTATCGAGGTGAAAGCTATTTGAAGATTTCTCTCGGCTTAAGCGGGCGAGCGGGATGTTGCTAAAAAGGCAGTGTCGTCAGCGTAGAAAGTGTAGGTAAGTCCGTCAATTTTTGGGACGTCTGCGGTGAAGAAATTGTATAAAAGTGGAGAAAGCGTAGATCCTTGAGGAATGTCGGCTTGTATGTGACGTAGAGTGGATGTGGCGGTGCGAAGTTTTATCGCAAACGAGCGTCGATTGATGAAGGAACCGATGAGTTAAACCATGGAAACGTTGATGGCTAGACGGTGCATCTTGTAGAGCAGGCCGCGATGCCAGACCTTGTCGAACGTCTTCTCGATGTCGAAGAAAACGCCGCCGGTGACGTCGCGGAGGTTGAAACCGTCGGTGATCTGCTCCACGACGCGGAGGGCTTGGTGGACCGTTGAATGTTTTTTGCGAAAACCGAACTGTTCTTGGGGGATAATTTGATTGGTATCGACCTGTTCCTGTAATCGGGTGAAGATTATTCTTTCCAATAGCTTATCAAGCGTCAGAAGTAAGCTAATTAGACGGTAGTTTTGCGGAATGACGTAGTCTTTCCCGGGTTTGGGAATGATTATGATGTCCGCGGTTTTCCATTAATGTGGAAAGCGTCGGAGCCTTAGGCAAGCGTTGAAAATCGCGGTTAAGGTAGATATACCTTTTTTAGGAAAAAGTTTGAAGGCTTTGTTGGGAATGTCGTCGTTCCCGGGAGCTTTGCGTAGTTTGAAATTTTCTATTTCCGCTTCGATTTCTTTGGGCTCGTTTGGGTTGGCCGTTAGAATGCTTCTGACTTCGCGGTAGATAGCGTTCGTGCGACGGAATTTGTCGTCTGAATGGTTTGCTCTGAATGTCCAGATCCGTGTACACTAGACCTCGGAGGCCGTGAATAGCAGGCATGGGAGGATTGTTCATGTTTTTAAGGATGTTAGTCATTTGCCAGACGCTGTGGTCTTGTAAATTTAGTGACTGAGGTTTGTCATTGAAAAGAAAATTGCGATGTTGTTCGATCTGAATTTGAATAGCGGTTTGAGCTGCGTTAAGAGCTCTTTTATCGTTTGGGTGGCAAGTACGTTACCATCTGCGTCTTAGACGGGTTTTCTCGGTGATCTGGTTTCGAATGTGAAGTGGAAGTTAGAGCAGATCGGACTTGGTTTTAGCGATAGTTTTTGTAGCTTTTGATGAGGTCTGTAAAACTGTCAATCGCGACTTGAAGTTGGGCGATGTTATCAATGACTGAGACTTGAGTAATAAGTTTACTGGGTTCGAATTGGAAAGATGACCACATGGAGATGTTCATTTCGAACTGAAGATTATCGTTTTCTGCTCGATCACCGAGTTGCAAGAGCACGGGCTCGTGGTCAGAACTGAGGTTGAAAACAGCAGTTAAATCGTAAAGTAGTCTGATTTTATTGAAAATGGTTATGTCAATGACATCAAAAAATCCGTTGCGGGGACGGATGGTAGGTTCGTAGGATTCGTCTACGACAAAATTTTGGATGCTGGCGAGATCCTGCAGAAGTCGACCATTGCGGTTCGATTTCCTGCTGTGCCAGTCTGGATGTTTCGGGCTAAGGTATCCTGCGAGAATTGTGGAGATCCTAGCGTTAAAAAACGCGTCTAAATCTGTGGGTATGACGTCTTTGGTAGGTGAGATGTAAGCAGCGCAGAGAACCAAGTTTCTGTTGTCTGCCGTGTTAATGAGGATTTGGGTTGCTGCTAGATTTTGAAGTTGTGGCGTTGGAATGTGGCGGTAGAAGATAGACCGTTTGACGTAAACCGCCGTATCTATCTATCTATCTATCTATCTATCAAGAGCGAAGTCGATGTTGCGGCGGTGGAGAAATTCCTGAAATTTAAGTTTTTTATTAAAGATACCGTTGGCGTTCGAAATCGCGATGAGAAGGGAGCTCGGTTTTCTTCGTCGTGCTGCCATTACTGGTTGCACGAACTGAGTTGGAGGAGATACTCTCTGATGAATAAGTGCTCTTCCTTGGTCATTTCGGTGTGGACAAACTTCTGCGTCTTCGTCTGTCCGGCGGTGGTGTTTGACGCAGGAACGGTGGGCTCAACCGGTCTCGTCACTTGAGCAAACGATACGGCTGAGTTCACCGGCGTAGCGAGTGCTCGAGGGGCAGCTGAAACAGGAGCTGATCGTTTACTTCGGTAGTTACTTACCTCTCGTTGTTTTGGATGGACCGGGCACCCCTTGTAGTTTGCCGGATAGTCGTTCCTGCAGTTGCAGCACGTGGCCGGACCGTCTTCTCGCTTCTTCGGGCACTCGTAACTGAAGTGGAACTCCAGGCATTTGACGGTAGCACTGCCCAATGTCGCCTCTGAGGTGGGGAGTCTCTACGCGGACATGTACGACTCCGATATCAGTAATGTCGAAGATCGTTTTTGCCTGCGGGGTTCTCCTGACCTGGACCAAAAGGAGTGGCGTTGGTCGCTTGGATCCTCCTGAAACCATACGAGTTATCTTAATAACATCTATACCTTTGCAACGAAGGTAGGCGGCGGTGCTGTCGATCGACGTGTCGCAATGCGACATCTCTCTGGTGACGGCTTTCAACGGTTGGTCTCCCTTCAGCTGGTAGGAGTGGAAATCCTGGCGAGCCTCTTCTAACATGTGCGTCGCAGTGCGCAAGTCTTCGAGGGTGGCGACGTGGATTGCGCCCGGGTGGTTTTTGCTCTGGAAACATCTACGTTTGATTCACATAGGATTTGCATGGCATGGCATGGCCTTACCGTAGCCCTTCTAGTTATGAAGGACAAACAGAGGAATCCCCTCCCTGCGAGTCGTCTCAGCGGGGTGCGCGGCTTCCGGCTTCTCATTCTTCATCTATGGGATTTTCAGCCACAAGTGTGGTGGTAGGCACGGCGGCGAGCTTGGTGGTGGGCACGGCAATTGAAGTTCCTGCGTTGAAACCCCGATTTTATTGCGGACGGTCAGAAGAAGGAAAACGATTTTAAGCAGGGATAACATGCGCTCTGAGGAGAGAAGCGGGGATAGCGCTCTGATGCCCGTTCGGTACCTAATGGAATCCTCTTAGATAATCAATACAATCTTCTTAATAATAAATAAACATAAATCAAACTTAATAGTAGCGAATACAAAATAAATAGAACGGAATACAGCAAAACTAGAATAAAACAAACGATGCGTTAATATAAAATAAATAGCAGAATTACATATAAAACTAAACTTATATTAGTAAAGGTTTGTTAAATTATGATAAGCAACACTTCGTACACGTAGGTAGTGCATGTATTAAGTTAGTTAACTTAATTTGATAAATACAAAAAAAAATATATTACAAATGTAAAATGATTACACAGTAAGAAGTAAAGCACATGAGTGATAATTTTAACTGATAATTACAAAAATTCTGATTAAGTTAATTGTGATAACATTCATATTGCAATTACGTAGTTCGTCGAACCTATTGGGTATGCAACACGTGTTACAGACATGAATTCAATTTGCAGCAATTTCAATTTTTTTATATAAATTAATGAAAACAATGTTTAATAAAGGAAAACAATGCTTCATTGACTAATTAATTCAATAATAAAACAATTCGATTGCTTATGTATGAGAAAAAATCTGTGCATAAATGTAAAATACCTGAATTTTGTCGGGTCCGCTAGTTTTAATATAGTAAAATGATAAGTTTGCATTTAGAGTTTATTAGTGTAGAAGTAATATGATGTAGATAAGATAAATCTTTGGAAATCGATATTTGATAACAATAACAGACTAAAACATGTTGAATTTGTAGGTTAGGTTATAAAAAGTGCGAATTTAAAAGAACAGAAATAAAATGCAGTAAAAAAGGACGCTTAAGAATGTGAAGTGCCGTTACATAAACAAACAAAGTAGAAAAACAATAAAAAATTGGAAAAACGTGTAAAATAAGAATTGTGCGAAAATCAAGATCGTATAACACAAGAAAGACAAGGATATACAGAAGATTAATTGTGGATATCAAATAGCCACGAAAATCCATAAATCCAAAACATTTTGAAAAATAAAATATTAAACTGAAGTTTGTTTTAAAAGAAGTGCCAACTTGTCAAGTAAAAAGTTACTATATAAGTTTAACTTTATTCATTGCCATTTGGCTTACAAATTTGGTCGTGTTGTCTATCAAATTGTCTATACATATATATTACATTTTCTTACCCCTTCTCCCCCCTTAACTTTTTCCTCCTGCTCCATACTTCCTCCATCCATTCCGCTCTTTTTCCGTTTTCATCTAAGATATCCACTGTTTTCATCACCTCTTCTCTTAGTTCCCTGCATCTCTTTCTCATGTGGTTCAGATCTTGCGTTTCTTCACCACATAGCCTGCACAACTTTTCTGGTTCTTCCTTCCAATATTTGTTCCCTAACTCCTCGTTGCCACATCTGAACCTTGCCACCATTTTTTTCCTTTTGTTGCTTTTAATCTCACCGTCTATTAAATATTCCGGCACCCCTTCACCCTTGATATCTTTATAATTCCTATTATATCTGCTCTCTTTTATCTTTGTCCATCTTTCTTGTTTTTCGATGTCTCTATCTCTCCTTATTATTTCTTCTCTTGTCCCTACCCCCTCTTCTCTTAATCTCTCCACTTCTTCACTCGCGTACCCGTTTCTTTTGTAATACTCTTCTCTGCCCTCCTGCCCGTACTTCACTTTCCTTTCCTTTATCTCTTTCCAACATTCTTGCAGAATTTTGCAATCTGTTCTTTCCCTCATTTCTTCCTCGTATTTTATTGCTCTTTTTCCTGTCTCAATCCTTATTTTTTCTATCTGAACCTCCTCTCTCACAATATACCCCGGTGTATCTCTGTCCAATCCTAACACCCATCTCCAGTATTTTTCCTGTAACCCCTCTACCTCCCTCCACTCCTTCCAGCCTCATATTTCCGCTCCATACATTACCAACCCCTTTATTAATTTTTCGAACAGCAATTTTCTTTTTTTTATATCCATCTTGAATATTCTTTCCCCCACATCCCATACTTGTCCTATTAGCCTGTTTCCTTTCTTCACCCTTTCCTTTATGTGTTCTCCCTCTTTATTATCCTGTTTCATCGTGTAGCCCAGGTATGTAAATTCCTTCACTTGTTGCACTTCCTCATCACTCCATCTCCACTCCTCTCTTTTTCTTTCCCCCCCCTCCTTTTCTAAATATCATTATCTTTGTTTTCTCCGTGTTTACTTCCAATTCTTTTTTTTTCATATATTTTTCTAGCGTTTTCATCATCTCTTTCATTTCCTTTTCCTCCTTAGCCACCAGCACTATGTCATCCGCATACGCCAACGACCATACCTTAGCTTTCCCTACCACTATCCCTCCTGTCTGTTGTCCTCTCATTGTCTCTTCCAGATCACCCGTATATAGCGAGAACAGGCTTGGGCTCAGTGGACATCCCTGCCTCAACCCTCTCTTTGTTATGAATTTCTCACTCTCTTCCCCATTCACTTTAACCCTGCTTCTCGTTTCTTCGTATATTTCCTCTATTCTTTGTATTAATCTGTCATTGATTTTTTCTTTTCATATATTCCCACAGCTTTTCCCTATTCACTTTGTCAAAAGCAGCTTTTAGGTCTACGAATAGTGCTACCATTTTCCCTCTTTTTTTCTAGTTCTTTATTTGCTAAGTGTTTCATTATATATATGTTGTCTATCGCCCTTCTTCCTTTTCTGAATCCCGCTTGTCCGTCTGGTACCAAACTTCTTTCCTCTATTTCCTTCTCAAATCTTTCTTGCAGTATTGTCGCGTACAATTTGTATGCCGAGCTCAGTAATGTTACCCCTCTATAATTCTCGACTTTCTTTTTTTCGCCTTTTTTATGTATTGGGCATATTATTCCCTCTCTCCATCTCTCTGGGAATCCTTCCCCTTTCCATATTTTGTTTATTATTTCCGTCATCCTTTTTGCTACATTTTCTCCCCCGTATATCCACTCTTCTCCTTGTATCCCATCTTCTCCTGTCGCCTTTCCTTTTTTTATATTCTTTATCGCCTCTATTACTTCTTCCTCCCTTATTCTATCCCTGTCTCCTTCTTCTTGTCTTACTACCGCGTCTTTCCTTTTTTCTTTTTCCTGCTTTTGTTCTTCCCCTCCCAACAGGTTCCCAAAATATATCTTTCATTCTTTAATTTTTATTCCCTTTGTCGTCCTGTTTTTTTTCCTCTGCTTCTTTAGGTACTTCCATACATCTTCTTCCGTTTTTATTCCTTTAATCTGCTCCTCTTGTTTATTTTTGTTTTCCTCCTTCTTTCTATCGCATGTTTTTTGTATATTTTTACTGCTTCTTTGTATTCTTCTTTTTCTTTCTTCCCTTTTTCCACTGTCTTAATGCTCTTCTTGCCTTTTTCTTTGCTTCTTTGCATTCCTTATCCCAGAATTTCTTCCATCCAGTTTTCTTCCCCTTCCATTTTCTAAATCTGACTCTCTCTGTTGCTTTCTCCATCATCTCTCTCATTTCCTCTACACTTTCTTGTACTTCCTTCCCTATCCATACCGTTTTCCCTATTCTCTCTTTATATCTTTTTATACTCTCTTCTGTCCACTTTTTTTTAGTTATGTACTTCTCCTCTTCCTCTCTCTCTTCTCTTTCCCTTCCTTCCATTGTCGTCTCCAGTGGTTGATGGTCTGACTCTACTCTTTCTCCCACCTTAAATGTCTTTACGTTTTCTGCGGCCTCTTCATTTGTCATTACAAAATCTATTATTGATTCTCCCCTTCCTCGTATGTACGTAAATTCCCCCTTTCCATCATCTTCTCTGTTCCCGTTCATTATTTCCTACCCTTTTTCGTTGCACAATTCCAACAGTTCCTCTCCCTCTTTATTTATCACCTTGTCCTTTGTTTGTCTCTTTCCCGTCCCTTTTCTTTCTTGTATTCCCCCCTCTTCCCATATTCTTGCGTTGAAGTCCCCCTCCTACTATTATCAATCCCTCTTTCCTCTCTTCTATCATCTCTTCTAAGTTTTTCCTTGTCTCTTTCATTCTACTGCTATAAACCGTCACCACTTTTATTTTTGTTTTTCCCCACTGCATGTTCATTTCTACAACTCCTCTTCTCTGTTGCACTTTCTCCTTCTTTTTCTGGTTCAACCATTTTTTTCTTATTCCCGTTATTATACCCCCCTTTGCTCTCCCTTTTTTCTTTTCTCTTTCTGCATGTTGCACCACCCACTCAAATTCCTCTGGCAACTCTTTCCCACCACTCCCATTCTTTTTCTTCCATCCATGTTTCCTGTAATCCCACTACATCCTGTTCCTTGACGTACTTCCAGAAATCATGTTTCTTGTTTTTTATTCTTGCTACGTTCCAAAACAATACTCTCAGCTCACTCACCTCCCCCCGTGCTTCTTCCTTACTTTCTTTTTTTTTCCCTTCTTTTTCTTTTCCATTTCCATTTCTCATTATTCCTTTTCTTTGCCGTTTCGTCAACTTTCCTTCCTTTACCACCCCCCCTTTGCCCTTTAGTTTTTTGCCTTTTGGTTCCCCAATTTCTCTCCCTTTTCTCTGCTCAGTCCCCTATCCTTGTCGTTCCATGTGTATCTGTCTCCGTCTATCTCCATTTTTCTGTACCCTACCCATACTCTTTTTCCTTCCGCTCTTCTTTCCATCGCTATGTTCATTATTTCTCTTTGCACTCTTCTTTCCTCCCATGTTAAATCGTGACTTATATATATTCTTGTATTCTTTAATTTCTTCTTCTCCTCCATTACCTTCTGTTTTTCCTCCCATCCTCCGATTTCCGCCACCACCATCCCATTTTTCTTCTCTTTGTTTATTACTGTCACTTTTTTCACCTCTACTTTTACATTTAATTTTTCTTCCAGCATCACTGTTAAATCTTTTTGTGGTTTTTCACTTCTCCACCCCTTTATCACGATATTATTTTTCTTTTCCATCTTTCCTCGTCTTCCGCTTTTTCTCCAGTTTTTCTATTCTCTCCACCAGTTTCTCTTTTTTTTTTCCCACTTCTTTTCTCTTTCTCCCATTTCTTTTTTCATTTCTTTGATTTCTTGTCTTATTCCTTGCATATTTTCTTCCATCTGTTTCATCATTTCTCTCATTAATTCTTTTAACTCCTCCATTTCTTTCCTTCCTCCTTCTGTTCTTGAGGTTTTTCCTTCGTTACTAATAAAACACCAACTTCGAACGAGCGATAAGAAAAGATTATAAATATGTGCTCCGTACCGTATATCTTCCGTCACTCTGCAGCTTTGCTCTGCAGTTGAACAGCTAACATGTAATCAAGTATAGAAAGTTTGGTCGGTTGATCACGTGGTGCGTGTGAGCGTTGAAAAGGTGAACGTATGATTATGTATAAGGTAAGATTAGTTTATTAAATTGTTTTATTTGAAAACGATTGTATCTTATTTTTGTAACATTTTTATAAATTAGCATTTAAACTATTTGTGAATGTAATTAAATTATTTGCATTTGTTTATTTTGAAAATTTTGATCTATTTCAAGTATGTTGTGACTTTGTGAGGACATTTGAACTGATTTTATTATTTGAACTTCCCGTCTTTTAGAGAAGCTTTGAACCCGGAGCTAGACCGAAACATGTGGAGACGTTGTTATAATAAAACTAAAAGTATGATATATAGATGATAAATAGATGGTTTATTGTACTTTTTTTTAAATAAAAATACATTCTACCGTAAAAAAAAACCGGTACATCTGTATCATATAGACAAACATTAAGTTCAAAGTGAATATCTCATTCTTCGTCTTCCTTCCTCGACCGTCTAAGACTTTCTTCATTCGTCCTTTTCCCCTCCCATCTTCGTGTAGAACCCACATACCCGTCTGCTCTAACTTCCTACATTGCCATAGTGAGTTCACCATTGTCTCGGAGTCATAACAACACATTCTACAACCGTTCTCTTCCTTCTTGCACCAGTGTCTTTCCCCCTTTGCTTTATTGTCGCATCTAAATCTAGCTATTAATCTATGGTTTCCTTTTTTTCCTTTTGTTTTTAGGTATTTTGGTACATCCCCAAAATCCATCCCCCCATCCTTATTTTGCTGTAAATTTTTTTTTTCGTTTTTTTTTCTATTTCTTGCCAGTGTATTTTTTCTTTCTCATTGTGACCTCCCTCTCCAGCTCCCTTCTTTTTCTTTCTCTTCTCGCTTCCTCTTTTAATTGATATTTAACATGTTTCCTACCAAGTCTTCAGGATTAGTTGCCCTAGCGGACAATATTAAAACGGTGTATTAGACTCGCCTATCTAAAAAAATTACACATGACATGATTACATTTAACCAGTGCGATTTAATGCCAAAATCTGTGCATTACCTAGTTATAGACCCAGTGAAGAAATAATTAGATAATAACAAATAAATACTTTCGGGTTTTGAACCGCGTTCCATATTTACACTTTTCACGAAATTCATAAAACTTAGAAACCTTGAAAAATTTACAATATTTGACGTTTCAACAGTCATGTCGCTGTCTTCTTCAGAAAAATTGAAACTGAAGTTATTGGATCCTGACAAGCTTTTTTATTACGCCGTTAGGGTCAGTGGTTCGTGACGGTTTCGATTCATTAGTCTTCCGGAACATGTTTTTCCATACTGGTGCTAGATCGATTCCATTATCCCTATTGAAATTGTCGTACTTCTGGATTTCGATTGGTTCCTTGTATAGTCAAGGCCAGAAGTTTTGGGATTTAGCCAACATTGTTGCCTCTTCAAATTTTATTGTGCGACCGGTGTCTAAGAAATGTTCCGCAACAGCAGATCTTGTGTTATGTTTCTTTGTATCCGCTTTATGTTCTTTTAATCTGGTAGCCAGCTTACACAAACAAGGGATGTAGTAGACTTCTGGTTTCTCGAGTGGTGCTTTTGTTTCCTTCGATTTTGAGAATTTGGCGGCTATTTTATATGTTGCAGTAAAAGTCATTTCTGATATTTTTTCCTCTAAATATCCAGGTTATTTTATTCGTGCAGCACTTTATGTAAGGAAGAAAGAAAGTTGCGACGGGGTCTTCTTTCTTTGGTTTTTCTATACTCTGTTTGTTAATTGCTCAATATGTGTCGGCTTTTCTGTAACCGTTTTTCTATTAAGACGTTCGTTAGGTGACCTAGCTTGGTCTTTAACGTGTTCGGTCCACTAATCGCTTTGGCACTGTGTACTAAAGTTTTTAGAACTGAAAACTTATAAGCTGGATGATAATGTGATTCGGCGTTGAGGTCAGTATGTGTCGGTTTTCTATACACTTGATGTTCCAATTTGTTGTCCATATTTTAAGTATCCAGTACGTCCAAGAACGGAATGCTTCCGTTTGTTTCCTTTTCCATGGTAAATTTGATGTTTAAATCTAACTGGTTGATGTGATCCAGAAAGTTGTGTAGTGTTTCTGTTTCATGAGACCAAATCACAAATGTATCGTCAACATAACGTAGTCAGCATTTTGGTTTGAGGGTAGCGGTTTTTAATACTCTTTCTTCAAAATCTTTCATAAATATATTGGCGATGACTGGAGAAAGTGGTAATCCCATGGCTGCTCCTTCAATTTGTTCGTATACAATATTGTTGAATAAGTACGTGGACTTTAAGCATAGCTCAATTAGACCGTTAAGCTCCTCATCCAAATCGGCTTTTCGTAATTTGGTTTTGATGATCTCCAGTGTTGTTTGTAGTGGCACTTTCATGAAGAGAGATGTCACATCAAAACTGACTAAAATGTCTTCTGATTCCAATTTAATTTTTTTAATTTTTGATACGAAGTGCTGGGGAATTCCTTACGTGATTGATGCTTTTTCCTGTAAGCGGTTGTAAATTGGTACATAAGTATCTTGCCAGAGGATGGCTAACCTGTAGCACTCACAATTGGGCAAAGCGGTACCTCTGGGTTGTGGATTTTTGGAAGGCTGTAAAAGTGCGGCATCCGGCTGTCTGTAGGAATTAGTGGTCTTTTTTGATGTTCCGGGATCGTGCTTGCGGATTTTACAGCGGCCGAAATTTTTTTGCCTAGAGGTTTTATTGGGTTTTATTGGGCAAAGTATAGATTTTTTCCACGTAGTCGTTAGTGTTTATGATTACAGAAGCATTTCTTTTATCAGCTGGTATTACAGTGATTTCTTTGTTGATCTTAAGTTTCCTTAAAGCATTTCTTTCCTCTCCATTGATGTTGGATTTTGGTGCTATAGATTTCTTCAGAATATCGACTGTTTTGACCCTCGCCTCTTCTTGAATATGTTGTGTTAGAGTTCTGAATGTGCTTTTCAATGAACTCACTATTTCTTCCTTTGGTATAGATTTTGGTGTGATAGCAAAGTTTAATCCTTTTGATGAAATGGCCGTTGCTGGTCCACTGAGTGTGGTGGAAGACAGATTGATGATGATCCTGTCTGTCTGTAATTGCGTCGTTGGAGAATGTTGTACTTTCTGTAACTTTTGCCATTTGTATTTTCTTTACCTTTTCGGCGATGTTTTAGGCTTTTTCTGTAGATAGTTTGTCGATCAAATCCCAGATTGCCGAATCTATTGTGGTGACCAATCGCGAATGGACTGAAAATAACTCCGTAGTTTTCTGGTCTAATTGGCACCTAGTTTTGTGTATTCTTTCCTTTAACAAGGTTCGGCTGGCTCCCTAAAAGTATGTGTTTTTCCGTTCTGGTCTTGATGTGATGTTGTATTTGCAGAAAACCTGGGACAATGTCCTGGTTTTTACATCTGCTCAAAAAGGCTAATTCAACAAGCAGGCGTTGGCGTTTGATCCTGAGTGTCTTTGATTTTCGTACGATTTTAAAAACTTCCTCCCCGTAGAGTCAGATAATATTATTTTTAAGGTTTTCGCGGCCATGATTTTTTAACAAATAAATACTTTCGGGTTTTGAACCGCGTTCCATATTTACACTTTTCACGAAATTCATAAAACTTAGAAAGCTTACAAACTTTGAAAAATTGCTGTTAGAATAAAAGGAAATTAAATCTTGCCGTATAATAGAAATGCACTCTTACCCCCGTGATTCTTTCCCATACAAGCATCGAAAGCTTATAATGCGGAATATGCAATTCGATTTGTAAAAAACTTAACCTAAGCGTCACAGAAACAGCGGCTCCGGTCGATTCCAATAAATGACGTTACTCTTCGCTTATTTAGATGATCGTAAAAGTATGCAAGAGTACGCATTTGATTTTTTTATAATAGGTTTTACATGTATCATTTTTCTCTGTAAATAGAATTTTTAGGCGACAAAGAAGTAGTAAAAAAAAACTTCTGTACTCTAGAACAATGAGTTGATGCAAAAACGCACATTGGGATAAGCGAAAGTAAGAAAGCGATAGCTAAATCCTTAAGAATAGATAAAGCAAATTTCCGAAAGATTAAAACGATCATCTCTAGCTAGAAACTTAGGCAGATACTTTCAAGCATTTTTTCCGAAAATGGAAATAGAATTGTAAGAGTACATCAAAAAAATATGAAAAGTTGCTGCTGGTTTTGCAGTTCTGCAGAGAATAGTGAGTTACAACATCGCATTAATAAAGAAAAAAATTACTGGTGTAGAGTGGTTCCAGCTGTTTATGAAAAGGTATTCAAAATTATCGTTGCGTACGCCAACCTCAACAAGTGTTGCTTGAGCAATGAGCTTTAATTGCCCTCTATGCGATCGCTAGTTTGAAAATTTGGCAAAGTTGTTATATATCTACAGATTCCTACCTCACGCAAATATATACAATATATACAATATAGACGAGACTGGGATCTCCACGGTCCCAAAGAAACTACCAAAGGTGATTTCAACAAAGGGAAAACGCTGCGTCAACAAGATTTCTAGTGCTGAAGGTGATAGCAACGTAATACTCGTAAATGCGGTCATTGCTTCTAGGAATTTTATTTTACCAGCATTCATATTTACACGCAAGCGTAGGAAAGTCGCACTTTTAAGCGGGATTCCGCCTTAGAGCCAGTTAATTTCTTCTGGGCTACCTACATTCACTCTCTTCCAGTACCATCTTACAGCAACCACAAAAGTCAGCCACTTGATTACATTCATAACAACCTTAAAAATTTTTACCCATTGAAAAATTTACCAAATTGTTTATATTTTGGCTCCAGTTTATCTCAAAGAAGCTACTTCCGCAGATGTCATAGAAAGTTTCAAAGTATTGTAACGAATTTTATTATTAACTACTTATTTATTGAAACGACTAAAAATACGTTTACTTATACTAGAAATATGTACACTTGTAAATTAACCGAACTAATGAAATCTAATAATATTTAATAAAATCACTTACACTAATTAAGATAAGATAAAGTCCGCGGATAGCTTCACACAATTGTTTACACTAAAATCACGTATCGTGGCGATAACAGCAGCTTCCTCGATTTCGGCAACTTCCTTGACCATAAAAGTAACAATCAATGGACTTTTCCTGATCCAATATTCTGCTTGGTTGGTAACTACAGACCAACACTTGGATGCCTGTTCCTCGGAAGACGACCTCTAACATGTTTCGAACCGTCCTCCAATTCAGTTGATCTAATCCACAACCAAGCTTGGGTACAGCCAATTTCTTAACATGGTGGAACTCCATTTCTCTCTTAAGATTCCATAATGTTCGCCACAGATCTTTGTATAACGGCTTGACACGTGAGTTATTCTTGGTGACCAGATAGAAAACGAAGCGTCCGTCACCACGTAGTCCTAAAACTTTTCCGACTGCCGGTTGCTGTTTTCGTAATTCATCTAGCTGCTAGGGATGGTGAACTGTTACTTTTTTCAGTAACAGTAACAAGTTGTTATTATTACTATGGAGTAACAGTTCCGAATAACAGTTATTTTAGTAACAGTTGTTATTGCGTAATCCGTATGATTTGAGTATATGTAGATGTAGGTACAGACATACCTATCCTACCCAATATCCATGTGTTAGTCATTGATTACTATTTAAAAAAAATATTCTTGTTTCAATCTTATTTACTCTTTTCATAGTATTTTGTTCATGTTTCGTATGTTGCAATTACTTACACAAGGAATCTGCCCTTCGTTTGTTAGGTGGTTGTTTCACCTGTGGGAACTGTCTTATTAGAAAAAGAATGCGTTTAAATCTCATAGACCATAAATCTTCTGGGTTATTACTTGTTATTCAACAGTACGTACTAGGTTAGGTAGGAATAGTAGTATGTAGCATACGTAATGTAAGAACAATATACTAAAGAAGACCAAGAACGCTTTTTGTAAAGTTGTTATTAAATAACTGTTATTTTACAACGTGGGTAACAAGTTGTTATTGTTTCTTATTAATAACTGTTACAAAATAATAGTTACTGGAAATACTAGCCACCGCTACTAGCTGCCCAAACTTCTTTTTAAACACGATTGCAACCCCTCTGGACATGTCAAGATCCTCGCTCACGCAATGTGCGATGGCGTAATCTTTTTGTGTCTGGAACAGGTCTTGTTGTTCCTCGGTGGTAACTCCGAACCAAGCTTTTCCAGAACCTTCGTATAAGTTTATAAACTTCTCGAACTCCATTTCTTCGATTGGATTCCTAGTTCTGCTACTTATTACTCTGGTTCGAACCTGAACTTGCGTGGTTATCGCCAGCAAACGGGGGCTAGACGATCTACGTGGACCACTTTTGGTTTTCGGATGCGGTATATGACGTCGTTAATACGCTGCACGACTTCATAGGGGCCTTCCTATTGCCTTTGCAGCTTCGGCGACAAACCACGTCTCCTTTGAGGATTATACAACCAGACCATATCGCCAGGTTGAAATCCACCATTTTGTGCCTTAACGTCATATCTTATTTTCATCCTGTCGCTGGCAATTTGTGTGTTTTTACGAACCTCTTCATGTACTTCGTCTAGCCTCTTGGCCAGCTTGCTGACGTAATCTTCTCCAGCGACTTCCTCTTCCGGTCTTCGTCCAAATTGAAGGTCGCATGGCAATCGTATTTCAAGACCGAGCATTACACAGGATGGTGTTTGGCCTATGCTTTTGTGAACGGATGATTGGTATGCCATTAGGAAAAGGTGCAAGTACTGATCCCAGTCTCTTTGGTGTTCGGACACTACCTTGGCTAAGTACTTGCCCATTGTTCGATTTATGCGTTCAACCATGCCATCAGATTGAGGATGGAGAGGCGTTGTCCTAGTTTTCAAAATTCCTAACAGTCGGCAAACTTCTTGAAACAGCCCAGACTCAAAATTGCGGCCTTGATCGGAGTGTAATTCCAACGAGACTCCAAACCGGCAGAAAAACTCTTTTAATAATGCGTCTGCGACTGTAGCTGCTTCCTGATTGGGTATGGCGTAAGCCTACGTCCATTTTGTGAAATAATCCATCGCCACCAGGATGTATTTATTTCCCGAATCGGATTCTGGGAACGGCCCCGCGATGTCAATCGCTACTCTTTCCAAAGGGCTTCCTACGTTGTATTGCTTCATGGGTGCTTTGCGCTTTTTCGCTGGACCATTTCCTGATGCGCAGACTGTACATTTACGGCACCATTTCATGACGTCCTCTTTGCAGTTCATCCAGTAGAATCGTTCTCGCACTTTACCCAACTTCTTCTTAATGCCAAAGTGTCCTCCTGATGTCCCATCGTGGAGATGCTTCAACACTTCTGACATCCTGCTCTTCGGCACTACCAACTGTAGTCTGTTTCCCGTGCCCTCGGCACTTTCTAGGGATCGCTTAAGAAGACCGTCTTCTACTATCAAGGAGTCCCACTGCGCCCAGTACGCTTTGATGTTTCTGCCCAAAGCACTCACTTCTTCCCAGGTTGGTCGTCGGTCGCTTTCTTCCCAGTCGAGGAGTAGTCTTATTTCAGGATCTTCTTCTTGTTCGCAACATAACTGCTCAGGTTCCCACTCATCATCAACCATAGCAGTTCTCCGGACGCATTCGACTTTTTCTTCTAGTCGCGAACAATGGCTGCAGTCCGTCAGACATGGTCTTCTGGACAAGGCATCAGCGTTCCGATGACTGCTTCCGGCACGGTGTTCTGTGTCATAGTCATACTCTTGCAGTCTCTCGATCTATCTTGCCACTTGTCCTTCTGGGTTACGGAACTGCAGAAGCCATTTTAAAGCGACGTGGTCTGTTCTCAGTAAAAATTTTTGTCCATGCAAATACTTGTAGAAATGTTTGATGGACTTAACGACTGCTAACAGCTCCGTCCTAGTCACGCAATAATTCCTTTCTGGCCTGGACAAGACCTTGCTAAAATACGCGATAACTTTTTCTTGTCCATCTTAAACCTGCGAAAGGACCGCGCCTATGGCCAGATTGCTTGCGTCGGCATCCAAAACAAACTTTCCATCTTCTCTTAGATAACTTCAAATCGGCGAAGTGACTAGGGCCTATTTTAGTTAATTAAAAGAATTTTCGCAGTCTTCATTCCATCTAAATTCTGCTTTTTCTTCGGTTAATTTTGTCAATGGTTTGGCAATATTGGCAAATCCGGGGACAAATCTTCTATAATAAGTGCACAACCTAAAGAAACTTCGGACCTCATGTTTGTCGATTGGTCTTGGCCATGCTTGCACTGCTTGGATTTTGTCTGGGTCAGTCCTTACTCCATCTCTAGATACGATGTGGCCAAGGTATTGCACTTCCTTCTTAAATACGTGGCACTTTTTTGGGCTCAGTTTCAGGTTAGCCCCACGTAATCGCTGGAAGACTTCCTTCAAATTGTTCAAGCGTTCTTCAAACGATTTCTCAACCACGATCACGTCGTCCAAGTAAACCAAGCACGTCTTCCAAGACAATTCACGCAAGATGGTCTCCATCAAACGCTCGAACGTTGCAGGAGCGTTACACAGGCCGAAGGGCATCACAGTAAACTGCCACAAACCAGTTCCAATCGTAAAAGCTGTTTTTTCACGATCCTTGGGTTCTAATTCTCAATGCCAGTATCCACTCTTTAAATCTAACGTAGAAAACCACTGGGATCCTGACAGGGTGTCTAGCGTATCGTCAATTCTGGGTAAAGGGTGGCTGTCCTTTTTGGTCACGTCGTTTAGCTGCCTATAGTCTACGCAAAACCTCGTTGATCCATCCTTCTTCTTTACGAGTATCACTGGGGATGTGTATGGGCTACTTGAAGGTTTAATCACGCCTTCTCTCTCCATATCCGTAATTATTTGTTAGGCTTCTTCTCTTTTTGCCAAAGGAAGTCTGCGTGCATGTTGTCGTATCGGCCGAGCGTCTCCGGTATTAGTTTTATGTTTCATTACGTTAGTTCTTCCTTTGGAGCCACTCTCCAGCGCGAACACATCTTGATATTCTTGGATCAACACTTTAACTTTAGCCAGCTGGTCTTGGTTAAGGTTTTCGCATTTGTTGGTAAGAATGTCCAATAGATGTTGTGGACACTTCTTCGGCGACGTATCTTCGTTCGACTTCACGCATCTCACAATTTGTGATACTGGCGTGCATTGGCCTACCACGGTCTTCTTTTTCAACGTTACAGAATCTGAGTTGATGTTTAAGATCCTTACTAGCATAGTGTTCTTCACTCGTACTAAAGTTCTGCCAACGAGTAGTCCCTTTTCAACTAAGCCGCCCTCAATTGGTGCAATCGCGCGTATCTAACCTTCCCGGAGACTTCCATCCAGGCGTGCCATCACCACACTTTCGGTCTTTGCAGGCAGTCACGTCTTCACTCAATAAGACTCGCACGGCTGCCATCTCTGACGAATGAAAAGGAATTTCTTCATTGTCGATCTTCAAGACATCGTTCTTCATATCCAAATAGAACCCATACTTCTTTATCACGTCCATTCCCAAGATACCTTCTTCCGTGATGTCGGCTACCAGTACTTGATGGTCGAGTACTCTATTTCCCAAACCAATGGTTACTTTGACTTGTCCGTGAGTAGGTATTTCGTCGCTCGTCGCCGTTCGAAGTCGTACCGTTACTGGTGATGTCTTTTCGTTTTCCAACAACATGTCAGAACGAATGATGGTCTTCGTCGCTTCCGTGTCAACCAGTAACTGGACGCTTCTCCCATTGATCTTGCCATCGAGATAAATGCTATGCAATTGCTCCTTAGGCGATGCCATTTGGATTTTAATCTCCGGAGTCTGACTAGATGAAATTACTTTTTGTCTCTTTTGCTCGCCTCGTTCCAAATTTTCGAGCGCACTTTTTGTCCTCTTCTTGGGTTTAGTACGATGCCGTCGTACATGGCCTATTTTGTCGCAGTTTAAAGTTGTCACTCCTCTTTCCCGAAGTATTCGTCGCGCTATCTCATCGATGCTTTCCAGTGTCTGCGCGGGTACTTCTGCAGCACAGCAGAGTCTATGACCATCTCGTTGCGATGCTTGTTTTGCTGCTTCAAACTCCAAAGCATGCACCAAAGCGTCATCCAATGTCTTCGGTCGAGCTAACCGGAGAGTCTGCTGCGTTTCGTTGTCTCTGAGGCCGTCTACAAAGGTATAAATCGCCAACTGCTCCAAGAAGGTGTCTGGTGCTGTAGGATACGCACGCCGTGTTAATCTAGCGATGTCAGCCACAAACTCTTGAAGACTTTCGGCAGCTTTCTGAACCCGACTTTTAATTTGAGCTTGATAGACTTGTTGAAGATGGGAATCTCCATATCTCATTTCTAATCGTGAAATTAAGAGTTCGTAATTTTCTTGTAGGTGCTCAGGAATAGTTTGTAAAATTCCAAGCGCTTCTCCGCGTAAGGACACAATTAAAGACGTCGCTTTCTGCTTGTTGTTCCAACCATTAGCTGTAGCTGCGGCTTCAAACTGCTTGTAGTAGGTTGACCATGAAACTTTACCATCAAAATTCGGTGGTACAACCTTAAACTTGTAAGTGCTTTCATCCCGGCGACCCATTATTAAATCTTCACTTGTGACACTTCCTTCACCATGGTAATTCATTTGGTTTATTCTTTCTTCAAGCAGTTTCATTTTGTCTTCTAATTTGTCCTCTTGTAATAAAAAATACAGTGACGGAATAAAGAACGTATAATAAAAAGTAAAAATAATAATTTGACCACGGCAAGCAATCGTAAGCATAGACCTCTGGGTATGGATTTGAATGGAAATAATTACAAAGATGTGAACTTCTTAAATTTATTAATTATAACTTAATATACTATTTACATTAAAGAACAATATTTGAATTAAACATATTAGAAACAAAACAGGATTCAAAATAAAATATTAGGGCGCCAACCACCTATTGGTGATGAATAAAAAGCGTAAAATCTTACATCTAATTATTAATTATTGATATTAAATGCAAATGTCGTAAACGTTTGATTTGTTATGAGTGAAAAGTTTTAATAACACAATTTAACTGCTCGAATGTAAAATGTAACTTAATTTTAGGTGACTCACCATGTTTAATATAACGTTATCTTATATCTTCTATTTTTAGCACATACTTTGTAGTTGTGATAAAATTCTTCTAAAGGAATGTAGATTTCAAAACACACCAGCAAGCATGAAATATCAATGTATAATAAACTCCATTAACAAAAAATCCAGTAATTAAACGACAAAACCAAAATGAAAGATCCAGTTAGAAACGAAATACCAGTAAATAAAAAGATCCAGAATAAAAATCCAATAAACGAAAAGATCCAATAAAAAGAAAGACCCTAAATATAAATAATTAGAATGGTTTTTTAAATGACATGATGTACTCACGTTACAATTAGCAACGGTCTTCAAAATAAATTCCTTTGTCTTAACTATTGCGCAACATTGCGAAGTCACTAAAAATGTTGAATTCAATAGAAAAATTATATCAGAATAAAGGTAAACTCACCAATAATTAGATGGAATAAATAAAAATTAAATTACATAGGTTTTTACGCCATAATCAAGAAAATTTTGTCTTCCTCGCATCACACACGTGAACTGCCCGAGATTGTTCAAACGGAAGTGGAAGTTTCAGCTACACGCAAGTCGGTTAAAACAACGCGACGTTGCCAAACTGAATAAATTTACGTGCAATATTATATTACCAACCCCTACCAGCTGCAGTGGGGTAGTAATAATGAATGTAGAAAAATTCCAATTGGAATTTATAGTCACAAGAATATTGCCCTAGCTCAGGAGAGGGGAAGCAGGTTAGAAAAAAAATGCAGCCAAATTTCGAGATAGCTTATATAATAATAAAACTAAATGCACGTTGATATTTAAGAGATTAGAACATACCCAGAAATACAGGCGCCAGGTAGTTTATTTTGAATTAACAGGTGTAATTCTGGCTAAATTACCAAAGCCGAGCAAAGAAATACATATACAGTAAATATACTTAACTACTTAAGGATACAATAGATATAATAATATATACATATAGTAAGCAAATTAGACCTAAGGTAATATGGACTCTAAATACATACGAGTCGAGAACACAAATTAAAGAAACTTAGTAATTTCTACCGTTAGGGAATAATTTCCCTCGGTGCAATCATCGTCGAAACAAATTTCTTACTCGTAGAGTAATCCAAACAAATTAAGTAAAATTAAGTACGATTAAACACAATTAAATCATACGTAGTAATATTTAAAGAAAATTTAAGTAATATTGAAGTAATAATGAGGTAAACGTGTATTCAATTAAAAGGCTTAAGCAAACTTGATCTAGTCGCAATCACACGACCAATTATGAATCGTTAAAACACATAACACTACATAAAATGAAAAAAAAGAGAATACTACCTTACTGTCACCGTAACAATGTTTTACATACACCGATCGATCGACTGACTTGTCCAGAGCTCTGCGCAAGTGTTCGTCCTTAGTGGTCGGAAAAGAAAATAGCTAAAACACAATAAAAGTAAGACAGCACTCCCACAATTCACATTTAATGTAGGTTAGCACATAAGCAAAAATTACAACAATAGATAGAAGCTGATAATTGAAGTAACGTTTACTTAACTTAAACAAGAAAATTAGCCTTGTAAATTTCCATAAGCTGCATTCAATGAAATCTTGTAGAAACGATCATTCGCCGTAATTATTCCAAATCGAACAGTAAGGATTAGATAAATTGTCTCAATCAGATATCGTAATTATGACACATAACGGCACTCGTCGCCATTTTTAGCATCGGCGCAGGAAAGTTGTGCGAAGTTGGCTTTCACCCGCCATCTTGTACCCTTTTATACTCGGTAACCGGTTACATTTAAGAAAGCAGCCAAAGGAAATAAAGAAAATCGGAAAGATCAAAAAAAAAAAAAAACCCTCTGTAAATATTTGTCTAAGTTAGCAACAATAAAATGTGGATTAGAAAACTTACCAAGCTAAGAGTTGACCATTTAAAATTAAATTTTTATAGCAGCGTACAAAACTACGTGTGCGTAGTAACAAACAAGTTGACAAGACAAGCGCGAAATACAAGTAACGCATGCGCTTCACTTTGGACTTAGTTCAAACCCGCATCTAATAGTAAAGGCACATTTTATATTTACGTTACTGAATAAGAAAACTGGTGCGTTCATTTGAGAACGTTACTAAATAAAAAAACGTAACAATTAGTTGCAGGAAATAAATGAATGTAAAATTGAATTTTAATGTAATGAATTCAAACGGGACGTTACACTCTATTGCTTCCTCTTGAACAATTTTGATTTGATTTTCTATGCTTGTTCGTATTTATTTTTTTAAACTTTTAGAACTTTCCTCCATTTTCTGAGAATGTTCGGAGAGTTTTTCTTCCATTTTTCTTGAATTTTCCGACAGTTTTTTTTCAATTTTCTGTGAAGTTTTGCCCATTTTTCTATTATTTTCTTCCATATTTTTATTCATTGATTCTTGACCATTTTTTATTGATTCAAGAAATTCAAATAGTTTTGCATCCATTTTAACTGCTTGCAAACGCGTCACCGGCATAAATTTAAATATAACACGAATATAAAGTTTAAATACACTACTTTTTAAAATGCAGTTTTTGTATAACACAAAATTTTAATAACGATCCACTTCGTAATATTAAACCACTAGTGTACGGAAACGAATTTAATTAATATCGCGATCACGCACTTGTTAAAAGAAAAAGTTTAATAAACTCGAATTTAGCTATGGTTACACTTTAGAAATAAACACGCGTATCGCGAACTTAACAGTTATTTACGCAATCAATGTTTTTATTACGGGAGCGATATTAGATTACTTAATGGTATTTACACTAAAAAAATCGCGAACTTCACACCGTGACACCAATGTTGCGAATTTTATTATTAACTACTAGTTTATTTAATCGACTAAAAATACGTTTACTTATACTAGAAATATGTACACTTGTAAATTAACCGAACTAATGAAATCTAATAATATTTAATAAAAACACTTACACTAATTAAGATAAGATAAAGTCCGCGGATAGCTTCACACTTGTTTACACTAAAATCACGTACAAGATTATTCTCTGTATATTTATGTACACACACGTGCTAACGACTTATTTATTTCAACTTGAATAATCTTCTTAACTCTGCTGTACTCGCATTCCGGCAATAACTGACCTACGATTTGTTTCGTCGGTATATATACACATTTTGAAAATCATTCTCGAGTGTTCCATATCTTTTGATATATCTTCTAGAAGATGGATAACAACTTCCAGAAGGCTCTTGAATTTGCAGATAACTTCTCGAACGTTTCAGTATCATGAATACAACCATTAAACCCGGACATATTTTAAGAAGAAGATTTCTTATCCAGTGCAGTGACAGAAAAGTCTTTGCGGAAAACTTGTGATGAACAAAATTTCTAACCAGTTCGTGACCCAGTACAAAACTTTAATTATGAGGAATTACGAAGATTGAACTAATAAAATGGTAGATTTAAAACTCTACCCAAGAGCAGTACTATCGATGTAACATATAAGGAAATTATTGTACCAGTTAGTAACGACAATGTACCGGGCAATTCATCACTCTCCTCATGCAAAACAAATAAAATATCGAGCAAATTGCAAAGGAGAACACGTCATTTAAAGATAGTTAAAATACTTTGACAGAAAGAGCGCGTACACTACTTACTTGCATTAAAAATAAAAAAATTAAATCACCTCTCCGTGCTTCTTCCAGATGTAGCCTGACTGCCACAAATTGAAGTACTCTTAAGATCTCGCCGCTAAAGACCAACATCAGACATTTTGAGCGAGACTCCGCATAAGTAGGTACGCGAAGAAGACCTAAAAACCTTTCCAAAGAAGACACCCAAAAAGAAAATGTAGAAGCGTCCACAAAGTGGTGAAGTATACGAAAAAAAAATGCAGAATTTTAAATAATATTATTTTCTTAATTTTCAGACAATTCTATCTTATCTAAGAGCAAAAGCCGTGTCACAATCAATAATTAACAAACCTTAACCTTGATTTTGATAAATATTCTATAATTTTGAAGTAATGTTATTTAAACCTGTTGTTAAGAGACTGTTCGCTTGTCGACGAACTACAATGAAGTATTTTGTGTTTTTCTTTTTGGGATTCACAGCAGTTCACTGCAACGATAAAAACCTCTTAGAAGATTTCTCCGATGGTAATAACAGATTTTCTTCTGATGTTTATAAAGTGAGTTGTTTCTATCTTTAAAAGTTATTCTTAAATTACTGTATTTTAGGAAATCAAAGCGATCGAGGATGGAAACTTCGTGTTTTGTTCACTTTCCGCTGAAATAATTCTCGGCTTAACGCGATTTGGTGCTCGAGGTACTACTGGAGCACAGTTGTCGAAAGGATTGCATCTACCAGACGATGCTAATAAAATTGAACGCATTTTTAAAGCGTTGACGCCAAAACTGAAAAACGACGAAGGATACATTTTAAACAGCGCTAACAGGATTTATCTACAAGACGGTTACAAAATTCGCGAAGATTTCAAAAACACTGCACAAAACTCTTTTTTGGTGGATGTTAAGAATATTGATTTAAAAAAAAAAGAAGATTCTTCTGGCGAAATCAACCTTTGGGTATTGAACCAAACGCATGGTAAAATCAAAAACTTAATAGATCCAAAAATGCTCAGTGAAGACAGTAGAAGCGTATTGGTAAATGCTTTGTATTTTAAGGGTGCTTGGAATACTAAGCACAGTGAACGTGTTACTAAACTTAAACCTTTTTACCTTAACAACAACACTCATGTAGACGTTGATATGGTGGAAGTTACTGATTTCTTTATGTATTATAGTAATGACGAATTAAAAGCAAATTTTTTGGAAATTCCTTATGCTAGCAATGAATACTCGATGGTTCTTGTTCTACCTCACGAGAAAGAGGGATTGGCAGAGTTAGAAAATAAACTTGGTGACGTTTTAAGCGCTGCTCGAGGACAACCAGCAATAGTCCACGTTCAAGTACCAAAATTCAAAATTGAATCTAAAGTAAAGCTAACAAACATACTAAAGAATGTAAGTTATTTTTCTTGGTTATAACTTTTTTAATGATTAATTTTCAGTTGGGAGTTAAAGATGCCTTTGAAGATTACGCCGATTTAAGTGGATTTACCGAGCCTGGTCAACAACCATTAAAAATTGGCGATGTTATTCAGAAAGTCATCATAGAATTCGACGAAGAAGGGACCACATCTGCAGCTTCTGCTATAAGTACTTATTAATTTTTGTACTTAAGGTACGGTTTACTACTTAATCACATGTTTCTAGTGCACGCAGCTGTTTCTTACGCAATGGAAGTTTCTGTTATTCAAGAGTTTAATGCTGACCATCCTTTCATATATTATATTAAAGGTCCAAACGGTGTTATGCTTATTGGTCGTTACGTACAAAAGTAATTGTAATTGAATTATGATTAAATGCATTTATTCAACAATATATTTTTATATTTTTAGTAATGACATTAAGATCCGGTTTCATAAAGCATTGTTAACTTTGATTATAAAGTTATGTCCAACGGCGCCCATATTCTTGTTTGTACGGGGGGGAGGGCAAGTTGCGAGATCTTCATTCGGCAAACACTGTAGAAGCCAAATGGCTATACACTGTTAGATGAAATATTATTAACCAACCCTGACGGTAATGAATCTTTTACGTCAAAATTAGGGGGAGGACATGGCCTCCCTTTGCCGATAGCAATAAGCGCCGTTGGTCAGGTCGTTAGGCGTCGTCATTAGTACAAAATCAATTGTTTTACTTCCGACATTGTCAAATAAATAGCTACGATTTATTTATAAAAAGCGTAAAATCTTACACCTAATAAATAATTAATATTAAATGCAAAAATAGTAAACGGTAAATTTGTTATCGAGTATGTTTCCCGAAAGATTTTAAACAACACAATTTAGTTATTTGAAGATAAACTGCAGAATCTTAATTTTAGTTGACTCACCAGGTGTAGTATAACGTTATCAGATATCTTCTAATTTTAGCACAAACTTTGTTCTTGTGATAAAATTCTTCAGGAATAAATACCAATGTATAATAAACTTCAATAACTCATCCAGTAATTAAACGACAAAACCAAAATCAAGGATCCAGAATAAAATCCAATAAAAAGAAAAAGATCCAAAAGAAAAAGACCCTAAATACAAATAATTAGAACGGATTTTTAAATGACATCATATACTTACGTTGCATTTACACTTAGCAACGGTCTTCAAAACAAATTTCCTTTGTCTTAACGTATTGCACAATATTGCGAAATAACTAAAAATGTTGAATTCAATAGAAAAATTATATCAAAATAAAAGTAAACTCACCAATAATTAGATGGAATGAATAAAAATTAAATTACATGCGTTTTTACGCCATAATCAAGAAAATTTTGTCTCCCTCGCATCACACACGTGAACCACGCGAGATTGCTCAAACGGAAGTGAAGCTTAACCTTCAAACCTTCTACTCAAGTCAACTACGCAGACGCCTTCGAAATACAACGCGACCTTGTGGAACTTAATAAATTTAAGTGCAATATTAGTTGCAAAAATAAATGAATGTAAAATTGAATTTTAATTGTAATGAACTTAAACGGGACGTTACACACCCCCTCCATAAAATTTGAAATCGGAAGGTTTCAAACTTCGAAGTGCAGAACAAAGCAAACAAAGGCAAAAATCAACAACAAACGCAAAATAAACGACAACAAATGCAAAAAGCACATCTCGCAACATCGTTGCACAAGAATCAAAATCCCAAAACTTATTTCTTAAACAAAATAACTTAACCTAATGAAATCGTAATCTAAACCTTAAATTAGAAGTCAAAATCGGTAAAGGTAGTAAAACCTAATAAGTCACAATCGAGGATAGCGGATTACACTTTAGGAATACCGTTCAACCTACCATTTTCCCAAAGCGGAAGATGAAACTAGAATTACAAGTTCGACAGTACTATGTAACGAAGGATATAGATAAAAGAGGGACGTCGCGCGAATCCGCGTCATCGTTTGACGTATATTCCACAAATACCAAAACCACTCGAAACAATTTCCACCTTACTCAATAACTCAAAAAGAGAAGAGATTGAAAATAGAATTGAAGAAGAAATATTAAACAAAAGTTCCCAAGGTTAGTCGGCTTTTACGACAAGCAACAGGTATTGCTGTGAGAAAATTCTGCTCCCGTCCTCACACAGGGCAAATGAATAAATAACAAGATTAAATACAAAACTTTAAAATGAAAATGAAAATCATCACCAATACTTCAAACAAGGAAAATAGGTATTAATGCTCTAAAATGAGTTTTAAAGTTACACATATAATTATATGCTCAAAGGTAAACTCAAAATGTTCGTCTTAACAATTGCACATAAGCAATTAAAAACTCAAATACGAGAAGACGAGTTCCAGAGAAGAAATTCTCAGAATCGGCAATAAATGTAATCAAATACATCAAAATAAAGCAGTAAAATAACTGCAAATAAAATAAGTCTTTGGTCAGCGCATTAACCAAAGAATTCATATACCCACTCTGTGGTATACAATAAACATTGAGATTTCCTCAACATAAAATAAAATATAAAATACAAAACATAAGGCATCCAATCACTTAGATTGTAATGACCCTCAAGGGCGAGCATCAATAAAATTTAATTAAAAATGTAAAATCCCAACCGAAGCTTGAAGTAAAGAGAATCAATAAATCTAATGAGGTTTCAAATCTTTAACATGAAAAATTCCTAACGGCTTATTATCAGGTGAAGATAATCTATAAGTCGTTGGACCCATAACTTCAACAACTTTCGCTTCAATAAATTTTGGAGCTAATTTAGAACTAAAATGCTTTGATGCATCAGAAAGAACAAAATTTTTCTTCCAAACCAAATCTCCAAGTTTAAGTTTTAAAGGTCTACGCCTTAAATTATAAGAATGAGAATTACGCTCGTAAGCTAAATGAAGATTACGTTTAACTTCTTTAAAAATAGGTGACAATTCATTAATATCTTGAACTAAATGTTCGCGAGTATTCAAAGTCAACTCCTCCTCCCTAAAATCTTTGAACTTACCATAAAAATCTCCAGAAATTGTAACAGTACGACCAAAGGCCAAAAAAGAAGGTGTAAATTTAGTGGACTCGTGCACAGCATTGCGTAACGTGTGACCAATTTTATGAATTTCAACATTCCAATCTTTATGACTGTCAGAAATATAACTACGAATAGCAGTACCAATCACTTTGTTAACTCTTTCTACGAAATTAACCTGTGGGTGATAACTAGCATTAAACCAAACAGAAGAAATTTTATATGACTGCATCAATTTATTAAACAATACACTTTTAAATTGAGGACCATTGTCCACCATACAAATCTGAGGAACACCATAAACCAAAAATACGTAATTTTCCAAATATTCACAAATACGTTTTGCAGAAGCATTGCGCATCGGATGAATCAAAGTAAATTTAGTGAACCAATCACAAACAACTAATAAAACTGTATTGCCTTGTTTCGAACGAGGAAACGGACCTACTAAATCAATTGAAAGACATTGAAAAGGGAATGAAACTTCTTTTTCTTTACCCATAAATCCAAAATGATTAAACTGAGAAGATTTACTCTTACAACAAACAGAACAACGACGAATATACTTAGCAACATCCGACTTTAATTTAGGCCAATAATATAATTCTTTAATTTTCAAAAAGGTTTTGGTAACACCTAAATGCGAAGAAGAAGGGTCATCATGACACTGAAGTAAAATTGATTTCCGTAAACTTTTAGGAACCACTAACTTCCACTCAACTAAATTTGAATTAATTTCTAAATTATTTGAAACGAACTTATAAAGTTTCCCATCATCTATTCTCCAATCAGGATACAAATCTGGTTGATTAGTAATATTATCAATCATCTTTAAATACCAAGGATCAAAATCAGTAATAGAAAATTCCAATGAACTAATTTCCAAAGGAGCACGAGAAAGAGCGTCAGGAACAACATTAAGTTTTCCCTTACGGTGAATGACTTCAAAATCAAATTGTTGAAGCTTTACGCTCCATCGAGCTAAACGACCTGAAGGATCTTTTAAATTATTAAGCCAAATCAAAGAATGATGATCAGTAACAACCTTAAAATGAGTACCTTCAATATAAGGACGAAATTTATGAATTGCAAAAATAACAGCTAAAAGTTCACGTTCGGTAATTGAATAATTACGTTCGGCTTTATTCAAAGTACGAGACGCATAAGCAATGACTTTTTCATTTGTTTCTTCCCCTTGGGTAAGAACACAACCTACTCCATAATTGGAAGCATCACATTGTAAATAAAATGGTTTAGTAAAATCTGGACTAGCTAAAATAGGTGCTTCTACTAAGCGTAATTTAATTATATCAAATGAATCTAAAGCTTCTTCAGTCCAAACAACAGTATCTTTCTTCTTCTTTCCTTTCAACAAATTATTAATAGAAGCCAAAATAGTTGAAAAATCTGAAATGAATCTACGATACCAACTACACATACCAGTAAAACGTTTGATTTCCGTGGCTGTCTTAGGTAACGGAAAATTAACAATTGCATCAATTTTAGAAGGATCGGTTTGAAGACCATTCTTATTAACAAGATAACCTAGATATGACAATTCAGGTTTACAAAATTCACATTTAGCCAAATTAATAGTAAAATTTGCCTCCTTTAAACGTTGATAAACTTTTTCTAAAATTTCTAAATGTTCTTTAAAAGTACTGGAAATGATAATTATATCATCAAGATATACAAAAACAAATTGAGATAAAGATTCGTCAAATAAAGTGTCCATTAAACGTTGAAGAGTGCTAGGAGCATTGGTTAAACCCATAGGCATAACTCTATATTCAAACAAACCCCTACGAGGTACAGTAAAAGCAGTTTTTTCCTTACTTACATCATCAAGAAGAATTTGCCAAAAAGCTTTCTTTAAATCAATAGATGTCAAATATCGGGCATCTCTAAATCTATCTAAAATATCATTTAAATAAGGAAGTGGATATGCATCCTTCTTAGTCAAAGAATTTAATTTTCTCGCATCAAAGCAAACTCTATAGTCGCCTGACTTCTTCTTAACCAATACCATCGGAGAACTCCAAGGGCTTGTACTAGGCTGTATAATACCTTGTTCTAACATATCATTAATCTCTTTATTTGCATGCTCAAGCATTGCAGGAGAAAAAGGATAATAACGCTGTTTCACTGGAACTGCATCACCTGTATCAATTGAGTGAGTAACTCTACTAGTTAAACCTAATTGAGGTCTGTCTAAAGACTCAAATAATTTAATAATTTTCGACAAATCGGATTTTTGTTCATCACTTAAGTCACTTAAAGATTTAATCATCTGAAAATTTGAAGTTTCTGCAGAATGTGCGAAGAATTCATTATTAATAAAATCTACAGTTAAACCAAAGGTTTGACAAAAATCAATCCCTAACGTTAAAGCAGTTTCAATTGTGTCAGACACAATGACATTTAATGAACGGTTAATTCCATTAATAACAAAAGGCAAATTAATTGTACCTAAAATTCTTTGAAAAGAACCATCGGCTGTAGTTAATGAAGGAAATTCATGATTTCTATTCAATTTCAAATCATATTTATCAATTAAGTAAAGTCCTGGCTTACCTAATATTGAAATATTAGCACCGGAATCCAAAAGAGAAAGAAAATTTTCATTAAAGATTGTAACATTCAAATGAGGTCTAGAATCCCTAGCCTTTTGAGAAAATTTAGAAGAAACCTTAAACGATTTGTAAAAATGTTTGACTTTTAATAGCCAATTATTCCAATCAGTTTTGTCAGTCCTATGAATAGGAACTGAGAAACATTGACTGACACGATGCTTCTCAAAACTTAGTTTTTTGAAGTACATTTGGGACAGTCTCTAACTGTAACACCAGAATAACCACAAAAATAACAGAACTTTCTTCGACTCTGCAAGCAAGTATGAAATGAATGACCTGTTCCACTACAATTATAACAAACAGTAGTTGATTTAGCTGTATTAACTAAAATAGGTTTCAAAATTGACTTATTTTTAATAGTCAAATTTTTAGAATTGGTTGAATGAACCTTAGGTTTTTGAAAAAACGTTGATTTGGGTTTTACACCAGAATCTTTAGAATTTACTTTAGAATCAATTGTCAAATTCGGGTTAATTTGAGAATCTGTTGGCTTAACAGCTTCCAAAACCTTACATAAAGAAATTAATTGAGGAATAGAAATAATAGTCTTCAAAGCAAGTTGAGACGCATAATAAAATTGCAAATTTCTTTTAATAATTTTAATCTGTTCAGTTTCAGGTACTGAAATGTCCAATTGTGAAAATTGATTCACCATTTGAGATATAAAAACAGTCGGAGACTCTTTAACTAATTGCTTTCGAGATTTTATCTCAGCTAACAAATTTTCATTATAATCTTCGGGTAAGAAATCTTGTTTCAACTTAAGAACCAATTCATCCCAAGAATTAACAGTAGGGCGAATAGCACAATACCATGATAAACCAGAATCAGCAAAAAGATCAATTGCACCATCAAATAATTCCTGAGAACTAACTTTACGCGCAACTCTAAGTTCATTGCAACGTTGAACAAAAGACAAAACTGAAATATCTTTAGGATTTCCAGTAAACTTTAACTGCCATTTATAAATTGGTAAACGACTACTCGACGATTAAAAAGTATGCAATAAATTTGAAAAATCGTTACTTGTAAATGTAACTGAAGGAATAGACGTATTCATATTAGTCGTAGTTGGAATTGAAGTTGTCGGAACATTAATGTCAACAGAAGAAGTAACTTGAACAGAAGTAGATTCGTGCTCAATAGCTTCAATAAAATAATTAAAATCAGAAGATAACCCTTGTGTTGCATCAACACTCTCAAGCAAAGCTAATGAATCAGTAACTATACGTATTAAATTATTAGAAATATCAAGAAATTCATCACTAAAAGTTATGTAATTTAACCTACGCAAAACATGAGTAAAGCGTGTGCTTAATCGAAGATATTCACTCTTTTTCGGTTTAATTTTATAAATATTCAATAATGCATTTAATTCATTTACTTTAACATTTAAAATATTCAACTCGTCTTGTTGGTCAATGTCAACTTTAACATAATTTGGAAAAATAGTCGAATCAAATTTTTCAAGAGATAATTTAGCTCGTAACAACTTTCGTCTACTTTCGACATTCTCATTACTAGCATCAATGCCTCGTAAAAACAATTCATGAAATAGCTCGTCACTTCTGAGAGCTTCGACAAAATACATGATAACAATAAAATCAAATTCAAAAATAAGACTTAACCTAAAATACACAACACAATAAAATACAAAGTACAAAAGTATTCAAAATTTAAAATATAGGAAATTCACAGTAATTACTTCATTCAAAACTCAGCCCCACGTTGGGCGCCAGTGTAATAAAAAAGTAAAAATACATTTAATAAAAGTAAAAATAATATAACCACGGCAAGCAATCAATCGTAGGCATAGACCTCAAGGTGATGGGTTGAATCGAAATAATTACAAAGACGTGAACTCCGTTAATTTATTAACTATACTTAACTAACTATTACATTAGAGAACAATGAACAATATTTGAATTAAACATATTTAGAATAAAACAGTATTTAAAATAAAATAATGGACGCCAACCACATTACGTGATGAATAAAAAGCGTAAAATCTTACACCTAATAAATAATTAATATTAAATGCAAAAATAGTAAACGGTAAATTTGTTATCGAGTATGTTTCCCGAAAGATTTTAAACAACACAATTTAGTTATTTGAAGATAAACTGCAGAATCTTAATTTTAGTTGACTCACCAGGTGTAGTATAACGTTATCAGATATCTTCTAATTTTAGCGCATACTTTGTTCTTGTGATAAAATTCTTCAACAGGAATAAATACCAATGTATAATAAACTTCAATAACTCATCCAGTAATTAAACGACAAAACCAAAATAAAGGATCCAGAATAAAATCCAATAAAAAGAAAAAGATCCAAAAGAAAAAGACCCTAAATACAAATAATTAGAACGGATTTTTAAATGACATCATATACTTACGTTGCATTTACACTTAGCAACGGTCTTCAAAACAAATTTCCTTTGTCTTAACGTATTGCACAATATTGCGAAATAACTAAAAATGTTGAATTCAATAGAAAAATTATATCAAAATAAAAGTAAACTCACCAATAATTAGATGGAATGAATAAAAATTAAATTACATGCGTTTTTACGCCATAATCAAGAAAATTTTGTCTCCCTCGCATCACACACGTGAACCACGCGAGATCGCTCAAACGGAAGTGAAGCTTAACCTTCAAACCTTCTACTCAAGTCAACTACGCAGACGCTTTCGAAATACAACGCGACCTTGTGAAACTTAATAAATTTAAGTGCAATATTAGTTGCAAAAATAAATGAATGTAAAATTGAATTTTAATTGTAATGAACTTAAACGGGACGTTACAAGGTCGTCCGAAAGGGGCAAAAGTCGACCTCCAACAACCATGCCCCGGAAATCACCAACCACACCGCATCGCACACTAACTCCCTGTACAGCATCTATGTTGATGGCACCATCAATGGACGAGAAGTTGAACTGTTGGTTGACACAGGAGCGACGAGAACAATAGTGCGTCCAGATGTAGTTCGAGAATATGGAAGACTAACACCAATCACTATACAATTAACAGTCCCAATTCATAGAGAAATGATGATGACTATTTGTATTAGAAACAAATCAATGGTAGCTGATATAACTGAAAAAATTATCTTGGGAATGAACCTTATAAGAAATTGTGAATTTCACTTAGACATGAAAAATTATTTCCTCAAACTAGAGAACTGAGAAATTCCTTTTAATTCGTCAAAAGATGAAAATGAGAGAGTTGATCTAGTAAAGGATGTTGTTTTACCTGGACGAACTAAGAGCGTTGTAATAAGACGTCTCGATAGATATCTTCGGTAAGGTTCCATTGGTAGCATGAATCCAACCAAAAATAAAAATTAGGGCGTGTACTAGTTTACACATGTAAGAAGTGAAACTTCTTTATGACCTTATTTTTCGCAAAATGATCTACATGCAACTTTTCAGAAATTGGTTAAATAAAGTTAAATTAGATAAATTTTAAACAAAAGGATTTTATTATCATAGACATGAATACAAATTTTTGTAAATCAATTAACTAATTTTTGTAGATTCAATTTCATATTTCAGTTACCATAAGCCATTAATTACAAAAATATATAATAACGATGACAATGATAGTAATAATTCTATTACAATTAATGAAATGCTGTAATAATCTTAGTAGCAAAAAGTTAAAGTTAATAAAGTTAAATAATTGTATTATTTGTATTCATGTCTATGATAATAAAATCCTTTTGTTTAAAATTTATCTAATTTAACTTTATTTAACCAATTTCTGAAAAGTTGCATGTATATCAATTAATTGATGTTCATTAAATTAGCAGTCTTATTAATTAATAAATACTATTTTAATGAAATCATATACATTGACCGATAGTTACAATAAGAAACTGAGGTTAACCTTAAATATTTTAAATTTAAATTTAGATAAATTTAAACAAAAAAGGATTTTATTATAATAGACATGAATACAAATAATACAATTATTTCACTTTAACTTTTTGCTACTAAGATTATTACAGCATTTCATTAATTGAAATAGAATTATTACTATCATTGTCATCGTTCAAACAGAAACTGCGGTTAACCTTAAATATATTAAATTTAAAATGTCATCGTTCAATCAGAAACTGAGGTTAACCTTAAATATATTAAATTTAAAATGTCATCGTTCAATCAGAAACTGAGGTTAACCTTAAATATTTTAAATTTAAATTAATAACATATTTCAGAATTTATACTCTATGTCAATTAATTCCACCCAAGTATTAGAAAAATAGATATAATTACTTACTTTTGTTAAAAATCCACTGGAATTAGAATTAAAATAAAGCCTTTGATTTTGTTGATCACTTTAGTATTGATACATTATTTATCACGTCGCTATTGCGTTTCAGAAAAAAAGATGGCGCGTAACGGAAAAAATGTGACGGTAAATTTTTTTCCAACGCCGATAAAGAAGTTTCACTTCAAAAATATTTGCCCAAGGACTACGAGTTGGTAAAGTTCTGGTTAAGGTCAAAAACGAAATACCAGTCCAAACCGAGTAACTTTGAGGAAGAATACTGTTATAGAACAATCTACGTTGGTGTCTCACATTTTGAAATGTGCAAACATTGCTGAGAACCCATCAGCAAAGAAATGTGTACAACAGTTACTAAAAATCGTGACTTCAGTGTGTCAAGATCTAGACCAGCGTGAACGCAGTGAAGTCAAGAAACTAATCCAGCAGTACCACGACGTGTTTGCAATGGATTATAACTCTAAAAGAAGAACTGACGTCGTGAAACACAAAATCAATACTGGCGATGCTCAACCAATCCGACAACATCCGAGGCGGCTTCCCTTGGTCAAGCGAGAAGAAGCCGAGAAGATAATCGCCGAAATGGAAACTCTTCATGAAGAAAAAGGATGGATCAACGAAATTTTGTGTTAATTATAGACAACTGAATGAGGTTACCCGATAGATCCCAGTAAACACACGACGTCCCAGGGACGTTCGTTTTATGTCCAAATGATGTCTTTACATCCCGGGCTTTAAAACGGACCTGTATAGGATGTCTTTAATAGGACGTCCTCAAGATGTCAATGAAGAACGTACGATGGGATGTCCTATGCGGGAAAAAACAAATGCAAACTTAGTGCGCGTGCCCACTTTCCTTCTTGTTCTCTGGTGCTTACTCAACACCCGTACGCTCCTTTGGTATATCAAAGTGGTACACTCTGTTTGCACCGTTTGCACTCTGTATCTGTTTTTGTTGCTGTTCTGACTACTTTATTTATCTGTACTTTTTATTATGTGACGTTTTTTGGGTGTTTTAGTGCATAAACAAATTTATTTGGTAAGTTTTTGGTACCTTGTATTTATTTATAATGTATAAAAATCATCATTTATAATTATTATTTTGAATTACTAAAAATTAATAAAAAAATTATCGAAATTAAAAGATCACAATTATTAATAATGGTGATTTAAAACTCCATCTCGCGCGCATATCTATGCGGTGAATTGAAAATATTTATTTTATGTAAAAAAAAAATTATTTACTCAAGAAATTATTTAAAAAATGTTTTCTTTGTATTAAAGGTTTAAAAGTGTGACGTTATCTCACGACTTTTATCGTCGCGATTCACAATAAGTCATCCAAAAATGTCAACATGACCGATAAGGCACAAAATCACTAATCTAACTAAGAAACTATAACGTTATCGCGTTCTTGGTATTCATAGTTATGATTACTATGCGTATTTCTCGTATTGTATTACTACTTCCACAATAATTAGTTGGGTAGTTAAAAATACGTCTAGAAATAATTTTGTTTTTACCACATTCCTCTGATGAAATGTAAATGCGAAACCTATAAAAATTCTTAATGAATTTGCAAAACTGACGCGTTTACAAATTTTTTTTTAAAAAACGATTTAAACAATTTTTAACCGGTTATAATCGACCATCTCTTATGATTTAATCAATAATAGAATCGTTAAAAAGATCAATCAATAATTCTACAAAAGAAGTATCACTTTATCAATTCTTTAATTTAGAAAAATGTAAATTCTAATTACATAGAAATACCAAAATAAGCTTTCTGTATGCATTGTTTCAGGCGCCACTTAAAAAAATCGGGAAGAACGTATAAAAAACTCGCTAAGCAGGGCCAAAGAACGCCGGGATCGAGAAGATAAATAAATGAAATAATCTAAATTTATTTTAATTGAATATAATTTAGATTATTATTTAAAAATATAGTTTTATGTAATAATAATTTGTATTTTATTTGATAAAGTTATTTTTATTCATTACGTCAAGTCGCAGAGGAGTACATTAAGTCTCCATACTGAATTAAAAAAAAGAATAGAAAAAACCACAAAGTAGATGTACTTTAACTGGAAATGGTACTTTTCTTGATAAAAATATAATATACATATATAGTACATACCCTACAGCCATCTAAAAGGGACGTCCCGTTGCGGATAAGCAAGGATGTCCTATAAAGACATCGTAAGGATGCACACACTTGTGACAAAAGAACGTTCCATTAATGTCCCTAGGACGTACACAGAACCAAAATGGGATGACTTTGGGACATTCAGTGATCCGCAACATCATGTCCCCGGGACATCCTTGTGTTTGTTGGGATAGTTACCCGTTACTCTGAATTGACGACACTTTAAATACTCTATCTGATTCGCAATGGTTTTCAACTTTGGATTTAAAAAGTAGCTACTAGAATGTCGACTTGGAACCAAAGGACCGTAAAAAAACTGCGTTTACGATTGAAACCGGTTTATGGCAAATTACGGTTATGCCATTTAGATTGTGCAACGCTCCTGCGACTTTCGAGCGTTTGATGGAAGCGATCTTGCGAGGACTGTTTTGGAAGACGTGTCTGGTATAATTGGAGGACCTGATTATGGTTGGAAAATCGTTAGAAGAGCACTTGAAAAATTTAAAAAAAGTGTTTCTACGATTGCAAGGTGTAAACCTAAAATTAAGTCCAAAGAAGTGCCATATCTTCAGAAAAGAAGTAAAGTATTTAGAACACATGGTATTCAAGACGAGAGTGATAGCTAACACTGATAAAGTTAAAGCAGTCCAAGATTGGCCAATACCAAGAGATAAACACAAACTTTGCAGTTTTCTCGGATTGTGCACGTATTATCACAGATTCCTGCTGGGATTTGCCAACATTGCAAAACCGCATCTTCAAGCGGAAAACAAGTTTGTGTTGGACACTGATGCCAACAATAGGAGATGTACTTTCTCACATCTAGAATGGAGAGGAGACGGTGATCGGATACTTCAGTAAAATTCTGTCGAAGCTTGAAAAGAATTATTGTGTAACTAAAAGAGAACTGTCAGCTGTTGTGAAATCCGTTGAACATTTTTACAAATACTTATATGGACGGAAATTTCTTCTCCGAACTGACCATGTTGCTCTGAAATAGCTTTTTCAATTTCGAAACCTGGAAGGACAAGTTGCGAGATTGATGACTCAACGATTACAGGAGTACGACTTTGATACAGAACATCGTGCTAGAACTAGTCATCGCAACGCAGACGCTCTATATAGACAAACATGCCCGGTTAAGTGTGGTCATTGTCTTCGACTAGAAGAGGAAACTAACAACGGCGATTGACGATAATTGGCAACCAGCTCAATTACGTCAAGAATATGTTAGTTATCTGGAACTACAGTTTATAATAAAAAACAAAACGAATGAAAAAAGACCAACTTGAGAAGAAATCAACGCGCAAAGTAGAACAGTAAAAGCATATTGGGCACAGTGGCACTCTTTAAGAAGAGCGACGTTGACAACAATACGAAACTTCAGCTAGTGGTACGTAAAAACCGATTGTCAGAATTATTGCAGCATTCGCATAACGGAACTTCTGGAGGACAATTCGGTGTGAAAAAGACGCTTGAAAAGACCAAGGAAAGGTTCTATTGGATAAACTGTAAAAAAAAGATGTAAAGGAGTGGTGCCGCAAATGTAATTTATGCGCGTCTGGAAACGAACTAATTAGAAAACGCAAGGCTTCTATGAGACAATACAACGTCGGAACTTTATTCTAAAGGGTAGTAATTGACATCCCAGGTTATGGTCATGAATTATTTTACCAAATGAACGAAATCGTACGCGAAACCGAATCAAGAAGCCACAACTTTAAAACTGCATTAAGATCCGGGGCGTAACTTCGAGTCTGGCTTGTTCCAAAACGTTTTTCAAATGCTGGGAATCAAGAAAACTGAGACTACATCTCTTCATGCCATCTGGTTGAGGATGAAGAGATTCAAGTATCTCGTCAAAGTGGTCTCCGAACACTAACGAGACTGGGATCAATATTTAGATTTCTTCTTAATGGCGTATCGATTATCCGTTCACGAGACTACCGGGGAAACTTATGCTTGTGTGATGTTTGAACGTGAGATAAGGTTACCTTTAGTTTGGATACAACCCTAGAGAAGAAGTTGTTGGGGATGATTTCGTCAGTCAACTTAAAAAGAAAATGCAGATTATCTACGATAACGTCTGAAAGAACGTCCAAATCGCCAGTGACCGAATAAAAGATAAATATGACGTAAAGCCCAGAGAAGGAAAGTTTCAACTTGGTGACTTGGTTTGGTAGTACAACCTACAACAAAAACGAGGATTGTCTCTAAAATTACAGAGACAATGGGAAGGCTTTTACGCCATTTTGGCAAAAATAAATGACGTTATTTACTGCGACCGACAGTTACCAAGAAGTAAACCAAAGGCAGTACACATCAATCAATTGGCTCCATACGCTGAAAACAACACGGACGACGATGAAAACACGAGAGTGGTCAACAGAGTGACAGATAAGAACGATGCGGAAGACTTCGATTGATTCATGTCCACCTATGATAGAACCGCGAAAGGTTTGGAGTGACCACAAAAGTACAACAAGATCTGTTTGACGTACCATAGGACTACTCCTTTGCACACTGTGTTGCTCAAGAGTTACGCATGTCCAGAGGAATTGCCGTAGTATTTAAGAGGAACTTCAAAAACAGCGACCTACAGTAGAAAGAGTTTTGAAGATTCGAGATTTGAAATCTACAACGGTTCATCTAGTACTTAGTGCAACCGTATTTTAAAATACCTAGCGGACATTTGATTACTCAAGATATAAGTAATCTAATTATATAAATTAAATGCCGTTTTGATGGAACTTTGAGAAGAACATGTACTACTGGAATTACCGATGGTAGATAAAAAAAAATTTGTATCGAACATATAGACGTTAACAATATCTTGCATTGAATAAAATCGTTACGGTTAAAACACCGAGTTACCTAGGATTGAGAGTAAACAAAAAAGTAATCAAAACATGACAACAGGTTTAAATCCCAACACATATAAACACGTGAACAAGCATCATTAGATTAAACAGAAAAAGAGTTAGTTAACTGGCGGCCTGTCAGTGAGTAATGAGGTCCTAGTTACGGAAGCAACCCAGCTATAATGATCGGGACAAACAATCAAAAGCCAACAATACACATATATAACAAACACACAATAATATATCAAACAAAAATTATAAAAATGTAGTGTCCAATCTGGAAACAACCTACCGCAACGTTAATACATAAAATAGACAATCCATAAAATATATACAAATTGCACTATTACACATAAAATACAAGCAGGGTTTAATCAGGAAGCAACCTGCAACCTCAAGATGTTTGCGCCTTACGGTAAATAAAATATTAGATTAAATTTTACAAGGCAATGCATACACTAGTGTTTTTCTTATGAATTATCAAACCCATTAAAAACGCCGTCAATAGGTGATCGAAAGGATGTCCTAACTTTGATCAACTTTTATGTCATATATTAAATTATAAACAAACGAAAAAACCAATAAATTATTACGCTTAATTTAGAATTGAAGCCAAAGATTAGCATAAATACCTTGCAGAGAAAGTAAATTAATAGATTAACACAAATTGATTCTAAAACACATCAAAAATATACAAATAAAAAATAAAATGGCAATAAAGTTTTAATAGCTTCTTTTTACAAACAAAGAAACATCTGTACAAAGCCGGTTAATTCTTATAGTCAAATTTGTGACGCGTAATGTTATGTCTAAAATTACATATAAATGAAATTATAAAATACAGAAAACACTACGAATTTAAATTACTTTTTAGTCAATCTTTTAAGACATGTCGATTTAATAATTTTAAGCTTTAATTTTAATACAAAGTGTTTTTAGTTATTATTTTAGTTAATTTTATCGCTATTTAGCTAACTAATGCCTTTAGTTATATACCCTTAAGATTTTACAAAACGCAAAGAAAACCAACCATTACACAATTAGTATATTAAGAATACTAATTGTACCGCGGACTGATACCGTTCTGCCTTCTACGTAAGCTATAATCAACAGCGACAAGAATACTGTATACTTTTCTTTTTTCTTCTTTTTTTATAAAGTATTGAAACGTTCAAGAAATTACTTGCAAACGCAAGAGCCTTCTAGAATGCTGTTATCTATTTTCTAGAAGTTATAGCGAAAAGTGACGAACGATCGAGAAGGATTTCCGTATGTCTTTATATAGCGACGAGACAGATCGTAGGTCAGTTATTGCTGGAATGCGAATGCATGCAGTATTAAGAAGATTAATCAAGTGAAGATAAATAAGTGATTAGCACGTGCGACGTTTAAATAAATAACAGTGTACACCGAATCAAGTGAACGTGACTTACAGTGTGAAATCCGAGGACGTTATCTTATCTTAAGTGATAGTATTATACAACGGTTATACATAAATTCGTGTAAGTGTTTTCATTAAGTATTATTAGATTTTATTAGTTCGGTTAATTTAAAAGTGTACATATTTCTAGAATAAGTAAACGTAGTTTTAGTCGTTTTAAATAAATTAGTTTTTAATAAATAAAATTTGCAACATTGGTGTCAGAAGTGGGATATCGTTCGCGAGTTATTAGTGTAAATACCATTAAGTAATTTAATATCGCTCCGTAATTGATTGCGCGATACGCGTGTTTATTTATAAAGTATAAAATAGTGTTTATTAAACTTTTTCTTTTAACAAGTGCGTGTTCGCGATATCAATTAAAGTCGTTTCCGTGGTTTAATATTAACAAGTGGATCGTTATTAAAATTTTGTGTTATACAAAAACTGCATTTTAAAAAGTAGTGTATTTAAACTTTATACTCGTGTTATATTTAAATTTATGCCGGTGACGCGTTCGCAAGCAGTTAAAATGGATGCAAAGCTATTTGAATTTCTTGAATCAATCAAAAATGGTCAGGAATCGATAAATAGAAAAATGGAAGAAAATTCACAAAAAATTGAAGAAAAACTCTCCGAACATTCTCAGAAAATGGAAGAAAATTCTAGAAGTTTAAAAGAAGAAATACGAAGGAGCATAGAAAATCAAATAAAAATTGTTCAAGAGGAAACCCAAGCAGACATGTTAAACTTAAAAGAAGAAATTTGCGATTCTGTGAATGACATAATAGAAGAGAAGTTAAAAGAAAATTCAAGAACCATAAAAGACAAGCTAGAGAAAAAATTGAGAGAAAGAATACAACTGCTTGAAGAAAGAATGACCCAAATGAATTGTCACGGTGAAGGAAGCGTCACGAGTGAAGATTTAATAATGGATCATCGAGAAGAAAACACTCACAAGTTCAAAGTTGTACCACCAAATTTTGATGGTAAAGTTCCATGGTCAACCTACTACAAGCAGTTTGAAGCCGCAGCTACTGCTAATGGTTGGAGCAACAAGCAGAAAGCGACGTCTTTAATAGTGTCCCTACGTGGAGAAGCGCTTGGAATTTTACAAACTGTTCCGGACCATCTGCAAGAAAATTACGAACTCTTAATATTGTTACATTCCAAAATTAACACAAAGTCACTGCCTGCGATGTAGTAACATAAACGGGGGTTGTGCCACTAGCTCAATGGAGACGGGGTGGGTTTTATTTAAAAGTTTCGTGATCGAAATGGATTGACTTGTCGAAAACACAAAATCGATAAATAATAATGTCGAAATCAAAGGGCGCCAGGAAGGAGTAAAGCTTAATGGACTAATGACCCTTGCCAACCATAAGTCCGCTTCTGTAGTATGCACCCCCAATGGACTTACCTTAGAGGGTGCATTTGCTAAAATCTAAAATAAACTAATAAAGTTACACACGCGGAGGCCGACGGAATTAAAAGCTCTTTACAATTTAATAATTTAACATTTATTTGAACGAAATAAAACAAAATGAATAAAATAAAATAATTGAATTGAAATTGACAAAATTAATCACACAAAACAGTAGCAAATTAATAGAAAAATTACTTGAATGCACGTTAGATCAAAACAAATTTACAGTTAATGGAATAAAATACACAAACAAAATTATAAAATACACAATACAGAATTTTAAAGAAATAAACAGCACAAATTAATCAATCTAAAAACATCTATGATCACGGCCGTGTGTGTGTCGATATAATTTAAAAACAAAATGAAATAAACTTATAAACTAATTTATATACATATAATATGAATCGATAATTCGGTCCCGTTTAATAAATTTTAAACTTGGGATAAAACAGTACCGTAAAATACGGTCATTAATTAGTTACATTAACGATAACTTCGAAACACTTGTAATTTTTAATTGAAAATTCAAAGCTTTTAACACTTGATCGCGTAAACGTAAATAATATCTTCTCGATTAAATAAATGGTGCAACATAAATACCTTGAATTCGTCGTAACTGCAGGAACGTACTTATGGTTAGGTGGTCCGGGATGGCCAAACGAAAAGGTACTCCAAATACTTTCTATGCCGGCGGAAGAATTTCTTTATTAACACTTAACATAATCCGCACAAATGCGAAGATTGGACACAGTACAACCCAACGATTGAATATCCAACTTGAAACTTGCGTTATAATTATGGAAACCGTGAAATTTGCATAATCCGTAAATTACGAATATTGAAAAGAAGATAAAAATCAAACTTTCCCATCACTACACTACATTTTCACGGTACCAATTTTCTTTTTAACTTCCGCGGTAGGGCATAACGAAACGTACCCTTACCAACCGGTAACCGGTAATTTAAAATTGCCACCGACGATCGATTGTAGATTATTCATCCCCAAAAATCAAAACCTCTCATATTTAACACCTTGTGTTCCCACCAAATTCTCTTCGCTTGCGCGGTAACATCTACGTAAAAGAAAGAACATTGAATCAAACGAGAAAAACAAAGACGGCAATTATAATTAGCCACGTGAATTTCCGCACGTAGACTTTGGTTCACACAAGAACGCTGAGACTTGCATTACTGCAGGTGGCTTAATCAAAGTGTAATTACCAAGAAAAATGTATCAACTTACATTCCACAAAGGAAGTCGTAAATTATAATGAATTGGTATTCTACGAAGATAACCAAATAAAGTACTAAATTAAACTCAAAATTACGGATCTTTATGCATTTAAAAGAAAATTTCAATAATGATTGAAAACAACTTGAAATATCATTAAACTCAAACCACACAAACAACAAACAAAACGTTCTTGATGCCAATACCGTATCAAACGATGAAAACAAAACCAAACTACAAAAAAAAAACGCCAATTCAGCCAGCTAAATCTATTTATGGGGCTTGTCATAAAAAGAAAACTGCTGAATCATCAAACGCAGGTCACAATATCACGATTAGAAATGAGATATGGAGATGCCCATCTTCAACAAGTCTATCAAGCTCAAATTAAAAGTCGGGTTCAAAAAGCAGCCGAAAGTCTTCAAGAGTTTGAGGCTGACATCGCCAGACTAACACGGCTTGCGTATCCTACAGCACCAGATACCTTCTTGGAGCAGTTGGCTATTCAAACCTTTGTAGACGGCCTCCGAGACAACGAAACGCAGCAGACTCTGCGGTTAGCTCGACCGAAGACATTGGATGACGCTTTGGTGCATGCTTTGGAGTTTGAAGCAGCAAAACAAGCATCGCAACGAGATGGTCATAGACTCTGCTGTGCTACAGAAGTACCCGCGCAGACACTGGAAAGCATCGAGGAGATAGCGCGACGAATACTTCTGGAAAGAGGAGTAACAGCTTTGAACTGCAATGAAATAGGCCATGTACGACGGCATCGTACTAAACCTAAGAAGAGGACAAGAAGAGCGCTTGATAATTTGGAACGAGGCGAGCAAAAGAGACAAAAAGTAATCTCATCTAGTCAGACCCCGGAGATTACCATCCAAATGGCATCGCCTAGGGAGCAATTGCATAGCATTTATCTCGATGGCAAGATCAATGGGAGAAGCGTCCAGTTACTGGTTGACACGGGAGCGACGAAGACCATCATTCGTCCTGACATGTTATTGGAAAACGAGAAGACATCACCAGTAACAGTACGACTTCGAACGGCGACGGGCGACGAAATACCTACTCACGGACAAGTCAAAGCAACCATTGGTTTGGGAAATGGAGTACTCGACCATCAAGTACTGGTAGCCGACATCACGGAAGAAGTTATCCTGGGAATGGACGTGATAAAAAAGTATGGGTTCGATTTGGATATGAAGAACGATGTCCTGAAGATCGACAATGAAGAAATTCCTTTTCATTCGTCAGAGAAGGCAGCCGTGCGAGTCTTATTGAGTGAAGACGTGACTCTGCCTGCAAGGACTGAAAGTGTGGTGATGGCACGCCTAGATGGAAGTCTCCGGGAAGGCTACATACGCGCGATTGAACCAATGGAGGGCGGCTTAGTTGAAAAGGGACTACTCGTTGCCAGAACCTTAGTACGAGTAAAGAAGACGATGCCAGTAAGGATCTTAAACATCAACTCAGATCCTGTAACGCTGAAAAAGAAGACCGTGGTAGGCCAATGCACGCCAGTATCACAAATTGTAAGATGCATGAAGTCGAACGAAGATACGTCGCCGAAGAAGTGTCCACAACATCTATTGGACATTCTTACCACCAAATGCGAAAACCTCAGCCAAGACCAGCTGGCTAAAGTTAAAGTGTTGATCCAAGAGTACCAAAATGTGTTCGCGCTGGAGAGTGGCTCCAAAGGAAGAACTAACGTGGTGAAACATAAAATTAATACCGGAGACGCTCGGCCGATACGACAACATCCACGCAGACTTCCTTTGGCGAAAAGAGAAGAAGCCGAACAAATAATTACGGATATGGAGAGAGAAGGCGTGATTGAACCTTCAAGTAGTCCATGGGCATCCCCAGTGGTACTCGTGAAGAAGAAGGATGGATCAACGAGGTTTTGCGTAGACTACAGGCAGCTAAACGACGTGACCAAAAAGGACAGCTACCCTTTACCCAGAATTGACGATACGCTAGACACCCTGTCAGGATCCCAGTGGTTTTCTACATTAGATTTAAAGAGTGGATACTGGCAGGTAGAATTAGAACCCAGGGATCGTGAAAAAACAGCTTTTACGATCGGAACTGGTTTGTGGCAGTTCACCGTAATGCCCTTCGGCCTGTGTAACGCTCCTGCAACGTTCGAGCGTTTGATGGAGACCATCTTGCGCGGTTTGTCTTGGAAGACGTGCTTGGTTTACTTGGACGACGTGATCGTGGTTGGAAGGTCGTTTGAAGAGCACTTGAACAACTTGAAGGAAGTGTTCCAGCGATTACGTGGGGCTAACCTCAAACTGAGCCCAAAGAAGTGCCACGTATTTAAGAAGGAAGTCCAATACCTTGGCCACGTCGTATCTAGAGATGGAGTAAGGGCTGATCCAGACAAAATCCGAGCAGTGCAAGTATGGCCAAGACCGATCGACAAACATCAGGTCCGAAGTTTCCTTGGGTTGTGCACTTATTATAGAAGATTTGTCCCCGGATTTGCCAATATTGCCAAACCATTGACAAAATTAACCGCAGAGCAGAATTTAGATGGAATGAAGACTGCGAAAATTCTTTTAATAAACTAAACAGGCCCTAGTCACTTCGCCGATTTTGAGTTATCCAAGAGAAGATGAAAAGTTTGTTTTGGATACTGACGCAAGCAATCTGGCCATAGGCGCGGTCCTTTCGCAAGTTCAAGATGGACAAGAAAAAGTTATCGCGTATTTTAGCAAGGTTTTGTCCAGGCCAGAAAGGAATTATTGCGTGACTAGGAGAGAGCTGTTAGCAGTCGTTAAGTCCATCGAACATTTCTACAAGTATTTGTATGGACGAAAATTTTTACTGAGAACAGACCACGCCGCTTTAAAATGGCTTCTGCAGTTCCGTAACCCAGAAGGACAAGTGGCAAGATGGATCGAGAGACTGCAAGAATATGACTATGACACAGAACACCGTGCCGGAAGCAGTCATCGAAACGCTGATGCCTTGTCCAGAAGACCATGTCCGGCGGATTGCAGCCATTGTTCGCGACTGGAAGAAAAAGTCGAATGTCTCCGGAGAACTGCTATGGTTGATGATGAGTGGGAACCTGAGCAGTTACGTCGCGAACAAGAAGACGATCCTGAAATAAGACAACTCCTCGACTGGAAAGAAAGCGGCCGACGACCAACCTGGGAAGAAGTGAGTGCTTTGGGCAGAAATATCAAAGCGTACTGGGCGCAGTGGGACTCCTTGATAGTAGAAGACGGTCTTCTTAAGCGGTCTCTAGAAAGTGCCGAGGGCACGGGAAACAGACTACAGCTGGTAGTGCCGAAGAGCAGGGTGACCGAAGTGTTGAAGCATCTCCACGATGGGACATCAGGAGGACACTTTGGCATTAAGAAGACGTTGGGTAAAGTGCGAGAACGATTCTACTGGATGAACTGCAAAGAGGACGTCATGAAATGGTGCCGCAAATGCATAGTCTGCGCTTCAGAAAATGGTCCAGCGAGAAAGCGCAAAGCACCCATGAAACAATACAACGTAGGAAGCCCTTTGGAAAGAGTAGCGATTGACATCGCAGGGCCCTTCCCAGAATCCGATTCGGGAAATAAATACATCCTGGTGGCGATGGATTATTTCACGAAATGGACGGAGGCTTACGCCATACCCAATCAGGAAGCAGCTACAGTCGCAGACGTATTAGTAAAGGAATTTTTCTGCCGGTTTGGAGTTCCGTTGGAATTACACTCCGATCAAGGCCGCAATTTTAAGTCTGGGCTGTTTCAAGAAGTTTGCCGACTGTTAGGAATTAGAAAGACTAGGACAACGCCTCTCCATCCTCAGTCTGATGGCATGGTTGAACGGATGAATCGAACAATGGGAAAGTACTTAGCCAAGGTAGTTTCCAAACACCAAAGGACTGGGATCAGTACTTGCACCTTTTCTTAATGGCATACCGATCATCCGTTCACGAAAGCACAGGCCAAACACCATCCTGTTTCATGCTCGGTCGTGAGATAAGATTACCATGCGATCTTCAATTTGGGCGAAGACCGGAAGAAGAAGTTGCTGGAGAAGATTACGTCAGCAAGCTGGTCAAGAGGTTAGACGAAGTACATGAAGAGGTCCGTAAAAACACACAAATTGCCAGCGACAGGATGAAAACAAGATATGACGTCAAGGCGCAAAATGGTGGGTTTCATCCTGGCGATATGGTCTGGTTGTATAACCCTCAAAGGAGACGTGGTTTGCCGCCGAAGCTGCAAAAGCAATGGGAGGGCCCCTATGAAGTTGTGCAGCGTATTAACGACGTTATATACCGCATCCGAAAACCGACCAGAGGCAAGCCAAAAGTGGTCCACGTCGATCGTCTAGCCCCGTTTGCTGGCGATAACCACAATCCGCAAGTTCAGGTCCGAACCAGAGTAATAAGTAGCAGAACCAGGAATCCAATCGAAGAAATGGAGTTCGAAAAGTTTATGAACTTATACGGAGGTTCTGGAAAAGCTAGGTTCGGAGTTACCACCGAGGAACAACAAGACCTGTTCCAGACACAAAAAGATTACGCCATCGCACATTGCGTGAGCGAGGACCTAGACATGTCCAGAGGGGTTGCTGTCGTGTTTAAAAAGAAGTTTGGGAAGCTAGATGAATTACGAAGACAGCAACCGGCAGTCGGAAAAGTTTTAGGACTACGTGGTGACGGACGCTTCGTTTTCTATTTGGTCACCAAGAAATACTCACGTGTCAAGCCGTTATACAAAGATCTGTGGCGAACATTATGGAGTCTCAAGAGACAAATGGAGTTCCATCATGTTAAGAAATTGGCAGTACCCAAGCTTGGTTGCGGCTTAGACCAACTGAATTGGAGGACAGTTCGAAACATGTTGGAGGTCGTCTTCCGAGGAACAGGCATTCAAGTGTTGGTCTGTAGTTACCAACCGAGGAGAGTATTGGGTGAGGAAAAGTCCATTGACTGTTACTTTTATGGTCAAGGAAGTTGCCGAAATGGAGGAAGCTGCCGCTATCGCCACAATCCTTTTTACCGGTGTCGCATCCAGTCTCCTGTTCTGGGACAGAACAGTCCTAAGAAGGGGGCAGTGAAACGTTCAAGAAATTACTTGCAAACGCAAGAGCCTTCTAGAATGCTGTTATCTATTTTCTAGAAGTTATAGCGAAAAGTGACGAACGATCGAGAAAAATTTCCGTATTTCTTTATATAGCGACGAGACAGATCGTAGGTCAGTTATTGCTGGAATGTGAATGCATGCAGTATTAAGAAGATTAATCAAGTGAAGATAAATAAGTGATTAGCACGTGCGACGTTTAAATAAATAACAGTGTACACCGAATCAAGTGAACGTGACTTACAGTGTGAAATCCGAGGACGTTATCTTATCTTAAGTGATAGTATTATACAACGGTTATACATAAATTCGTGTAAGTGTTTTCATTAAGTATTATTAGATTTTATTAGTTCGGTTAATTTAAAAGTGTACATATTTCTAGAATAAGTAAACGTAGTTTTAGTCGTTTTAAATAAATTAGTTTTTAATAAATAAAATTTGCAACAGTATTCTTGTCACTGATGATGATTTTGTTACTAATTGATTCGTTTCTTCTTCCATCTTAAAAAAATATTTGAACAAATTGATGACGATCGCTTAGATCGCGTGATAATTTTGTAATTTTGTACAAATGCCGCCGCGGTCAAGACTGTGTCCTTCAACCGAATGCTTTGTGTGTAGCAGCGATGATGCACTGTTGCGCCGGATCGCGGCGATCAGAGATTACAATTTGCTGCCGCAGACTGCGTTCTACGCACCACAGACTTTAACCTTTAGATTTGATTTCTATCAAAATAATTCTCTGACGGCTTGATGTTTCCGCTCCAACATCATTTGTCCGACTTCAAATTGGGTCTGCGAGAGCCCGTAGTTGGTGTACCTAGATCGATGGCGATATTGGTTGCAGTGAAGCCGTTAGATCTGATTCACTTGTTCTTTTACTTATTTGACCACTTCTTTACTGAGCGCAAATCTGATTGCGGCGTTTCTGCAAGTCCGCAGATTGTAAAGTACTGGTATTCATTAGTCCTTCCCATGGAGGTGTATTTAAAACCATTTTTTTATCTCTTGATTCTTTGTCTTTACTGGGTTGGCTTGAGGGTGGAATATTGATATGAAAAAGACTTAATCTAATTATCGACTCAAGTATTATGAATCGGATAATATTTAACAAATTCCTGAAGTAACAAATACGTGGGGGTGACCAAACTTGCTGTGATAATAAAAAAATTACATCTTGCTGCAAAATAGAAATGCCCTCTTACCCCAGCGATTAGTTCATATTCAAAACATCGAAACCTAAATTGATTTATAAATTAATAATGTTGCTGTTTTAAGGTTCTAAAATGTGGGGTATCGCTGAGCATAACGTTTACACACATGCTGTTTCCTTAACGCAAACAAAACGGAAAATTAATTAAAGAGTCAATCAAACTCGTAGGTAGCTTTTACGACTGGATAAAATTCATATAACGCGAGAAACCATAACAAAGGTTTTTTTAACATAAAACTCTAATTATAGTTAACCTATTTAGATAACAATTACAAATAAAAAAACAGTTCCAAGCTGTCTGTATGAACAAAACAAAAACAAAAAATGAGATTTAGAATTTCTTAACATAGTTATCCCCGTTTGCAATGGTGTAATCTAAAAGACTCCAATCAAATTTTGGCAAATATTACGTAAGTTATTGACATCATTGTTCAAATTTACATTTGCATTGACTAAACACAACAATGATTTTCTTCATTAAACGCAATATTGATGTATAGCCACCAAAAACAAAAGATTTAACAAAACGGCGTTACTTTTATTTAAAAAAAAACAATAAGCTCTAAGAATCGTACATGGATATTTGTTTTTGATCTTAATTCGTAGAGAACATCTAATTAATTTCCTAACTTTAAAACCACTTAAAAGTCCTATCTTATCTAAGAGCAAAAGCCGTGTCACAACCAATAATTTACAAACTTTAACCTTGATATTGACAAATGTTCCAAAATATTGAAGATATGTTATATAAACCAGTTGTTAAGAGACTATGGTCAGTTGTCTACAATCCGCGATGAAGTATTTTGTGATTTTGTTTTTGGGGCTCGCAGCAGTTCGCTGCAACGATGAAAATCTCTTAGACAGTTTTGCCGCCGGTAATAACAAATTTTCTTCAGATGTTTATAAAGTGAGTTGTTTATATATCTAAAAGTTATCTCTAAATTACCGTATTTTAGGAAATCAAAGCGATTCAGGATGGAAACTTTGTGTTTTGTCCACTTTCGGCTGAAATAATTCTCGCCTTAACGCGAATTGGTGCTCGAGGTGCTACCGGAGCACAATTGTCGAAAGGATTGCATCTACCAGACGATACTGATAAAATTGAACACATCTTTAAAGAGTTGACGCCAAAACTAAAAAGCGACAAAGGATACACTTTAAACAGCGCCAACAGGATTTATCTACAACATGATTACAAAATTCGCGAAGATTTCAAAAGCATTGCGCAAAACTCTTTTTCGGCCGATGTTAAGAATATTGATTTTAAAAAAAAAGTCGATGCTGCTGGCGAAATCAACCTTTGGGTATCGGATCAAACGCACGGTAAAATCAAAGACTTAATAGATCCAGAAATGTTTACTGAAGACAGTAGAAGCGTGTTGGTAAATGCTTTATATTTTAAGAGCACCTGGGAGAGCAAGTTTGATGAACATGCTACTAAGCTTAAACCTTTTTATCTTAACAACAACAAACACGTAGATGTTGATATGATGGAAATTACTGATTACTTTAAGTATTATAACAATGACGAATTAAAAGTCAAATTTTTGGAAATGCCGTATGTTGGTAAACAATACTCGATGGTGTTCGTTCTACCTCACGAGAAAGAAGGGCTGGCGGAATTAGAAAACAAACTTGACGACGTTTTAACTGCTTCCAGAAGATATCAAGTAAAAGTGCACGTTCAAGTACCAAAATTCAAAATTGAATCTAACGTACAACTAACAGACATACTAAAAAATGTAAGTTGTTTTTCTAAGTTTTAACTTTTTTAAGAATTTATTTTTAGTTGGGAGTTAAAGATGCTTTTGAAGACTACGCCGATCTCAGTGGATTTAGCAAGCCTGGACAACAACCATTAAAAATTAGCGATGTTATTCAGAAAGCCATCATCGAAGTCGACGAAGAAGGAACCACCGCTGCAGCTGCTACTGCTGGTACTTATTGATTTTTGTGCTTGGTATGGTTTACTAATCATATGTTTGTAGTGCACATGGCTGTTCCTTACTCAATGGCACGTCCCGTTATTCAAGAGTTCAATGCAGATCATCCTTTCATCTACTACATTAAAGGACCAAACGGTGTTATGTTTATTGGTCGTTACGTCCAAAAGTAACTGCAATTAAGTCTTCATTAAATGTTTACTCAACAATATTTTTTGAGTTTTTCTAGTAACACTAAGGCCCGGTTGCATAAAGCATTGTTAACTTTAACAATGTAGTTAACTACGTGGTCATGTCGTTAAGCGTAATACGCTACAAAAACTTTTGCAACTAAGGAGTAGTAGTTTGAAATTGTGGTTATTTATATCAGGCAAACTGGACTCTACTACGTCCCGAGAGTGGGAAACTGTAAAAAAAACTCTACTTCCGATTTGCCATCTCTTTCTGAATTCAAGCGCTTTCTTACAAATACAGTCAATTTTTAGACAGTCTGCCTTCCAAACCTCAATCAAAGAAAAATTAAAATCAAAATTTACTAAGTCGTTTGTGGCGAATGCATATACATCTGAGTTTTGTAAAGATTCACATTTTTTGAATCCTTATTATGCTTTTTTAAAATCATCTGCACAACAAAGGTTAACGGAAACCAAAGAACAAAAATGATGAATCAACTGGGTTATTTTTTGCTACAGTGTTCGTCAAAGTACACTTCCTGTCTTTACAAAAGAAAGCATCACTTTTTTCTACATGCTGCACTTTCTTCTGTTATCGATTCTCAAACGCAACCGGATGGTCCTGAAAATATTGGAAAGTCTATACCATCTCAAACAGTCTTAGTACTCTGCGCAAATGCATTTTAAGTGTTATTGCCTACAGCGTCTTCTCAAATTCTTGACGGTAGACCACACTGTTCGAATTTTGCTTGACTCTTAATCGAATTTTATTCAAACTTTTCTGCAAAAAACTCAACGTGCATATCTATTCCGCCAATTTTGTTGTTACTAGAATAACTCCATAACTCACATCGATTCAAAATGTGACATAATAGTACGTTCATATTGCTCTAGGTTTTTAATTTTATGTTCTTTCTTGATCATTGATTAAATAACTGATGTCCGCCCAGCTCTCGTGTTGACTAGAATATCTTGCAGATTCATTAAATATTCAGTCATCTGAACCTTAATTTAATGAGCTTTTAATTGGTTCTTCGCAATTTTTTAATCTGTTATGTGTGGGTCAAATTCATTTAGGTTCTAATCTACCGACTCAGCAAAAAACTAAACTTGGATGGGTTCTTTCTCGTCTTACAAGTTTCATAGTATTTATCCAAACTTAATGCAACGTTAGTACCAAAGATTGTTTTTCTGGTTTAATTTCAAAATTCTGAGAGGAGAAGTAGAGGAGGGATGCGGACCCACCATACCACCAAAACTTGCTTGATAAAAGTTTGTCACAAAAGGAATAGGTTAAATAAGAAAATTTTGCGAGTAGATAGAATAGTCTCCTTGTTTTAAATGACCTGCAGAAAATGTATTCAAACCCATAAAAAATTTATAGAGATTAATAGGTTTGAAAAGAAAAGTATAGGTACTAAGTAAAGCTTTATATAGGTTTGTATAGATAAATTCCAAGGAATGTTTTACCTATAGAAAAGTATAAGAACCTCCTTAAAATTTTTAATAAAAATAAATAAACAAAAAATAAATAAACAAAACATAATAAAATCTGTTAGAAAAGTGCAGTATAAAATTGCTTATTTATTCCTAATTTTTTAAAAAAATTCTATAGAAACAAATGAAAAGAAGAAGTGAATTTTCACCGCAAATGTTATTGTATGCAAAATTTTTTTAGTTTTGCTTCGGCTTCCATTGACAATCTTTGAGATTTATTTAGAATTTTCAATTCAATTTATCAATAACATATAAAATATTTGATATGACCTTTGTTTTACAGTTTTCTATAGGGATTTTCTCTAGTTTTTTAAATAGAAATTGTGATTTTGCGTAATAACTAATAGCAACCTATAGGAATTAATTTTCGAGACTCATAGAAACTTGTAAGTTTCTTTAAAAATTTATAGGTTATTCTATGACATTCTTTAAAAATATACATATTATTGCTTATATATTTCAATAGAAACCAATAGGTAATTTCAGCGACAAAAGCACTATATGAATCCTATTGGAACCTGTAGCTTTTTTTATAGTTTTTTAACGCTCATTTAGAACAAGACTTACGAGACCAATAGGATGGGTTAAGTATTTGTGCGTTGTAACCTGCGATTGGAATTTTTAGCAGTGAATCTTTTATGCAAGACCCCGTAATTAGATTCATCTGGCTGAATTTGCGGTTTTCTTTTTTTTTCGATTGATTAGTTCGATGTTAGCATCGAAAACGTTTCGCTCGGTATTTTATTATGTTGAATTTAAGTTTATTTGTATTTCATAGTTATTTCACAATTATTACTGGTATTTTTTTTTAAATGCATAAAAGTTCCGTGGTTTTGATTTTGATTTAGTGTTTTACTTGTTTATCTCAGTAAAATAACAATGCTAGATAATTTACGACTTGCTTTTGGAATGTAATTTGATCCATTTTTCTTGGTATCTATACTTTGTTTATGTTGAGGTCTTTTACGAGCGCGATTGGAACCACCTGCCAATTCAGCGAAGTAAGCGTTTTCGGTGAGAAATGTTTCTTTCTGTCGAGGGTCTACGTGACAAGATGCACATGGCCATGATATTTTTCATCTTTGTTAATCTGCGTTGTTTAGTGTTGCATCTTTTACAAAGATTTTACGGCGCAAGTTCATTGAATTAAGTGGGAATACGAGGTGTTAAAAGAAGTAAAATTGTGTTTTTGCGGAGGATTGTTTCGGTGACAATTAAGAAATACCGGGTACCGTGATGTAGTTGAGTGGTTAGGGTACTTTTACCCTATCGTGATGTAATACCGCGGAAGTTAGATGGAACCGTGAAAATTAAGTGTAGTGGTGGAAAAGTTTGATTTTCCAAATTTCGTAATTTACGGTTTAAGTAGACTTCATGGTTTCCAAAAATAAAAACTCACGTTTCAAGTTGGATATGCAATCGTTGGGTTGTGCTACATCCAGTCTTCGCATTTGTGCGGATTTTATTTAAGTGTTAAAAAGAAAATTCTTCCGCCGTCATTGCAATTGTTTGGGGTACCTTTCAACGTTTTTCTACCTGTAGACAACTGGCCACTAAGAACTAACCACAGGTTCTTTCCTGAAGTTACGACGAATTCAAGGTATTTATGTTGCACCATTTATTTAATCGTGAAGATATTTACGTGATTTAAGTGTTAAAAGCTTTGAATTTCAAGTAAAAATTACAAGTGTCTCGAATTGATTTAACGTTAATGTAACTAATTATTGTCCGTATTTATCGGAACTGTGACAGAATCCCGAGTTAAAAATTTGTTAGACGGGACCGAATAATTTCTCGATTTACGTTTTATATTATTTTTTTTTTAAGTTAATTAAGTGTATTTGATTTTATAATTAATTAATTTCGACACGCACACGGCCGTGATTTTTGTTTTGGTAATTAAGGTTTACCAATTTTGTTTTTTTTTTGTATTGTGTATTTATTCAAACATTAATTTTACGTCTTTGTTTTTTTTGTTTTGTGTGGTAAATTTTGTTAATTTCAATACCTTTATTTGTTTTTATTTTAATTTATTCATTTTTTTTGTTTTTTTTTGTGTGTTCAAATAAATGTTAAATTGTTAAATGTAAAGAGCTTTTAATTCCGTCGGCCTCCGCGTGTGTAACTTTATTAATTTATTACAGATTTTAGTGTGATACACTCGAACAAGGTAAGTTCGTTTAGGGTGTATCCTTCAGGAGCGGACTTGTGGTTGGCAAGGGGCAGAAGTCCATTAAGCTTTACTCCTTCCTGGCGCCCTTTGATTTCGACATTATTGCTTTTTGATTTGGTGTTTTCGTCAAGTTGATCCAATTCAATCACGAAACTTTTAAATATAACCCACCCCGTCTCCACTGAGCTAGCGGCACAACATCGTTTATGTTACCTCATTTCAGGCAGTGACTTTGTTTTAACTTTGGCATGTAACAGCGTGCTATGAGAGCACGTGGTTCTGCGAGACACCTGCATTACGGCTTATTCTCGTTTCTAGGTTAACACCAAGTCGGTAATGAGAAGAATCTGCATATACATAGATAAGAAAAAATAAAGAACGAGTATTAATCAAACAGCGAGAGCTAAAACAAAAATCAAACGTGTTGTTTAACTAAAAATATGGTAGACTCAAATGATTCTAAATAAACATCCAATGTTATATAACAAAACTAAGCTGCTACTTTGTCGTCGCTGCTTCCAGAATAATAAAACTTAATTACCATGCATAAGTTAGTAAAACTAAAGAAACTATTTCTAATAAAGGCTCTGGCTTCTCTTTGCAAAACGTTTATATACATTTACAACTGTCACCAGACTAAAGATGGCTTGAAAGGATTTGGGATAGGGGTTGATCGTGGCTAACAGGTTACCCCAAACGTTATCGAATTCGCAACAAGCGAGAATCTAATGTGCTGGGGAGTCAGAAACGCCACACGACGGACAACTGTTGTCATCCAAAATACTAATGCTTTTTAAATAACAACGAAATTCGCTGTGCAAAGAAAGGATTTGGACTGCTTTTCGTCTGGGAACGTGGGACATTCTGAACCAGATAATGATATCCGAGATAATGTAGTAGGCGTTACGCTCTTTCTGGAAAGTACCCCACAGCCGCTGCCATTCACCCAAAATCAAGACCTTAAAGTAATTCTTGACCGCTGAAAAGGATGGAAAGTCGTTGAGCAAAACTTGCTGAGTATCTGAGAGTATCTACAGAAACGGTACGATAAGTCCCCAGTTCCCCTAGTTCAAAGAGATAGGGATTTGAGCAAGGCCAGTTTCCTAACCGCGTGGAAATGTCGAAGTCTGTGGTACTCATTGTCTAAGCCATAGGTGAGCATTGGTATAACTGCTCTGTTAAAGGTATTTATTTTTGTGTAGGTTGCATTTCAAGCGTGAGTATTTGTAAAATAAGTGCAAGACGCTCTTACACTTGTCAACCACGAATGCGTAATGTTTTACAAAACTCCATCTGTCGTCAAGCAAAAGGCCGAAGTACTTGAATTCGAAAACCCTATGTACGGGAATCTTGTTGAGGCACAATTTTAAAGTGGAGCCAAAAACCACTATATCGTCGCTAGTGATCACCCAGTACTGTTGGGATCTAACTTGCTGAAACCGTCAGTTTGTTGGTGTCAGCTCAGCTTGTCACTATGTTTAGGCACGTGTTGGATTTGGAGTTTGAGGAATAAGTTATCGATCTGTTCGATAAATAACTACGGATGACGCGCGTGACGATAGCAGATACTTTCTTAACAACGAGAACTTTTATTGTTGAGGGCTACCACATGTTATTAAACGGTCCAGATAAAAATTGCCAGTCTGTACTTGAAGACGTTCGGTCGTACATTGGTCATTAAACTACGTGCGGCGTCAGTCATCGTTTTGCTTGGAACAAAGCCATATTGACTTGGATGGGAAAAAAATGTGAAGTTTTGATAACAGAGTTAGTGGACGGTACGAGTTAAGATTTATGAGATCCTTCTTCCCAGGTTTGAGAATGGTGATGAGTTTATCAGCTTTCCAGCTGGTAGAAAAAACACATTTAATGCATGAGTTGAACAAATCAACAGTTGTAGGAGAGAGGGAATCTTGTACAATTAAACGTAAGACAATGTACTCCGTCAGGTCCGGGAGACTTGTTTTTAGGAGTTCTACTAGCCACCGCTAACTGAATGTAAATGCAAGATTGTTTGGGTTTACAAACGAGAATACGGCAAAGGCCAACTTCTACTTCTTGTTTTGGCTCTCAAGAAGAGACTCGGACCAAGCTTAAAAAGTTTGGGTGTTTAATTACGACGCGGTCTAAGCCAAAAATCGCGTACCATCATAAACCTTTTTGCCACTTATAACCGACATAAGTCGTTTCAGCCACATCAGTTCTTTCATGCTTTCACTTGCAGCTACGATCTTCGCTTCTGTCGTTGATGTTAGCACCGAAAATTGCCGTTGACTTGTTCATGCTACCAAAGTCTCAGCAAACACAAGGTAGCTTAATTTAGTAATTTATTGGGTATTGAAAAGTCATTTATCAGTAATTTAATTTTTTTCGTAATTTAAGAGTAGTATAAGGTCACGTTTAGCAGTAATTTAAATGGTTACTAGTTTAAAAGTAGTATACGAAGTAGTTTAGGAGTAGTTCATTATTGTGATAGCATAAAAGTAATTTAATTAGTAACTTAGTAGTAATTAAAAAATTAAACGTTGTAGTTTAATGGTAATTGAATTACCATTATACCACCCTGTAATTAGAAAGTAATTAAGAAGTACTGTAATGGTGGGTAGCTTAAGAATAGTTTAACCAGTAACTTAAGAGTTATTAAAAAAATGAACGTTGTAGTTTACTGGTAATTGAGTTACCATTATACTACCCGGCAATTAAAAAAGTAATTTAGAAGTAATGTAATGATTGGTAGCTTGAATAGTTTACTCAGTAACTTAGTAGTAATTCCAGAATTAGGTTGGGGAGTTTAATGGTAATTGAATGTCCGTTAAAATACAAGGTAAATTAATAGTCAGTAGTAATAGAGTAGCTATACAAACGTTAAGCTAAATTATTTTAAAAATAGTCGTTATATTTGCCAAACAGTTAGGTCTGCTATCAAAGAATTGCATGAAGAATGTATCGAAAGAAGGAAAGTGGCAATTATTATCGACAACTAAAAAGATTTCGTACAGTTTACGAAAATACCTACTAATATTGAAAAGTCAAATAGCATTGGTCAATCTGCGGGATCCAGTAACACAATATAAATATAAAACAAAATAGTAAATATTATAATTTATGATACACAAATATCAATATTGTATAAAACTATGTACCTGCCGTATCCAAAAATATTCGGACCACTTCAAGCAACTAAAACATGATTTATCCTGATTACAGAATAACAAAAACAACAAGTCTATAATTAATACGTAGTGATGCAAATGTGCATATAGGACTGATTCATCATCAGTCTGATTGTTATGTGAAATATTTAATGGTCCATGTTAAAAGTGTTAAATTACGAATAAGTTACTCGATTTAGTATTCAACATATATAACGTGTAGTTTGCATTTATAGTATTAGGTCAGGTAGAGTAATGGTTAACACGTTTAGGTTGCAAGGAACTTTCCTGATGTTCGTGGGATCAAACCCCAGGTAAGTACTTAAATTAAATTCTAATTTAAAAAATCTCACAATTTATCAATCATGTACGTCAAATTCTGTAAAAGAAATAAATAAAAAATTACAAAAACAAATAATTAACTAAAAAAATATTTTTTAAAATGTGTTTGTGGATCAACAATAATTTTATAGTTTTGTTAGTAATTCAAAATAGTAGTTTTATGGTAATTTCAAAACAGTAGTTTAACAGTAATTCAATGGTAATATAACAACAGTATTTTAATGGTAGTTTATTAGTAATTTAGAAGTCAATGAAGTTTTGGTAGTTAAGTGGTTGTTTAATGGCGCCCTTTTTACTGTTTAAATTACTACTTAAATTACCGTAATTTAATGGCAATTCAACAGTAATTTAAGTTCATCTGTGTTTGCTGGGGTACCACCGTAAACAGCCAGAACGCTTGTAGTTGATCGACATGTTTTGCTGCAAGCTCCGCATTCAGCATCCGTGGACGTTGTAAGCATTTTGTTGCCGTTTTTTTATAGTACAGCCCGTTGTTCTCGATTCCACGCAAGTAACAAAATATACGCCTTACTCCGTTCCAATCATCCCAAGTTAGTTCTTGCATTTTGCTAGCCGCATATAAAATCGCATAACCGATATCGGACCTAGTCGCTGTCATCAAGCTCCCGACCGCTAAACTGTACGCCGTATAGTATTCAAATGCTTCTATTTTATTTTATCCAACGACCCAACTGATATTTTGAAGCGCTGCTTTGATTCTGGTAGGAACGTTTGGATTTCGTCAGCATTGTCCCTTACGACTAAACCATAATCTACGTACAGAGCCATATCAAAGTCACCCCATTTTTACGTCGTACGTCGTTACAGTGTCATAACGCGCGACCGGACTGAACGTTTCATCGTAATCAATGCCTTTTTTCTCTCTATAGCCCTTGCAACCAGACGAGCTCTTTAACGTGAAACGTTTTCAATCGCGTCAAGCGTAGCACAAAGAAGCTAACGACAATCTATTATTTAGCTTTTCTACTAACACCCACGTATTGTTTTCGTGCAGCGATGTAACTTGTCATTACACGCTGCTCTCCATTTGGAACTTTCAACCGATTTCATCGCTTCGTCGTACGACTCGAATGCAATATCATCGCCGATTTTCGCGATCGTATTTGCAACACTAGCTTGATACAACGCATAATTCGTTTTGTCAATTTCAAATTCAACCTTTTTGTACATTTCCGGACTTTGCCGCTGTCTTTCCGACTTACGAAGCACGTCACGCTCATCAACCACATTTGCAATATCGATTCATTCATACATATTGACATCTGGATTTTTCTCCGAAGCATCGTCAACATAGTCTTTCTCAGTACTAGAAGACTGACTGCCGTTCTTTCTCCAAATCCAAATCACCAACACTTTTAATGAATTCAGTTGTTGGTTTCGATTTGTTATGCAACACTAGTCGATATTCAGACGACACCGAAACACCAAGTTTTATACATATTTTCTCACTTTTGAAGAACTTCATTTCGTATTTATCTTTGTCTTTTACGTAACCAACACAATGCCGGAACACACTCTTGTTATCGAATTTCTTACGAAACTGTTTCGATTATCGATTTGCCTGTGGCTTTTAAAACATAGGCGCTGGTTGCACACGCACACAACCAAAACAATTTTGGTAGTCCACTTACCGAAAGCATTGAACGCGCTAGTTCGACAATTGTCCGATTTTTACGTTTAGCTCTGGTGTATGTGGCACTGATAATTCCAAGCAAATCCCATCGCAACAAAACTCTTTTGTAGTGTGACCCCCGTTTTCGTCTCACTAAGAAACATTTTCAAGCTCTCTACCACTTCTATTTTTTTCGCGATAAAGAACACACGCCGATATTTACTAAAATCGTCTTTAAAACGCACATATTAACGCTGCTTACCAGCAAAAGCTTCTACTAACATAGGTCCATTCACAACCGCATTGGTACACTCACCGACACTAGCTGCAAGGTCATTTTGGACACGAAACGGTTTGCGATGCGCTTTGCTTAGCGTACATCCGTCGCAAAGCTCACTTGACGCTGCGTAATCGACTTCAATGCCCAGACGTGAGAAAACATTTCTCACTTGACGTTTGTCTTGATGACCAAGACATTCGTGCCAAAGATGTAGCGTTTCGCTCGATTTTGCAAAACACACGTTTGTTGGATGAGTTAGAACAACAACACACATGTTCATTAAGCGTTGCCGTTACTACAAGCCTGCCGTTCCGTTTAAGCAAAACGAACTCACGGCCAATAATACTTATCACATCGTGCTTTGATGCCATTAAGGAACTGAGATGATTGGTCATACCTGGAACGTATGAGAACGTACTGTAACTCATTCCGACTGCATACAATAAACCGTCTGAAAAAGCCGTGCCTACGATACGAGGCGTTTTGAACGTTTCGTATGTCAGAAAGTAGTGTATGCTACCCGTTATCTAATCGTTTGCGCCCGAATCACACACCCAGTCGTCAGCGTGACCTTTGACATGCGATTTTTTCGATTTTTTATTTGAACAATTTTTTGCCAGATGACCTTTCTTGTTGCAGTTATAACAGTTATAGTTAAAATATTGATTCTTCTTTCCGCTTCCTAAACTAATTTTTATTTCTTTTGTTGCTGCTCTTAGCTGAGTTTTTGACAGACTTGTCTTTCTGATGACCATGCCTGCAAGCAAAGAACGCCGGCGAAGCCTCAGCTGAACCACCAACTTGTAATTCTTGTTCCTTGGAACACAACAGCTCTGAAAGCGTTGCAAGTGTGTACTCTTTGCGCGGCTTGGTCTTCCAGATATCCTTAAGCTTTTGCGTCTTCCCTCGCCTGACGATCAAACTCTAAATTTATATCGAAGAAATCTTTCTTTATCGATGCGATATTGAATGCTCAGTTTTCTTTACTGTCATCATAAATGTAGTTAGTATCGTGTAAACCTGCTGCGTGTCACCATGTTTTTTGTTAGTGTTTGTTAACGATGACCACATCACAACTAAAGAACGCGTTATTAACATCAGCTGAGCCACGTCCTTAGTTAATGCACAGGCAATTGTTGTCGCTGCGGTGAGATCGTCGTCACGTCATTTTTGTTCAGCTTTCTTTTTGTCATCCGTAAGTTTATCGGGATTTTGTGCTAGAGACAGAACCCGCTTGCCCTCAACAATATTGAGTTACTGTTCATCACCTTTCATAGCCTCCATCTTGTTCGTTCAATTTTGTACATGTTTCTTGCTTTTTCAATATTTAGCATTTTTAAAGCCTAAATCATATTTGGTAACAATATATGCTTAAATAATCCCATTGAATCGGTTTTCCATCTCCGAGTTTCCTCTTTGGTTTCTAACTTTTTCGCTGGGTTGAACATTTCATTCTAACTTAATTTAGGATGACACACTTTGGCCGCTTGTGCGTAGGCATGTCATCTCGGTCGTAGTCCCAAAGCCGTCGAACGAGAGGGTTGGGGTGGGCCGCGATTGACGGAAGAAATCTGCGATCATCGAGATGTCGAGTTCTTGGTGGAGCCGGTCTGTCCGGAAGAACCATGGGGCGTCTGCGATCATTCTAAGCATCTTATTTTGAAAGATCTGAATTCGGGTGGTGTGGGTTTTGGCAGCGTAGAACCATACCTTGGGCTGCGGAGATTATAGACGGGCGGATGATTATCTTGTAGATGAAGAGCTTGTTGTCGACGTTGAAGCGAGTGTTGCCGCACAGTATGGGATACAGTTTTACTGGCAGACCATTGAAAGCCAGCTTCTGAGTGATGTGGGATTTCCAGAGTAGTTTTTGGTCTAGGGTGAGACCGAGGTATTTAGTTTCATCTACCCAGGAGACGTCGTTGCCTTTGATGTGGAAGCGTCGTGTGAGGGCAATGTTCCTTCGGTTGAAGAGGACGGCGGCGCTTTTGTTGGGATTCACTTGTATTTTACAGTCGTCGTACCAGTTGACTAGTGACGTAAGGGCCATTTGAAGATTTCTCTCGGCTTGAGCGGAATGTTGAGTTCGTTGAATTTTGGAACGTCTGCCGTGTAAATGTTATAGAACTTCCGTGCGACGGGAGTCTTCGTCGTCTAGCTGGTTTGCTCTGAATTAGAGTTCGAGCGTGTCGGTGAAAGCTTCGGCTTTGTCTAGGTCGGGTAGACTAGAACTCGGGGACCGTGAATGGCGGGCATGGGTGGCTTGTTCCTGTTTTTTAGGATGTTGGCCATTTGCCATACGCTGTTATCTTGTGCATTTAGGAACAGAAGTTTGTTGTTGAAGAGAAGATTTCGATGTTGCTCGATTTGTGTTTGAAATGCGGTTTGAGCTGCGTTGAGGGCTCTTTTGTCATCTGTGTCTTAGACGGTTTTTCTCGGTGATCTAGTCGCGAATGTAAAGTGGTAGTTGAAGCGGATCCGACTTGGATTTCGTGATAGATTTGGTGGTTTTTGTGATGCATCTTTTGATTTTGAAGTTGTAGAACGGTTTCAATGACCAAAACTTTTGTGATAAGTCGGCTGGTTTTGAATTGGAAAGATGGCCACAGGATAATTTTCTTTTCGAACTAGAGATTGTCGTTATCCGCTTGATCACCGAGTTGTAGAAACACGGGCTCGTGGTAGGAACTGAGGTTGTTAGATCGTGAAGTAACCTAACGTTGTTGAAAATTGCTATATCGATAACGTCTGGAAGTCCGTTGTAAGGATAGATGGTGGGTTCGTAGGATCCATCTACGACAAAACTTCGGATGCTGGCGAGGTCATGCAGGAGTCGAGCATTGCGGTTTGTTTTTCTGCTGTGCCAGTCTGGATGCATCGCGTTAAGGTCTCCTGCGAGAATAATGGGAATTCTGGCGTTAAAAATCGCGTCTAAATCTGCTGGTAAGACGTCTTTGGTTGGCGGGATATAGGCGGCGCAGAGAACGATGTCTCCGTTGGCTGCCGTGTTAATAACGAATTGGATAGCTTCTAGATTTTGGAGTTGTGGCGTCGGAACGTGGTGGTGAAACATGGACCGTTTGACGTAAGCAGCCGTACCACCTCCGCGACCTGTTGTTCGGCTTATGTAGTTTCAGATATTGAGGTTGTTGCAGTTCCGAAGATGAGTTTTAGAAACGAGGGCGACGTCGATGTTGCGGCGATGGAGGAATGCTTGAAATTTGAGTTTTTTGTTTCGGAGACTGTTGGCGTTCCAAATCACGATGAGAAGGGAGTTTCTATTTTCTTTTTTGTGCTGCCAATTTACTGGTTGCGAATGCGGAGTTAGGCAAGACATTCTCTGGTGAGGTGGTGCTTTTCCCTGGTAATCTCTGTGTGAACGTATCTCTGCGTCTTCGTCTGGGGCTGTTTGGTAGACATGGATAGCGTGAGGACGGTGGACTCAATTGGTCTCGGCACCTGGGCAAGCGAGACGGTGGGGTTCATAGGCTTGGCAGGAACGCGAGGGGACGCTGAAATTGAAGGGTTAGTACGATTGTTGATCATCTGTCGCTGCCTTGGGTGGGCTGGGCATCCCTTGTAGTTAGCCGGATGGTCGTTCTTACAGTTGCAGCACGTAGCGAGGCCATCTTCGCGTTTTTTCGGGCACTCGTAGCTGAAGTGGAACTCCAGGCACTTCACGCATCGTGGAGTTCTTCGACATCTCCTAGCGGAATGTCCAAATCGCTGGCATCTGTATTACTCCCTGATGTCGCCTCTGGGGTGCGGAGTCTCAACGCGGACTTCGACGACTCCGATATCAGTGATATCGAACATCGTCTTGGCCTGCGGAGTGCTTCTAACCTGGACCAGAAGAAGCGGCGTTGGTCGCTTGGACTGTTCTGAGATCATCCTCGTGATCTTGATAACTTCCATACCTTTGCGACAAAGGTAGGTGGCGGTGGCATCAATAGACGAGTCGCACAGAGGCATCCCTCGAATCACGGCCTTCAGGGGTTGATCTCCCTTCAACTGATAGAAATGGAAATTTTGACGGGCTTTTTCTAGAACGTGCGTCGCTGCACGGAAATCTTCGGGAAAGGCGATGTAGATGGCGATTCCGTTCCGGGTTGTTTTTGCTCTGGAAACGTCTACGTTGTTATCTCGCAAGGTCTGCATCGCCTTACCATAGTCCTTCTGGTTATGAAAGACGATAGGTGGGATTCTTTTTTTGCGGGTTGTCTCGAGGTTGTTATCATCGTCGCGCGGCTCTCTAGCAGCTGGACGCTTCCTCTTGTTAGACGCTACGGTCCACTCAAGGTCCATTTCTTCCTTGTTGGCTCATTCGGCAGTGGACCGGTGGTGGTCGTTCACAAATCACAATATTAACACCCTATATATATATATACATAAAAGTACTGTTATGACGAAATTAAACACACAAAAAATGCAACTCCAATTTAAAATGAGGTTTTAGTACAACACTTAGCTTATTCGTTTTGTAAATTCTTGTCCTTTTTTTTAAGTACGAACATGTTGCAAGCCGGAACAAATCTGCAAATACGCTTAACCTTGAATCTCAATCTCCCGAACGGTCTCAATAACACAATTACGTATCGCGCACTGAACCCATAACTTGATGAGTTTATTACTATTTTAAAGAAAGTGGTTTGCATTATTCATCGCTTTTATTTTTTGATTATGAAATGAACAAAAATCCACACATCTTGTTACGTTAAAACGTAAACCTTACCTTTAACTTAATCGTCACAAAGACAGCAGCGGGAATTCAGAATATCTAGAGTGGACAGTGAGCGAGTAACTAATGGCATTTCAACCTGTTTTTAATTTGTCGATTATAATTCAATTAAAAAAGGCGTCAAAATGGAGAAAAATAATGCTTTTTAACCAGTGAAATTTGGTTATTTAATTCCGTCATTCGTGCACGTTCTAATTATTGACCCTAAGAATAATAAATTAAGTAATATTTAAAGTAACATATACGTGGGACTAACCAAACTTGCTGAGATAATAAAATTACATCTTGCCGTAAAATAGAAATGCACTCTTACACCAGCGATTCTTTCATATGTGAACATCGAAATCTAAATTGATTTACACATTAATAACGTGGATGTTTTAAGTTTCTAAAATGTAGGTATGATTGCCTTAACACACATGCTGTTTCCTTAACGCAAACAAAGCGGAAAATGAATGAAAGAGTCAATCAAACTCGTAGGTAGCTTTTACGACTGGACAAAATTCATATAACCCGAGAAACCATAACAAAAGTTTTTTTAACATAAAACTCTAATTATAGTTAACCTATTTAGATAACAATTACAAATAAAAAACAGTTCCAAGACTAGCTGTCTGTATGAACAAAACAAAAACAAAAAATGAGATTTAGAATTTCTTATTATAGTTATCACCGTTCGCAATGGTGTAATCCGAAAGACTCCAATCAAATTTTGGCAAATATTACGTAAGTTATTGACATCAGTGTTCAAATTTACATTTGAATTGACTAAACACAACAATAATTTTCTTCATTAAACGCAATTTTGATTTATAGCCACCAAAAACAAAAGATCTAACAAAACGGCGTTACTTTTATTTAAAAAAGCAATAAGGTCTAAGAATCGTACATGGATATTTGTTTTTAATCTTAATTCGTAGAGAACATCTAATTAGTTTCCTAACTTTAAAACCACTTAAAAGTCCTATCTTATCTAAGAGCAAAAGCCGTGTCACAACCAATAATTTACAAACTTTAACCTTGATATTGACAAATGTTCCAAAATTTTGAAGAGATGTTATATAAACCGGTTGTTAAGAGACTGTGGTCAGTTGTCGACAAACCGCGATGAAGTATTTTGTGATTTTGTTTTTGGGGCTCGCAGCAGTTCGCTGCAACGATGAAAATCTCTTAGACAATTTTGCCGCCGGTAATAACAAATTTTCTTCAGATGTTTATAAAGTGAGTTGTTTATATATCTAAAAGTTATCTCTAAATTACCGTATTTTAGGAAATCAAAGCAATCCAGGATGGAAACTTTGTGTTTTGTCCACTTTCGGCTGAAATAATTCTCGCCTTAACGCGAATTGGTGCTCGAGGTGCTACCGGAGCACAATTGTCGAAAGGATTGCATCTACCAGACGATACTGATAAAATTGAACACATTTTTAAAGAGTTGACGCCAAAACTAAAAAGCGACAAAGGATACACTTTAAACAGCGCCAACAGGATTTATCTACAACATGATTACAAAATTCGCGAAGATTTCAAAAATATTGCGCAAAACTCTTTTTCGGCCGATGTTAAGAATATTGATTTTAAAAAAAAAGTCGATGCTGCTGGCGAAATCAACCTTTGGGTATTGGATCAAACGCACGGTAAAATCAAAGACTTAATAGATCCAGAAATGCTTACTGAAGACAGTAGAAGCGTATTGGTAAATGCTTTGTATTTTAAGAGCACCTGGGAGAGCAAGTTCGATGAACATGCTACTAAGCTTAAACCTTTTTATCTTAACAACAACAAACACGTAGACGTTGATATGATGGAAGTTACTGATTACTTTAAGTATTATAACAATGACGAATTAAAAGTCAAATTTTTGGAAATGCCGTATGTTGGTAAAAAATACTCGATGGTGTTCGTTCTACCTCACGAGAAGGAAGGACTGGCGGAATTAGAAAACAAACTTGACGACGTTTTAACCGCATCCAGAGGATATCAAGTAAAAGTGCACGTTCAAGTACCAAAATTCAAAATTGAATCTGAAGTAAAACTAACACACATACTAAAGAATGTAAGTTGTTTTTCTAGGTTTTATTTTTTTTAAGGATTTATTTTTAGTTGGGAGTTAAAGATGCTTTCGAAGACTACGCCGATCTAAGTGGATTTAGCGAGCCTGGTCAACAACCATTGAAAATTAGCGATGTTATTCAAAAAGCCATAATCGAAGTTGACGAAGAAGGAACCACCGCTGCAGCTGCTACTGCCGGTACTTATTAATTTTTGTGCTTTGTATGGTTTACTAATCAGATGTTTGTAGTACACGCTGCTGTTTCTTACTCAATGGTACGTCCCGTTATTCAAGAGTTTAATGCCGACCATCCTTTCATCTATTACATTAAAGGACCAAACGGTGTTATGTTTATTGGTCGTTACGTCCAAAAGTAACTGCAATTGAGTCTTGATTAAATGTTTACTCAACAATATTTTTTGAGTTTTTCTAGTAACACTAAAGCCCGTTTGAATAAAGCATTGTTAACTTTAACGATTTAGTTAACTACAAGGTCATGTCATTAAGCGCTGTCATTGGTACAAAATCAATTGTTTTATTGACGACATCCTAGAGTCAACAATTTAGTTAACAACGGCGGTCGCTAACGTAGTTATTAACTTTGCTTTATTCAATTAGACATGCCAGATGTACTTTGTTCTAGTTCTGTCTACGTCTTTATCATTAATAACGAATGTACCGATATGTATCGATACATATCGGCATCGATATTGGATACACAAAATACTGTATCGCCCATACAGAACTAAAAATGAGAATCACATCTCCACAATCGCTCTAAAAATGCAAGCTGCAATGTCTTGTAAACTGCCAGTTTCTTTAAATTCACCAACGACAAAACCGCAAAAGTCAATTTCAACTCCTTGTTTTGGCTTACAAAGAAATACTAAGACCAAGACTGTGTCCACTTTAAGCCAGAAGTTATTTAACTGGCTAAGTTGATAACATTTAACTAAAAGCTTATCCCATTATCACTGTTAAGAATTACTTTTATTTTTGTTCGTTTGTTATCGGTCTTGCCGAACTGTATGTACGAGCTACGAGATAATAGATCTTGTTCATGTTAATTCCCAGCAAATGCACGCTTTAAGGTTGCATGACGTTTAACTGAATGTGGTATAAGGTTTACCTTGTTTTATTTTGGTTTTTGACTACCACAAAGTGTCACAAAGATTCGTTAAGCTACTAGATGCTGCACGTAGAAAGAAAAATAGTGTGATGCTGTTTTTGTTTATAAGAAATCATTTCTGCATCATACGCAACATGGTCCTTTTTCGAACCGGATGATCTAATTAAGTAGATCGAAAAACGTAAATTTGAATCAACAAACAATTTTATTTAAGAGCAATCTCTACAATCTCTACAATCATTATTCAATTCTCCTGTACTAAATTCTACTAAACTTGGCTGTACTAGCTTAATAGAACACTGTATACGTACAACCAGTGAGCCTACCAAACAGCGTTACTACCCACTCTCTCCTGCATTACTTAAGATCGCTAATGATGAACTTCATTCTATGATCAAACTAGGAATTGTTGAACCTTCTGCAAGCCCCTGGTCTAGTCCAATTGTTCTCGTTAGAAAAAAGGATCAATCTTATCGTTTTTGTATAGACTACCGAAAAGTTAACGCAGTTACTGAAGCGGATGCTTACCTTCTTCCTTACATAAATACTATTTTAGACCGCCTTCGTGATGCTCAATTTCTTTCTTCTCTGGATATTCGTTCTGCTTATTGGCAAATGCCTCCAACTCAAAATTCTAAACCCATAACTGCAGTTACCATACCTGGCAGAGGCCTATATCAATTTAATTCGCATACCTTGACGATATTATTATTGCTACCCCATCTTTTGAAAAACATTTAGAAGTTTTAACTCAAATTTTTGATAGATTGTCTACTGCTGGTCTTACTTTGAACAAAAACAAATGTCATTTTTGTCTCCCCGAATTAAAATATCTTGGCTACGTTGTAAATCGGAACAGTTTACTTGTAGATCCTGATAAAGTCAGCGCTATCATTTCTATTTGTCAACCTTCTTTGGTCTCTAAAATTAGCAGATTACTTGGCATGGCAAGTTGGTACCGTCGCTTTATACCTAATTTCTCTAGTGCTTTAGCTCCATTGACTCAATTAACTCGTAAAAATACTCCATTTGTCTGGTCTTCTGAATGTGAAGAAGCTTTTTCTTTTCTAAAACAACAGCTTATTTCTGTTTCAATACTTTCTTGTCCAGATTTCACTTTGCCTTTCACTATTCAAACTGATGCTTCTAATTATGGCTAGAGTTGCTGTTTTAAGTCCGGAAACCCCTGATGGTAAAAATGTCATTTTCTACATTAGTCGCTCATTAACTAAACCTGAAACCAAATATTCTACCACAGAGAAAGAATGTCTTGCTGTTCTGTGGGCTGTTGAGAAATTTCGTGCCTATATCGAAGGTACTCACTTCACAGTCATAACTTACCATCACTCACTTATCTGGCTAAATAAACTACAGAATCATTCTGGACGTCTGGCTCGTTAGGCCTTACGCCTCCAACAGTATAACTTCTCTATTCTACATCGTAAAGGAAAGAATCACGTTGTTCCTGATGCTCTATCACGAGCTGTACCTGAATTATCTTCCGAGTCTGTTTCACAACTTTGCGAAATTAACATAACTAATACTATACCTTCAATTACTTTACCTATTACTGATCCCTGGTACTTAAAAATGATTGGAAATGTTTCTAATAATCCTAAAAAGTTTCTTCTCTGGTCTCTTGAAAATAATTTGCTTTACAAAAATGTTACTTCTTCTGATTTCGCTGATATCTCATTGGGAAATTGGAGAGTAGTTGTTCCTAAAAACCAACGTATTGCAATCATTCGCCAATATCACGCTCCTCCTACTTGCGGTCACTCTGGTGTCACTAAGAGTTTAAGTTGCATTAATAAATTCTTCTACTGGCCAAATCTTCGTGCCAATATTGCTAGTTATATTCGTAACTGCCATATCTGTGCTGCTCACAAAGTTGAACAAAAAGCACAACCCGGTTTATTCTCTCCTAGAGCAACTCCCACTCGCCCATGGCAATTGTTAAGTTGTGATATTGTCGGTCCTTTACATCGCTCCTTTAAAGCTAACTCCTATATTTTCGTTGTTGCTGACTATTTTATTAAATTTCCATGGTTCTATCCACTTCGTACTGCTACTGCCTTAAAAATTTGTAAGATTATGAAAGAACAGATATTCTTATTATTTGGTGCTCCTCAATATCTCATCGTTGACAATGGTGTGCAATTTCGTAGCAAAGAATTCTCTAAACTATGCTCAAATTATCAAACAGAAATACTATATACAGCTAAATATCATCCTAGAGCTAATCCTACCGAACGGATTAATAGGATTTGAAAACCATGATCACTTCATATATTAAAGAAAACCAACGTACATAGGATGTTAACCTATCTAAAATTGGCTGTGCCATAAGGACTTCAAAACATGAGATAACTGGTTATACTTCTTACTTCGCGTTCTGTGGTCGAGAACACATACTCTTTGGAAATATGTTTAAAACTCCTTTAGATGATAAAATTCTTTCCATAGATACTAATCCTGCTGTTACTACCCGTACTAAAGAATTTTATGAAAATTTGCGTACTGATATTCTTGCTAAAATGAAACGTTCTACGAAACGTATTCAACATCGCTATAATTTACGCAAACGCACGGTCACTTATAAGAAAGGTGATTCTGTGTGGAAACGAAATTTTGTCTTATCTGACGCTTTTAAATTTCTGAATGTTAAATTCGCTCCTAAATTTTTAGGTCCTTTTAAAATAAAAAAGGTTATGTCTACTTGAACTTATGAATTAGCTGACTCTTTGGGTAAATCTATAAGCATATTTCACGCTAAAGATTTCAAACCTGCTTATTCTGATAACTTGAATGTTACTGGAGATTCTGCTGCATCTAATTCAGATGATCACTCTACGATATCTTCTGATACCATTTCTCTCAAGCGATATAATCTTCGAAAACCACATAAACGTCAAAAATTGTAACTTTCTTATTCTTTTCCCTTCCCTTTCTTATTTCCTTTCAACGTCTTATGGGTGGTTGGCTGAGGACGTTGTGACGGTTTTTTTGTAGGGTAGTGCTCAAACCTTTCTTTTCCTTGGAACACTTTCTTCGCTCTTCCATCTAGCTCTATTCACTACTTTTGAGTTACCGCCTTTTCTTTTCTTCATAATTAGCTTGTTGTTTGTACTAATATTATGCTTCTTGTTTGGTCTCTTGGATTATTTCCTCAAATATTTTCTTTGGTTTTGCTAGTCAGCGTTCTCTTTCTAGACGCTTCCTAGCTTCACTTTTGTTAAGGGGGTGTTAGTACATTGTTCACATTTCTACCAATCTATACTCCATGGAATTATTCGTCTTTAGTTTTACCGTCAGATGGCATACAATTACATTTATATTATTTACCTGATTGGTCCATTTTCATCTATACAATTACATTTATATTATTTCCTTGATTGGTGCATTTTCATGAAGTTCACTTGCCGTCAACTTGCTAAACGTGCCAAACGTGCGCCATTTTCGTTGTGCCTTGAAACCTCCATAATTTCTATAAAACTCGATTTATTCGGATATAAAGTGGATGTTTCAAATAACTGCAGTGTGTCGAAGACCTCTGCTATCTGCTGACATTCACCAGACGTATTCCTTTACGGATATTTGGACTTCGAAAGTACCACGTGTGCCGTACCGGTGCTTAACTGACGCTGGATTTGACGGGTACGGACTTACGCATTTGCTATACTTCAATATTATCTTTTCCCTTTTTTTTCGTCACTAATTTTGGATATTTGCCTTTAGCGTTTTCTACTTGGGTTGATCTACTTTCTGTCAATTTTCTACGCCATTTTTTTTAATCGCTGTGGAGCCGCATCCATCGATCCGGGTTTCCATATCGATCAACGTCGAGCTGTCATCTTTATTTACATCGATTTATGGTAAACCAAAAAAATCCAATATCATCGTATTGTACTAGCTTAACTTACATTCCTTTCACTTCAATACCATCAATTATTTATCTTTTAACTGTTAATTAACTTGCCCGCTGAAATTATTCATTTTAGTAATAACTCGTTTTTCTTATTACAGTTAAAATTGTTGCTGAATTTGTAAATCACATTTACCTTAACTCTGTTTGCTTCTTCAAATATAACTTACTCACTTAACTTCAACATTCGAACTTATCGGTACTCAGTAAGTAATTAACGTATTCATATTGTCTATGGTTACTTTTCCATCTAGCTCGCATCGCTTCGGTCAACGTTACTTGCGCAAAGAAACTACACCGAATGATAATTATCAAGGTAAGATTGTTTTTTTACTTAATTGCTTGCGCACCTCGAGTAAATCGAATCCTGAATAATTTGCAACTATAACATAACTGACTCTGAACATTTTGTTTAATACTTTCAATAAGGTAAATTAGATTCAATCGTTCTCGTTATACGTCGTTCCTATTGTAATAATTGTTATATTACCATACACTCTCCGGGTACATATTTTATTTGTCCAGCTTATATTTATGTTACCATTCAGTTTGTTTTTTTATTATAATTTAATTAACCCTATTTTTGCGTATTTATTTCTTCGGTCATTTCTACGCTATCAGTTGTTTCGTACTTGCGACTGAACGCTTTAATCAACCAAGTTCGTGGCGCCCATTCTCTTTACTATTCTTTACGCAATTATTGCTTACAACCTCATACTTAAAAATCTAGACTTAGTAGCCCACCCCCAATATTTTCCTACTGGTACTAAGCCATCGTGCCTTAGCATTTTAAATTTTGTTACCACCAAAAGTTATCGTATCAACTAAAATAGAAAAATTTTGAGTTGTAATACTGTTAGAATATATTTCTGTTTTCTATAAGTTTATAATTATGTTATGTACCTCAATGAAAAAATATGCATAGCGTATATGGCTTGTACTTGTAAAATGAAAATAAATTTCTGAAAATACTTTTTAAAATTATTTTTCAATAGTGGATAATTATACCTAACTTAACTCGTATCGGTACTCACATATGAACGTAATACAAATTAGGGGCGTTATTTTAAATTTGCACAAAGGGCGCCAAAAGTGCTAGGCGCGGGCCTGTAAATTGAAGTATTAGTCGCTTTTATTTGTTAATTATAAAATGAACAAAAATGCACACAACAAATTTTGCCGCTTTAAAGGAAAAACAACAACTTCTTACTTTAGCAAGAAGCGTATATTTGAAGTTAACTAAGCTGTACAAAGTGTTTCAGAGCTTTCATTTTTTTTTGCTTTAAGGGTAAGTATATATTAAAATATATTACAACATCTTGTTGCGTTGAAACGTAAACCTTGCAATAGACTGAAATGTAATCGCTTACCAATAACTTCATTGCCACCACAACTGCAGCGGCAGCTCAGAATTTTCAGAGTGAGCAGTAAGTGAGTAACTAATGGGATTCAACTTGTTTTTAATGTGCCAATTATAATTCAATTTAAAAAAGCGCCAAAACAAGAAAGATGACTTTTTTTAACTAGTAAAATTTGGTTAGGCATTCGTGCACGAATTAACTTTTGATTAAACCAAATCGGTTTTTTAAAAACAATTTATTTTATTATGATTACAATAAAAATGTTTAGTAGCTATAATTCTAATGTTAAATGTGTGAAAATACAATTGCAACTGACTTTTTTGCAAAGTGTGCAAGGTCTTATATATATGATGGTTACATTTTATACTCAGCACTTTACAATTTTCTCGTGAGATAATTCCTCCCGTCGAAGATTCAAATCCATCGTGTCAGCGTGGGATTTGAACACTTGAAAGTTCTACAGTTGAATGACTTTCAGGTTTTCTTTTTTCACAAAATTTTGGTTTCAGGATCTTGATCGGTGTAAGCGATGATGAAAATAATACATATTGCATAAATTATTAATGTCCAAAAATTTGGGGTATCGAACATTGTTGAAGTCGATAATTTTGGTTAATCTTATTCTTGATTTATTGTAATTCATCTAAAGGAATTTCTTCTAATTTAATATTAATTTTTTCTTCTGATTAAGTTTGTTGCTGGGTTTGTAATTTTGGCAGTAGAATTGGTTGTCCTGGGTTTGTTAGACGTTCCTTGTTTTCGATTATTCGCAACGATGTTTCGAGTCGGCAGCCAATTGGAATTTTGACGAAATATGTTCCTTTGAGTGTTGTAATTTCTTCTTGTTGTTGACATTGAAGTTTGAAGGTAGTTTCCGTTGGTACAACAATTATCCATTGATTCGACTTTATTAAATTTTCGACGATCGGTTGGTGTATAAGAACGTTTGTTTGTTGACAGCTTGAAGAATTTTTCATATTTAAAATTTGGATTTCGCATAAATCTTAATTTTGGATGCCTTGCAGTTTTACGCCATCGCAGAAGTATAGTTGTGGTAAAATTTTCGTACAATAATCGTTTGTGTATGCAAAGTACAATTCATTCATGATGAGAAATTTATTTTTTGGTTTGATAACCTTTAACTGACTTTTATCAGGAATTGGTACCGAGTATAAATGGAATAAGTTCAATTCAAATGGATAAGTTATAAGAATGTGTAAAATGAATCTAATTTTGTTATCAACTGAATAGCTATCTATTTTTACAAGTTTCTCAATAAGTAGAACATTTTCAAATTTAATTTCTATGGGGAGTTCATTAGAACCTAAAGTTTTTTCTATAATTTTTAATTCTTTGAAGAAATCACTCGTTTTGATTATACTGAGATGCATGGATTTCAATCTAGCAAACATTATTGAGTTTTCTACATCTTGGAGTATCGAATAAATCATGTTATACAATGCTATAAGTTGCTTGATTGTATCCTTGATAAACATTGAGTTTTCTCGGTACGCTTGGCCGTCAACAATTAATTCAATTTGATTTAATTTTGATTGCAATAATTTTTCGTTGTGTTTTAATTTATTGATTGTTGTGTTAAAATTGTTTATTAATTGAGTCGATAGTGAATTTTGGATTTTAATACTTGTCGATAAGCTTACTTGGTTATTTTGGAGTTCTGCTATCAATTTTTCGTAACGTTCGCCATCGTTAGCGTCTAAATTTCCCGTTATTGCTTTGAAAATTGAGCCTAAGCCATTTAAAATGCCACGTTTAATTCTTTCAGGATGTGGTATAATTTCAGTTAATTTGTCTTTTACCTTTTCTTCTATAAAGTGTAAAATTTTGAAATAATTTGAACTATCGTTTAAATAGTTTTGGTTCTTATCTAAAAGAGTCACTAGTTTGTTCGAATGTGTTTTTAGTTGGTTTGTCTCTAAAATTATAGGTTGAAGATCATAAAAATGAATTAATTTGTAGTAATAATTATTAATCTTTGCTGTGCCTATTTTTATAGGTAAGATGCCAGGATTGCTTTCTAAATTCTTTATTTTTACCTTTTCGGCGAATCCGAAGATGCCGGGTAAACTGAAAAATAATTTTTTAGTTTAATTATTAAAAGTGAAAGGGTTTTTTGAGAGGGCGTTTGAGATTATCCATGTGGACTTTCTCGTGGGTCTTGGTGGAGACAGTTTTATTTTGGGGGTTTACTGCTTGTAATTCTGTAGATTTGTGAAATTTGTTTGATTGTTTTTGTCGTTTGTGATTTTTGACATATGCGATTTGGTCTGTTTGAAAGATGTCAGGGTCGTCACGATTTTTGTTTACGTTTTCAGTACGTTTTTCTTTTTCTTTAATAAGGTCCTCATTAATTTTGGAATAAAGTAATTTAGATCGTTCTTTATGACTGTTAATGTAGTTGTTTATAAGAATTTTATCAATTTCTAAATCAAAAGGATCGTCAGTGCTAATATGGCTATAAGCAAGAATAGCATAAATTATTTTTGTTGAAATTGGTGTTTTAAGAAATCCTTTTGTATTAAGCAATCGTACGTGTTCTAGGATTGTTGAATGAAATCGCTCAATGGTACCTTGAGATTGAGGGTGATTTGGACAGCAAAAGTGTATTTTGATTTTATGTAAACCTAGAAGTTCTGATATCACGGAATTTTTAAATTCCGTACCGTTGTCAGCAATAATTTGTTTTGGTACACCATGATGAGAGAAAAAGTTTATTAAATTGTTTACTATTTCTGTACTGGAAAGGGAATTTAGATGGTATGCTTAGGCATACTTGGAAAAGCTATCAATGATTGTCAAAAATTTATTTTGTTCCAGAGTAAAGGTGTCTACGTGTACAATTTCAAAAGGTTTAACTGCAGTAGGGGTTATGTTCATTTTAATGTTAACAGGGTTCCGTTCATATTTGCTTTGTTGACATATTTCACAATCATTTATGTACGTTTGAATAGATTTTTTCATAAAAGGCCAAAAATATTTATTTTTTACGCGTTCATAGGTTTCGTCGATTACCCTATGATTGGTTTTACTTTCATGATAGGCTTGAATTATTTCTTTTAAGTCATTTTTGTTGGTGACATCGATAAGTTTTTTAGTGCATCTTTTAAATTTCAACGAAGAATTTGTGAAGTATTTTTGAATAATTGCCGAAAATGGTTCATATAAACCTGGATCTTCAAAATATAGATGATACTGGGTATTAGGATTGATATAGTTTTTAATGAAATCAATGACATCCCTTTCGAGATTGTTCTGTGATAATTGAAGGCTTATGCGTTTTGGTTTTTCGAAAGGAATCATCGTTTTAGGATTAGCTGGAGAATGTAGAACTGAGTTAATGATGATTTGATTTTGACCGTAATTGACAGCTGTAGATATGATTGGTATTTCAAAATTAGGATATGATCCTGCATTGGAGTGTATCATTTGATCGTCCTCAATTAAGTTATTGTTTTGATTTTGTTCACTAATTATTTCGGGTAGGTCGAGTACGGTTTGGTTGTCTAAATCTGGTTGAACTAAGATCGAAATATTGTCTATGTCTTCGTTTGAGTCCGAAATTTGGGTTTGAGGTTGCAGGGTGCGAGTTGGGGTATCAGGAAATAATTGAGTTTGTTGGTTGTTGTAATACTTAGTGTCCTTTAAAACGTTATTTACTTGTTCCCAAAAATTAGTTTCTTTCGTATGAATTTCAATTCTCGAGAGACTGTCTGCGTTGGTGTTTGATTTTCTTTTTTTGTATATAATGTCGTATGTGTATTCGGCTAATTTTAGTTTCCATCGAGTAAATTTACTATTTTCATCCTTAAGGGAAAAAAGAAACTTTAGTAGTTTGTGATCAGTTATGATATTAAATCTTCGGCCAAACAAATAAGGTCTAAAATACTTAACTGCTCAAACTATTGCTAAAAGTTCTTTTTCTCTCACAGAATAATTTTGTTTGGAATCGTTTAGGGTACGGGATGCATACGCTATGGGCAGATCTTGGCTAATGGGGCCTTGAGATAAGACTGCTCCAATGGCAAAATTGCTCGCATCGGTGGTCAGGTTAAATGGTTTAGAAAAGTCTGGGTATTGAAGGATGGGTTCATTTATAAGTAAGTTTTTGCAAGTTTCGAAACATGTTAGAAATTCTTGATCGTGTTTGATTTTTGCGCCCTTTTTTAAACACTTGGTTAATAGTTTAGTGATCTTGGCAAAATTTTGAATAAACCGTCTATAATAACCTAATAATCCTAAAAATCCTTTAATTTGTTTAGCTGTTTTTGGAATTGGGTAATCCTTTATTGCTTTGATTTTATCCGGGTTGGGTTTAACTCCTTTTGGTGTCACTATGTGACCAAGGTAAGCTACTTCCTTTCTTAAAAATTCGGATTTATCGAGTTGAATTTTGAAATTTGATTCTCGAAGTCTTTGAAAAAAATTTTTAAGTCGGTCGATGTGTTCTTGGAGGGATGTTGAGAAAATGATAATGTCGTCTAAGTAGACCAAACATTGCTCGTTTTGTATACCACGGAGGATGTTATCCATGACTCTTTGAAAAGTAGCAGGAGCACCTTTCAATCCAAAGGGCATTCGTAAAAATTTCCAGTGTCCATTTTCATCTCAATTTGGTGAAATCCACTAGCTAGATCTAGGGTTGTAAAATATTGACGTTTTCCTAATTTGTCCAGTAGGTCTGTGATGTTAGGTAAAGGATACTTGTTATCAATGGTTTTTGAGTTTAACTGTCGATAGTCTATGACTACGCGCCATTTTTGTTGTCCAGATGCGTCTAGTTTTTTTGGAACGACCCAAATGGGCGAAGACTAAGGTGAGATACTGGGTCTGATAATTTTCGAATCTAACATTTTTTTAATTTGATTTTGGGCTTCGTTTTTGTAAATGAAAGGACATCGATATGGTCTCGTATAAGCAGGGACTTCGTCAATCGTTCTGATTTGATGTTTTATTTTATTTGTAAAAGTAAGTGGCATATTTTCTTGGTAGAAAATGTCAGAGTATTCTTTGCAAATGGTTATGATTGTTAGTTTTTTTTCTTCGTTTAAGTGGTTTGTTCTGATTTGGTTAATATTTAAGTTGTTGAAACAATTTGTTTCGATGTGATTCAGGTCAAAGTTTTCAATTTGGGTCCTATCAAAATTTTCTACAAGTATAGGTTGCGAAAAATCTAATGTAATTGGATTAATAGTATTGTTTAAAATCGTAGTTAAAGATTTGCCATTTTTTGCAAATAGTGAGACATTCGGGTATTTCGCAATTAAGAATTTTTTGATGGGGAATGATGATTTCGCCTTCCTTTATTGAAGTTTTAATTTTAATAACTTGTTGCGTTCTCGGAGCTATTGTAATTAAATTTAGTTCCTTTTGAGTAGAATGAAACCGAAGTTTTGTTTTACTATATGGTGTCATTAGGTAGCCGCTCTTGAAGTCTAAATTTGCTTCTAAAAATTTTAAATTATCTAGTCCTATTAAACCATCAAATGAGTTATGAAATTTAAACAAATAGAATTTTAATAATTTGGTTTCCGGTAATTGAAATATATCTGAAGCCGGTATAAGTGTACTGTACTTATGCGAAGATTTCTGAAAAACGGTTGAAACTATAAATAGATCCTTTTTTATAAGATGTGCAAAATATTTTAACGCAATTTCTGGGTCAATAAACGATTTTGTTGATCCGGTATCAATCAAAATTTTTAGGTTATGTTCGGGGTGTTCGGGGAAAATGATGTAGGGAAGTTCGCTTGTATTAGATGTATTTATCGAGATTTTTTGCGGCATCATTTGTTTAGGTTTGGTGGAGGCGTTTCCTGAAAATTTTCGTCGTTTTGTTCGTAGTCGAACTCGTCTTGATAAATTTGGGTATGATCGTCACAATTAGTACATTCGTCATTTTCTGTCTGTTCGTCATATTGATAGTTGCAATAACCGTTTTCATTAGAGGGGTTATCGTCAACCTCGGTATTAAACAATTGTTCAGAGTTAGGTGAGAGATAAGAAATTTCTGGTAGATATACTCATTGGTGTAGGTTGAAAATTTTGGCTTTGATTAAACGTTGATGGGCCAGGATGCGCAAAGTTCGTATTACGAGTTGATGTGCTCATGGGTGTTGGCCTTGGAAAATTTCTATGGGGATTTGGTTTAAAAACATTCCTTGATTGGGGTTGTTTAAACACTTGTGCATTTGTAAAAAAAAATTGAGGTCGAATGGTTGGTCTCTATTGGATATTTATAGGTTGCGAAGGAAATGAATTGTTTTAATTGATTGTTTGAATTTTGAAAGTTAAAAGATGAATTTCCTGCGAAGTTTGACCTTTGCATAAAATTCGGGTTTTGTGGCATTCTTATATGTGTTTGAATTTGTGGTTTGGGATAATTTTTGTTAGAAAAGTTCTGGAAGTAGTAAATGTTCTCTTCACTTATTACGTATTGGAGGGCTTCACTTAGATTTTGGGATTTCACAAAACGAATAGTGGTGCCTAGAGGTTCTTTTAATCCTGCTAAAAATGTTTTAACGTCAGGTCTTGGTATAATTCCCTTTTTAAATTTTTAGCATCTTTACTCTTTTCATGTACGTCTACATAACTACACAATAAATTTAGAATGTTTAAACATCTGTCAAAAAATTGTTGAGGTTTTTCATTTAGATTTTGTCTTAGCATTACTAGATCTCTGTTAAGACAAGATTCGTCTCTTTGATCTGCAAAACTATTTGTTAAAACTGTTTTCAATTTACTCCATGTAGAAACGTTTTGAATGTTTACTAATAATTTTGCATTTCCGCGTAATTTTGAAATAATCGAATTTAGAATCAAAGTGTTTTGAAAATTAGTAGAATTTTTTTCATCGTAAAACTGTTCCATTATTGATTCACTTGTTAATAAATATCTATTCAGTTCATTAGGGTTACCATCAAATTCGGGTATACATTGTAAAAATTCAGCTTTGAATTGGTTCATGTTAGTTGTTTGGGGATTAGCAATTAATTCTAAGTCAGTTGAAGGGGTTTCTAATGATAATTGTTGCAGATTGTTTAAAAGAGTTTCGATAAATTGTACTTACATTAAAATTGTTTTTTGTTCCAAATTCCGTTTTCTTTTCGTTTCACTGTTGTTGCACTGGTTCTGCGATAGACCCTATGGTTTCCTGATTTTTAAGGAGCCACTTGCACAACTTCACAATGTCACAATTTTTTTTTGTTCGATTTCCAGTCAATCGTTAACACGAAAACTCACGTTCGATACGCGAATCCCGGAAATCCTACCGACTGCGCCAATTAACTTTTGATTAAACCAAATCGGTTTTTTAAAAACAATTTATTTTATTATGATTACAATAAAAATGTTTAGTAGCTATAATTCTAATGTTAAATGTGCGAAAATACAATTGCAACTGACTTTTTTGCAAAGTGTGCAAGGTCTTATATATATGGTTACATTTTATACTCAGCACTTTACAATTTTCTCGTAAGATAATTCACGTCTTAATTATCGACCCAAGGAATAATAAATCAGGTAATATTTAAGGTAACAAATACGTGGGAGTGAGCAAACTTACTGTGATAATAAAATTACATCTTGCCGTAAAATAGAAATGCACTCTTACACCAGCGTTTTTTTCATATGCGAAACATCAAAATCTAAATTGATTTACATATTAATAACGTGGATGTTTTAAGTTTCTAAAATGTAGGTATGATTGCCTTAACACACATGCTGTTTCCTTAGCGTAAACAAAACGGAGATGAATTAAAGAATCAATCAAACTCGTAAGAGGCGTTTAAGATTGGGCAAAATACATACAACGCGAGAAGTCATAACAAAGTTTTTTAACCTAACAATCTAACTATAGTTAACCTATTTAGATAACAATTACAAAAAAAAACAGTAGGAACTTTTCAAAATTCTAAAATTAAATAAATAAACAAACAATCACACTTACAATTTCTTATCAGAGTTATTACGCAATAATGTAATCCAAAGAATCCCAATCAAATTTTGGTAAATAAGTTAATTATATTAGTGTTTAATTTTACATTTAGATTGAAAATCATTATGACAAACAAAAAATTTAACAAAACGGCGTTACTTCTATTAAATAAAACAATGAGCTCTAAGAATCGTACGTGAACATTTATCTGTTTTTAATATTAATTCGTAGAGAACACGTAATTTTAGTTTCCTAAATTTAAAACCACTTAAAAATCCTATCTTATCTAAGAGCAAAAGCCGCGTCACAATCAATAATTTACAAACTTTAACCTTGATTTTGATAAATGTTCCAAAATTTTGAAGTGATGTTATATAAACCGGTTGTTAAGAGACTGGTCAGTTGTCGACAATCCGCGATGAAGTATTTTGTGTTTTTCTTTTTGGGGCTCGCAGCAGTTCGCTGCAACGATGAAAATCTCTTAGAAAATTTTGCCGCCGGTAATAACAGATTTTCTTCAGATGTTTATAAAGTGAGTTGTTTATTTCTCTAAAAGTTATCTCTAAATTACCGTATTTTAGGAAATCAAAGCCATCGAGGATGGAAACTTCGTGTTTTGTCCACTTTCGGCTGAAATAATTCTCGCCTTAACGCGAATTGGTGCTCGAGGTGCTACCGGAACACAATTGTCGAAAGGATTGCATCTACCAGACGATACTGATAAAATTGAACATATTTTTAAAGAGTTGACGCCAAAACTAAAAAGCGACAAAGGATACACTTTAAACAGCGCCAACAGGATTTATCTACAACATAATTACAAAATACGCGAAGATTTCAAAAATATTGCACAAAACTCTTTTTCGGCCGATGTTAAGAATATTGATTTTAAAAAAAAAGACGATGCTGCTGGCGAAATCAACCTTTGGGTATCGGATCAAACGCACGGTAAAATCAAAGACTTAATAGATCCAAAAATGCTTACTGAGGACAGTAGAAGCGTATTGGTAAATGCTTTGTATTTTAAGAGCACCTGGGAGAGCAAGTTCGATGAACATGCTACTAAGCTTAAACCTTTTTATCTTAACAACAACAAACACGTAGACGTTGATATGATGGAAGTTACTGATTACTTTAAGTATTATAACAATGACGAATTAAAAGTCAAATTTTTGGAAATGCCGTATGTTGGTAAAAAATACTCGATGGTGTTCGTTCTACCTCACGAGAAGGAAGGGCTGGCGGAATTAGAAAACAAACTTGACGACGTTTTAACCGCATCCAGAGGATATCAAGTCAAAGTGCACGTTCAAGTACCAAAATTCAAAATTGAGTCTAATGTAAAACTTACAGACATACTAAAGAATGTAAGTTGTTTTTCTAGGTTTTAACTTTTTTGAGAATCCATTTTCAGTTGGGAGTTAAAGATGCTTTCGAAGACTACGCCGATCTCAGTGGATTTAGCGAGCCTGGTCAACAACCATTAAAAATTAGCGATGTTATTCAGAAAGCCATCATCGAAGTCGACGAAGAAGGAACCACCGCTGCAGCTGCTACTGCCGGTACTTATTAATTTTTGTGCTTTGTATGGTTTACTAATCAGATGTTTGTAGTTCACGCAGTTGCTACCTACTCACTGGTACGTCCCGTTATTCAAGAGTTTAATGCCGACCATCCTTTCATCTACTACATTAAAGGTCCAAATGGTGTTATGTTTATTGGTCGTTATGTACAAAAATAATTGCAATTGAGTTTTGATTAAATATATTTACTTAACAATATTTTTTGAGTTTTTCTAGTAACACTAAGATTGTTAACTTTAACTATGTAGTAGTTAACTGCGTAGTCAAGTCGGTAAGCGTCGTCATTGGTACAAAATCAATTGTTTTGCTGACGACATCCTAAAGTTATTACCTACAATTTAGTTAACAACAAACATGGAGAGGAGAAGAGATAAGAGGAGAGGAGGTATAACGGATATAAAGGTGTGGCTGGGTTATTGCATGGAGCGTTTGGAGGGAACAATAGAAGGACCAGGGCAGGTGATATTGCAAGGGGTACATGCAATACAGGAGGGGTGGGAGATAACGAAAGAGGAAATGGAGGAAGCAATAAATAGACTAAAATTAAGGAAGACGGCAAGAACGGACGGTACGCAAGGAGAACAATGGAAATATGTAGGGGAGAGAGTGAGAGGATATATAAGGAAAATTTTTAATACAATATGGAAAGGGGAGGAATTGCCAGGGAGTTGGAAAGAAAGTTTAATTCCGGCGGTTTATAAGGGAGGGGATAAGAAGGAGGTAAAGAATTATAGAGGGATTATACAAATTGTATGCCATGATTATACAAAGGAGGTTGGAAAAGGAAGTGGAAGAAAAAAGACTATTACCAGATTGGCAGATGGGATTTAGAGTGGGAAGAAGGGCAATAGAGAATGTTTATATATTGAAACAGTTAGTGAATGGAGAGCTAGATAAGAAAAGGGGTAAGGTATACGCTTTTTTTATGGACATAGAAGCTGCGTTTGATAATGTGAATAGGGAAAAGCTATGGAGGGTGTGAAGTGGAAGAAAAAAGGGAATAGAAGAACAACTAGTGAGGAAACTGGAAAAGATATATAAAGAGACTAAGAATAGGGTAAAAATAGGGGATAGTGTTAGTGAAGTGTTTTGGACGAGGAAGGGACTAAGGCAGGGGTGTCCTTTTAGCCCTATTTTATTTGCACTGTATATAAGGGCCATAGAGGTATGGGGTTGGAAAGAGTGGAACCTATTGGAAAGGGTACAAATAAAATATTGGAAATGGATACTAGGTTTAGACAGGGAGACGCCAGGGTACATAATAGAGGAGAAGGGGAAGTTAGAAAAGATTAGAATAGAAGCAGGGAAAAGGGCGATGGATTATGAAGAGAAAATGAAGGAAAGGAGAGAATGTAAAATTTTGCAATGTTGCTGGAGGACGGTAAAAGATAGCAAAAACATATATGGGCAGGAGGAAAGGAAACTGTACTATCAACGAGGAGGTTTCGCAAGAGAAGAGGTGGATAGAAGGAGAGAGGAAGGGAGGTTAAATACGGGTGAGACAGTAAGAAGAGATAAAGATTCGTAGGTGCAAGAGAGGGAAGGAAAGATAAGGGAAGGAAAGTATAACGTAAGGTATGGGAATATAGTGTCCAGGGGGGTTCCTAAGTATCTGATGGGGGGAGAAGCTTAGGAGAGAAACGACTTATAGCCAGGTTTAGATGCGGAAATGGGGAGAATTTAAATAAGTATTGGAAGAAGGATGTAATTAAGAGATGTAGATTATGTAGGGAGGGATGGGAGGACATAGAGCACTTAAGTGAAGAGTGTGGCGAGCTAAGGGAAGAAATGAGAAGGAGGAAGGCTTTGCTTGGGGAGGAAGGGGAGGGATTGGATTGGATGAAAGCAGTAAAGGAAAGGAGGATAAGAGGGGAGGGTTAGGTCTAAAGTATTAGAATAGTTAGATGGCGACGGGAAGATTTTAGGGGAGAAAGTTGTTTAGTTTTTTAAATTTTTGTACAAATTATATTATTATGATAAGAGAATGATGTAGGGGTAACGTAACCCATTGTAAGGCCGAATGGCAAAACAATTAACAATAAATAAATAAATAGTGAACAACGGCGGTCGCTAGCCAGGTGTACTTTATTCTAGTTCTGTCTACGTCTTTATCGTTAATAACGCATGCACCGATACGTATTGATACAGCTATACATATGGGTACACCGATATGTATCGATATTGGATACACAAAATACTGTATTGCCCATATAGAACTAAAAATGAGAATCACATCGCCACAATCATCGTTATAAAAATGCACATGCTTACAAAGAAATACTAAAACCAAGACTGTGTCCAGTTTAAGCCAGAATTATTTATCTGGTTAAGCTTTCTGAGAGAAAGAAAACTACTAAGTAGATAACATTTTACTAGAAGTTTATCGCATTATCACGGTTAAGAATTACTTTTATATTTATTCGTTTGTTCTTGGTCTTGCCGAAGTGTATGTACGAGTTTTTTATTCTTTCCAGTCTTGTTAGCAAGAAGTACCCTAATAGATCTTGTTCATTTGTTTGAATGTATTAAACAATGTTGCTTGATGCGAAGTAATAACATTCTGTTTTATTTTTGTTTTTTGACTACCGCAAAGTGTCACGAAGATTCCTTAAGCTACTAGATACTGCACTTAGAAAGAAAAATAGTGTGATTGTTGTTTATAAGAAACAGTTCCTGCATCATACGCAACATGGTTCTTTGTCGAACCGGATGATCTAATTAAGTAGATCAATTCCAACCAAATCAATAAAAACGGAAGTTTGAATCAACAAATTATTTTATTTGAGAGAATGTTATGAAAATATCTTATACATAACAATTTTATCCTTTCTGTAGTATGACTCTTAAACCAGTGCTTAAACTTAAAGCCATCCATGTAATAAGCACTTCTTTTACTACCTGAGTACCCAAAAAGAAATTTTTTTAACAAAGAATTTGTATTTAAAAAAATAATCCTAAACCCTCCACCGCTAATCAATTCTCTATATACAAATACATATACTACACTATATGTAATCTTCTTCTCCTTTTTAATATCTCTTCCATCCATCCCACTCCTTCTTCTCCTTTTCTAAAATCTCCAACTTTCTTCTCTCCTCTTCTCTTAGTTCTATGCATTCCTTTAACATGTGCTCTATATTTCCCACCCCTCCCCACATAGTCTACATCTTCTATCTGTATCTTTCTTCCAATACTTATTCTCTTGCTCTTCATTCCCGCATCTAAACCTTGCTACTATTCTTTATAATCTCAAGCTTTTTTCGCCTTTTATGTACCTTGGAATATTGTCTATTACTATATTTGTATATCTCTTATTGTATTTCCCCTCTTTTATTCTTGTTCTAGTTTCTTGTCTCTGTATATTCTTATCGCTTCTTATTATCTCATCTTTTATTTCCCTTCCTGTTTCCCTTATTTTTCTACGTCTTCTCTCGCATATTCAACTCTTTCATTATACATTTTTCTTTCTTCTTGTCTATATTTCATTCTTTACCTTTCTTTAGCACATCTGAAGCAGTTTACATTATTCTCTTTCTTTTATTTGTTCTTCGTAACACATTGCTCTCTTCCCCGCCTGTACACTTATCTTTTCTAACTTCATTTTTTTTTACTATGTACCCTGGCGTCTCTCTTTATAATTCTAACGTCCATTTCCACTATTTTTCTTGTATTTTTTCACATCATCACACTCTTTATTAATCTTCTTGCTTCTATTTGCATCCCAAACCTCTCTCTCTCTCTTATACTTCACACCTGACCTACTATTCTATTACATTTCTTTGCCAACCACTTTATATGAGCATCATCTTTATTGTCGTATCTGGTTCGATAACCCAAATAAGTCACTTCATTTACACTTTTTATTACTTCGTCTCTCCATTTCCACTCCACTCTATTTTTACCCCTTCCTTCCTTTTTTGAAACACTACTATTTTTCTTTTTCTCACATTTACATTTAAACAGTTTTTTTCCAGATACTTTTTTACTGTTTTTATCATCTCTTTCATAATCACCATGTCCCCGCATACGCCAAAACCCACACTTTTAGCCTCTGCCCCCCCCCCTCATTACTATTTCTCTATTCTGTTACGTCATCAACTCTTTCTCTAAATCCTCTAAATATACTGTAAATAAACTAGGACTAGGTGGGTAACCCTGCCTTAATCCTTTATTTGTCCAAAATGCTGCACTTAATTTTTTATCTATTCTTACTTTTCACTTTGTTTCATTATATATTTTCTCTATATTCCTAACTAGTTCTTGCTCTATCTGTTTCTTTCTTAATATATTCCATAATTTACTCCTACTTACATTATTAAACGCTGCTTTTATATCCAGAAATAACGCAAAAACTTGCTTTCTCTAAACTTCTATCTATTCTGTTTCAATATGTATACATTATCTAATGCCTTTCTCCTTGTTCTAAATCCTGTCTGCCAGTCTGGTAAGATCTTTTCTTCCTCCATTTCTCTTTCCAGTCTATTATGCAAAATTCTCATATAAATCTTATATTCCACATTTGCCACACTTGTACCTCTACAGTTTTTTACCTCTTCCCTGTCTCCTTCTTTGTAAACTGAGCATATTATTGCTTCTTTCCAATCATCCGGAAACCTTTCACTAGACTATCTACTATCTTATTTAAAATTTTTCTTATCTTTTCTTTTGTTTTCTTTCCTGTATATTCCCATTGTTCTCTTTGCGTCCCATCCGCCATTTCTGCCTTTCCTTATTTTATTTTTGTTTTTTTATTATTGTCTTTTCTATTTCTTCTTTCTGTATAGCCGTCCCAAGTAACAAAGTGGTTTTATAATTCTTAAGTTAGAAAACTTTTCAATTTTATTGTAGTTATGTTGTTGCTCTCTAAATGTAAAATGGTTCTATTAAAGTTGTCTAGAAGATTATTTTGTTATCTATTCAAAATTGTTTTTTAAATCGATGTTTAGAACGTTCTTACAACAAAATTATAAAACTGCTTATGAGATTAGTATAAAAGTGTTTTGTAAACGTTTATATAACATTGGTTATAAGACATTCACCCCTTACAAATATTAATTGATGTATAATAGCTATGTAGCTATGTCATTTATCACTTTAGAACTGTTTTATACAACTGTTTTAATAAAGTATGTGACTACGCTATATCATTGTTGTATTAGTAATATTATATAACAATTTTGCTTTCTGCGTCAGATTACTCATCACAAAAGTTCCAATATAACTGTTAGTTAAAAGGACACAAACCCTAAGTTATAAAATAAGAGAAATGCAGTTATAGAGCAATACTGCTATTAAAGCGCAAAATTATTGTGTTAAATATAGTTATAAAACAATTTGGATACACCGGCGTAAGAGAAAATCACCTGATTCTCCAGCATATCTACAACCGTTTGTCGAAGAGGCTAAAATAATTCTTTCCGAAGGATTAATAATTAAGTTACGCTGCTTTATATGTGATTCGCCTGCTCGACCATTTTCATTAACTTTTTATTACTAAATACGCGATTAAAAATTCATCAAAATATAATCACATTTGTAAAATACGATGCTGTCGTGTTAATTTTTACATAAACTAAGGTAATTAAATTTGAACGTTTTATAAGTTTTCTATATGCATCATAATTGTTGTATAAGAGTAATTTTGGTAATAAAAATGTTTTATTAAAAAGGGACCATTTTGAAAATGTACTCGTATATATTTAGATGGCCGCCATTCTCGAGGAACATAAAATTAACTTATATTTCACTACTTTGACGACAAAAACACATCAATTAAAGCTTCTTATACTGGTGTTGTGGTTTTATGATAAAAATTGAAATTTAAAGTTTTTGTCTTTTATCTGATTTTTAAATTTTTGTTTAAATACTCATTAAAGCTGCGGCGCACTTAAAATTTCAATCTATCTACTTCATAATTGAGAGTCAAATTTCCTTCTTAGCAAAAAACGACGTCCGTGAAGATTCATCTCATTAAATTTCGTGTAAATAATATATTGAAACGTTCGAGAAGTTATTTGCAAAGGCAAGAGCCTTCTAGAAGCTGTTATCCATCTTCTAGAAGATATAGAAGATATGTGTACATATTTCTAATATAAGTAAAAATATTTTTAGTAGTTTAAATAAATTAGTTTTAATAATAAAATTCGTTACAATATACTTTTATACGTTGCTATTTTTTATGAAATAGCCATCAGTTTTTGGTTAAATAAATAATAGGAATAATTAAGTTCCGAAAAGTAGTACTTAATAACTGTTTGATTTTGTTGAAGCTGCTCCACGCTACAAGAATGTTTTGTAACTTCATCAAAACTATTGTAATAAAGAGTCACCCAACTATAAAATCTTCATGAAACTGTTTTGTAATTGATATATAACGTTTTTATGTAACTATCCCATAACAGTGTTTTGTTGGCTTTATAAAACACGTTAAAAAACGAATATGTCTTATAAATACGTTTTAGTTACGTTCTTAGGACAAAAGGTGTTTTATAAATCTTGTTTTGTAAATGTTCTCTCAAACGTTATAAAATATAAAATTGTTACTTGGGGTACTGCTCCCTCCTCTTGTTATTCTTTCTATTTTGAATTCACCCTTTCTATCTTCTTCCCCTCTAAAACCTCTACGCGATGTTTTTTCTTTTTTCTTGTATCTTTTTTTTCTACTGCTTTATCGATTTTATTGATCAGTTCTTTCACTCCTTTCTCTACTCTTTTCTCTACTCCTTTCTCCATCTATTGTTCTTCTTCTATTTTTTTCTTAAAAACCTTAATATTTTTATCTGTTCATACCTTTTTCTCTCTCTAAACTGTGTCTAAATTTTTTTCTCTCTTCCAGCTTTATAGCCTTACTTCCAATGGCTGATGGTCAGAATCAACTTCTTCCCTTATTTTAAAACTTTCTATTTCATCCAAAACCTCCCCACTAACCATTACATAATCTATTATAAATTTTCTCCTTTCACTTATATATGTATATTTTTCTCTATCCTCTTCCTTTTTATATCTGTTGAGTATAGTCCACCTTGCTTGTTTAATGTCTACTATTTCTTGCTCTTGCTTTTTATTCTCCTCTTCTTCTACTACCCAATCTTCTTTTACTCTCGATGTTATACCCCCTTGCGCTCTTTCTTGTTTTTGTCGCAAAATGTACATTCCATCTATATCCATCTGGTAAATTTACTTTCCATCTTTCCAAATCTTTCTCCTCCAGGCAAGTTTTTACTGAACCCACAATGTAAAACCCCTATACATCCAAAATTCAGCTCATTTAACACAATCAACGTTCCAAAAAACTAAACTATTTCCTTCGCTTTTTTCTTATCATTTTTCTTGATCTTTGCCTAGTAATCCTTTTTTTTATCCTTTACCTCCCCTTATTTCTGGTTTTTTAGCCAACTTCTCTCTAATTAATTTTCTTTTACGTTTCAGTGCTTCTCCTCTCTTTCAACTCATAATTTTATAAACACTATTTTTGTTTTTTCCTTCTTCCTTTAGTCTTCTTCCTTCCATTCTTATATTTTTTTGTACTTTTCTTTCCACTGGGGTCATATTTTCATCTATAAATATCTTTGTTCCTCTTAGCCTTCTTTTTTTAAAATATTTCTAGCTTATCTTCGACGAAATCCAATTTCTGAAATCATCTCCACAACAAAGGTTAACCAAAACCAAAGAAATAAAATGATGAATCAATTGCCTTTATAGAAGTCATTTTTGTCACAGTGTTTGTCAAAGTACACCTTGTTTGTGAACTTTCGTCCGTATAGACAAGGTGGTTCAGAATCTGAAGGTGTAAGTCAACGTTTAATTTCAGGAGGTAAATTGAGAGATTTAATAATTTGGCTAATCGCACGTTCAAAACTCTAAAAAAGCAAGAAAAAAAACTAACATTAGAATGTCTTCCGGGTTTGGGCCGTGTCATAGTTGCAACCGAAGCTGCCAACGTAACGTAACATTCTAATGTTAGTATAGATTCCGGCCGTGAAAGCCTTCGCTATTACATTAACAATCTCTACGGGGAGAATATTTCTTCTAAAACCTCCGTATTTTCCAAACTTCGCCACAAACTCGTCAAACTTTTGTGCAATTTAACCTTTCTTAGTCGCTGTCGTGACCACAACATCATTCCTGCATTCCTCAAAATTAAGTTCCACATTCAGACACGTTCTTATAAAAACATCCTACACCGTGCTAGTCTAGCGTTGATACGCGAACGGATTAAGCAAACTAGGCGAGAGTTAGACACCATTTCGAAACAACTCTTTTATCTTCATCTTGAGTTGGCTAACACTCTATTCCCGGATGATTGGAAATTCTTTGACAACATTACTTACCAGCAGTCTGATACCAGTCTACGACTAACCACTGAAGGTCATCTCAAAAAGTTTCAATTATTGAAATCCAAGAATCGTAAAGTTTCTTCTACTACTAACTCAGTAAAGACGGTTGTCAATTTATCTAGTTTGGTTCTCACTTCAGAACAGGAATCGGTGCTCTCTAAGGGTTTGAATTTTCCGGTTGCTCCCAAACGTATTCCTAAAGAAGATATTCTATGTGCTGTTGAGTCTTCTATAAGACATCTTTCTCGCCACATCTAAGATCCCATTCGTATTAACACTGGCAAAATCCTTGAATCATCTAAAATTCCTAAATCCAACATTTCTAAGTCGGAAGAGTCAGCTCTAAAAAGTCTACATAAGAACCCTGATATTATTGTTCTTCCAGCCGACAAAGGCAACGCCACTGTAGTTTTGAACCAAATTGATTATGTTACGAAAATCAATTCTATTTTGTCTGAGGAAACTTACGCTCTTCTAACCCATAACCCCACTTCGAGGATTGAACGCGAGGTTAGCCAAATCATCAAATCTTCCAATCTACCGCCTGAAACTAAACGTCGACTTACCCCATCAGATTCTAAACTACCTCGTCTATACGGACTTCCCAAAATTCACAAACAGGGTATTCCTTTTCGACCTATCGTTAGTACTATCCAATCTCCTACTTACAAGCTAGCAAAGTTCTTGCCCAACATTCTTTGCGAGTTTACAGGTAAAACCTCTTCTCACATCCTCAACTCTCAGCATTTTATCCAACGTCTAGAAACTATAAAACTTGAACCCCAAGATCTTCTTGTGAGCTTTGATGTTACTTTACTTTTTACTAAAGTTCCTATTAAGGATTCGCTTATTATCATCAAACAGATTCTGTCTCAACATGGCAAGGACTTGAGTTTGGTTCCTCTTATTGAAAAGTGTCTATCCTCTACTTACTTTCAATTTGATAATAAGTTTTACGAACAAGTTTCTGGTGCTGCTATAGGTTCTCCTCTATCACCTGTTGTAGCTAACATTTTTATGGAATCCTTTGAAACGGTTGCTTTGGAATCATCAATATTAAAACCTAAAGTGTGGTTTAGATATGTTGACGACACGTTTATTGTTTGGTCTCATGGTCATCTTGAATTGTCTAAGTTTCTTGATCATCTTAACAATCAACACTTAGATATCAAATTTACTATGGAAATCGAAAGTAATGGTTCTCTTCCATTTCTTGACGTTCTTGTGACTCGTAAGCCCGACGGACTTCTAGGCCATTCTGTTTATCGCAAACCCACCCATGCGGACAGATACCTTCATGCTTCGTCTCATCATCATCCTGCACAGAAACGTTAGGTTATTGAATCTTTGGTCCATCCTGCCTTTTCTATTTGTCAACCTGAGAATCTAGACTCAGAACTCCGTCATCTTACTAGAACCTTAGTGAACAATGGTTATGTAAAGCGAGATATTCATAGAGTTATTAATCGTCGTTTAGATCCACGTACTCGATTACCTAAGGACATTTCTACTCCCGAATCCAACCCGAAATTGGCCTTTTTACCCTACATTCACAAGGTTACAGATCAAATAGGGAAACTCCTTCGTAAGAATGGTATCAAACCCATATTCAACTCGACAGGCAAAATCTCTCAGATTCTTCTTTCTCCCAAAGACAAATTCCCTACAATTTCATCTCAAGGTGTATACCAAATTCCTTGTTCTTGTGGTTTAGTCTACATTGGTGAAACTGGTCGTTCCGTCATTATTCGCATTTCAGAACATGATCGTTGTATAAGGAAAAGGTATACTTCCAAGTCTGCGGTCGCTGAACATCATTTTACTACAGGTCACAAGATAGATTTTGATAATGTTTCGTTGATTGCCAAATCTCCATTCTTTTTCAACAGGAAATTGCGAGAAAGCATAGAAATCATCAAACACCCCAATAACTTCAATCGCGATCATGGTTTCGAACTATCCCCTCTTTGGTTCCCGGTTATTAGTCATTTATCAAAAACACGCCCCCTAGCAACCGTAACCCAATCAGGGTCGAGCTTAATCATCCGTGACGATCCTTTTCCTTTAAATACGGAGACTATTTCTTCTTAAGTCACTTCTACGGAGTTTAGAATCTGGCTTGGTTCACAAGTTGATTACCTAACTCGGTAGTGGTTCTTTGTTAGATTTTCGTTTGCTTTTTCAGGTTATCGTTTTCTTTCTCACCTTTTCATAGTTTAGGTTATGGCTTGTTTTACAAGTGGATAACCTAACTTTTGAGAAGTTCTTAGTAAGATTTCGATTGCTTGTTTGAGTTTTGCGATTTATCTCACGCCCTGATGAAGCCCCTTACGATAGTGGGCAAAACGTTGGCAGCTTCGGTTGCAACTATGACACGGCCCAAACCCGGAAGACATTCTAATGTTAGTTTTTTTTCTTGCTTTTTTAGAGTTTAGAATCTGGCTTGGTTCACAAGTAAATTACCTAACTTTTGAGAAGTTCTTAGTTAGATTTCGGTTGCTTGCCTGAGTTTTTGGATTTATCTCACGCTCTGATGAAGCCTCTTGCGAAAGTGGCCGAAACGTTGGCAACTTCGGTTACAACAATGACACGGTCCAAACCCGGAAAACATTCTTATCTTAGTATAGAATTGAAATTCATCGTTAAAGACTACTTTATGCCATTTCAGATTTCAGCAACCTACGCTACTGCAAACGTTGATCGCGTCGTTTAGCCGTTACTGATAGCACAAGATGTGACCGAAACTTCTTATTCCATTATCGGCGATTGATCTGATCCTCGAAAATCGGTCTAGTATTGTCATAAGTCAAAGATGGCGGTTCTGCACCGCATTTGTTTGCCTACGTTCAATTTCACAGAGTATACTTTATTTATTTTCTTATGTATCCTTTTCAATTTGAAAATAAATGTTTGAGTTATAAATGTAAGTCTTTTTATTTCCATCTTGCGTGTTTTCAATTGTGAGTAGAATAGAATTTTTAGATTTGTGACGGTACTCCCCTTTAAGGTATGTGTCAATAACGGAACGTACCCTTCAAGATGAGACTTTGTTTGGCGCCTTATAATTTTTGACATTTATTTACGTTTTTGAGTTGCGTAAACCATCTTTGTTTCAGACATTTGCGTTAAAGAGATGGCCGCTGAAGGGGTTTTTTAAAAACCGTAAAATCTAATTTTAACCGAGTTCAAAAAACTTTTGAAACGAGTTTGTAAAAATATTTAAAAAAAGCGGATTAAATTAAAGCTAAAACAAAAAACTGACAAAAAACAAGCACAAAAACTGAGAAGTTTTAGGTCATTACAGGATAATAGTCTTAATATGTTTTATTTTATAGGTTTTATCCATTTTAGTTTAGAGATCAAAATTTTTTGTTAGTAAAAAATTCGTCTCCTTAATTTAAAAACATTTTAACACCGAGTCTTATCTAAACACGAATCCTTAACCTCGATTTAGATAAATTCCTCATAAATTTTTAATTTGTGTATTTATAAACCGGTTGTTAAGAAATTGTTTAGTTGTCGATAAGCCGCTATGAGGTACTTTGTGTTTTTCCTGTTGGGGCTTGCAACGGTCCAATGCGATAATCTTTTGGAAAAATTTGTAACTAGCAATCGCCAATTTTCTTCCGATGTTTACAAGGTTAGTTGTTTTAAATACGAATAAAAGCTTCCAACACGCGATTTTCAGAAAATCAAGACGATCGAGCGCGGAAACTTTTTGTTTTGTCCACTTTCCGTCGAAATAATTCTCGCGTTAACGCGAGTTGGTGCTAGAGGCAACACTGGCACGCAATTATCAAAAGCGCTGCATCTTCCCAACGACATCAATGAAATTGAACAAATCTTCAAAAAACTGACGCCAAAACTTAAAAGTGCCGAAGGGTACACTTTAAACAGCGCCAATAGAATTTATCTTAACAATGGTTACGAAATTCGGAAAGATTTCGAAAACATTGCACAAAATTCCTTCGCGGCTGATATTAAAAACATTAATTTTGATAACCAGCAAAAAGCAGCAAGTGAGATCAACCAATGGGTGTCTGATCAAACGCACGAAAAAATTAAGGATTTGGTAGATCCAAACTCGTTCACTACAAATACCAGAAGTGTTTTAGTCAACGCTTTATATTTTAAAAGCACTTGGGCGACTCCATTCTACAAGCACGCGACTGAATCTAAATATTTTTATCTAAACAACGATGATCACGTAGACGTTGATATGATGGAAGTTACCGACCGTTTCAAATACTTCCAAAGCGACGAACTAAAAGCTCAATTTTTGGAAATGCCTTATGCTGGTAATCAATACTCGATGGTGTTAGCTTTACCATACGAAAAGGAAGGATTGGAACAACTGGAAAATAAACTTGAAGACGTTTTGGAGATTTCGCAAGCGTATGAAGCAAAAGTACACGTTCAAGTTCCAAAGTTTAAGACCGAATTTAAAGTTGAACTAACAGACATTCTCAAAAACGTAAGTAACGATTTTGTGCTCTAATTGTTCTTATGGCGATTTTCAGTTAGGAATTAAAGATCTTTTTGAAGAAGACGCTGAGCTTATTGCGTTTACTACGTCAAGACCGCAAGTAGTGAAAGTTAGTGGTGTTGTGCAGAAAGCCGTAATCGAAGTCGACGAAGAAGGAACCACAGCTGCTGCTGCTACTGCCGGTACTTATTTATTCTTATGTTTAATTTTTGTTTTATTAATCGAGTTATTTTAGTGTTCGTTGATATTATACGTCCAGCGCCTCCTACACCCATTGAAGAATTTAATGCAGATCATCCTTTCATCTACTACATTAAAGGAGCGAGTGGTGTTATGTTTATTGGTCGCTACGTTCATAAGTAGTTTTGAAAATACATGTTTTTTGAAATTGTTATTTTTCTTTGCCATAAAAACAAGCTGTGCATGCGTACAGTACCGTTAAGTGTGCTCTCAAACCTAATAAAACCCATATAATTTTAATTGTTTAATAATCAAGAATCTACTGAAGACGTTATTTTCTTTTTGTAATCAACCCCTCAATTTTTACTGTCTTTTATTTTTGTTTCAATTATGAATACATTTCACGTTCACATGTCCGTTTCCGGCTAGACCAGGAATTTCATATTCTTACCTGTTGGAGAGCATGTGCTAAGCACATTCTCCAAATCATAGCTCTAGAATCTTCTTACGTTCTCATTGGAATAAGTCGGTAGGTCTGCTACGGTATCTGTAGATCTCGATGTAGTAGGCGGTTTCTGATGAACCATGGTGCGTTGCGATGATTTGTGATGTGGGTCTTCGTTGCGTAGGATCATCCGGGTGAGGCTGTACCACCGATTTGTATAGAAGCAGTTTGTTGTCCACTAAAAGAACAGTTTCTCCACAAAATCTGGTACAGCTTGACTATGACGGCGAAAGCCCTCGATGTGAAGATGTTAATGTGCTTCCTCCAAGTGGGATGTCTGTCAAGAAAGACCCAAGTCTTCTTCTCATCATGTTGAGATGACGGTCTGGGTTGGTGTTGCGACGCGTGAAGAAAACCGCTATACTCTTTGTCGGGTTAACTTTGATCTTCCAGTTCACGTACCAATCTTCTAGAGTTCATAGTTACCTGTAACTAAGCAACTATCGTATTTCTGAACTTATCACCGCTGCTGTATCGTTGGCGTAAAGCGCGTACGTCGCCCTAGGATTTTTTGGCATGTCGGATATGAAGACGTTGTACAGAACAGGTCTTAGAACGGATCTTTGCGGTATCCCAGCTTTAATTCTGCGAGACTTAGACTTGGACGTGCGAAACTTTACTCAGAAGTTGCAGTTGTGCAAGTACGATCAGATGAGTTGAAGCATCGGTAGGGAAATGCCGTTGTCGAGGAGCTTCAGGGTAGACTCTGATGCTAGACAGTGCCGAACGTCTTCTCACTGTTCAGGAAAACAGCGTTGATGTGCTGTCTCTAATCAAACGCGTTGGTGATCTTTTATACCACTCGAAGGTTCTGATGAGTCGTAGAGTGCACCTTGCGGAATCCGCACTGTTTCTTAAGAATCGCGTCGTTGACGTCAACTTCGTGCTGTAATCCGTTCCAGTAACTTACCAATAGAAGAGAGTAAACTGATGGGACGGTAATTCTGCAGCATGATGATGACGTAAGTCGAAGAGAAGCGATAAAGATGACCGTAAGTAAGGCAACGCCATTGACTAGAAGCAGCTGAATCGCGCAATTGCTGACCCCATCTGATCTGGATGATTTTTTCTTTCGGTCTGGAAATCATATTCTTACCTCAGTCAGTGTCGTGTGTTTAAGTTGCGTTGTTAGAGTCACACTCAGACGAATTCAGACTACTCTATAAATGTGTTTGATTCTCTAGATTTCAATGTCGTCGTAGGTTCATTTGAACTGCAGTTCCCAGGTTTTTGCAATCACTTTCTCCTTGTAGTCGTCGGTGTAAACAATGCTATTCGAACCGTGAATTGGCGGAGTTTTTGGCGCTCTTTTGTTCTTTAGCGCCTTCACTACCTTCCAGGCGCTGCATTCTTGATAGTTGAGAAATTCCAGCTTTGTTTTCCATTGTCGGTTGCAATGCTCTAACCAGCCGTTATGCATTTTCTTGCGGTCTTTGGCATTACGAGTGCTTTGTCATTGGCGTGGTTGTCGATTCTTGGTTCTGAGGATCTCTTTGAAATTAAGCGGTAGTTGCTGCGGGTCAGGACTGTCCTTAGTAGTCGTCTTCAATACGACATCTATAGCACACTGAATTGTTCTGGTTAGTTTGCTTACCGTGTTTTCCAGTTGACGTGGGTTCTTGATGATGGGTACTTTCGGCAGAAAGCATACCATTTCTAACTTGTAAGCTAGCCATAAGACAATGTAATATTCTTTAGGGCAAGCAACGGTGGGCTCATTCAATTGGATCTAAACCAGGTACGTAGTTCGTAGTCGAGCCTAAAGTTCTGACGATGATGTCGAGAAGTCTGGAAAGTAATCCTGCGACGGATGAAACGTCGGCTTAATTGGTCCGTCTGCAACAACGCTGTGGCGTAGACTAACTTGGTTAAACAAAGTCTTAGTCAAAGTCTTACCGTTCGCCTTGCTACACAGAAGAGCCGACGTCGCTCGCCAAAACCGTGCAAACAACGACGAGTGTCTCTTCGAGGCTCACCAACAGTGGCGTCGGCATGTGGCAGTTTTATGTAAATCACTGTGTCACTTCTTTTGCCAGTGGCGCGGTCGTTGCGGTACACCTCGTAGTTTGATATTCTAGAATCTCTGCACGCCCTAAGGTGTGTTTCAGAAAGGCCTGTAAACCTTTTCTCAAGTATGCTGTTGACGTTCCTAACGGCAATCTGTAATTAATTGGGATTAAAACGTGGTTAACCTTTTCTAATTCTTATTTTTTCTGATCATCTTAACGAGCATCGTACCTAGTGCGAAGTCTTCCTCATTTTGTGATTGAGCCGTTCTTAGTGTGGTAGTTGATGATTGAGATCTCGGTGCAGGTTTAGTTGAAGCTGAAGATGTGGTTGCTGCAGCATTTGCGAAACTGAGGCCGTGGGTGACAATTTTTGTTGCTACCCTAAGTGCTATTATGAGTGAGCGTTTTTGCAATTGCAATGTTACTCGACACACTTAACGCACCTGGAAATCACTTTGCAACAACGCTGAGTGTGACCAGAATGCTGACATCTATGGCGCTGTGGCTGTCGTCTTGGCATATAGTGTTTCCGTGTAGACCTTAAGACTATCTACATACCTATTGTTAAAGATACGTTTTGACTCTTCCGCCATCTTGAGTTAAGTCATTACAATGGGGATGATTGCTTTAGCTACAGTTACAGGTCATCTTTTATGGTCATTCTTTTAGGAGTTAGAGCATGTCTCATACTGTCCTGTTTTTGATGTTTTATTGATGACGTAGAATGTTTCTCATTATAGGAAACGGTAGAAAAACCGTCATCAACTTGAGCGGATGTAGAATCAACGGCTTCGTTTATAGAAGTAGCTTCTTGATGGTCAGTGGCTGCTGTTGCACAGTCGAGGATGATGTATTAATCTACCCCTTCTTGCGAGATAGTTGGTAATAGCGTTGGAAGCGCAGAAAGAGCTTTGAAGGGAGTTGGAAGATTTTCAGTAATGTGGAGAACGGCTCTGGTTCGCTTTTTCTTTGACTTCGACTTCTTTAGCTCATCGTGGTTCAGTGGGTTGACTTTAGTAATTGGCTGTTGAGATGCAGCTTTGTTCTTATTTAAAGTCGAGTTAGAGAATCGACGGATTCATGTAACGACAAAATCACTTTTACCTGATCGGCTATTACCTGCCGTTGTTGACGGATTTTGCAGCAAAGAAATCCATTCATTGTCATTGCAGTGATCGAGATGTCCATGGCAACTTAAATCGTACTAAAATATTTGCAAAATCATATAAGTTGTATTTAAGTGCGTTCGAAATTCTATAAAAATTGCTTGAAAAACCAAGAGTTAAATTACAATTGAAAATGAAATGAAAAATTAATTTAGAGTACTAATTTGGAATTGGTTGCACTAGATCCTTGATGTTGGATATCTGCAGTAGGACGCGTGCACGAACTGGACCTCTACACCACGCCGCGCCATTTACCCCCAATCTCGTGGCCTCCAGCAGTGACTGAGAATTTATAAGCGGACCTCAAAGCTGTAGAATTCAGTCGTCGTTTGGCTCGCAAGACTCCTTCGAATAATGGACACCTGAGTCTAGGTGCCCACCAAACATCTACGCTTAAGTCGCTTGCTATATCTATATATATGTTGTGTGTTGTATTATTAATCTACTCATTTGTGTATATTTCTTAATATATTATTTAACTACGCTGATCGTTTACCTTTTTGTGACTCGCTTTCCGTTCACCACCTCCGCTTGTCACCTCCACCGCCACAAGTGCCGCCAACTCCAACGTCGCCACCTCCACCGTCGCTTCGCGTGTTACGTACTTTACCCAGGCAACGGTTACAATTGGCGCCCAACGTGAAGCTCATCCGGAAGCAACGCGCACCGGAGAAGTCTCACCGCATTCAGCCAGCATCCTTCGAGACGACAACTACCGCATCCAACCAACATCCATCAAGACGACACCTACCGCATTCAAGCAGTGTCTGCCGAGACGGCACCTTTCGCATTCAACCAGCGTCCGCCGAGACGACAACTTACTGCATCCAACTATTGCATCGTCCGCCGAGGCAACGAGCTAGCAACTCCAATTATCTTTCGCCGAGACGACATCACTCTAAATCCTGGCCTGGACCCGGTAAACTCCAGTGGCGCCCAACATAGTACCTACATCAACAACAAACACAATTAATGGCAACCAAGTCGACAACCTATTGGCAACGCTTCGACAGTTGCTACTCGCACAACCCACTCGCCGACCCTGCCAACGTTCAGCGGAGACCTGACCGAAGACCCGGTGGCGTTCATACGACAACTTAAACTGCAATTTCAAGAAGAACGAACCACCGAGGAACAGCGTTTATCCTTGACGAAACGGGCATTGAAAGGTCAAGCAGCAGAATCATGGAGGATTTACGTCGAGCTTGCCACAAGCTTCCAGAAATTCAAAGATTTCTTTCTGGAAGAAGTTGCTGGGGTTCGACCAAGGTAAATAGCTGACGCACCAAACAAAAAATGCAAATCCATAACCAAAACGATGTCGGAATCCCTCGAGCATCCGGCACTCGTCTCCAATTTAGCGTTCGACGACAAACCCACACTGGAAAACAACCCACTAACCAAACTATCACTAAAACTCTGACCGCCAAAACACAAAACCCAGAACCTGCCGCTACGTCACGCGTTGCCGTGAACTCATCTTTGGCCTGCCTTGAGGAACCGAAACCACTGTGTATGCAGACTGTCTGTATGATACCAAGTCTGTAACCAGTAGAAACAAACCCGACAGAAGAAAATCAAAAAGAACCTCACCAACGTACGAAAGTGGCCTGTTCTAAGAAGCTAGTTACCCTATTCACCGACGGCAGCACAGAACTCGTTTATCTTGAAAAGGCACAACCAAGCTGCTCAAAAATTGCTTTCACGACGCAGTATTGCAGTCAGTGATAGCAGCTCCGTCAGAAGAGAACGAAGAAGATCTTCACGCTCTTTAAGTGAAGAAGCGGACCAAGTACAAAACTTCGAAAACTCATACGCCTAAACAAGACTCCAAACAACAGCGTTGTCTCTCAGTACCGTCTACCCAACCAGTTCCGACGCTTCTAGAATTCCAGGAAGAAATTCCACCACTTCAACTGCAACATCCCACTTCCGGTGCAGAGGTGCCTTGTCACTCCAGATCGGCTGAGAGTATCTGCAACAGTTTATAAGAAGCCGCTCTGACCCAACCGCCAATAATAACAGCCACCGCGGAGAACACTCTTGACCAGGGGGGATTGTTACCGGGCCTTTACTACGCCGCACCATCTACTACCGACGTCGTGGTCTCCGGCAGTGAATGGGGATTTATAAACGGACCTCAAAGCTGCAGAATTGAGTCGTCGTTTGGTTCGCAAGACTCCTTCGATTAATGGACACCTGAGTCTGGGTGCCCACCAAACGTCTACGCTTAAGTCTCTTGCTATATGTATATGTTACGTGTGTTGTATTATTAATCTACTCATTTGTATATATTTCTTAATATATTATTTAACTACGGCGATTGTTTACCTTTTTGTGATTCGCTCTCCGGTCACCACTTCCGTTCGCCACCTCTACCGCTACAAGTGCCGCCAACTCCGACGTCGGCACCTTCGCCGCCGCTTCACGTGTTACGTACCTTACCCACTTTACTAGAAACGTTTCCACCACGCCAACTGCAACATTCCACTTCACGCGCAAAGCTTCCCTACTACTCTAGGCCGCCTGAGAGTATCTGCAATGGTTTAAAAGAAGCAACCCGACAGCCGCCCATCATTCCACTTTGGGAATCAGTGCTGGGTTAAGACACCTTTCTCTTAATGCGCGACTGCGTTTGGTCGTCCAGCACTTACCGTTAGTAGCAGTCTACGGAAAACAGACTACCGGGAGTAGGCAGATTGAGACCTGGTACCTGCAACGCACTTTCGATTCATACCACACGCAAATCACCGCTAAATTAAATATATATTATTATTATTATTAAAGTACATATTGTGTTTTTGTAAATATATTATTAAATCACGCTAATGTTTTATACGTAAATCGAGTTTGCTTTACATCATGTCTTGTAGTAACCACCGTCGTCTCTCGACGCAGCATAAACACTTGCGACTACCGCGTTTCGCTGCCGTCCATATTACCCACCTCAGTAACAATTGGCGCCCTAGAGCGTGGGGCTCATTTGGATGCAACGCGCACCGGCCCACATCTGAAAAGTCTAACCGCAACCGACTCCTTACCGCATCCAACCCGCGTCCGTCGAAACGACAACTTACCGCATCCAACCATTGCATCGTCTGCAGCAAATTAAGAATCGACAAATATAATTAATAATAACGCTTAAACTGAGTACTAAATACTTACGCCTCCGAAGTTCCTTGTAACGAGTAGTCAAACGTTCACTATTTATTTGTTTATAGACTAGAACGGGCGCAGTATGTAAGCTTACACGTACGGAGTTATATGCCTAATTTTGGCCTTGATTACATTCAAACTATCCAAGCAACTTGAATGGTATATCGTCAGCGTACTAAAGACAGTTCCACTACATATAGTTAAAGATGTTTTCAATTTACTACTGAAAGTATGGTCTAAAATTAAATTCCTAATACTTACAAATTAGAATAAGCGATAAGGTGAATTAATTTTTTTTAAAAATTAAAGCCGAATAAATAATTAGAAAATACAAATAAGAAGTTTTCTACAATACAATACGTTAAGATAACTTAGCATGAGGCTCGAATAATTTATCGTCATATGAATTTCAAAGATAAAGGGGACCCACAAGTGTAAACCATTGATTCCAATAATACGTCTTCTTGATGTTACTGGATAAATATCACAATTTATGGAAAAAATTATGATTCCCGCAGATTAATACCACTGAAAAAGCCGTTAAAACTCCAGGTAACTCGTATTTTAAACGTATTGAAAGAAACATGATCGACGGCATTTTAATACCTGCAAACGCCAATTTAATTCTAAAAAATTGCTTAATCCTGCTATTAGGCCAAACAATTCTTCAATAATAATCGCTAAAAATCTAATAAAAATAATCGACGATGAAAATTAGATAAAAAGAAGAATTACTTACAATTTAGCGGATTGCGTCTAAACAAAATGTCGATCGTTTACAGCGGCTACAAGTCAAAGTACCGTTCGTTCGTGCTCCCTTTCCGTAAATGTCGAATCCAATTAAACATTTTACAAACAGTGAAGTTCGTACACCAGTGACGGCGTAAATTTTAATTAGAATTATTAGTTCTTCGAACATCATCGATATTTTTTTCCAGTCGTGAGTAATGGCGACAATCTGTTGAATGCGATTTTTTGACAAATCTCTGCGTTACGATGATTGCTTTCGTTACGATGTTTTATGTAGTAGCCATACTTTTCCAATCTTTGAATCCATTTTGATATTTGTCCTTTCAGGTTACGGAACTGCGACAGCCACTTTCATTTGGTTTTAAAAAAATTGACGCTTACACAAACATGATTTTGGTCAATAAATAAACAAAATTAAAAAGCAAAGTTTGGCTTTGCAAGTTGGAAGCGTAGCCAACGTCTTTAACATTGATTTCTACAATTATCACTAATTTCTTGCTATTTTCATGTTTCAGTGTAACGTTTCTAAAGAGGTTGTTATTCCAAAATTTTTTTTCGTAATTAAAAACATTTGTAACATTCAATCTTATCTAAGAACAAAACTTTAACCTTAAATTTGATAAGTTTTCCATAAATTTGTATTTATAAAAAAGATTGTCACGAAGTGTGGTAGACGTTGATAATTCACTATGAAGAACTATGCGTCTTTCCTTTTGGTAGTTGCAACTGTTTATTGCGACAATGTAAATCTTTTAGAAAAATTTGCCAGTGCCAATAATAGATTTTCTGCAGATGTTTACAAAGTAAGTTCTTTAAAATCTTTATAAATATTTTCATTGTGTCACTTTTAGGAAATCAAAAAGACCGAAAGCGGAAACTTCTTGTTTTGTCCACTTTCTGCCGAAATTATTCTTGCTTTGACGCGGGTTGGTTCTAGAGGCAACACTGCCAGACAATTATCAAAAGGGTTGCATCTTTCAGACGATACCAACGAAATCGAACAAATCTTTAAAGAACTAACGTCCAAACTAAAAAGCGACGAAGGGTACACTTTAAACAGCGCCAATAAGATTTATCTTAACCAAAAGTACGAAATTCGCGAAAGTTTTAAAACTACTGCTCAAAACTCTTTCTCGGCTGATATTACAAGCGTTGATTTCAATATGAAAACAACAGCTGCAAATGAAATCAACAAATGGGTGTCAGAACAAACGCACAATAATATTAAGGACGTAGTAGACGCAGAAATGTTTACAGCAGCTACTGTGGGTGTTCTAGTAAATGCTTTATATTTTAAGAGCACTTGGGTGACTGAATTTCATGAACGCGCAACTCAACGCAAACCTTTCTATTTTAACATTAACAACCACGTAGACGTTGACATGATGGAAGTTACTGATTATTACAAATACTTCAAAAGTGACAAATTAAAAGCAAAATTTTTAGAAATGCCTTACGTCGGTGATAGATACTCAATGGTTTTTGTTTTGCCATACGAGAAAGATGGATTGGAACAGTTGGAGTATCAACTTGAAGATGTTTTCGACATTTCCCCAAGATACAAAGTAAAAGTTCACGTTCAAGTACCAAAATTTAAGACCGAGTTCAAAGTAGAACTGACAGACATACTTAAAAACGTAAGTAATGCTTTTAGGTTTTAACCCAAACAATCATAAATGACTAATGACGTTAAATAAACGTAACTATTATTTCCTGGGAGTAACGTCCTGTTACTATAGTTTTGTGATATTAAAAACTATTATATAAAAATTATGTTATTGCTGACGTTGAGATTCACATGAAAAAAGACTTAAGGTTATGTAAGGTATGTTACAAAAGTACTCGAATGACGTAAAAGTGATGTAATAAAAACGAAATCTAATCGACTGTGTAACTTTTTTAATCATCACTTTTAGTTAGGAATTAAAGATGCTTTTGAAGACGACGCCGACCTCATTGGATTTACTACGTCAGGTCCAGGAGCTATGAAAATTAGCAGTGTTGTTCAGAAAGCCGTAATTGAAGTCGATGAAAAAGGAACCACCGCTGCTGCTGCTACTAGCGGTACTTACCTATTTTTGTGTTTTTGTTTACTAATTAAATGTTTTCAGTGCACTTCATTAACTCTTTACCTGCAGTTCCTGCGCCAATTGAAGAATTTAATGCCGATCATCCTTTCATCTACTATATTAAAGGTTCAAGTGGAGTTATGTTTATTGGTCGTTACGTGCAAAAGTAGTTGTAATTGACTTTTGACATATATCTTTTAAAAACTATTTTTTAATTTATATATCACAAATTGTTCATCCGTTTTGGGCCATCTCGTAATTTTAATCCTTAAACCTCCTAAATTTTCAATTTTAATAAAACGACGATTGTGTGGCGTTGGAGTCTTAACCACACCTCAAGCTCTGGCATCGAAATAGAATAGCGCACCCAGTACTCGCTTGATCATGAGAGGTTTCCTCCCATCCCATCCAACCTCAGGAAAAATCCACCGACCCTGATATTATTAAAACTTTTGAGAAATTATTCTCAAGTTCGAGAACCTTCACGAAGTTTTTAGCCATTTCCAGAACGTTCACCAAAAGATATAGAAAATTCTCGAACGTTTGGCCAAAATGTATAAATGCGGTACAAACAAATCATAAGTCAGTTATTTCAGTAATTCGAAGTCGGCCGTCAAGTTTATATAAATAAGTGATTAACGCGTGTCGAGATAAATATACGGGGTATAACCTTGTACGTGACTTTAATGTAAACAAGTGTGTGAAGTTATCCCTAAGTGTTATAAGTGTAAGTGTTTTTATTAAATATCTTTAGATTTAATTAGTTCGGTTCGTTATAAACGTGTACATATTTTTAGTATAAGTAAATTAGTAGTAATACTAATCGTTACAGTAGTGTCAGTGTGGGTTTGCAATTTTTAGTGTAAATACTATTAAGTAATTTAATATCGCTCCTGTAATAAAAGCATTGATTACGTAAAGAAATAAAACTTTAATTCGCGATTCGCGTGTTTGTTTATAACGTGTAAATTCTAGCTGTCCCATTTCGTTAAAATAGTGTATGTAAACTTTTGATTTGTGTTATATATATATAACTTATGCCGATAACTCGTTATCAAACCAAAATGGATGCAAAACTATTTGAATTTCTTGAATCAAGAAAAAATAGTGAATAATTGATGAATAAAAATATCCAAGAAAAACTGCAAAAATTTTCAGAAAATGGAAGAAAAACTATCCGAAAACTCTCAGAAAATGGAAGAAAATACTAAAAGTTTAAAAGAAAAAATACGAACGAGCGAAATAGAAAATCAATTCAAAATTGTTCAAGAGGAAACTCAAGCAGACAGGATAAATTTAAGAGAAGAAATGTGCAAAGTTCTGAAAAACGGAAAACAATCTAAGAATGAGAAAATAGAAGCAATAGAAGGCAAAGTAGAAGACAGAATAAAACTGCTTGAAGAAAGAATAAATTGAATGAATTGTCACAGTGAAGGAAGCGTCACGAGTGAAGATTTAATAATAGACTATCGAGAAGAAACTATTTACAAGTTTAAAGTTCTACCTCCAAATTTTGATGGTAAAGTGCCATGGTCAACCTACTACAAGCACTTTGAAGTCGCAGCTACAGCTAATGGTTATAGAAACAAACAGAAAGCGACGTCTTTAATATTGTCCTAACGTGGAGAAACGCTTGGAACTTTGCAGACTGTTCCTGGCCACCTGCAAAAAAAAAACTCTTAATTTCACGTTTAGAAATGAGATATGGAACTACTCAGAGTACAGACAGCTAAACGACGTGACCAAAAAGGACATACAATTTTTATTTATTACAATCGTCATATTGCGGAGCGGTGCACCGCTTTTAGGCATCACACCTCCTGACCAAAAAGAACAGCTACGCTTTAGCCAGAATTGACGATACGTTAGACACGTCAGGATCCCAGTAGTTTTCCACGTTATATTTAAAGAGTGGTTACTGGCAGGTAGAATTTTTACAATTGGAACTGGTTTGTGGCAATTCACTGTGATGCCCTTCGATCTGTGCAACGTTTGAGCGGTTGATGGAGACTATCTTGCGCGGACTCTCTTAGAAGACGTGTTTGGTTTACCTAAACGACGTGATCGTGGTTAGAAGGTCGTTTGAAGAACACTTGAACAACTTAAAAGAAGTGTTCCAGAGACTACGTGGAACTAATCTCAAACTGAGCTTAAAGAATTGTCACATATTTAACAAGGAAGAGCAATACCTTGGCCACCTCGTATCTAGAGATGGAGTAAAGGTTGAACCAGACAAAATCCGGACAGTGCAAGCATGGCTAAGACTAATCGACAAACATCAGGTCCGAAGTTTTCTTGCATTATGCATCTATTATAAACGATTTGTACCCAGATTTGCCAATATTGCCAAACCTTTGACAAAATTGGCCGAAGAAAAAGCAGAATTTAGATGGAATAAAGACTGCAAAAATGATTTCCATCAATTAAAACAAGCCCTAGTGGCTTCGCCGATTTTTAATTGATTCAAGAGAAAATGGAAAATCTGTTTTGGATACCGACGCAAACAATCTGGCCATAGGCGCGGTCCTCTCTAGATGTACAAGGAAAATGTATTGCATATTTTACCAAGGATTTGTCCAGGCTAGAAAAGAATTATTGCGTGACTAGGAGAGAGCTGTTAGCAGTAGTCAAGTTCATAGAACATTTCTACAAATATTTCTAGGGCGAAAATTTTTACTGAAAACCAACCACGCCGCTTTAAAATGGCTATTGCAGTTCCGTAACCCGGAAGGACAAGTGGCAAAATGGATTGAGAGACTGCAAGAGTATTACTATGACACAGAACATCGTGCGGGAGCAGTCATCGGAACGCTGATGCCTTGTCCAGAAAACCATGTTTGGCGGACTGCAGCCATTGTTCGCGACTTGAAGAAGAAGTTGAATGCTTGGACTGAAAAGAAAACGGCCGATGACTAACCTGAGAGAAAGTGAGTGCTTTGGGCAGAAACATCAAAGCGTACTGGACGCAGTGGGAACCTTTGATAGTAGAAGACGGTCTTCTTAAGCGATTCCTAAGGAATGTCGAAGGTACGAAAAACAGACTACAGTTGGTAGTGTCAAAAAGCCGGGTGTCAGAAGTGTTAAAGCATCTTCACGATAGTACATCAGGAGGACAGTTTGGCATTGAGAAGACATTGGGGAAAGTTCGAGAACGATTCTTCTAGGTGAACTGCAAAGAGGACGACATGAAATGGTGCCGTAAGTGCACTCTTTGCGCATCAGGAAATAGTCCAGCGAACAATTACAAAGCACCAAAGAAGCAATACAACGTGGAAGCCCTTTCGAAAGAGTAGCGATTGACATCGCAGGACCATTTCCAGAATCTGATTCGGGAAACAAATACATCCTGGTGGCGATGAATTATTTCACGAAATGGACGGAAGCTTACGTTATACCCAATCAAGAAGCAGCTACAGTCGCAGACGTATTAGTAAAAGAGTTTTTCTGCCGGTTTGGAGTTCCGTTGAAATTACACTCCGATCAAGGTCACAACTTTGAGTCTGGGCTATTTCAAGAAGTTTGGCGACTGTTGGGAATTAAGAAAACTTGAACGACACTTCTCCATCCTCAATCTGATGGCATGGTTGAGCAGATAAATCGAACAATGGGAAAATACTTAGCCAAAATGCATTCTATTAATGATAACTCAATGCCTACTTTGCCGTAGCGTACTTATAACAAAATAAACAAAACCATGCAAAATTCGTTAGCAAATAAAACTTCATTCTTATTGTAAACTCTGGTCTCTCTCTACGAATGGTCTATATACGTTGACATCAGGCACCAGTTCGAGGATGGCCTGAGGGGAATCGGGATATGGACTGAGAATGGTTGACAGGGCACTCCGCTCCTCTTCGAATTCGCGACAAGCGAGAATCCGATGCACCGGAGAGTCAGGAACGCCGCACGACGGACACCTGTCGTCATCCAAAACGCTAATGCGCCGTGTGAAGACAGGATTTGGACGGCCTTTCGTCCAGGGACGTGGGGCATTCTGACCCAGGTAAGGATATCCAGGATAAGAGAATATGCATTACGCCCTTTATGAGAAGTGTCCCACAGCCGCTGCCATTCACCCAAAATCAAGACCTTTAGGTGACGCTTGGCCGCTGAAAAGGACGGAAAATCGTCGTTTGAAACGTGCTGGTCAAGAAAATTGCACGAGCCAGCCTTGCAAAGAACTTTGGTGCAGTAGATTTCCTGCAATGGGAGATGAAGAGGAGGCTATTTAGAAATAACAGAGGATATCAACGGGAACGGTATGATACGCCCCTAAGATAGTTCTCAGAAATAAGGATTGGAGCGAGGTCAGTTTCCTGACCACGTGGGAATGTCGAAGTCTGTGGTACCAAATGTCTAAGCCATAAGTGTGCATGGGAATGACTGCATTGTCGAAGATATTCGCAGGATGTTTTTTGTGAAGATTCCATTTCAGCCGTGAGTATTTGTAGAACAAGTGCAAGATACTTTTACACTTGTCGACCACAAAAGCGCAATGTTTAACGAAACTCAGCTTGTCGTCAAGCAATAGTCCGAGGTACTTGAATTTGAAGTCCCTACGTACAAAAGTATCGAGGAGGCGCAGTGAAGGATCTCGTCTTAGCGTAGAGTCAAAAACCATGTACTTAGTCTTGTCAGCAGAAATACTTAGTTTATTGCTGCCACCACACCAAAGAGACTAGAATCAGTACTTGCAAGTTTTCTTAATGGTATACCGATCATCGGTTCATCCTGCGTGATGTTCGGTCGCAAAATACGACCGCCATGCGACCTCAAATTAGGACGAAGACCATAAGAAGACTACGTGGCCAAGAGGCTAGATGAAGTACATGAGTATGTCCGTAAAAACACACAAATTACCAGCGACAAAATGAAGATTAGATATGACGTCAAGGCACAAAATGGTGGATTTCAACCTGGCGATATGGTCTAGTTGTATAATCTCCAAAGGAGACGTGGTTTGTGACCGAAGCTGCAGAGGCAATGGGAGGGCGCTTATGAAGTCGTGCAGCTTATTAATGACGTTATATATCGCATCCGAAAACCACCCAAAGGCAAGCCAAAAATGGTCCGAACTAGAGTAATAACTAGCAGAACCAAAAATCAAATCAAAGGAATAGAGTTCGATAAGTTTATGAGCTTATAGCGAGGTTCTGAAAAAGCTAAGTTTGGAGTTACCACTAGGCACAACAAGACCTGTTCCAAACACAAAAATATTACGCCATTGCACATTGCGTGAGCGAGGATCTTGACATATTCAGACGGGTTGCAACCGTATTTAAAAAAAAGTTTGGGCAGCTAGATAAACTACGAAGACAGCAACCAGCAGTCGGAAAAGTTTTAAAACAACGTGGTGACAGACGCTTCGTTTTCTATCTGGTCACCAAGAAATACTCACGTACCAAGCCGTTATACGAAAATTTATGGCGAACATTATAGAATCTCAAGAGAAAAATGGAGGTCCACCATGTTAAGAAATTGGCAGTACCCAAGCTTGGTTGTGGCTGAGATCAACTGAATTGGAAGACAGTTCGAATCATGTTGGAGATCGTCTTTCGAAAAACAGGCGTGTTGGTCTGTAGTTGCCAACCAAGAAGAATATCGGTCCAGGAAAAGTCCATTGACTCTGTTACTTTTATGGTCAAGGATGTTGCCGAATTAGAAAAAGCTGCCGCTATCGCCACGATCCTTTCTACCGGTGTCACATCCAGTTTCTTGTTTTGGGACAAAACAGTCTTAAGAAGGGGACAATGAAACCTTCGAGAAATTATTCTCAAATTCAAGAGCCTTCTGGAAGTTGTTATTCATCTTCTAGAAGATATATCGAAAGATATGGAACACTCGAGAATGATTGTCAAAATGTGTATATATACCGACGAAACAAATCGTAGGTCAGTTATTACCGGAATGCGAATACAGCAGTGTTAAGAAGATTATTCAAGTTTAAATAAATAAGTGATTAACGCGTGTCGAGATAAATACGACCAATTAAAATCGTGCGCGATATTAATGTAAACAATAAGTATTAAACTGAAGTTATCCGCGGATTTTATCTTTCGTGTAAGTGATAGTGCTATATAAATTAGTGTAAGTATTTTTATTAAATATCTTTAGATTTAATTAGTTCGGTTAGTTATCAACGTGTACATATTTTTAGTATAAATAAATTAATTTTAATAATAATCGCTACAGTCAAAACAAAAGGACTACAACCCGCATTCGCTCAACTGTAGCCGGAAGCATTGACAGAAGGAGAGAGTGCGATGTTAGTGAACCCCTCTCTAGATAGTCGACCCAAGGTGACCTTACCCTACTGCCCAATCAACCGCTTAAAGCAAACACCTGAATAGGTGCTCACACGACTGTGACAGCGAAAGAAAAATCATTTAAGATAAATCAAAAACCGATACACGGACGAGCTATTTTGCGCCATTTCTACATTTAATATTAAAATTAAGAATGTATCATGAGAAATTATTTGCTATTAAGTTCTTATTTGTTATTGCTTATTTCTATGGTATCAATTTTTATTCGAATTTAATTTAGTTTCATTTCCTTAAAAGCTACAAGAGCACTTTGAATTTCTTTGAATCATAACATAAAAAATCATAAACTGAAAAACCTTTGGATGATAATCTGCTTAGTTAACATACGACAATATATTTGAATCGCTATCAGTCCATTTTCTAAGCTTAAAACATCCTGCTGCTAAAATCGATGATAATTGAGAACAAATATTTTGAGCTTCACAAAGAGTGTCAGCACCAAATAATACATCAACATAAAAATCTTTAATAATGATTCTAGAAATGTGAGGCACTGAAGATGCACAATCTAAACCTAATTGTGTAAGGCATCTAATAGCAAGCTGCTGTGCCATAAGTTACAGTATTTAACTCACATTTTTGTATATTTTCGGTAGTTGAAGAACGGCATAATATTTTTTGCAACGAACACACTAGTCTGGAGTTACTAAGACCTGGCGGTACATCTTTTCTATATCAGCATAAAATGCATATTGATATTTACGAAAGCGGAATTAAGCAGAAAAAAGACCTTGTTGAATAACGAAACCAACCATTTGCAAAGAATTGAGTGAATATCCAGATGAAGACACTGAAGATGCATTAAAAACAACTCTGAGCTTTGTAGAAACGCTGCCTTCTTTGAGAACGCAGTGATGAGGTAAATAGTACGATATTTGGTATGGTTTAACTTTTGATGCGGAGATGTTTCCTAGAAACTCATATTTGTTAATTAAAAAGTATACATTTGCATAAAATTTTTGTTCGTGTTAAAAAAAACGTGTCTCAACTATAGTGCGAGATTCTCCCAGTTTTGAAGAACAGTCTTTAAGAGGAATAGATACTACATAAACTACTAGTATCAAGCATAAAAGGGCCAAAAACTACGCACCCAAAGTGAGTTTTCTGCACAATTGGTAGACAGGGTACGAGAACAATTCGTTCAGTTTCTAATACGGTCCAAAAACAATCTGCTCGATTAAGATATCTATTTTTCTAGGATTATAGTAATCAGGATCGGCCAATTTTACGTGATTTGGACTTTTAATAATAAAACTATCTATTGCAAAATTGAGTATACATTCAGTAATATTAATATTAAATAAGCACGAGAGAGTAATCTTAAAAGAACTATGACATGATTGTACATCCAATAAACACTTGGCTAATATTTGCGAATGAGATTGACCAATACCTACAACAGAAACATTTGAATCGTGCAAATCTAAATGTAGAATGTCGCAGAAATGTTTACTAATAAAAGAAGATTGCCTTCTTGTGTCTAAGATATCTCGAGTAATGTGAGAATAAGTACCATAAGCATCACGAATCTTAACAATGAATATGAAAAGAAAAACATTAGAATTATTTGACGATAAAATAGAAGTTGTTGTAGCAATTTTAACAGATTCGACGTCTCCAATCGGAAGAGAAACGTTTTCTGCTTTTTCCAAATGCAAGCACCAACAAAGTGAACCTTCCGTAAACAATTAATACAAAGTTTGATTTCTTTTTGCTAAATATTCATTGGGAGATAATTTTAAAAATAAAGTACATTCTTGTAGAATATGGTTTTTCCTACATATGAAACAGTTTAAATTTTTAACAACAAGAGAACGACAGTTTGAACTTTTTTGCGATGATTTTCGTTCAACAAGAGTTTGTCTATTTTCTTGGGTTTCTAAAAGATCGGCTTTACCTTACAAAAACAACATCATGTCCTCTAATGTGGGTAGTTCGTTAACAGTCTTAGTTTCCTTCCCAATCGCGAAAAGTGGCTGGATCCAATTTAGTTGCGATTAAATGAGTAATAAATATATTCCACAAATTTTGTTGTGGTGTTAAAGAATTGACAGCTCTTAAATGTTTTGATACCGCATAGCTAATATTTCTAATTTTGTCCGAGGATTCTGAATAGATTGGTTGTAAATTGAAGAGTGCTTTCATGTGATTGTGTACTAACACACGTGTGTTGTTGTACATAGAACATAAATTACCCCATGCTAGTTGATAGTTTTTACTTAAAAAATCTAAACATTTGAAAACCTTAGCAGTCTTCCCGCGTAGCGCACTGCGAAGATAATAAAATTTGTGCAGATGAATGATTGTATCATTTTTGTGAATAAGAGATATAAATGTGTCACGAAACTCGAACCATGCCTAAGTGTGTCCGTCGAATTCGAGAATTGAAATGGTAGGCAACTTAACAAATTGAGGATGATTACCATGAACTGACGAAACCGAGTCTGCAACGCTTTGATTACCGCTAAGAGGTTTAATAATATCGTTTGAGATGATTGCGTAGGCAGATGCTATAGCTTTATAATATTTATTTTCGAAAGTTTCCGTTCTAAAAGTTGTAAATTTAAATCCGCATCGTCCGCGATTAGAAGCTCGAATCCTAATTAAACTTCGTTAAATTTTTCTAATAAAATGTTATATAATGGCGAAACCGAAAACTAAACTACTCTAGGAGGGTACCGTAGAACACAGAGAATCCCTCACTGAACATAACTCTGCAGCCTATGTAGAACTATGCTCAGGCAGCCCCACGGATTCTGGGAGGGGGGTCAATTTTGCTTAAATAAATCGATATCAGAACAAAAACCGAAATTCCACTAAAAAAAATGGTCCAACAGACATTCCATCCAAGTCTGATTAATCTTGGACCAAAAAGTAGCCCAGTCGGCAGTACACAATAAAAGAAGTCCCAGACCTCAATTAGATGAAGTACAGCAATCTGGAAATTGTAACTCCGAGGATAACATGAGCAACTGCCCCCCCAACTTGGCAGAGGGTACCACAAACCCGAAATCTTAAAAGAAAAAACTGAGTAGCCCATTCCCAGAAGGAATTACAACATCTAACCGTTTTAGTACACCACTCATAAACCAGAAGGACAAACACGTAGTGTAGAACAGAAACCAAACAAACCTCCACCAATAATTTTGTATGGCATCGATAATGTTCATGAACTCAAAAAGTTAATGGAGACTGTTATTAATACAACTAGCTTCAGATATATAATAGTCAACAAGGCCTTGCTACGTATAATAGTGGATTGTGTTGAAAACTATAAAAAAAGTTGTAGATCTGATCAGACAAAAATATAAATATATAAATAGGACATACTTTCACAAGAAAGGAAACCCGATGTTACAGAATCGTGATCAAAAATCTTCACTACACTACTCCTCAGGAGGCCATTGCAGAAGAAATTGAAAAAACAGGTAATATAGTCCGGGGAGAGATAATCAACTCACGGTATGGCTCCAATAAGAAACCTACGTGAACCTTTTTTGTTAATCTAGAACCAGGTCCAAATAATAAAGCAGTTATAAAGACCTTCAATACACACACAGTCAAAAAGTTAAAATTGAAGACCCAATGAAAAGTGAAAACATTGTTTAATGTCAAAGGTGCCAACAATATGGCCACTGCAAGAACAATTGCATGAGGCCATACAGATGTGTAAAATGTGGGGAAGGTCACAAAACATCAGATTGTTTGAAAAAGGACAGAAGCACTCCTGCAAAATGTGCATTATGCTCATGTGACCACCCCGCTAATTACAAAGGCTGCAAGGTCTATAGACAAATCCTAGCCAGAAAAAAGAATGCCATCTATCTAAGAACACAACCGGCAGAACAAACATCAACATCAACTTCTATAGTACTACCATCACAACTTCAACCATCACATCTGAACACCTTAACTAGACCAGTCCAAAACAATCCTAAAATAACATATGCAAGAAAAAAAAATTGCTGATCAAACAAAATGAAAAATTAGATCAACTCTTTTAACAAATAGGTACTCTACTAGACCTATTGACCACAATCATTGCCAAATTAAAACCTTAATGGCTTCCCTTCGAATTGCTGCGTGGAACATTAATGGACTGTTACCCAACATAATTAAACTAAAATCTCTAATTATAGCAAACAAATTAGATATCGTTCTAATTTCTGAATCACATTGCACACCAAGAAGTTTTTTCCAAATAAAAAGATACAATATATATTTTACCCCACACCCGGATGGAAGAGCTCATGCTGGTTCAGCATTAATAATCAAGTCAAATTTAAAACCCTTCCTAATGGAAAATTACACCTCACACCGCACATCCAAGCAGTACAGATAGAAGACCGCACTGGTCCCATCAAAGTATCTGCAATACACTGCCCTCCCAAGCATGTAATATCTGAAGAAATGTTTGGAGACTACTTTCAGACTCTTGGAAACAAATTCATATCATGAGGCGACTGGAACACTAAGCATACATTCTGGGGATCCCGTACTATCTTACCGCGAGGTTGTACATTAAAATCCTGCTTAGAAGCAAACCACCTACAACCATTAGCGACAGGAGAACCTACATATTGGCCATCCAATTCCAAGAAACTTCCTGATTTGCTTGATTTCTTTGTTACTAAAAGATTAGGACACCTGTACTCGACAGTAGAAGCCAACTTTGACGGTAGTTCTAATCGCACTCCAGTAATAATCACCGTGACTACTACCCCAAATAGCCAAGAGCAAGTGGAATCCTTGTACAATCATAAAAGAGATTAGGAGGGCTTCCGTAGTTATCTTGAAAAACATTTAAAGCTTAAAGTTCCATTAAAGACATCCGAGAACATTGAAGACTTCTGTGTATACGTAACCAAGCTGATCCAAGTTGCAGTCTGGATACACCAAATGTAAAACCAAAATCAGCTAGTGTCTCATATTCTTGGGAAATTAAGAATAAAATCAAAGAGAAGCGCCGTCTAAGACAAACATGGCAACAATCAAGACATCCCGATGATAAAACAAAGTACCGGAAAGCTGCAAAAGAACTAAAAGCAGTCCTCAAAACATCTGTAAATCTTTGCCTAAAAAGAAAGGTCGAAAACATGACTCCCTATGGTAAACATGAATACTCCCTATGGAAAGCTACCAAAATATCTGGCAAACCGCAGCAATGTTTTCCCCCATAAGATCATCCACAGCTTGGGCAAGGACTGACATAGAAAAATCGGAGACATTTGCTAAGCATCTGTCCTCAGTATTTGGATCAAACGAAAGTCTTGTTGATAAAAGTGATATCGATCGGATATTAGGTTGGGACATGCAAATGGGCTCACCAATCACACCTACCAAATAAATTCTAAGGGAAATCAAGTCGTTAGATGTTAAGAGCTCCCAAGAAAAAGCATTTCTCATTTGGCTTGCCTATTCAATGCAATTATTCGAATATCTTATTTCCCCCGCATCTGGAAAGTTTTTCAGGTAATAATGATCTACAAGCTAGGAAAACCTGCTCATGAAACTTCTTCCTACAGGCCAATCAGCTTAATACCTGTACTCTCTAAGCTATTGGAAAAAATATTTTCAACCAGACTAAGATTAAGTATGGATGATTGCGACATAGTTCCAGCACACCAATTTGCATTTCGAAAATCTCACTCCACCGTAGAACAAACACACCGCATATACCAAATAGCAAGACAGGGCGTTGAACAAATACAATACTGTTCTGCGGTCTTTCTAAATGTGAAATAGGCTTTTGACAAAGTATGACATAAGAGTCTTCTATGCAAGGTTAAGGAGAAGCTGCCATTATCCATTCGTCCTTATAATTAAATCATATCCCAGTAAACACACGACGTCTCAGGGACGTTCGTTTTATGTCCAAATGATGTCTTTACATCCCGGGCTTTAAAACGGACCTGTATAGAATGTCTTTAATAGGACGTCCTCAGGATGTCAATGAAGAACGTACGATGGGATGTCCTATGCGGGAAAAAACAAATGCAAACTGAGTGCGCGTGCTCACTTTTCTTCTTGTTCTCTAGTGCCTACTCAACGCCCGTACGCTCCTTTGGTATATCAAAGTGGTACACTCTGTTTGCACCGTTTGCACTCTGTATTTGTTTTTAGTTGTGTTCTGACTACTTTATTTATCTGTTCTTTATTTTATTATCTAACGTTTTTTGGGTGTTTTAGTGCATAAACAAATTTATTTGGTAAGTTTTTGGTACCTTGTATTTGTTTATAATGTATAAAAATCTTCGTTTATAATTATTATTTTGAATTACTAAAAATTAATAAGAGATTATTAAAATTAAAAGATCACAATTATTAACAATGGTGATTTAAAAAAAAAAATTTTTTACTCAAAAAATTATTTAAAAAATGTTCTCTTTGTATTAAAGGTTTAAAAGTGTGACGTTATCTCACAACTTTTATCGTCGCGATTCACAATAAGTCATCCAAAAATGTCAACATGACCGATAAGGCACAAAATCGCTAATCTAACTAAGAAACTATAACGTTATCGCGTTCTTGGTATTCATAGTTATGATTACTGTGCGTATTTCTCGTATTGTATTACTATTTCCACAATAATTAGTTATGTAGTTAAAAATACCTACGTCTAGAAATAATTTTGTTTTTACCACATTCCTCTGATGAAATGTAAATGCGAACGTATAAAAATTCTTAATGAATTTGCAAAACTGACGCGTTTACAATTTCTTTTTTAAAAAACGATTTAAATAATTTTTAACTGGTTATAATCGATCATCTCTTATGATTTAATCAATAATACAATCGTCAAAAAGATCAATCAATAACTCTACAAAAGAAGTATCACTTTATCAATTCTTTAATTTAGAAAAATGTAAATTCTGATTACATAGAAATACCAAAATAAGCTTTTTGTATTAACTTTTTTATCGACTCTACATGACGATTACCGTCTCTTATCTAGTTGCATTGTTTCAGGCGCCACTTAAAAAAATCGAGAAGAATTGTATAAAAAAACTCGCTAAGGAGGGCCAAAGAACGCCGGGATCGAGAAGATAAAAAAATGAAATAATCTAAATTTATTTTATTTGAATATAATTTGGATTATTATTTAAAAATATAGTTTTATCTTTGGTTTTATGTAATAATAATTTGTATTTTATTTGATAAAGTTATTTTTTATTAAAAATATAATATACATATATAGTACATATATAGTACATATCCTACAGCCATCTAAAAAGGACGTCCCGTTGCGGATACGCAAGGATGTCCTATAAGGACATCGTAGGGATGCACACACTTGTGACAAAAGAACGTCCCATGAATGTCCTTAGGATGTACACAGAACCAAAATGGGATGACTTTGGGACATTCAGTGATCCGCAAAATCATGTCCCCGGGACATCCTTGTGTTTGTTGGGATCTGGCTGATAAACTATTCCAAGTGAAACATAGGGAGGCTAGATCGTCTCTCTACACAATAGAAGCAGGGGTTCCACAAGGTACAATACTTGGCCCTATGCTGTATAGCATATTTACATTTTCAAGTTCAAAAACCTGTACTGGCTCATTAGCAAAAAATCAGTGCTATCAGTTGATAATAAATTGGTTATCTACAACTCGATACTGAAACATATATGGACCTATGGTGTTCAACTGTGGAACACGGCCAGCAAAAATAATAGACTCTGCCTGCAACGAGTACAAAACAATATACTACGCACTATAGCGAACGCTCCATGGTTCACCAGAAATGATGAAATTCACGAGTACCTGAACATACCGACTGTAGATGCCGAAATAGAAATTTATAAATAAAAATATACAGATTGTCTCACACGTCATCCTAACCCATTGGCCACTGACTTGCTGAACCAATCCTATGCAGTGAAACGACTAAAAAGGAAGTCTGTAGTTAAAGTGGGAAATTAAAGCAACGGCTACATCTGCCCTAAAATACATGTAACACCCAACAGATCCACTTATAGTCATCCAGACTGATTGCAGATAAAAACCAAAAAAAAAATAAGTTCTTTAAACGTATTTTTAATTCACAAATATTGTGTTGGGTTAGTCCAGATTCGTTCTTTACTATAAGTTTAACATTTTCTAACTATTTTTTAAATAACGTAAATTGGGTTTTGATAACCGCGCGTTTTCTTATTATAGCTTCCATTGTATAAGTGAAAAGCATAAAAAGCAAACGTAATATATAAAGTAACAAAAATTTTAATTAAAACGAATTGTTCAAATATGAAGCGTTTAAGGAAATAAATGAAAAAAAAATATACCTGGATTGTTATTGGGCCGCTGTCTAAGAGTTGAAGAACAATGCCATAAATAATCTATATCTTTGTGATATATAGTTTACACATATGTGGTTCGATTGGACCATGTTACGTAATGCAAATAATAATAATTAATAATTTTATTTAGTATGGACTGTATTTTAAATGTTATAAATAATAACACTGCGCAATACAAACTACCCTATATAAATAATTTCTAACAATTACCTTTATTAAAACTTGTTTAATTTTACAAAAGTTACAATGCATTACACAGACTTTAGTAACTTAGAATCTTAATCTATATTAATCTTAATTGAATTTACATAAAAATCTAATACGTTTTAAAATGTTTCAACCGATACAGAGCAACCGTCGACTTCTTATTTCCAAATGCAAGATACCCACTCCCAGGTGAAAAATTCATAGCCGTTATATTACCCAACTTCGTCTCGAACGGTGGAAAATTACTGAACACCGAACCTGTACCGATATGAAACAATCGCACTGAATTTTCAATGTCTGTTGACGTAAACGCCACAATTTCAGACGTCGAATTAAATCGTAAATTCGTAATCCCCGTTGTTAAATTAAAGAGAGTCTTTCTAGGTTTTGGCAATTTAGTTTTGAGGACATCTTCGACGCCGTACAAATTAACGATACCATGCGTCGAACCAGCAGCAACAAATTGATTAGAAGGTGCAATACTCAATGTTGAACCTTCTAAACATCCCTCGTCGGTCCATTTGTGTTTGACTCGTCGCATATTCATATCCCAGACAGTGATTTCACCCGTTGTGCTGTGCCCATACAATAAACTACCATTTGGACTAAAACTAAGAGCAGTTACATCACCATCTTGTTTCAACAAACATAATCTCTCTTTGGATTTTGTCGATAAAATGTGGACTTCTCCCCATTTCCCAGCAACGGCCATGCATTTATCGTCAGACGATACCACAAACTGTTTACATTGTGTTAAGCCATGTGGTAACGGTACACGAACCGTCTTCGCTGCCAATAAATCGTAACTGAAAAGATGTGATTGTCGTGAACCTAAGATAGCTTCATTACCAGCATGCACAAATTGCGCACTTAGAATTGGAAACCGTTCAAATGCAACGCTATGCAATTTATTATTATTTTTGCCATCAACCGCAAATAAAGATGCTAAACCACTGTTACCAGCAACTAATGCAACAGTTGACGTTGGGTGAAACTCAATACAATTCACAATACCCTCATTATAGGTTTCACTATTCAAATCTTTAAGTTTTTTGAATTCTAAGGTATGAGACGGCAATGTGTGTTTCACAGTTTTAGCAATAAACCCACAAGTCTGCAACATATCATCGTCAGAATCCGAAAACTCCTGATCCTTCTTTAAAGCTGCCCACTTTGGATTTCCAACAACATTCTCAAACTTATGTTTAAGTAAGTTCGAATATCGATTAAATCTATCATTAACCCCACCTTTAGGTAACGTCCGTCCTTGCACATTTAAAGCGTAACCAACGTCTATGCCATCATCTTCGTCAATCCAAGCCGGTTTCCTTTCGGAACACTCACCACAATCTTCATCCCCCATGCCAGAATCCGGGCTTAACGAAATCGGCGTTTCCACCATACTTTCGGTTTCATCTAAGCTTTTGAGAAAGTTTTCGGAACCTCCAAATAGGAAATTCGACAAATATTCTTCTTCGGCTTGTGCTGCTTTATCGAAAGGTCTGAATTTGTTTTTTGGAGCCATAATTTCAAAGTCGTCTTCATCTTGTCGTATATGCTTCCTTTTTCGGTTCTGTTTCGGCATTTTGAGTTACTGGTGTTTGAAATATTTTGAAAATTATGGACAAACAAAATGTGGATAACAGGATTGTCAAATATCACTCGAAAAAAGATGGAGGACGAATTTTATACGTCACAGTAAAACTATAGGACATTTATCATACTACGGATTTTTTGCAACTTGTAATTTAGACATTCAGTTTGTTTTAGTATTGTTTAAGTTTAAGTTTGTTCTTGTTTTTGTTGTGCTTTTTTTTTGCTTTTTGAGTTTTTTTGACAAGAATTTGTTAAACAATTATTATTTTTACTAGTTTAGTGTCTAGGGAAGGTGCTGTTAATATGAAACGTTTATGTTTTTCCAATAATTGTACGTCGTCATGTTTTCTGTCTTATCACGTTTTTTTTTAATTAATCAGACAAACATTAACTGAAACAGCAAAACCGTCAGTAAAATTAAACAAAAATATCTCATCTCATATAGCATACTTAATCCATTGTACGTATATTTCCAAAGTCACCACAAATAACCAATGATGTTAAATAAACGTAACTATAACTAAAGATCTGTCATCTTATTGGTCTAATTACAATTTTTTTACACTGTCGCAAAAACTAAGCCATTTTGTTTTATTATTGTTTTGTAAGTTTTGTATTTTTTTGTATTTAATTTGTATAACTCTATGCAACCAAAAAATAGTATAAACGTAAATCTCTCAATTAAGCTTTAACAAGTTACTAAAACTACTACGTAGTAGTTTTAGTAAGTTGTTAAAACTTAATTGAGAGATTTACGTTTATACTATTTTTTGGTTGCATAGAGTTATACTGTATAAGAATTTTTATTGCTGAAATTAATGTAACGTACTTATATTTATTATGAAAAAAACACTTCTGATTATGTTAGGTACGTTGCAAAACTACTTTAATAACGTAAAAATGATATATTAAAAATGTGATCTGATTGGCTGAATTGCTGTAAGTACATCTTACGTACATTATTCGTCTATGTTTTTAAACTGTACGTACGTTAATGCACACAAATAAATATAAGAAATATTGGTTATAATTATGTATATATTGTGATGGTTGTGTTAGTTTACCTGTAAATACTTATATTAGCATCGTATATAGGTACAACGCAGTGCCCGTTGGATTACTATGTACGTACACGAAACGTATATTGTTTGCACACTGTACATACATAGTACGTACTGTTGCTATATAGGATAAGACATCTAATTAGCAACATAAATAAGTTTTTTGTATAACAATTACCCAAGTTTAATAGAAACAAAAACGCAAATTTAAAAACGAACAAATTAATTAAAAGAATAAATTAAAAAACATACATAGAAAAACTCAATCAAAGCATCATTCGCGTTTAATCAATAAATAAAGCTACAAAGTAAAACAATTTATTATTTATTTTTCACTAGTACGTGCACTTTATTCATTTATCTTAGCACACACGTTAATCAGTTATTTAATTAAACCGACAAAATTTTTTTAACAGTTTTTGCGACATGTCAAGATCCTCGGTCACGCAATGTACGATGACGTAATCTTTTTTTGTTTGGAATAGGTCTTGTTATTCCTCAGTTGCAACTCCGAACCTAGCCGTTCCAGAACCTACGTACATGTTGATAACCTTATTGAAGTCCAATCGAATTCTATTCCATCGACTTGATTTTTGGTTCTGCTTGTGATTACCCTGGTTCGGATCTAAGCTTGCGAACGTTGTTATCGCCAGCAAACGTGGCTAGACGATCGATGTTGACCACTTTTGGCTTGTCTTTCGGTGGTTTTCGGATGCAATATATGTCATTGTCATTAATACGCTTCACGACTTCATAAGAGCTCTCTCATTGCCTCTGCAGCTTTGGCGACATACCACGTCTTCTTTGGGGATTATACAACCACACCAAGTCGCCAGGTTGAAACCCACCGTTTTGTGTCTTGTCGTCATATCTGGTCTTTATTCTGTCACTGGCAAGTTGTGTGTTTTTACAAACCACCTCATGTACTTCGTCGAGTCTCTTCGCTTGCTGACGTAGTATTCTTCAGCAACTTCTTCTTACGGTTTTTGTCCGAACATGACATATGATAGTGTTTGGCCTGTGCTTTCGTGAACAGATGATCGGTATGCCATTAGGAAAATGTGTAAGTACTGATCCCAGTCTCTTTGGTGTTTAGATATTACTTTGGCTAAGTACTTTTCCATTGTTCGCGATTCATCCGTTTAACCATGCGATCAGGTTGAGAATGGTAAAGCGTCGTCCTAAGTTTCTTAATTCTAAACAGTCGGTAAACTTCTTAAAACAGCCCAGACGTAAAGTTGCTGCCTTCGCTAGAATGTAATTCTAACGGAACTCCAAACCGACAGAAAAAGTATTTTTCTAATACGTCTTCGACTGTAGCTGCTTGTTGATTAGGTATGGCGTAAGTCTCCGTCTATTTCGTGAAATAATCCATCGCCACTGAAATGTATTTCTTTTGCGAATCAGATTCTGGAAACGGCCCTGCTATATTAATGGCTACTCTCTGTAAAAAGCTTCCCACGTTATACGTCGGTGTTTTGCGCTTTTTCGTTGGACCATTTCTTGATGCGTAGACCGTACACTTACGGCACCATTCCATGACGTCTTCTTTGCAGCTTACCCAGTAGAATCTTTCTCGAACTTTTCCCAATGTCTTCCTTACGCCAAAGTGTCCTCCTGATGTACTATCGTGCAGATGCTTTAACTCCTATGACACTCGCCTCTTTGGCACTACCAACTGCAGTATGTTTTCCGTGCTTTCTACACTCTCTAGAGATCGCTTAAGAAGATCGTTTAACTGCGCCTACGACGCTTTGATGTTACTGCTCAAAGCACTCATTTCTTCCCAGGTTGGTTGTCGATCGTTTTCTTTCCAGTTCAGAAGTAGTTTTATTTTGAGATCGTTTTCTTGTTTGCGACAGAGCTGCTCAGGTTTCCACTCGTCATCACCCATAGTCTGCCAGACATAGTTTTCTGCACAAGGCGTTTGCGTTCCGATGGTTGCTTCTGGTACGGTGTTTATAGTCAAACTCTTGTAGTCTTTTGATCCATCTTGCTACTTGTCATTCCGGATTACGAAACTGCAATTGCCATTTCAAGGCGCTTTCGCAGTTTTTACTCTATCTAAATTCTGCTCGTTCTTCGATCAGTTTTGTCAAAGGTTTGGTAATATTGGCAATTCCAGGTACAAATCGGCTATAGAAAATTTTGAACCTAATGTTTGTCGATTGGTCTTTGCCATGCTTAAACTGCTCGGATTTTGTTTGGGTCAGCCTTCACTCTATCTCTAGATACAACGTTCTGAGGTAAGTACTGCACTTCATTTTTAAATACGTGCCATTTCTTTACGCTCAGTTTTAGATTTGCTCCATGTAGTCGTTGGAACACTTTTTTCAGGTTGTTCGAGTGTTCTTCAAACAACCTTCCAACCACGGTCACTTCGTCTAGACAAACCAGGCTCGTCGTCTAACACAGTCCGCGCAAGTTCCAATTGTAAAAGCTGTCTTTTTAAGACCTTTGGGTTGTAATTCTACCTGCCAGTTACCACTCTTTAAATCCAACGTAGAAAACCCTTGCTTCTTTTGAATACTTTTTATATCTGTGTTGAGAACGTTTCACATCTTTCGGATATTGTCTCGAAGTTGACAATTACTTCGAAAACGTTTCAAAACCTTACACTGTTGTTTAACTTTTTGTTTCCTAATTAGTTTACAAAGTGATTTATGTTTTCCCTATTTACACTTTTACCCCCTCTTTTTTTACATTACATTACATTCTATATATATTTTATTTACATTTCATTTTTCCTTCTCTCCTCTTAACTGTTTCCTCCTTCTCCATACTTCTTCCATACATTCTGTTCCTTTTCCGTTTTCTTCTAAGATTTCTTCCACTTTCTTAATCTCTTCTCTTAACTCCCTTCATTCATTTCTCATGTACTTAAGGTCCTCAGTCACTTTTTCACATAGTCTGCACATCTGTTCGTCTTCTTTTTTCCAGTATTTATTTCCTACCCAATCAGCAAGGAAACGTTTTTTTCGTGTTTTAAAAACGTTACAACGTTTTAAAATAGTTGAAATAAGAAATGTTTTTTAGAAAAATGTTTTTGTTACATTTTAAAAATATTTTATCTATTAATTGATACTACAATATTTTAAATACATTTTAAAAATATTTTCTAAAACATTTTTTTAATATTTAAATAACGTTTTTGCACTTGCAACGTAAATTTGGCCATTAAGACGTTTTTGCAATGTTTTTAATCATGTAAATATATCTTTTCAAAACGTTTAAACAAATAATTAAAAAACGTTTCCTTGTTGATTGGGTAACTCTTCGTTCCCATATCTGAACCTTGCTATCATTTTTTTCTTCCTTTTATTCCCTTTAACCTTTAGCTATTCTGGCACCCTTGATATTCTTATAATTCACGTTGTATCTGCCTTCTTATCTTTGTCCATCTTTCCTGTTTTGATATGCCCCTATCTCTCATTATTATTTCTTTTCTTATCCCTACTCTCTCGTGTCTTAATCTCGCTACTTCATCTTTTGCGTACCCATTTCTTTTATAATATTCTTCTCTGCCATCCTGCTCGTACTTCACCCTTCCTCCCTTTATCACTTTCCAACATTCCTGTAGTATTTTGCTTCCTGTTCTTTCCCTCAGTTCTTCCTCGTATTTTATAGCCCTTTTTTCTGTCTCTACTGTTATTTTTTCCGCTTGCTCTTTCTCTATTATAATATATCCCGGTGTTTTTCTGTCTAGCTCTAATACCCATTTCCAGTATTTTTTTGGTATTCCTTCTACCTCTTTATACTCCTTTCACCCTCATATTTCCGCCCCATATATCACCACACTTTTTATTAGCTTCTCAAACAGCAGCTTTCTTTTTTCTATGTCCAGCCCAAACAACCTTTTCCCCACACTCCACACTTGTCCTATTAACCTGTTTCCTTTCCTCACTCTTTTTTTTATGTGTTCTCGCTCTTTATTATCCTACTTCATCGTGTAACCCACTTGCTGCACTTTCTCCTTCCTCCATTTCTACTGCTCTCTTTTTCTTTCCCCCCTCTCCTTTTCTAAATATCATTATTTTTGTTTTCTTCGTATTTACTTCCATTTTTTTTGTCTCTTCCAAATATCCCGTATATACTGCAAACAGGCTTGGTCTCAGAGTGACCATCCCTATCTCAACCCTCTCCTTGTAATAAATTTCCCGCTCTCCTCTCCATTCGCCTTCACCCTGCTTCTCGTTTCTTCGTAAATTTTCTCCATTATTTTTATTAATCTTTCATTTATTTTTTTTTCTCCTCATGTATTCCCACGGTTTTTTCTTGCTCACTCTGTCAAAAGCCGCTTTTAAATCTACAAACAGTGCCACCATTTCCCCCCTTTTTTCTCTAGCTCTCTATTCGCTAATTGTTTCAGTATGTATATGTTATCTATTACTCTTCTTCCCTTTCTGAATCTCGCTTGTACGTCAGGTACCAAAGTTTTTTCCTCTATTTCCTTCTGTAGTTTTCCTTGTAGTACTGTCGCATATATTTTGTATGCTGTGCTTAATAATGTCGCCCCTCTGTAATTCTTCGCTACATTTCTGTCTGCTTTTTTGTATATCGGGCATATTATTCCCTCTTTCCATCTCTTCGCGAATCCTTCCCCTTTCCATATTTTATTTACTATTTCCGTTATCGTTTTTGCTACAATTTCTCCCCCGTATACCCACTCTTCGCCTTGTATCCCATCTTCTCCTGCTGCCTTCCCTTTCTTTACCTTCTTTACCTTCTTTATTGCCTCTATTACTTCCTTTATTCTATCTCCTTCTTCCCGTCTTAATACAGTTTCTTTTCTTTGCAATTCTTTTTCTTTCTGATTTTATTCTCCAGGAAGTTTTTAAAATACCATTCCCATTCTTTTATTTCGATTTCCTTTGCCGTCCATTTTCTCTTCTTTTCTTTTTTTAGATACTTCTATACATTCTCTTCCGTTTTTATTCATTTGATCTGATCCTCTTGTTTATTTTTGTTTTCTTCCTTCTTTCTCTCGCATGTTTTCTTGTATATTATTACTGCTTCTATGTATTCTTCTTTTTCTTTCTTAACTTTTTTCCACTGTCTTAATGCTCTTCTTGCATTTTTCTTTGCTTCCTTGCATTCTCTATCCCACCATTTGTTCCATCATGTTTTCTTCCTCTTCCACTTTCTAAATCTGACTTTCTCTGTTGCTTTCTCCATCATTTTTCTTATTTCCTCCACGCGCTCTTGTAATCCCTTCCTTACACATACCGTTTTCTCTATTCTCTCTTTGTATCTTTTTATATCCTCTTCTGTCCACATTTTTTCGTTATGAACTTCTCATCTCTTTTTCTTCCTTCCATTGCCAATTCTAGTGGTTAGTTGTTTGACTCTACTCTTTCTCTCACCTCTTCTCCAGCCTTTTCATTTGTTATTACAAAATCTATTATTGATTCTCCCCTTCCTCTTATGTACGTATACTCCCCCGTTTTTTCTTCTCTGTTTCTATTTATTATTTCCCACCCCTTTCGTTGCACATTTCCAGCAGTTTTTCTCTCTCTCTTTATTTATCACTTTGTTTTTTGTTTGTCTATTTCCCGTCTCTTTCCTTTCTTCTATTTCCCCTCTTCCCCTATTCTCACGTTAAAATCCTCTCCTAATATTATTAATCTCTCCTCTCTCTTTTCTATCATCTTTTTTATGTTCTTTCTTGTCTCTTTTGTTCTGCTGCTATAAACCGACATTATTTTAATTTTTGTTTTTCCTCACTGTATGTTCCTTTCTACAATTCCTCTTCTCTGTTGCACTTTCACTTTCTTTTCCTGACTCAACCATTTTCTTCTTATTCCCGTTATTATACCCCCCTTTGCGCTCCCTTTACTTTTCTCTCTTTCTGCATGTTGCACCACCCACTCAAATATCTCCGGCAACTCTTTTCGTCACCACTCCCATTCTTTTACTTTCATCAATGTATCTGGTAATCCCACTACATCCTGTTTCCTGATGTATTCCCAAAAATTCTGTTCCTTGTTCTTTATTCCCGCTACGTTCCAAAACAATTCTCTCAGCTCACTTATCTCCCCCTGTCCTTCCTTACTTTCCTCTATTCCTCTTTCTTGATCTTTTCCCTTTCCATTACTCATTATTCTTTTTCTTTGCTATTTTGTCAACCTTCTTTTCTTTTTCACCCTTCTCCCTTTCACTTTTTAGTTTTTTGCCCTTTGTTTACCCATTTTCTTTCCTTTTTTTCTGCTCAGGCTCCTGTCTCTGTCGTTCCATATGTATCTTTCTTTGTCTATCTCCGTTCTCCTGTATCCTACCCATACTCTTCCGCTCTTTTTTCAACCGCTATGTTCATTATTTCTCTTTGTACTCTTCTTTCTTTTCATGTCAAATCGTGATTTACATTACCTTACACAAACACAGAAAACAAATTAACAATCACCAAGAAAAATGAAACATAAGAATTACTATAAACTCTAAAAAAAACACAAATTCATAAAAAAACTAATATCAAACTTGGAAGTTCTTATGAATCTTTGACTAACGGCCGTACTAGCTTTTGGGATCTTGTAGTGTTGGGTCTCTTAAGTAAAACTATTTTTGCTAGATAGTCACTCATCGTCATGATATTTACATAATCCTTTCATTATTTTAGACCATTTTTCTACGTCTTGAATTTCTTTATTTCTTCGCTTCGTCGGTGATCTAGCAAAATGTTTTCTGATATTGTTTATAAAGGTTCTCTTTTGCGTTACCGGCAGAAGGCGCTTGGTGCAGAAAAAACGTGGTTATAAAACAAACAAAAGAAGAAACTAGACAACAATATCATAGTTTAAAATTGAGGCCCAATCAATTATAAATGATCAATGACGTTAAATAAACGTAACTGTTATTTTTAATAACCAATTTATGTTTTTTACACACGTTTTGTAATTTCTGTATTTTTTAGGCATCTTTGTAGTGTAAACGTAAATCTCTCAATTAAATTTTAACAAAATACTTAAACTGAAAACTTACATATAAATATCATTTTATGGCTGACGTTGAGGTTCACATACTCATTACGAAGAAGAACTCAAGATTATGTGAGATACGTTACAAAAACACTTTAATAACGTAAAAGTGACAAACAAAAACGCAATCTAGTTGGCTGGAATAACAGTACGCAATAGTTAAGTACCATCATACAAAACCAAAATGTTTTCTGTTAAGAGATTTGGAGGTATGATTAATCAATTTCATTTGAGAAAAAATTAAATTATTATACTTACTATAAGTGCTAAAAATTTCTTCTACGTTGTTTAATAACATGTGTATAGTTGCTACGTACAGAATGAGTAGAAGTAGAGTTACAATCATTTGGCTATCCGGCAAATACCAAGAATATTCTCAAAATTACGTACTTTTAATACGTTTCATTAATTTAGCGATTTAAACCACAAGTGTCGCAAATGGAACGTAACAGATATGACGAATGATTGAATGGACGTACCAGTTAACGAGATAACTTTGTTATATACATGGTACGTAGCTGATACGTGTAGCTGGTACATATTTGTGTTGCGTAGACATAAACAACCTTGTTTGATTCAGTCCGATCTCTTTACTCGACAAACTTCTTGGGACGAATTATTCGAAGACTTGAGTAGTTCTGATGACTAATTAGATCGATTGTTTAAAGTCATCAGTTTTATTAAGTTTCAAATTTTTAATTTAAGAAAGACTGTCTAATTTTGCTATACTGAAAAAGAAGTTATATACTCAATAAAAAAATCTGTAAGATCAATTACACCGAAAAATAAAACTAAGAATTAAAAGCACGTTTATGTCTACCAAATAATTGTAGTGGTCCCAAAACTTTTCTACATGTGATTCTTCATTGTTGTTTTTATTAGTTCAACGTTGGTTTCATTATTTACGAAAATAATAAACAGAATTTTAATAAAAACGATTTTATGCAGTGTTTGTTCAGGTTCACGTCTTTCTACGTGACTAACGTGACGCGTTTTGGCGAGGTCATGATACAAGCGCTTTTAGAAACACGTGTTTTAAATTTTTTCGTGAAAGAGTAAGTTTTTTAAAAATAGTAATATAGGTCACGTCACGTTGTTTTTTCGAATTACCCGCGAATAAAAAAAGTGAAAACGTTGGACAAATTGCGCGTTTCGATTTTGTTTCGTCACAATGAACGTTAACCTTAGTCGTTTACGTCATAGATCGATTGACGGAAGAATTTTGGAAATTCGGGTTGGGGAGGGTGGTTTTGAGTCGGAAATTATCATGAAAAGGCGATAGATGAGTTAAAATTGGCGGTTGTTGCGTTAAGTGATGAGTCATCGATGGTATGTCAACTCGCGGTACGACGTGGCGTCACCGTTGCTGAACGTGCAGTTTAGATAACGGTTGGCGGCGGTGGCGGCAAACTCAATTAATTTTTGCCCCCAAAATCTAAACAAAACGATTTAATGCCGTTAAACCAAAAGCTTCGACGCATTCCCTTTCATATGCCTTTCTGCATTCGCGTCGTCAACAAGTTATGGGAAGAGCAATGCACTATGGGAATGTCGAACTAAGGAGCATGCGCCCTTCAGTATACAGTTGGGTCTCGGCTGAAAATGGCGTCTGCAAAGTTTCTCGAGGAAGCTCTGAGTACAGATGTCGACGAATCGGCTGTTAGTGCGATCGTGGGCTCCTTAGAGAATCAACTCGTAACTGCAACACCTGCCGCGCAAACCGGACAAACAAATTTATCTTCCGGAATAACGCAGAACCACATAAACAGTGCAATATCAAATGGCGGGACTGTTCCTTCGCAGAAACACATCGGGACCATCGCCAATGGTGAATCTATGAATATTGTGACCACCGCGGAGACTAATAAACTCGTAACGAACAACGCGCTTCCTGGCACTATAATTACTGGTGCCGCTGCGCAGGCGGCTACAGGTGCAGTACAAAACCAAGTTTCAGTAGGAAACTACATAAACCAATCCGTAGTGAATAGTTTAGCGCAACCAACAAAACCAAATGACGCCGGTGTTAAAATTGTGTATTCCCAAGCTGGCCAAGCAATGACTAATACTGGTGCAGTGCTAACCAACAGAGTGACATTTCCTTCACAATCGGTGCCCAATGGAACTATCGGTCTATCACCGATTACCACACAGACAGTGCTTCAAACTACAACCACGAACGTTCAAAATATATCGGCCAAACAACAATTTGTGATAAAAACCAGTGGTGCGCCAGGAGGTACCCCCGGTTTAGTGACCGTACCAATGAACGTAACAGCGACGGTACCACAAGTCAATAATGTAGGTAGTCCCTCGACCCAATCCTCTACTATCCTTTCTAACCTCCAGGTAGTCAATGTACGATCTGGAGTTCCTAATCAACCACAGAAGGGTCAAGCGGCACGCGTAGTGCTGAGCGCACCACAGATGGTCGGAGCCCGTCCCGGAGCTCCAGTAAGTTGTTGTACACTTTTAGAATCGGAGGATTACGCTTTAACCGTCTCACTAACCCAAACTAATCCTCCGATTCTTTACACCCAAAATTGTGTTCTTGTGATTGTACGTTTTGCAAAAATAAAATCCTTATTTCAGTTACTTTTGTTTGTCAACAGTTTTTTTTTTCATTCGCAATTTGGTTTACGAAGGTGTACACAACATTTACGTAACACTAATTTTGCACTGTACTAACGAACGCTTTGTTTTTCTTGTGCTTTTTTTTCAGAAATAGAAACATAACCTAAATATTATTAACATGCTGTGATTTATTAGTAGGCTTTGTTTGTCGACTCTTACACAGAAGTTATTTTTTTAATTTGCATGGCTTCAAATCTGGTTTTTGTGTAATGATCGATAAAAATTGGGTAATTTCATTGCTTTGTTGTATAGTCGTAGTTTACCGGTTTATGCTCGTTGATTTTGAATGAAATTTTTTAGTCAGAACCAATTTTGTCTGCTTATTGTTAGTGCTACTTGTTACATGTTTTTTCTTCCTGCCTTGGTTTATGCACAACCTTGATTAGAAAAATAGTTAAGTAGGGTCCTTGGCATTTGATTACGGTGGTGTTAAAGCTTCCTTGTTTTTAGTTTTCGTCAAGCCAAGGATTTAAAATCAATTTCCAAGTTAAGGATCTTGTAGCTACCTCACTATTTATTTACCCGATAACTTTGTATTCTAAAATTTGTTTTTCAAGTTTTTTGTTGCTATTATTTTAAGATCATCTATAGTTGATCCTATCTATCTTTTTACAGGTTCCTTTATAGCATATGTAGTCTCAAATTCATTGTCGATTAGTTTATTATGTGTTACAGTGTGTTGTGGGTTCTTTTCGGTAGTGTTATTCCTCTATCTTTTTTTGTAGACTGGTTACAGTATTCTTACTTCTTCTGTCTTAGTTCGTTCTTAAATTGTCACTATTAGGTGGTGGTTTCTTCCTCTTTAAACCTCGATGTACTATTATAATCTCGTCTTCAACTCTTAATTCTACTAACTTTCTGTACACCTGACAACTTTTTGTCTCTCTGAACTTAACATGAACTTTTCAAACTTTCAATGACTAAATTTAGCACTACTGCATCTTTTTAAAGTTTCTAATTTATTGACAGCGTTTTACAGGCTGTTTAAAGTACGCGTCAACTATCTAAAGGCATTCATTATTAACTTTCTTTCATAAATGATCTTCCTAAGCTCTCTCGAATCTTTCTAAACATGCTACCGACTATGAACTCTCTTGACATTACATTGTCTATCTAAACTTTTTCCCAATTTACTAAAGCCTAACATTTCGTCATTTTTAAACGTTTTCTCGATGCTCTAAACTGTCATCGGAGTAACTTATGGCAAATTGAATAAAGTATTGATAACAATAGTTCGGTTTACTCTACAATGTGATCATTAATACCCGCTCAGAAAAAAAAACTAATTTCCATAAATAAATGTATAAAGTCTGTTAGGAATTGGTCATCTGAATCGCCTTGAAATTAATTTTTTTTCCTCATTTCTATTTATTACTTAAGTCTTCTGGTCTAGGTTCGTTTTTTTTAATTTTTGGCTTTGGTTTCTTATGCTGATAAAATCCTCCACCTTGTCTGATTTCGCGCTCAATCTTAAGTTACCTTACCATAATTAGCAATAAAATTGATCTAACGCGTAAAACAACCTTGTACCCAATTTTACCACACACGATAAAATGTCCAATTTTTTTTTGTTTGGTTAAACGAGAAAAGATTTTGTAATCGATTAGCGGCTTGGTAAAAGTAGTGTTTTTTAAATTAATCTCGTGCATGTAGTAATCGATTTTTATGTTAAATAGAAAGGTTTTTGGATGCACTTACGTAAGGATTAGATGCTTTGATCTGTTTGTCGATTTAATACGTTGTAGTATTTTAATTAAAAAATTACGACCGAGAATAAAACGTAATTTTTTTCGGTGCGTAGTTATTCTACAAGGTGAGCCAAAAAGATTGAGGCCAATATTTAAAATACTGCAATTTTAATGGACGTACGATCAGTCATTGTAGCTGCACCACCAAAACTAACCAAGTACTTGTAGGTGTTGCACTTGTAATGACTGGTAACCATCATGTGTTTAATAAATTGTACTTTGCAGCAATTAACGTTACAATCACTACACGGTCTGCAACCTGGACAACAAGGTCACTTACTTCTAAAAACCGAAAATGGACAATACCAATTATTGAGAGTGGGACCGGCTCCTGGAGTGTCTGGAGGCTTAACGCCTAGCACGGCGGCGGGTGTGACGGCGCCGCTTACGTTTCGAATGCAAACAGTTCCTGCAGTAAGTAGGCTGAACTTACAGTTCGCAGGTCCACCTCTATCACAGCAAAAGATCATAAGCTCGCAGGTGAACACAAGTAGTTGAGACGTAGATTTGTTCTTTTGTTTGTCGATAGTTTTGGGTAGCGAAACTCTTCTTTCTTGTAATAAGTCGTTCTATACGTAGAAGTATTTTTGCACGATCAATTTAATTCAAACAAATTTATTCGTGCATCGGTCCTTAAAATCCTACTTAAACTTATTAGTGTAACTACTATCATTGACAGTAATTTAATGTACTGTTTTAAATTTACAAATTATCCAATTGGTACTGTACTTAGTACCAGACTTGTAAGCGGTGACGGTTTTTAATAAACAATTACGTCGATTTCTGATTGAACGATGTTAACAGGGCGGAACACCCGCTTCGGCTGCGTCACCAGCTACTCCCGTTGCAGGAGCAACGATATCAACTACAGCACCTACAGTACAGACCACAACGCCTGCTCAGGTGAAAAGATTCCCCGCCACTCGTTACGACGATCGCTACTTATTGTTTTATGTTACAGAGACCAGCAAATGACAATACCAAAGAAAAGTGCCGTAAGTTCCTAGCAAACTTATTAGAATTGTCGAGTAGGGAACCGAGGTCAGTCGAAAGGAGCGTTAGGACTTTAATACAAGAATTAATCGATATGAAAGTTGAGCCTGAGGATTTTTGTGATCGACTAGAACGACTCCTCAATGCATCTCCACAACCGTGCCTCATTGGATTTCTTAAGGTATCGGATATATACTTAATAATACATAACTTGGTTGAATGATGCACTAACATCGAATCTTAAAACGCGCCAAATTTAAAAATCAATTTAGTTTTTAAGTAACTTTTTTCATAGGAAATTGACACAAAAATTTGCACTCAAAATATCCTTTTTACTTCTACTCGTTTATGTAGGTTTAATCTTGATCGCTTTAGCTGAATTTTGTTTGGACAATTTTAACTGTTTCTCGAGTGTCAGCGAACGGGTAGGAATGATGAAAATTTCTCCGCTTTTGTAGAAGTGAGAGGAACGAAATTCTAAATAGGACAGGGCAATTTCAAACGGATGTAGTAACTGCACCCCAGCAACTTTTTTCAGAAGTTTGTATGAAAAATCTTAACGCTTCTCTAAACAAAATGTAGATAAGACAGTGCCTGGCCTCGATAATGTGTTCTCTAAAAAAATTTCGCAACCGCTGCTGGCTAAAACTTGAATCCGGCTCGAAGGACCATATGTAGAACCCTTCAAAACAATTTACTCGTTGACTGAAACCATTTATTCGCAACTAACTAACTTAACATAAAAATAAAATGGTTGGGTTAAAAATCATTTTTTCATACAATTATTGTAGACAGCAGTCTTTACATTTGTTGTCCAGAACTATATACACTAGTTTTTACCGATAAACAATCGAGGATAGAATGTTTTTTCATAAGTAACATTCGTGTAAAGAATTTTATAACTACGAAGGACGGTTGATTAAACGTGATTTTGATTGTTGTGAAAGTAAGAGTGTCTGAGTGGATGGAAGTATACGGACGAAACTTTCACCAAGTCAAACAAGTTAGTATTCAAGTTACGTTTAGAAGAATCACAAGTAATATCGCATATCTACGAGCAATATGCGCCGAGCAGCTGTTTTGAAATTAATATACTGTCGTTAGAAAATATTATTTTGGACTTCGGAACAGTAGTTTGATTGCTGAAAACTCACCAAAGACAATTCATTTGCGTTGGATATTTAGGATCATCGTGGGGATGTATCGAATCTCGTGTTCTTGTGAACCAATATATTTTTTGTCGTTGAGAAAGAAAAAATCGAGTTTAAAGTAGAGCGTAGAACTAGAGTCCGAAAATGGGACTGAAATTGAAATGTGAAGTCGTTTGTTAGCTTTCTAAGGACATATCCAAAATAGGGTTTGAAGTTTGGAACTAGAATCTGAATGCTGAAAACTAGCTGCATTGCGTTGCGTGCTTAAGATCGTTACGGGGTGCACGGAGTTACTTATTTTGATGAGTTAATATACTTGTAATCGTTGAGAACAAAAAATCGAGTTTTAAGTAGAGCCTGAAAATGGGACTGAAATATGAAATCACTTGTTAGCTTCCTAGGGATAACGAAAAGAACTTGAGTTCCTAAATGGGGCTGAAATTAAAATGTGAAATTGTTAGCTTTCGAATAACTCGACGAAAAATTAGTTTGAACTATGAACTCGAATCTTGAATGCTGAAAACTGGCAAACGACAGTTCTTTTGCGTTACGAATTTAGGACCGTTGCAAGGGTGTACGGAGTCGCTTATTTTAATAAACTAATATACTTGTGGTGGTTGAGAACGACAAAAATCTAGATTAAAGCAGGACGTAGAACTAGAGTCTTAAAATGGGACCGAAATGTGAAATCAGTTTTTAGCTTCCTAAGTGAACTTAGAACTCAAGTCAGAACGCTGAAAACTGGCCAACGACAGTTCTTTCATGTTGCTTATTTAGAATCATCGCGTGGTGCATCAAGCCTTTTATTTTGATGAATTTATATACTGAGACAAAAAAAAACGAGTTTGAAGTAGAACGTAGAGTCCGAAAATAAGATTGAGATTGAAATGAAATAATGTAAGTCACTGAGAACGAAAAAATCGAGTTTAAAGTAGAGCGCAGAACTAGAGTTCGAAAATGGGACTGAAATTGAAATGTGAAATCGTTCGTTAGCTTTCTAAGGATTCAACGAAAAGAGAATTTGAAATTCGTATTGCTGAAAACTATCAAACAACTGTTCTTTCGCCCTGCGTATTTGGACCATTTCAGGAGTTCATCGAGTCTCTAATTTTGATTAATTAAAATACGTGTTGTCCTTGAGAACAAAAAACGCATTTGAAGTAGAGCGTAGAACTAGAGTTCAAAAATGGGACTGAAATTGAAATGTGAAATTTTTGTTAGCTTTCGAATAACTCAACGAAAAATGAGTTTGAATTATGAACTCGAATCTGAATGCTGAAAACTGGCAAACGACAATTCTTTCGCGTTACGTATTTAGGACCGTTGCAAGGGTGCACGGAGTCGCTTATTTTGATAAACTAATATACTTGTGGTGGTTGAGAACGGCAAAAATCTAGATTAAAGCTGGACGTGGAACTAGAGTCTTAAAATGGGATCGAAGTTTGAAATCAGTTCTTAGCTTCCTAAGGACACAACGAAAAGAAAATGAACTTGGAACTCAAGTCGGAATGCTGAAAATTGGCCAACGACAATTCTCTTTCATGTTGCTTATTTAGGATCATCGCAGGGGTGCATCGAGTCTCTTATTTTGATGAATTAATATACAATATAGACAACAAAAACGAATTTGAAGTAGAGTCCAAAAATAAGATTGAAATTGAAGTGTGAATTCCTTTGTTAGCTTTCTAAGGACTCTACAAAAAAAGAATTTGAACTTTGGAGCTCGAATCGGAATACTGAAAACTGTCCAACGACGGTTCTTTCGCGTTACATATTTAGGATCGTTGCAGGGGTGCACGTAGTCTCTCGTTGAGAACCAAAAATCTTGGGAATGAAATGTAAAATCTCTTGTTAGTTTTCTAAGGACACAACGAAAAGAGAGTTGAACCTTGGAACTCGAGTTGGGAAGCTAAAAACTGTTCAACAACAGTTCATTCACGGTGCGTATTTAAGATCGTTGCGGGGTGCACCGAGTCTCTTAGAGAGAACGAAAAATCGAGTTCCAAGTAGAGCCTGAAAATGGAGCTGAAATGTGAAATCAGTTTTTAGCTTTCTGAGGACACAACGAAAAGAAAGTGAACTTGGAACTCAAGTCGGAATGCTGAAAACTGGTCAACGGCAGTTGTTTTTTTGTGTTGGCTATTTAGGATCATCACAGAGATGTATCGAGTCTCTCATATTTAATGAATTAATATACTTATCACTGAGAACAAAAAAATACGAGTTTAAAATAGAACGTAGAACTAGAGTCCGAAAGAAGAAATGTTAAATCGTTTGTTAGCTTTCTAAGGACTCAACGAAAACAGTTGTTTTGCGGTGCGTAGTTAAGATAGTTGCAGGTATCACGGAGTCTTTTATTTTGATGAACTAATATACTTGTCGTTGAGAACGAAGAATCGAGTTCGAAGTCGAGTCCGAAAATGGGACTGAAATGTAAAATCTCTTTGTGGCTCTCTAAGGACACAGCGAAGAGAGAGTTTGAACTTTGTAACTCGAGTTGGAAAGCTAAAAACTGTCTAACAACAGTTCATTCGCGGTGCGTATTTAAGATCGTTGCGGGGTGCACGAAGTGTCTTATTTCGACGAACTAATATACTTATGATTGTTGAGAACGAAAATCCAGTTCGAAGTAGACTCCGAAAATAGGACTGAAATGTAAAATCTTTTTGGCTCTCTAAGGACACAACGAAGAGAGAGTTTGAACTTTGGAACTCGAGTTGGAAAGCTAAAAACTGTCGAACAACAGTTCATTCGCGGTGCGTATTTAAGATCGTTGCAAGGTGCACGAAGTCTCTTATTTCGATGAGCTAATATTCTTATGGTCGTTGAGAACGAAAAATCCAGTTTGAAGTAAAGAGCCTGAAAAGGGGACTGGAATGTGAAATCTCTTGCTAGCTTTCTATGGACAGAATGAAAAGACAGTTGAATCTTGGAACTCGAGTTGGAAAGCTGACAACTATCCAACAACAGTTAATTCGCGGAGCGTATCTAAGAAACATGACACGGGTGCATCGAGTCTCTTATTTCAATGAAATAATATGTCATTGAGAACGAAAAAATTGAGTTTAAAGTAGACCGTAGAACTAGAGTTCGAAAATTGTACTGAAATTGAAATGTGAAATCGTTTGTTAGCTTTAGAAGAACTCAACGAAAAAAGAGTTTGAGATTTAGAACTCGAGTCGGAATGCTGAAAGCTGGCCAACGACAGTTATTTCGCGTTACGCATTTAGGGCCATTGCAGGGATGCATAGAGTCGCTCATTTTGATGAACTAATATATATGTGCTCGTTGATAACGAAAAATCGACTTCGAAGTAGAATCCGAAAATGGGACTGAAATGTAAAATCTCTTTTTGGCCATCTAAGGACACAATCAAAAGAGTTTGAACTTTGGAACTCGCGTTGAAAAGCTAAAAACCGTTCAAGAACAATTCTTACGCGGTGCGTGCTTAGGATCGTTGCAGAGATGTGCGGAGTCTGTTATTTTGATGAGCTTATATACTTGTGATCGTTGAGAACGAAAAATCGAATTCGAAGTAAAGTCCGAAAATGGGGCTGAAATGTGAAATATCTCGTTAACTTTCTAAGGGCACTACGAAAAGATTGTTTAAACTTTGGAGCTCAAGTTACAAAGCTAAACACTGTCTAACAACAGTTCATTCGCGGTGCGTATTTAAGATGGTTGCGGGGTGCATTGTCTCTTAGAGAAAACGAAAAATCGAGATCCAAGTAGACTCTGATAATGGGACTATAATTTAAATGTTAAATCGTTTATTAGCTTTCTAAAGACTCAACAAGAAAAAAGTTTGAACTTCGGAACTCGAATCGGAATGCTGAAAACTGTCGAACAACAATTCTTTTGCGGTGCTTATTTGGAATCATCGCGTGGCTGCATTGAGTCTCTTATTTTAATGAAGTAATATTTGTCGTTGAGAAAAAAAATTGAGTATAAAATAGAGCGTAGAGCTAGAATTCCAAAATGGGACTGAAATTGAAATGTGAAATCATTTGTTAGCTTTCTACAGGCTCAACAAAAAAGAGTCTTTGGAACTCGAGTCGGTATGCTGAAAACTGCCTAACAACAGTTTATTAGCGGTGCGTGTTTAAGTACGTTGCCGTGCACGGAGTCTGTTATTTTGATGAACAAATATACTTGTGGTCGCTGAGAACGAAAAATCTAGTTCGAAGTAGAGTTGGAAAATGGGACTGAAATGTGAAATCTCGTTAGCTTTCTAAGGCTAGAACGAAAAGAAAGTTTGAATTTTGGAGTTGGAGTCGGAAAGCTGAAAACTGTTCAACAATAGTTCTTTTGCGGTGCGTGTTTAAGATCGTTATAGGGGTGCACGGAGTCTTTTATTTTGATGAAGTAATATACATGTGGTCGTTTAGAACGAAAAATCAAGTTCGAAGTAGCGCCTGAAAATGGGACTGAAATGTGAAGTCGGAATGCTGAAAACTGGTCAACGACGGTTCTTTCGCGTTGCATATGTAGAATCAACACAGGTGTGCATCGAGTCTCTTATTTTGATTAATTAATATACTTGTCCTTGAGAACAAAAAAATCGAATTCAAAGAAGAACGTAGACTTGAGTCTGAAAATGGAACTAAAATTGAAAAGTTGAAACGTTGATTATCTTTCTAAGGACTCGACAAAAAAAGAGTTTGAGCTTTGGAATTCGAGTCGACAACTACAGTTGCCTTGCGTATTTAGGACCATTGCAGGAATGCACAGTCACTTATTTTCAAGAACTTATATACTTGTGTTCGCTGAGAATGAAAAAATCGAGTTTGGAACAGAGTGTAAAACTCAAGTTGGAAAGCTGAAAACTGGTCAATACCAGTTCTTTGGCGGTTCATATTTAGTACCGTTGTAGGGGTGCATCGAGTCGCTTATTTTGATGAATTAATATACTTGATGTTGAGAACAAAAAAATCGAATTTGAAGTAGAACGTTGAACTGGAATCTAAAAATGGAACCGAAATTGAAAAGTTAAATCGTTTGTTAGCTTTCTAAGGAAATTTGGAACTCGAGCCGATAACGACAGTTACCTTGCTTATTTAGGATCATTGCACAGACTCATTTATTTTGAAGAACTGATATGCTTGTTTTCGTCGAGAATGAAAAAATCAATTTTGAAACAGACCGTAGAGTTCCAAAATGGGAATGAAATGTAAAATCCGAACTCAACGAAAAAGAGTTTGAGTTTCGGAACTCAAGTCGGAATGCTGAAAACTGCTCAACGACAGTTCTTCCGCGTTGCGTATTTAAGATTACAGGTGTGCATCGAGTCTCTTATTTTGATGAATGAATATACTTGTTGAGAACAAAAAAATCGAATTTGAAGTAGAGCTTAAAACTAGAGTCTGAAAATGAAACTGAAATTGAGCAGTTAAATAGTCTGTTAGCTTTCTAAGGACTCAACGAAAAAGAGTTTGAACTTTGGAACTCGAGTCGAAAACAGTTCTCTTGCGTATTTAGGAACATTGGAGATGTTCACTGAGTCACTTATTTTGATGAACAGATATACTTATGGTCGTTGAGAACGAAAAAATCGAATTTGAAACAGTGCGTAGAACTAGAGTTCGAAAATGGTACGGAAGTGTGAAATCAGGCTTCCTAAAGACTCAACGAAAAAGAGTTTGAACTTTTTGGAACTCGAGTCGGAATGCTGAAAACTGCTCAACGACAGTTCTTCCGCGTTGCGTATTTAAGATCACACAGGTGTGCATCGAGTCTCTTATTTTCATGAATTAATATACTTGTTGAGAATAAAAAAAATCGAATTTGAAGTAGAGCGTAAAACTGGAGTTTGAAAATGAAACTGAAATTGAGAAGTTAAATAGTTGGTTATCTTTCTAAGGACTCAACGAAAAAGAGTTTGAACTTTGGAACTCGAGTCGATGACAGTTGCCTTGCGTAAGTAGGACCATTGTAGGGGTGCACAGAGTCACTTATTTTGAAGAACTTATATACTTGTGTTCGTTGAGAATGAAAAAATCGAGTTTGAAACAGAGCGTAGAACTAGAGTTCGAAAATGGGACCGAAATTTGAAATCAGGACTCAACGAAAAAGAGTTTGAACTTTTTAAAACTCCAACGACGCCTTGCGTATTTAGAACCGCTGTAGGGGTGCATGAAGTCACTTATTTTGACGAACTTACTATCTACATCAGTTACTATAGCTCTATTACAATATACTACAGAAAATCTAGTCGGCTCAGGTCAATTAATCATCAAAAACGGACAGATAAAAGCGGTTCATAAATATACTCTTGAGATAATAATAATTGATGAAGAATGGAATTATTTGCTTGAATATATAACACCGATGTTGGACGGTGTTGAAATATGATCTGAGTTGGTGGACAACGATCGGTGATGTCGGATTTTGAGTTTTGGCTCGATTGTAAATGACAACTACAAAAGTGGAGCAGGTGTGGTCGCATGATGAGAAACGGAAAAAATTTAGTTCCGTGCGGCGAAGTACTTTGATCAAGATCTAAGAATACGTACGGTATTTTCGTTTATGAATTCCAGTTAAGGGCAAGATAAAGGTAACCTCACACACTTAATAAAAAATATGATTAAATCTGATTTGTGTTGATTTTTGGTAAATTAAAAGATAAATCATACGCAAGTTAATTCGTACCACAATGAATGTGAGAATAAATTGGAAATTATTCGAGTTTTAGGCGCCGCCCGAGATATTCTATTCGAATTAAAAATCAAAATTCCTCATTGCTTTTATTGTTTTTTTTTTATTTTGTTAGTTTTTATTTATTGTCACAATTTTATTTATAATTGTTTAAGAACGATTTTATTTAAAAAAAGAAGAATTTTAATCGTACTATGCAACAAGATTTACAAAATGTAAGTTAGTTGATTCGCGTGGGAGAATTTTGTTGGAAAAAATGCGCTTTACGTTTTGCGGACGTTGGTATTATCATGTAATTTTTCGTTTTGCAGAAAAGTTTACCTTTGCTACGACATTCACTAGCCACAAAAGAATTATCAATAGATGGCATCCGTCCTCCACCTCCGAACGTGGTATTTTCAATAGTTAGTGGTACGCCAACGGTTCAGACTCAAATACGACCAATAGTAGCAACGTCTCAAGTACGTCTAGTAGCACCCGGTACTACTGTGGTTAGACCCGGGCAAGTTCTTCAACAAAGATTAGTAACGCCAGTTAGAAATACCGTTCAACAAACGAATAGAATGGTCACAACTATACGACAACCTAATTCAACAACTCCCGTTATAGTTTCGAATTCACAACCACCTGCATTACATCCTGTATTTCCAAATAACCAAGTCCGACCGGGCGTTAACGTCGTTAGGCAACCTATGCCAACGCGGACGATCGTGCCTGGTCAGATTCGACCTCCGACAACAGTTCGAACATCCACACCCGTACAAATAAGAACACCAGTTACAAATTTTAAAATGACAGGATCTAAACCTACAGTGCCTTCTATATTTTCTAAACCAATTACCAAAGATAAAGAGAAAAAATCGTTTTCGTCGGCTTACACCGGCGACGACGACATTAACGATGTGGCCGCCATGGGCGGCGTGAATCTAGCCGAAGAAACGCAAAGGATTTTAGGATCGACCGAATTCGTCGGAACGCAAATAAGATCGTGTAAAGAAGAATTTTTATTAAGTATGGTGCCTCTACAACAAAGAATTAGATCTGCTTTGGCGAAAAAGGGCCTTGAAGAACCAAGTAACGAAGTAGCCGCAGTTATATCACACGCCGTTCAAGAAAGATTAAAAAATCTTATAGAAAAGTTAGCTATTATCACTGAACATAGATTAGAAATGGTTAAAAGCGATCAACGATACGAAGTTACTAACGATATTAAAGGTAAGTTTGGTTTCGTTTTTGAGTTTCGGTTTGCTTAATCGGTGCTTTAGGTCAGCTCAAGTTCCTCGAGGATGTCGATAGGGCCGAAAGAAAAAGACACGAGGAGTTGGAAAGGGAGATGTTGTTGCGAGCGGCGAAGAGTCGTTCGAAAACTGAAGATCCCGAACAAGCCAAGCTTAAGGCAAAAGCCAAAGAAATGCAAAGAGTCGAAATGGAGGAGTTGAGACAGAGAGAAGCTAACGCAACAGCACTTCAAGCTATCGGTCCGAGGAAAAAGCCCAGGTTAGATAACGATGGAGGTGCTGGCACATCGCAGGTAATTACTTTTTTTTATGAAACCGATCTGAGACTCGGGAAGTTTTTGCGATTAAATTTCTTTTGCGTTGGCTTATTGTGTGTGAATACATTGAAATGACATCTTCCGGCTTCTGCCATGATTTTTTCAGAAGCTGAAATGGCAAACACGAGACGTTCAGGCAGAAATCCGAAGACGTCACTTCAATCGCGAGACAAACATTCTTAATAAATACAACCCAATTGTTGATCTTATTTTTTCCTTTGTGTTAGTGCGAGTTAAGTTTTTTAATTTTCTCTTTTTTACACGTCGCTGAATCTCGTAAGTTACAAAGTAAAAAGATTCTTAATGGACGTTGAAATTTAAAGAGTTTATACTTTAGAAGCAGTTAGATTTTCATTACTTTAGTTATTTTGTTTTCTCAACCGTGGCACTGTAACCGGATTTTGTCAAAAATTCTAATAAAAGTTTCTAGTAAATTTTTAGAAGCCACGTGAATAGATATTAATTTTCATTGAAAAAATATTTCTCCCATAACTTTTCTTGCACCAAAAACGTAAAGATTATGCAACAATATTTCTTTTCTGTATTAAATAACAAACCTAAAGGAACAATTAGCAATTTCTATTGTTTTTTCTAATTATAAATCTTGAACGTTTTTAACGAAATACTATTGAATTTTGAAATCATGTCTTGGTATGTGAAAATTTGAAAATATTCCAAAAAATGTAAACTTTAGTTTTAGCGGAAGTTAAAGGAAAAAATGTTTTCTGGTCTTGAGATTGTTCGGTAAGCAAAAACTCAGACGATAAAAAATTTCATTGAAATTTTGCTTAATTTACGAAAAATAGCAATTTTTGAATTTAGACAATTTCGAAAAACGCCATTTTCTAGCTAAGCGAAAATTACTCGGTATATCTAATAGGGACGTAAAAAGTTTTTTAAAAAAATTAAAAATTTACAAAATCCATTTGATGCCGACTTTTTGTCGAGCACTACCCCTCAATATGCTTACCAAGCTTGCTTGTTTCCTGGATTTACTATTCTAAGTTTGTTACTAATAGTAAATTCTAAAGGAGACTATGCTTTTTTGTGGCTTCTAATGGTTCCCTCGCTTGTGTTAAGTTTTCACATACGGGAGCTAATATGAGCTACACCCATACTTATTTTTACTACCATAAAGTTTATGGTACGTACGTAATGGGTTTTTTTTTGGTCAGAATTTAAGCATCTTGAGGCGATTCTCCTCTACCCTACTTATTAATCTGCCCAATAGAATAGAGTGGTTTCGCAGATAGAGTTCATACGCAAACTGAAAAAACTATTTTTTCCTAAATGGAGTCAATAATTTTTTAGAATTTTGACTTCTTCTAAAAACTTCATCTCAACAATGCTCAAAGGAAACTTTACGTACACTCACGCCCTCTAGTGTTGATGCGTGCCACCTACTGGTTTAATTGTAGCAGTTTTGTTTGGATGCGAAATATATTTCTTCCAACTTTGTTCGTTGGGATTCGTCTTTCGATCATTCTTGTTGGTGTCGAACATTGATGATAACCTCTATCAAGCAGTCCATTGCAGTGGCTGACATACTAAACTGAGTGATAGAAAAGCAGATTGTGACTAGAGGACTCGAGTTAACACATCTATAGGAAGCTCAAAAACCATCGAAGTTAAACTGCATGCAGCACATGCACGATCGTATATTCCAAAACCATCGATGACATACAATGGATTTAAACAACGAAAACTGTCACGAGCATAATATTTGGGCACAACAACACTGTCACAATCTCATATGGTCAGACGAATCGTCGTTCATTCCAAACAAACGTAATTTTAAAATTATAAGCGACTTTCGGCTTAGACCGCGTCGTAGTAAAACACCCAGACTTAGGCTTGGTCATAGTCTCTTCTTGAGAGCCAAAACAAGAAGTAGAACTTGGCCTTTGCCGTATTGTCGTTCGTGAACCCAAACAAACTGACGTTTCGCAAGACATTGCAGCTTGCATCTTCAGAGTGGTAAATGTCACTCAGTGTTCTACTTCTTGTTTTGGCTCTCAAGAAGAGACTATGACCAAGCCTAAGTCTGGGTGTTTTACTACGACGCGGTCTAAGCCGAAAGTCGCTTATAATTTTGAACATAACAACCGCGAAAGCTTAAGATTTTAAACGTAATTTTGTCTGCCTCTTTTCTACTGTTAAGCATAGAGGGGGGGGGGCTTAGTCACGATGTAGAGCGCAATGTCGCGTGTTTTCGTTCTGCACAGCGAGCCACTCCTCAAGATTATATTAGTATTCTGGTCGACCATTGTCATCCAATAGTGCGCACTTTGTCTTTTGATAAAGAAATTATCTACCAAGACAAATATTCTCTGTCATTTAACTACCTTTTTTTTTAGTGACTACGTATTCTTGTGATCACTGTGCACAAGTTGGATTTATCCATCCTCGGCGGATGCAAAGCGTAATTAATCACTACTTTATCTAAACCTAAGGGGGTTTATTTTAAGGTGAAGTTTGATATAGGCAAGTTTTTTTGCATAAACTATACAAGTTTTGGCCTTAGTTAGGTATAAATCTTTTGACATTGATTCTAAAAAAGATTCTAGAAGCAAATTCCACCAATGCGCCCAGCACAGTCTTAATAAATCCTTAGATTTCTGACAGGACCATAAGTTTTATTCTTTTAGCTTTGGTAATTGGCGGTTATGTATGTTGAGTACCATCCTCAGATAGGTTGTGTCTTGTGTTCTCGACCGTTTGAGCTTATGCTGCATACTATTATAAAATTGTATCGTTTTTCGGGTGTTGCCGCGTCACAAAACTTTTACTTAACGTTTCGCTGATCATGCGGTCAGCTTCTTCAGAAGATTTCTAAAGACTGATGTTATCGTCTTGCGTTTCTCGTTATATACCGCCTTTCGGCTCCGCTTCGCTGGTCCGTTCTGGTCTGTTGAGTTGCGTTCATAGACGTCTGATGACTTGTTGCATGTTTTTCACGCAGCGTAGATCTGAATGTCTTGATTAATCTGTATCCATTCTCACGGTTGAAGTTCTTAGGATTTTCCAATGATTCGAGTATTATTCGCTGGTGATAGTGTCTGCTTCTTGCTAATACCTTTACGTTCTCGTAATCAATCCGGTGATCTCCATTGTCATGTAGATGTTTCGCTACTTCATATTTGTCCGTGCGTCAGTGACTCCGGCAACGTAGGGTAAGTAAGCATATGTTTCTGAGACGGTGTCCGCAACTTCTATGGTCTTATTAATTTTTTATTGTAGCCAATTTTTTTAAGAGCATCCTTGATGTGCTTGATTTCCTCCGGCCCGTGTTCTTCATCACTAATTTTTTCTGCTCTTCTTAGAAGTGTGTTGATGGATCTCTTCTGTTCTGGATGGTGATGAGAGGATGCGTGTAGATACCGGTCTGTATGTGTTCTTTTGCGGTATACGCTATGACTTATTCTGTTGTCCGTGCGTGTTACCAAAACGTCTAGAAAGAGCAGCGTTTTGTTCTTTTCGATCACCATGGTGAATTTGATACTGTTGTGGTGTTCATTGATGTGTTAAAGAAAATTTTGTAATTCTTTTTGTCTGTGACGTCATACGACGAAAGTGTCATCCACGTATCTATACCAGCATTTCGGTTTGCTGTCGCTTGAGTTGGTAGCCTCTTTACTAAGATAAGAACGTCTTCCGGGTTTGGACCGTGTCAATGTTGTAACCGAAGTTGCCAACGTTTCGCCCACTTTTGTAAGGGGCTTCATCAGGGCGTGAGAGAAATCGAAGAACTCAAGCAAGCAATCGAAATCCAACTAAACACTTCTCAAAAGTTAGGTAATCAACTTGTGAACCAAGCCAGATTCTAAACTCAGAAAAAGTAAGAAAACGATAAACTCGAAAAAGCAAACGAAAATCTAACAAAGAACCACTACAGAGTTAGGTAATCAACTTGTGAACCAAGCCAGATTCTAAACTCCATAGAACCACTTCACAAGTTGATTACCTAACTTTTGAAAAGAGTTTAGTTAGATTTCAGTTGCTTGTTTAATTTCTTCGATTTTTCTCACGCCCTGATAAAGCCCCTTACAAAAGTGGGCGAAACGTTGACAACTTCGGTTACAACATTGACACGGTCCAAACCCGGAAGACGTTCTTATCTTAGTATAGACTCCGGCCGTGGAAGCCTTTGCTATTACATTGATAGCCTCTTGTTCAAAAGTTTCCATGAAGATGTTGGCTATTACTGGTGACAGTGGTGATTCCATACTTGCGCCGTTCTTTTGTTCATAGAGCTCACTATTCCACAGGAAGTAGGTTGACGTTAAACAGCGCCTGGCCAAGTCAATCAAATCTTGTAAACCTCGTGGCACTAGTTGTTGCCTAATGATTTCTAATGTTTATTCCACTGGTACATTGGTGAAAAGTCATTCTACGTCGAAACTAACTAGTATGTCACTGGTAGTTACCTCAAGTCATTGGAGAATCTTGACAAAATGTTCGGAATTCTTAACGTCTGTCTGGTGTGCTGCTGTAGCTTTCTAGCTAAGTATTTTGCTAACTCGTAAGTCGGTAATCTACAGGTCTTAGAGGGTTTCCGGTTTTATGAATTTTCGGTAACCCATATAGTCGTGGAGGTTGGCTTTCCGATGCTAGCAGCCTTTTCTCTTCTTCTGTTGGTATAGATAAGCCTTTGATCACCTTTCTTATGCGTCGTTCAATTTTCGCAGTAGCGTCCCTGTTTAGTTTTGTGTAATGGTCTGGGTCTGGTAGAGTGATCGTTACCAAAATAGTCGCCCTCTTGCTTCATTCTATCGGTAGAATATAGCAAATGCACCAAAAGTTAGTTTGCACTACGAAATCTGTTGAATACATTTGTGAGAAATTTGGCAGATTTCGATCAAATTGATGAAATTAATCGTTGGGATTTTACCTTGTTTTATTGGTATCTTCAGAAATTGAACACTCGTCAATGATTCGAATTAAGCCATTCTCACACTCAGGTTCCAACTTTTGAAATGCTTAAACAGTTCTTTAGTGACCAATGTCGTGCTTTGGAAACAAATTTGTTTAAAGTCGTAATTACGAGAGGTGTCTTATGACTCATACTTGACCGAATATAAAATTTAAATAATATAGTTTTTTTATTTCACTTATTTTTTTGCAGTTAGAGAAAGATAGCTAATCTCTAGAAAGTCTTTAATACTAATATCTATAACGTAGGTTATTTATAACGCCAGCGTTCTGTCAGTTTAATTCACCTTGAACTAAATTAACTGTTGAGTAAACATAAACTATTTTTAAATCAAAGAATCTTAATATGTGTTGTAATTGTTCATAACCATAAGTACATTTCAAATATTAAATTATCTTTAATTTTATTCAGTAATACAAATAGTAGTATAATTATCTACATTTCAATCCTAGCTTTAGACTTAAAAAGTACACAGGATAGAATCACAGTACATTAATTTTAGATAATCCATTTAATAGCCATTATTATTTTAAAATACCTTTTTTTATTTCGCGACGGTTATAGCCTTATATCCGTACTGTAAACGATACGGAAAGAGACTCTCTTTCCGTACTGCTGTAGTGATTAAATAAATTTAAGTTTGCAATACTGTAAACCCTATCTGAGTGTAAACCATAACCTAACTAAATATATTACAGCTGTATTTTTTGATTAATGAAAGTTATTTTGCTTTAAATTACAGTTAATTTCGATATTTAAAGGTTAGTTTATAAAGTTATATTTTGAAATACGCCAATACCAGATTTTCTGTAATTGAATTTACATTGTTTTGATCGCACCAAGTTGTAAAGTTTTTATATTCTTTTTGATATTTTGCACGGGATTTCGTTGGCATTAAGTTATCTAAAGCTTTATTAGCTAGTTCTTTTACGTCAGGCGGAGTACAACTTAGAGATTCCATTTTTACAACTTTTTATTAAATTCAGAAATAATTAAAAATTTCAAATTTGAATTGTCAAATGCCACAATTACCAACATAATTTAAAAAAATCACAAACAATTAAGATCTTTATTTATTAAAAATTTTAGAGTAAATGCACGCGAAATAGAAAAAATAGTATGAAAAACACATGTCACAACTTCTTTTTGCCGCACTCGACCATTTGCAGACCTCCTTTCAGTCGGTCTGCAAACCTGGTCTTCGTGCGGCAAAAAGTCTCATTGTGACATTTGTTTTTCAATATACTATTTCACTAAAAATAACTCGTTCTGTGCCATTCCTATGCTACAAATTCAAATTAATTTCTCTTTTCCGGTCTTTGCGTTTGTTAAATTTTAACTTCACATATGCAATTACCTAAAAGAAAAATACAAATCATTATGACTATTAGGTAACTACGTACCACCTCTTCTTGAAACGTATTTTATTTCATCTTAAAACTATGTTTCTAGTTCATTCAAGTAATCTGGCTACATAAGTCGACAGCTGTTTTCAAAATCTCAATATTTTATTTTGTCGGTATTACAGATATCACAGGTATTATGCGCGTGCTAGTCAATCAGGACATACGTTTCAAAAATCTTAAACTTTACGTTGCCTACAGATGAGTCATAAAACACCTCTCGCGATCATTCGAAATTTAGTGGCGACGTGGAAAGACGCAAGCCACAATTGTCGTGAGCTGCCACGACCGACCAATCGTTGTAGTCTCGCTGTAAGAAACAGTTGCATTCCATTTATCGTTGTAGTAGTTGCGCTGATCTAAAACCGTATGATCGTCGTTATGTCCCTGTCAAATTCGCACGACTTTGTTTGAACTGTTTTAAGTTCCACACATCAGGTTAAATCTTGCAATTCGAAAACTAATTTTCAGAAAACTTTTTCTAAATCCCACCGTTTCCAAGAATCTTCGCATTCGGTGACATTTTCGACGGACACTTCTGTAGTTTTGACAAGTAGGAGGTCCACCAAAAATAGTCGCACAATTACGCTTCTAGCAACTGTTCATCTTGAAGTTCAGGATCGTTGGGTAAAGTTTCAAACCTTTAGAGCACTTTGTGACCCAGGTAGTCAAACAAGCTTTGTCACAGAGAAATGTCGTAGTCGTCTTGGTATCTCGTATAGTCGTTCGTCCGGAGCAATTCTCTGTATAGGCAAAACAGTCATTAGGTTCGCTCGTGGACACACATTCGACCGGTAGGGTCTTCAAAACCTACTTTGCGCATTCCAACCACAATAATTCGCAGCATTTGTTTGAAGCTTCTAAGTGTAGCAATTTCTGAACATTTTCTTTTAGGTACTGATGTATTTCCACGTGTCGATTGTAGTGGTCTTTTGCGTTATGAAAACGAAGATGGCCAAATTGATGGTACAGCCGCCATGAATACAATATATGGCTTTGCCCTGATTGGTTCCGTGGTTGTTAATGCTGTTACACAACCACATTCGTTTTTTGTTTCATCAGAGACTAGTCTTGATGACACGTTGAAGACGTCCCCAACAAATGCCTCTCTCTAATGGAGGAACAGCAGCCAGAAAATTCCTTTGTTAGCACACATACTAGAGACCATTTAAGTTATTTCGTAGTTTTATTGCCGTTTATGGACATGGAATCGATGCCTGTCTTTGAAGCCATGTGAGAAATCGCACGTTGTCGTCTTTTATCACTTGAACCCTTTTATACGGGAAAAATATGAGTTCATAAAGGATTATCTTAACTCAAAACACATGTCGTTGATTTCCTTGATCGTGGAATCAAATAGTTTGCAGACATCCCACACATCTTTAAGCAAAATGATACATCATCTAAAATTCGAGTAGTATTCGATGCATTAGCCAAGGATCATAAAGGGGTTTTACTCAATGATGCTCTTCTTGCTGGACCGAAGCTCTAAAATGATTTTACTTCGCTCTCGTTGGCACCATTTCGTCTTCATTTGTGATGTACGTCAAATGGTTGTTTGTAAATGACTTTTCTCCTTCAAAAGCTTAGTGTTTGGTCTGACTTTCTTGTTTATTGACCAAAGCCGAACGAACAATAAAGTGCATCGGTTATCGCTGCTGCGGCTCTTGTCAGGATATAGGCTTGAGCTGGTTTGCGCGGCAGTAATATTGTGATAAATATTAATTTTGGTCTGCGACTCTAACACACACCAAAGTAGATGGGTGCGCAACTATATTCTGTGACATTGGGAATTTTGTGACCAAAATTAGCAGGAAGGTTTAGCTACTCAGAGGTAGTAAATTATTAAAATTTTATTCAAATGGATCAAGTGGTAACGGCACATCTCACTTTTTTCTGTTTTATACTACTTCATTATCGTATATATTTCGTGCGAGTCTTAATTTTGTTCTCTTGTGAGTCTTCTGTTTGCCGTGATTTGAGAGTATATTATGCCTAGATTGCGACAGCGTGAAAATCGCCGCCAATGAAGCGAATTCGATAGAGGTCGAATTGTGGACTTACGTGAAGGTAGTTTTTCGTACAGGGAAATTGCAAAAAAAAGGAACGGAGGCAAACAAATGAGGTGCAGGACCCCTATCTGTGACTTATGGCAATAAGATAACGATTTTCCAATACCAGTTCAATCGCCGATTGATGGTTAGATAATGAAAGTGGTCCTGTAACCAGTGGTGTTGTCGAGCCGGAACGCTCCGGAACGTCGTTCCGGTATTTCCTTTTTGGACAGGAACGCGTTTCGGAACTAAAGATGATTTCTGATAACGAGAATTGGCTGACGTATTGAAAAAAAAATTAAAAAGAATTGCTGATTTTTTTCCTCTAATTTTTGACGAATTTTTATATATATTATTATAAAGAAGGGTTTTAACCGAACCCATACCGGAACGAACCGGTTTGTTTTTCCGAACCGTCAAATTTGGGACATGAAACCTAAAAAAAAACGTCGCCGCCAGGATTATCATGGAAAATCACCCCCGTCGACATGAGACCGCACAGAGCGGCCGCCTACCCAGGATCGGCCCTGTCTATATAATTATATACAGTGTGTCCGAAAACTATGGAATATATTATACAGGTCGATAAATATGCACTTTACACGAAAAAGTTGTAAATAAAAGTTGTTTATCACTTAGTTATCTACCACCTGGGAGATATCAATTTAAATTTTTGCTGTAAACAAAATCGCAACGAATAACACTTACATTTTTTTAAATGGCAAGGCACGTCTTTATTATACTCATTTGATAGAGTCTTTTTTTTCTCTTTTCAACCATATGAAACTTGAATACCTTTACATCAAAAAAATTTCAAGAAAAACAAGGACATGTCTAACAAATTTATTTTACTGAGCAGTATTAATCAGGTACGTAATATGTAGCATTGAAACAATTGAATGCACTTTAGAACACTGTCACAATAGCAAATATTAAACTTTAAATATCTTTACATAAAATTGTTATAACAAAAAAATGTATTTAAACTAAACTTACAATAAATGTTCAAAATGTAAACCATCCATAATTTGACAGTGGTAAATTCGATTTTTAAAACCATCGATTGCTTTTGAAATTATATCTCGAGTTACAGCTCTTATCTCAACTCTAATGCGATTTTTCAAATCTTCAACATTATCAGGTCTATTTACATAAATTTTGTTTTTAATATAGCCCCAAAGAAAAAAATCTAGTGGACTTAAATCCGGCGAGCGAGCAGGCCATTCTATCGTACCTCTTCTGCCTATCCATGTATTTTGAAAAGTATTATTAAGAAAGTGGCGGACATTAATTCCAAAATGTGGAGGTGCCCCGTCTTGTTGAAGCCATATTCTGTTATGAGGTATATCTGGATCTACTTCATGTGGAAATAACTCGGCCAAAGCAGGAACTAACTCAAATCTTAAGAAATCGTGATAAAAATTCGCCGTTAAACTACCTTCAAAAAATATGGCCCCAAAATTTGACTTCCAATCATTCCTACCCAGACGTTGACTTTCTGCTGGTATTGGGTGTGTCCTTCTAGATACCAGTGAGGATTTTGTGAAGACCAGTAACGTGTGTTTTGTTTGTTAATTGTGCCGTTTAAACAAAACGTGGCCTCATCAGTAAAAAGGATATTTTTATAAAAATGTGCATCTCGTTCAAGTTTGTTTGTTATTGTTTCACAAAACTCCGGCCTTCTGTCCAAATCGTCTTCAAATAATTCTTGAACTACACAAGCTTTATAAGGATGAAATTTTTCTTTTTTTAAACCGTCATGTACAGCCGATTTATTTAAATTATGGTCTCTAGCAATTTGCCGAACAGAAATTTGTGGATTTTCCTCAACAGACAAGAACACATTTTCTCGTTCCACATTACTTAATGACAAAGGTCTACCAGTTCTACTCGCATCTTTCACCGAACCTGTCTCTTGAAATTTCCGCCAAATTTTGCTTACCGTGGACTGCGAAATGTTTAATTCTGGATGCAAGTTATTAAATAAATTACATACTTCGTCTTGGGTTCTTCTTCTATCTCCATATCCCAGAATCATTAAAATTTAAATTCTATGTTTCTCAGATAATTGAGCCATATTTCAAGCACTAACAAATAGCAACGTGTGACAGTGTTCTAAAGTGCATTCAATTGTTTCAATGCTACATATTACGTACCTGATTAATACTGCTCAGTAAAATAAATTTGTTAGACATGTCCTTGTTTTTCTTGAAAATTTTTTGATGTAAAGGTATTCAAGTTTCATATGGTTGAAAAGAGAAAAAAAAAATCTATCAAATGAGTATAATAAAGACGTGCCTTGCCATTTAAAAAATTTGTAAGTGTTATTCGTTGCGATTTTGTTTACAGCAAAAATTTAAATTGATATCTCCCAGGTGGTAGATAACTAAGTGATAAACAACTTTTATTTACAATTTTTTCGTGTAAAGTGCATATTTATCGACCTGTATAATATATTCCATACTTTTCGGACACACTGTATACGCGTTCCGGTAAAAACAAAATTACACCACTGCCTGTAACCCTTTAAACAGTTTACCGTTGAATCAGAAGTTTGGGATTGCAATCTAATCGGCCACATCTTATGCTACCAATGACGGCTCAACACCGACATCAACGGTTGTAATGATGTAGTTTGCGACTCTACTGGAATTCAGAATGGCGTAAAGTAGTGATGAATCCTAATTGGGGGATGCATGATGGCCGTATGAGAGTTAGACGAAGACGTGAGGAACGGTGCAATGTGAACGCCCGGCGATATATTAACGAGGTGGTAAAACCCGATATTCTTCTATTTCTTCAGCAGTTGGAAGACCCACTTTTCTAGAAGGATAATACCCGTCTCCACATCGTAAGATACTCTATGGACCGATTTGAAGAGACTAATGTAAATCTCTTACCGTGGACACCCAGATCTCTCGACCTTTCGCCTATTGAACACGTGTGGGACATGGGTGGAAGACTGAGGAATTTGGTGCATCTTTCACAGGCACAGGAAGCTCTCTGACATGAATTGCAAGTTGTTTCGGATAAACAACTCAAGAGGAAATCGACATCCCTATGACTTCGATGCCAGCATGTCATAGGGAGTGAGGGAGTGTGAAACCAATAAAAATTCTGTGCATCTTTCTTTCTTTTGTTTGAAGTTTAATAATTTATTTTTAATAGCTAAACTTTCCCGACAAGTTTGTTTCCACCCTTCTTGGCGTTGCAATTTTAATGTCAGAGAGTATACATATATCAAGTATACAGGACCGCTATTAATTAAAACTGGCGGATACAATCGTTGGATATACAGGGCAGGAATTAACAAATCGTTAAGAGCAAATCGATTCAAAGCAAGCTTAAGTATCTGTTTGGCAGTAGTAAGAACAATCACGAAATTAAGTGAAAGAGTAATGGCTGCGGGTGGACGTGACACCCTTAAAAATTTAATAAAGCACAGGGTTGTACTCAACAAAATTTTGCAACGGTACGGTACGGTACGGTACGGTCTCGTGTCTGATTTGTTAGCTTTTATATATCGACATATGTCGGGATTTTATCTAGTTACCCACTGGACGTGTTAAGTCCAGTTTAGTTCTCCCAGTAGTCACTTTTTCTTATTCAATTGTATCTTCCATAACGAATATTACATAGTAAATCTTTTTATTGAATGTATAAGGCAATAATGACACAGGCGGTCTATATTTTTTGTAAGAAACTTTTTTGGCCACTTTTGCAATAAAACGGGCAACTGAACTTTTCTCATACTAATGCTGCACTCTGTATTTTCGAGGCGTCTTCAAGTTCTACAATATCTTACAAGAATTGTTTGTAGTCGACTGCTTATATTGTATTGTTGAAGAATAGAATAGAATAAAAAGGGCATGTGTATAACAGTACAGTTCAGTTAGAAGTTTTATTCTCAATTTTTTGGAAAAAAACACGATCGTAATCTTTCTTCTGATTTTCATAATAAACTGCAACTTCTGGATAGTGAATTGATGAGGATTTAAGTTTGTTATTGAATCGTGTTGATAATGAACGAAAGTTCTTATCTAATTAATCTTGAATTGGTTCGATGACAAATTCATCAACTGGATTGGTGTCGGTTTCTGTTGAATATTCTGTAGTCACAAAACTTCTCGTCTTGTTCAAGACGTTTAAATGTATTGGTTAAATTTACCGTAGCTGTGCGAGAAGACGCTTCATGGTGTATTGTAGAGATTTTTACAATTTTAATGTGTTGTGCCACTGTGTATCGATCTATATCTGAAAATCTCATTTTTGTACTCTTCAAACGTCACCGCAATGACAGTTCAAAAATAGCGTGAAATTAAAAATTAATGTTGTTTAAAAGTAATATCAGTTTTTTAAAATTAAATATTCTCAATGCGTAAATACAGCCAACTGTGTTACTATTTTACGTACACGGTAGTTTTTTGAAAAGAGGTTATCAAGAGTGCACTGGGTAGGGGTTATGGGTAATCACTAGCGTGATAATAAACACACTGATTAACCGAATTACTTATTTTCTTATCATTGTATATATAAATTATGAAAATTATGTTGTAACTTTTAAGCAAAAGCTTACGTGTTGGGGAGTTTGAGACTTGAAACAACTCAGTTTTTTTAGGTTTGTCGATTTCTAAACTTAAAGAAACTTGAATCTCTGCTGCACCTTGGGGTACAGATTTTATAAGGTTAAGTGTGTCACAGCTGTCTTCTCCCCACAGTCGCAGACTGTCTTCTAATTCTTCCGGTTCTATTTTATTATATTAAGTTTTATTAGTGTCACATTCGTACGGATTCTGTTGAGAAACCAGGGACTCCATGCTGACATATGCGAGGAAACTCTTACAATTCAGTAAACTGACAGGTTCTATATAGTGCGTATTTCTCGTCGAAAATGTTTGTGTATTTTCGTCGCGATGCACACATGACGTGACATTTTGGCAAAGTCATTGCGTCAATGCTAATAGAAAGTATGGCCAACGCTGGTAAATCTATTTTCTCTTGATGCATGTATACAGGGTTATTCACGCTATACGTCTCGGAATATTGTGGTCAAAATACGTGACTTACTTTTGGGATATATTGGTGGTTCATTATGGTTACTTTTTAAAATTATTTTCAAATTATACAAGGTGTTGCAAAAGCCGAAACAGTATCAAATTAGTGTTTTTTTTTAAATGAAACTCATGTTATTACATTTTTGGATTCCGTGTTCAAAATAAGGGTGTTTTGAGAAAAAAATATGCAGTGAATTGTAAAAATAGATCATATTTTATATCCTAATTATACTAAGCTATACATCTTAAACAGGGTGTCTTAAAATTAAAACCTATCAATTACGAAATGTTCTATAGCTAAGTCTTCCTGTTTTTACACAATACGCTCAATAATCGTTTTTTGCTCCATTTTATGTTTTTTCAATAAAAGTTTTGATGAATCTAGTTGCCTATTGTGTTGGGAATTATCATATAATTAACAATTATAAGAATACATAATTATAATCCAACAGTTCATAAGAATACATAAAAAGAATTGTCTACATCACCGGTAACACCACACGATATGAAAAGACGCATAAAAGACATTTTTGAAACTGTAACCTTGCAAATATTGCACAGAGTTAGTTGTGGTTCTTAAAAAAGGATATGTAAGTGTCTGGAAATCGACGGTCGGCATTTCGAACATTTGTTACAAATATTTTGTTTTGTTATAGTTGGTATGTCATCATTATATATAGCTTGTTGGATTATAATTTACTTTTCAAATTTTTAAACATTTGTAAAAATATTCATTATTTTTACTTGCTAACTATCTGATATTTTTAAATACAACAGGCAACAATTCATCAGAATTTGATTAAAAAGCATCAAACGGTACAAAAAGCGATTGTGCGTATTCTGTAAAAACTTTAGCTATAGAAGTGGTAATGGCTTATCTGACGTTTCTTTTTTGTTTCTACTACATTCGAGTCTTGGTTGATTTTAATATTATCTTTTGTGGTTCATCTGTTTAACGTGTTTTCAAAGTGTAATTATGCCTAGCGTACGACAGCGTGAAAATGACTGTCAGTTGAGCGAATTCGACAGATGTCAAATTGATGGTTTAGATGAAGGTGTTTTTTTGTATAGGGAATTTGCAAATTGTCTTAACCGGATGTTGCGAGGGTTTTCTCGCAACGTAAATTGCTAGCGACTAACTCAATTGAATTCGGAGGTTTGGGTCGTAAGCTTCGTGGTGCGAAATTATAAAACAAATTAAATATGCGTCAAAACAATTAGAAAGTAGAATGATAGACACCGTTTAAATCCATCAAACACTGAAATAGAATAAATGACAAAACACTGGTTATAAAGGCATATATTTATTTTTAAATTAAATTACTGACAAGTAAAAGGAAAAAGAGTACCACGCTCCAACCATCCCCTACCTAATCGCTAAGAAAAGAAGTAAAATTAGGCATAGACTTAAATTGCTTATCGACAAACAATGAATCGTAGTATTCAATTGTTTCAAGCATCCGAGTAGTTTTTCACTATTCTTAATGCAGGTGTGCCCCAATCGAAGATCACACGAAGTACAAATAGGACTAATTTCCCCAGATTGTCTCGAAAGTGGCTTAATTAACCAAGAGCCTCTTTTAGTACCTGCTTCTAATTATAGCCTTCATCGGAAGATAATGGATTAATCATGAATCTTTCCAAATTGGTCCAACATGTGGCGGTATCGTAAATAGCTCAGGAAGGCTTTCACAAAAGCAACCCATTCAAAAATGCTTGTCAAATTTTATGGGAGTATGCATTGAAAACGAGCGTTTTTTAATAAAAAAATTAACAGTTTATTTTGAGAAGACTATCAGAGTCAGATCATTCAAAATACTGTCCATCGGCAGCTACGACCAATCTTCCAGGTAGCATGCGGATTCCGCGCTGGAAAAGGTCTTGGTCTTTTAAGGCAATCCAATCGTCGACCCATTTTTTGGTATCGTCATAAGAAGAAAATCGCTGCTCAACCAGGTCATGTGTGATCGACCGGAACCAATGGTAATCGGATGGGGAAATGTCTGGTGAATACGGCGAGAGGACTTCCCATTTGAGGTTTTCCAGGTGTTTTGTAAAACATTTGCAACATGGGGTCCTGCGTTGTCATGTTGAAGAATAACCTTGTCATGTCTTTCGGCGTATTGCGGCTTTTTATCCTTCAATGCTTGGCTCAGTTTGATCAATTGTCATTGGTAACGGTCTGCTGTAATCGTCTCGTTCAGTTTAAGCAGCTCATAATATAATACTCCGAGCTGGTCCTACCAGATACAGAGCATGAGCTTGAAACTATGAATATTCGATTTCGCTGTTGATGTTGATGGCTCGCCGGGCTTGACCCATGCTTTTCTGCGTTTAGGGTTGTAACGTATTCACTTTTTCTCACCAGTAACAATTCGATGCAGAAAGCCTTTTCTTTTTTGTCGCGCGAGCAGCTGTTCGCAGGTAAAAAATCGTCTTTCAATGTCCTTCGGTTTCAACTCATACGGCACCCAATTTCCTTGCCTTTGAATCATTCCCAGTTGTTTCAAGCGCCTAGAAACTGTTGGTTGATTGACTCCCAATGTTTCCGCAAGCTCTTCCTGTGTCTGGCATGGATCTTTATCAAGTAATGCCTCCAATTTGGTATCTTCAAACCTTTTCTCAGCAGCAGGATGTTCTTCATCTTCGAGGTCAAAATCACCACCCTGTTGAAACCGTCTTCTGCATGTTTGTTCTGAAAAAGCATTGTCGCCGTATGTTTCCACTAATATTCTATACGCCTCAGCTGCTGTTATCTTTCGGTGGAAGTAATGTAAAAGAATTCCCCACAAAAACGGTTTTGTAGGCACGAACTCAGCCATGTTTAAAATATCAGATAAAAACGTCTTTACACATCGGCAGTTGCAATTGGACTGATGTTTGCAGCCTAGGGTTTTAGCTTTCAGATACATTTTATTTTAGCTCTATCGGATTATATACCTGCCTAATTATGAGTCTCAATACAAAACGCTCATTTTCAATGCATGCTCTCATAGAAGTGAAAACTTTGCTGGGCGCTTACGTTAGAACCATATATGTGAAACAGGTCATAGTTAGCGGAAAAATAATGTTTCAATTTGACATTTTGTCCCTACCCATGCGACGAAAAGTGGTCATCCCGAAAACAAATCTTATACAGGGGACAAACATAATAAAACACTTTTAACATAACAATGAACCAATCCACTATCATGCGCTGTTATCAAGCATAGACTAGCGAAGGTCAAAATTGTCGTAGACAAGGAATTGGGGCGCGGAGGCACACACATGAGATTCAGGATCGCTATCTTTGACTTATAGCAAATAAGAGATCGATTTTCTAGTACCAGGTATCACCGATAATTAGGTAATGAAGGTCGTCCTGAAATCCTTTGAACAGTGTACCGTCGACTCAGAAGTTTTAGATTGCAATACTATCGGCAACATTTTGTATGGCTACTGAGGGCTCAACACCCACACCAACGTTTGAAGTGGTGTAGGTTGCGACTCTACTACAATCTGGAATGACATGGAGTAGTCAGTCTTCAATGATGAATTTTGATTTTGTTTGGGGATGCATGGTGAATGGCGTAATGTTCAATTTTTTGTTGAGCAGCATGTGCACAACACTGTGGGGATTACGGTATGGGGTGCTATAGCATATGGCAGTAAATCTTATTTGGTATTCATCCGATTTCCTGACGTGGGGGAAATTATTATGGGTAGACATCGGAAGCTTTTCGACATGCATTGCAAGTTGCTTGAGATACAATAACTTAAGAAAATCGACTACCTGCTGAAATTGATGTCACAAAGAGTGAAGGAGTGTGAAACCAATAAGGAGAGACCAACATATTAAATAAAAATTGTGTTCTTATTTGTTCCTTTTATTTAAAATTTTAATCATTTACTACTTCTGAGTAGCCAAATCTTCCTACTAAGTTTTGTCAGAAAATTTTCGCCCATTCTTGGTGTTGCAATTTTAATGCCACAGGGTATATATCTCTTCATATAGGCCTTTTCTATTTAGAGAAGCTTCTAGAAAGAATCGTATCAAATTCATCTTAAAACAGCCTGGGGAAATATCATTCTTAAACTCCAAATTCAAATACTATTGTTAGAAGGTGTTTATATGGTATGAATACATTAGTAAAACTGGCGTTCTACATTAACGTAAATCTGAAAAAGGGCAAATTCGTGGATTCGCTATAAGTAAACGTCTTTTAGTGCAGTGACTAGATGCTAAACGAGCTCGATAAGTAATTATCGTCACAAGTATATCTTCTCATATTGGACCGTGAAGATGTCACAGAAGTTGTTAAAATCTTGTCCTACTTTGTATGAGTCTTCACTAAATAAAAGAAATATTGATATATTCAAGCAAGTAGTCAAGTGAAATTAAAACCTAAACTTTTAAGTTAGATCACACATTGCATAAATGAAACCCAAAAACATAGTTTGTGTAGGAAACTGGGAATTTGAAATTGTTACAATGACGACATTTTTAGGTTGTTTTGTATAACGGGCATATTATAGGCGCGTTTTTGTATTCTGCGCAATGTTCATTGATGAACTATTAGATGTTTTTTGGTGAGGGAACGAAACTGAGGACTTCAATACACCTCTGTTTTTGGTTGAGTATTTTCAGATAGTAAAAGGAGTTGTCAATAGTTGTTTTAACTCTTCTTATACGAAGCGTGTTGTTTAAATAAGTACTCTGTTCAATCTGCGCATGTGCGCAACTGTAGGTTAGTCGCAGACGCCAGTACGGAAGCATTCGTCCGTGTTTTCGTTTGTCTCTGACAATACCGTCGTTTGCAAAATACCTGATGTGATTCGTTTTTAAAATACAAAAATTCATGGTTTCATCTCCGAACTATGGAAGGAAATGGATTCGAGCATTTAAAGATGGCTTTACTAATGTTCATGATGAGGATCCTCTGTGGTTGCTGAGGAATTATGCAGAAAATTGATGTGTCGTACCAACCAAAACAAAAGACGTGGTGTGCTCAGTAAGAGGATTGTTCACACTGGGCACCTCAAACTCAAGAACTCAACAATGGGATGAGGTTGAACACCTTTCGTACTAGTCTTTATTTGGCGCCCAGTGCCAGGTACTTGTTTCTTCACTTAAAAAGGCATTTACGCGTTCATCATCACGACAATGATGATGACGTCAGGGAGAACAAACGAAACCACACGTACATCGACAAGGTGGTAAAGCGCATACACCACTTGTGATGTATAAAAACCCATCGTTTTTCGAGAAAGAGCACCGAATTCCTAATATTTAAGCAGCTCTTCCAGCGGTTAGTGCGCGAGATGGTTCAAAATTTCAAGACCGACTTGCGATTCTACAGTTCGGCCGTGATAGTGCTACAGGATGCGAGTGAGGATTCTCTGGTGGGTCTTTTGGAAAGCACGTACCTGTACGCGGATCTATGCCGAAAGATGTTCAAATTAATGCATCGTTTAAAGTCGGATTTGAACCGGAATGCGATCTGATCTTTACCGGTAGAAACGTCTACGAAAGGAGAGCTACCGAAATTTGACGTGATCGAAATTTAAAATTAAATTTATTTGAACTATACACGATTGTTTATATAGTTTAATAAATAAATTTATTTATTACTATAATTGTAGATTTAAATTAACACTGCGATAGGATAATTGCACTCACATGTATTTATTTCTATGACATGCACGTAGAAACACTGAATATGCACTTATTTATTTATGTTACACCGACCCGTTATTTTTTAAGACTACTACTTCTAGAATATTCCGACGTTTTTTTTAATTATCTGAGAACTTTCTAGAACAATATCGAATTGAGCTCTTAACTTACGTCACAACGCAGTTAAGGTTAAATTGTTAAATAATAAAAGAACCTTTTAAATGTTTATTGTATTCTTTTTTGTTTCAGGCGAGTGCTAGTGGTTATAATAACGCGACAAGAGGTCAACTGCCACTGAGAGCGCGCATTAAAAAAGTGACATTAAAAGACTTACAATTTTTGTTTGAGACAGAAAAGGACTTGTGTAAAAGTAGTATTTTATATAAGTCATATCTCAAGTGATGCACGCTTCTCGTCAGTGTTGTGATATTTAGGAACCTTCACGTAACTATTTTAAAAATAAGTTCTAAAACGTACACACCACCACCACCACTACCGTCACCATCTCTGCTATACTGTTCTAATTCGATTGAAAGTGTACCTTTTTCTAGCTGCGTCACGTGTCCGAGAAGTTATTAGCGAACAAAATTATGTTTGTGTTTGTTTATACATTTTAGGTAATGAAACGTTTTTGTTTCGTTTGGATAATTAGCCGACGGATTTAACTTAAAATTGTGTCTATCATTTCAGGGTTTATGGTGCTACGTTTCCATTAATTAAATATTTTATATCGAAAATGACGCAGTAGAAGGAGTAGTCGGAATTTATATTTTTTAGAACTTATTAGGCTATCAAATTTTTTATTGTAACATGTGGGACTTATAAGAAAATATTTGAGATCAAGTTATTAAAGTAAAAAAAAAGATCCGCAGTAATTTATAAAAACGATTGTAGGTTTTTTAAGAGAAATGTTTCAAATATGATTCATTGTAGATTTTCTATGATAATGTATTTTTCTTTATAAGAAAATGTTTTAACGAAGGATGTTAATAATTTGTAATTATTTGTAATAATTGTTTTTTAACCTAAAAAATAGATATATAATTTTTGTTATAAAATATTTAATGTAATAAAGTAGTAAATAATCATCTAATTTTTGTTTGTTGTAATTGAATGTTTTTTCATAGACGTACTAAAGAATGATTTTTTAAACTAAGTTAGAAAGAGAGAGGTAGATTATAGAAGATGGTGGGCACTCGAGTTTTCCACGTTTAAAAAATCGCCTTTGGTATTCATTCTTATTTGCAATTAGTAAAACGATAGCACTGTCTAGATTGGTTATTACTACTCCAAAAAAACACTTTCTTTTGTATGCATGTTATTGGCCTTAACGTGTCCCCATAAAGTACAAATGGTTTGTTAACTTTAGCAAATTGTTGTTTTTCTATTAGAATTATTTTTGTATGTTTATTGGTAAAATGGCAAAATTGGTATGATTGATCTCGCAATTTTTAAATAAATGGGCATCATGAAAGATATTCATTATTTAGACGTTTTTACTTTCCCAAATTTTAAATAATTGTATATAGTGAGTACTGCTTATACGCAATAAATACTTGACCAGTTTTTTTAAAATGTTTCTCTTTACATTTTATCCTAACGTACGGTTGGTGTACGAAATAAGCAACGAAGAGAAAAATCTTCTACGTACAAAACCTGTACTTTGAGAAAAACGTATCTTTAGGTGATTGAAAAGAGGCGTGGCTTGGAGAGGAGGTAGATACGCAAGAGAACCGAATTTGACCTACACTGTGATTATTGTTGGAAAATTGTATTCTTCATAAAGAAAAGAATGCCAGAAATACATGTTCAGAAACTTATATTGAGATTTAACTAAAGAGTTCAATAAAGTAACGTAATCGATACTTATTACGAAAAAACGAGTCATCTAGAAAATCTAAGAAACAAAAAATCGATTAATTGGTTGAATGGGGAAATAAGCAACAGTGTTTCCATTAGAGTATACTCTATGTACGACGTATACTATAACTACAATTGACTAAGAAAAATTAAAAAAATAGTGAAAACTTCAACGGTAAGTGAATTAATGTGATGGGTATGGCACTACCATTCGCTATTTTTGAACGTAGTTGCTCTTTTACCCTTTAAAAACAGACTTTGCATAAATTGGATCCCATATAGCACACTTCGTCTATTGTACGTACATTTGTGGTACATACATCTTACATACATTTTTAATGTACACTCAACCAAACAAAAAACGGGTTAGTTCGAATCAAATAGTGGTGTAAACTACGCTTGTTAGCAAATGCGATCCGCAATCATTCGTGGTTGTTCGCGTTACTATTAAAAAAATTAAAATCAAACAAATAATACACATTGACAATACTCAAGGTCAAATTCTTTATCTGCAAAAATTTAATAATCAATATTACTTTGGAACAGTAAACTGCATTTTATTTTTATACGAAATATTTTCGTGTGTAAATAAAAGTTCCATATTGAAACAAATTTATTTAAAAATAGCTTTCTTTATGTAGTTACAAGATCTTTTGTTAAATTTTTTAATAAGTAATCTATATTTTAGTAAATTCTGAATGATTAGTTACTGTAGTGCGCTGCAATAAGATATATGGAGTGCAATAAAAAATTATATTATTTCTTCTACGGCGACTGTCTATTGTCAGTTTTTTAACTCTTAACACCGACTTGAAAACTAAAAATAGTAATTATAAATATGAAGGTAAAATACTTCATTGTTTAAAATCTTAAGCTTTCGCGGTTGTTATGTTTAAAATTATAAGCGCCTTTCGGCTTAGACCGCGTCGTAGTAAAACACCCAGACTTAGGCTTGGTCATAGTCTCTTCTTGAGAGCCAAAACAAGAAGTAGAACTTGGCCTTTGCCGTATTGTCGTTCGTGAACCCAAACAAACTGACGTTTCGCAAGACATTGCAGCTTGCATCTTCAGAGTGGTAAATGTCACTGAAAGAAAAAGTGGAAATGACGATATTTATACCAATAGCGATTAGCGTGATTAACGAACCTTATCGTTTCGTTACCGCTTCACTGACTTCGTTATTACTCGGAGTAAGTGTTTGTGTCCTTTCCAAAAAGGTCGATCTTTGTCTTAGAGGATATAATACTGGTAGCCAAGATTTGCTGAGTCTTAAACCATCTTCTCGGTTCATATTACAAGGATGTTTTTCTATTTCCACAGCTTCGCGGATTAGTCTGGGAAAGTAGAAAGGAGTTCTAGCCAACACTTTAGTTTGGTCAAAGTTCAGCGTGTGTCCTTGGTTCCACACGTGTTCTGCCACTGCTGATTTAGTAACTCTGCGGTGTTCGCAGTCAGCCATATGTTCTTTTACTCTTTTGAACCCGTATCCATTTTGTTGTAGGGACTCCAACAATGTTTCCTTTTCCTTTTCTAGATTTTCGTTATCTGACACACGTATAGCTCTTTTGGCTAAAGTATGCAAAACAGTATTCTTCTGTACTGGATGGTGGTGAGATTCGGCGTTTAAGTATCTATTAGTGTGCGTTTTCTTTCTATAAACGGAATGCCCCAATTTCCTTCCTTGTTCCTGTGGATCAAGTTATATAGGACATACGGGACGTTCTATTGAAGTTAGAGTAAAAGAACATATGGCTGACTGCAAACACCGCAGAGTTACTAAATCAGCAGTGGCAGAACACGTGTGGAACCAAGGACACACGCTGAACTTTGACCAAACTAAAGTGTTGGCTAGAACTCCTTTCTACTTTCCCAGACTAATCCGCGAAGCTGTGGAAATAGAAAAACATCCTTGTAATATGAACCGAGAAGACGGTTTAAGACTCAGCAAATCTTGGCTACCAGTATTATATCCTCTAAGACAAAGATCGACCTTCTTGGAAAGGACACAAACACTTACTCCGAGTAATAACGAAGTCAGTGAAGCGGTAACGAAACGATAAGGTTCGTTAATCACGCTAATCGCTATTGGTATAAATATCGTCATTTCCACTTTTTCTTTCAGTGACATTTACCACTCTGAAGATGCAAGCTGCAATGTCTTGCGAAACGTCAGTTTGTTTGGGTTCACGAACGACAATACGGCAAAGGCCAAGTTCTACTTCTTGTTTTGGCTCTCAAGAAGAGACTATGACCAAGCCTAAGTCTGGGTGTTTTACTACGACGCGGTCTAAGCCGAATGTCGCTTATAATTTTATACTTCATTGTTCTTAATTGACATTTTTGAATTTATAGTATTATAATAAAACAAGATATGGGTGACAGAGGAAATACAAATTTTTTGTTTATCATATTAGTTACAGTGCCTGCCCGGCTTTTAAAGGGACGTTTATTTATATATCAAAATATTTGCTATAAAAATAAAAAGCAGCAAATATCTTTACTGTTAATAAGTCTTTATAGGTGTGTGTTAGCAATTATTTAAAACATTGATTGAATGGCTTTTCTTTGACGTTAAGACCAAAAAGACATATTAAAAAAAACAATTACTTACTTAAAATGTGATTTAAACTTTTGGAACGAGCAAATTTTGTTTTCATGCTGTCTCTTCTGCTTAAGAAGTGAACTCTATTAGAACTTAAGCACAGAGAGTATATTGAATCTACTCAAATTTCTCGACATTGTCTTCCGCAAAGTATTTTGCAAATCAGTCAAAGTGATAATCAGGCCCGCGCCGTACATAAGGGCAAAGTCGTGTGTTGCACGACAACGCCGAAAGGCCTCAAAACTAAAAAAAATAAAGCAACAAACAACATTGTCAAAACCAAATTTATAATGATAACAACTAGTAAGAAATTGCTAGCAATTACATTGTTTTTTATTTGTTTATTTTTTTATTTTTACTCTGAGACGAGGGAATCGAATTACTTCTCGAAAATTATATATTTTCCATATGAGACTACGCAATAATACCATTTATTTGATCGTATATGTAATACATGATAAGATGAATTGTGTGAACTCAAACAAATCTGATTTTATTCATGTTTGAGCTTGAATTTTGGCTTGCAACGAGCGAATAAGCGTTTTTTTTTCTGTCTGAGCTTGCAATGTACGAAACTTTATATATTTAAGCACTGCATCGGTCGCGATTTCATTTGCTGCCTGATGCCCGATCGATAATTAACTTAGCGAAGTAAAAAGGTGGATGGGGTAAAACATATCTGTTTTTGAAGCTTTAGTTTTTTTTATAGTTTTACAGACTTTATAGTGATGTGTTTTGTGTTGTGAATTAAGGTGAGTCTAAAATTTATTTTTTATTTTAGATTTATTGAAACATTAAAAGCCAAAAACTTGCATCTCAAAAATCTTTTTACATTTGATTATATATAAACATCATTGTTAATTGAAGTAAATTCAAACAAAATAATTGATAAGCATTAATATTACTATTTATAAAAATTTATAAATTTTGAAGTAAGTAATGTTGAGAAAATACTTTTGAGTTTGAGTTTGAGACGTCGAAACATTTCCATTTTTCATGGATAATTTGTCAATTTGTTTACTTACGTATTAATTTCTTTACAGTATACAGGATCCCAATATTCTGAACCTGTACTTAAAAAAAAGTATCAGCAGCAGACAAGAAACTGGTCTTCTAGAAAGCAATCCATCAACATCTTCAAGTTCCGCTGATAATGAGAAATCAACACCTTCAAAAATTACCAGGACGGAAAATATGAGTCAACTTTCAAAAAATGCTGCAGTACGGCTAAAGAAATTACGTGCTAATTATATTCAAGAATCAGTAAAACGTGGCCTTGCTCATTATCAAAACAAAAAGGATATTTATCCGAGAGATAGTTCGGAGTCGGGGCGTAAGTTTTCCAATAGTTGAGCGTTTTTGGTTTTTTTTATTTCGAAACAAAAAAATAACTTTACTGCTTCTGTTGCAAAACTTTTAATGACAGCGATTTGATATCTGTTCGCCTCAGTGATGAATCTGGTTACAATGACTGGCAGCATTTAAGTAAACATTTAAACGGGTATTAGAAAAACAAATGAAAGAATATGTAAATTTCTATAAACTTCTGCCCAAATTTCAATCTGGTTTCAGGACAGGCCGTAGCTGTTCTATTGCCCTCTCTTGCGTAATAGATGATATCATGACTGCAACTGATAAAAATATATACACTTCCGATTTTTATCACACTGTCTAAGCTTGTAAATATCATTTATATGCTGACGACACTCAGTTATATTTCTCATTTGATCCATCTGGAGTATATGATGCAATAAATAATATTAATAATGATCTGAATAACTTGATTAGGGAATCCAAAAAATTTGATTCCGTTTATGGTTTATGTTTAGACAGCATTTCTATTAAAAGGATTCAACGAGTTCAAAATGCTTGTGTCCGATTGATATTTGGTTTGAGGAAGTTGATCATGTTTCGAGAAAACTAAATGAACTGCGATGGCTCCGATAAAGGTTTTAATGATCTATTTATTGATGCTAAAGAAATAGCATCCAGTTTAGACACAAAACCTAAATTCAAAAAACAAAAAGGTCTAAGACCGCGAAAAATTAAAAAAAAACATTTTGATTATGAATGTGACGATGAACCGATCCACGACGAAACTTTAAAGTTCAAAGTTGATTGTTTTTTTAATGCTCTAGATGTAATCATAACATCCGTGGATGAGAGATTCTAATTACTTTCTTCTTACTCTAATAATTTCGCGATTTTATAGAATATTGATAAATTTAAAAATTATTCTGAAAACGAACATTACAATTATGTCAAAAAGTTGAAAATTTGTTAAACGACAAAACTCGCAATGAACGAGATATAACTGCCGTGAAACTTGTTAAAGAATTGCAGTATTTACAAAATTTTGATAAAAATGTTATTACGCCTCCAGAAGAAACTTTAAATTATATAACAAATAACAACTTAGTGGATTCTTTTCCTAATACGAGCATAATACTTCGTATTTTATTAACAATGCCGGTTTCTGTTGCTACCGCAGAACGATCTTTTTCAAAACTCAAAATAATAAAAAACTATATAAGATCGACTAAGTAATCTTGCTATCATTTCAATAGAAACGAACCAGCTAAAAGAATTAGACACCGAAGATTTACTTAAACATTTTGCAAAAAATTAAAGCACGGAAAGCTCAATTCTTAGCTTAGCTAAAATATTAATAACAATACCTAATGACATGTTGCATTATTAAAATAATATATTGTTTTGTTTTTATTTGTCGATCAGTTTCGTCCTGTCCTATTTGAAGTAAAACAGGCAAATATCTCGAAAACAAGAAACAAAAAAAAATGTTTCAGATAAAAGTTGAAGTATTTCAAGAGGGACATGTGATGCAAGTTTCCACTTCTTCAGGAACGATAGATTTCAAGGTCATTTGAAGGTCAACTTTACTTTTTTAAATAGAAACCTATATTTTTTATTCTTTATTATTACTCCTTATAAAAAGATAAACAACATTTGTAGAAACCATTTTTTATTTTAGCGCACAGTTTCACAGATATTTTAAAGTCAAGATTTGATGCAAGAAATGCATGTTACACACATAGTACATGTAAATTACTAGTCAGAAACAAAAGAAACTAAGCATGCTTGTGTTATTTTATTTAAGTACCTAATGTAGTAATTCCAAAAACAAATGTTTGCTTTAAATCAAGTAGTAGCATTTCAAATTGTCAACTTTTTTATTAGTCTAAATAATAACACAAGTTGGACGTTCAACATGAGTCACTATCAACCAAGTGAAATAGTAGATATTATTTTAGTTGTTGGTGAATGCCATGAAAATTATCAAAGTGCTGCAAGGTTATACAGAAGAAGATATCCCCAGAGCCGTCATCATCCAACTGCTGCTACAATTATTAGAATTGTGCAAAAGGCTCGACTTGGAAGTCTAAAACGAACCCAAAACAGAATAAATGCAGGTGATGTTAATAATGATGATCCCCGTCTATTGACAGTCTTAGCCTTGTTACATCAAAGTCCTCATATTAGTTTAAGAGAAATTCAACGTGATTTAGGTGTTCCCAAATCTACAGCGCAAAGACTTTTAAAATCCGCAAAATTTCATCCATACCTTATTACTATCAATCAAGAACTGACAGAAGAAGATAAGATTCGACGTTTAGAGTTTTGTCGCTGGGCTTTAAGACAGTTTGCGGAGCACCCTAATTTTTTTCATTTGGTACTTTTTAGCGACGAAGCCACGTTTCAGAACACTGTATTATTAAACCGCCACAACTGCCACCACTGAGCGGCTGAAAATCCCCATTGGTACAGAGCAGCTGACCACCAACACAGATGGAGCATAAACGTTTGGTGTGGAATTGTAAATGGATATCTTATTGGACCACATTTCTTTAACGAAACTCTAAATGGTGCACGTTATTTAGACTTTCTGCAAAATGATTTGCCATATTTGCTAGAAGATGTAGATCTTCAGACAAGATTGGAAATGTGGTTTCAACAAGATGGTGCGCCCGCACATTACGCACGGGACGTTAGAAACCACTTAGACAATGTTTTCCCACAACGCTGGATTGGCCGCCGTAGGTACATTTCCTGGCCGGCTAGATCTCCGGATCTTACTTCTCCTGACTTCTTTTTATGGGGACATATTAAAAAAGTAGTTTTCCGAAATCAGCCGACTACTGAAAAAGACATGCGGTACCGTATAAGGAATGCTTGTGAAAATATTCCACAAAATGTTCTCCTACAGTGCATACAACACTTGCACCGTAGATTACAATTGTGTATTGACGTAAATGGGGGTACATTTGAACACCTTATGTAATCATCCGTGTTGTTGTTACTCGAGATAAATATTTGAAAAGAATAGTATAGTTTGTGTTAATTTTACAATGAATAAATGTTTCTTTTGTTTCTGACTAGTAATTTACATGTACTATGTGTGTAACGCATTTCTTGCATCACATCTTGACGTTAAAATATCTGTGAAACTGTGCGCTAAACTAAAAAATGGTTTCTACAAAAGTTGTTTATCTTTTTATAGGGAGTAATAATAAAGAATAAAAAATATAGGTTTCTATTTAAAAAAGTAAAGTTGACCTTCAAATGACCTTGAAATCTATCGTTCCTCAAGAAGTGGAAACTTGCATCACATGTCCCCCTTCAAATACTTCAACTTTTATTTGAAACATTTTTTTTTGTTTCTCGTTTTCGTGATATTTGCCCGTTTTACTTCAAATAGGAAACCCAGTATAAACGAGTATTTTTAATGTTTTAAATATTTTTTTATTTCTTGTGATTTTGTATCATATATTACATTTGAAACTACAATAGTTGTAATACTGTTAGAATATATTTCTGTTTTCTATAAGTTTATAATTATGTTATGTACCTCAATGAAAAAATGCTTGTTTGGCTTATGGCTTGTACTTGTAAAATATAAAATTGAAAATAAATTTATGAAAATACTTTTTAAAACTATTTTTCAATAGTGGATAATAATACCTAACTGAACCCGTATCTGTACTCACATATGAACGTAATATAAATTTGGGGAGTTATTTTAAATTTGCACAAGGGCGCCAAAAGTGCTAGGCGCGGGCCTGAATGAACTATTCAAGCCAATATAAGGTTTCTGTTCATAAGTTGTCGATCCAATACAGCTAACAATTGGTCGAAGAGATGCTTTTGGCTTATGTATTTTAGGTAATCTATAGAACTTAGGAATAAGAAGATATTGTGGTGTTAGTTTGCTTATGGTTTTTATTGATGAATTACTTTCTTTTAATAACTTTGTTATTAATAATTTGAACTTGTTATTGGGATTTTGAAGACGTTTTATGTAAGCCTTCGTCCGCCACATCATCTATAGGACAAAATAACAAAAAAATGTTCTTCTATACTAATTCCCGTGCTCTTTAAATTAACAAATCTTATACAAACTAAAATTTGTTCTTGGTGACTAGAGTCAGGAGTGCAGTCTAATAATATGGAATAATATTTTGCCCTTTTAGTTAGTTCTAAAATTTTGGATTTGATATTTTCACCGATCAAGTTGATTATTTCATTTTGTATTTTATCCCCGAGATAGTTTTTGTGATCTTTTATTTGAGAGCGTTTTGTATGTTTTGAGATAATCGGGTCGAATTTGAAAATCATTTCTATGCATTTTAAAAAATTGCCATTTATTTTCTTAAACAACTTGTTACTACTTTCACGAAAAGCTAAATTTTGCTGACCTAAAAACTGAATCACGTAGAAAATTCTTTCTATAATAGCTTGCCAGTATTTAGTTTCTCTGTTTATAACATTTGGAATTTCAGAATCAATTATTTCATTTTTATTAAAACTGTTAGAAAGATCTAGCAATTTTAGAACATTTTCGATATGTAACTTGTTCTTATCATGAATGTTTAAATGTTCACTTAAATACTGCCAGTCATTGTAACCAAATTCATCACTAAGGCAAACAGATTTCAAATCGCTGTCATCAAAAATTTTGCAACAGAAGCAGTAAAGTGAATTTTTTGTTTCGGAATACAACAACCAAAAACGCTCAATTTTTTCTTTGTTCGGTAAAATTCTAAAGAAGTAACTATTGGAAAACTTACGTCCCGACTCCGAACTATCTCTCGGATAAATATCCTTTTTGTTTTGATAATGAGCAAGGCCACGTTCTACTAATTCTTGAATATTATTAGGACGTAATTTCTTTGGCCATAGTGCAGCATCTTTTGAAAGTTGACTCATATTTTCCGTTCTGGTAATTTTTGAAGGTGTTGATTTCTCATTATATCAGCGGAACTTGTAGATGTTGATGGTTTGCTTTCTAGATCAGTTTTTTGTCTGCTGCTGTTACTTGTCTGAAGTACAGGTTCAGAATATTGGGATTCAGCTGTATCATTGTTGTTATAAATATTTGGCAAAGTAGACTCGGGTTTTGAAAAAAAATACGTAATGTTGACATGGTTTTTCCAGTTCTTCTTCTCCTTTTCTTTTATTCAGCAAATTTTGGTATCCAGACAATTTCTTCTTTTTTTCTGACATCTTGTATACTTTAAAGAAATTAATACGTAAGTAAACAAATTGGCAAATTATTCATGAAAAATGGAAATGTTTCGACGTCTCAAACTCAAACTCGAAAGTATTTTCTCAACATTACTTATTTTGAGTTATTTCAAAATTTATAAACTTTTATAAATAGTAATATTAGTGCTTATCAATTATTCGGTTTGAATTTACTTCAATTAACAATGATGTTTATATAGTCAAATATAAAAGAATTTTTGAGATGCAATTCACAACACAAAACACATCACTATAAACTCTGTAAAACTACAAAAAACTAAAGTTTCAAACCCATGCACCTTTTCACTTCGTTAAGTTAATTATCGATCCGGCATCAGGCAACAAATGAAATCGCGATATACATTGCAAGCTCAGACAGGAAAAAAACGCTTGTTTGCTCGTTGGCTCGCTGCAAGCCAAATTTTAAGCTCAAACATGATTAAAATCAGATTTGTTTGAGTTCACACAATTTATGTTATCATGTTACGTATTCGGTCGAATAAGTACTATTATTGCGTACTCTCATTTGGAAAATATATTATTTTCGAGAAGTAATTCGGTTCCCTCGTCTCAAAGAGTAAAAATAAACAAATAAAAAAACAACGTAATAGCTAGCAATTCCTTACTGGTTTTTTATTCTTATAAATGTTGTTTAGACAATGTTGTTTGTTGCTTTATCTTTTTTTTTTTACTTTTGAGTTTTGAGGCTTTTCGGCGCCTCGGGGCCATCGTGCACCACACGACTTTGCCTTTATGTACGGCGCGGGACTGAGTTTATTTAGAAAGAACACAAAACATTAAATTGAAGTAATTAGTAAACAGAAATTATCTTTAAATGATTTAATGGTTAGTTTTGATGTTTCCTCGTTGTTCACTAAAGTAACAATACTTGATACTTTACGTCTTTTTCAACGACAGTTTGATAATAGTACCATCAAGTTATTTGAACATTGTTTGACAACATCATTCTTTTTGTTTAATGGTGAATACTACAAACAGATAGATATATATATATATATATATATATATATATATATATAGCGCTATCACTGACACGAAGATAAGATAAAGTCACACACTTGTTTAATACTTGTTTACGTTAAATTCACGTATCAGATTATTCACCGTAGGTTTATCTCACACGCGTTAACGACTTATTTATTTAGACTTGAACAATCTTTTTAACACCGTTGTATTCGTATTACGGAAATAACTGGCCTACGATTTGTTTCTTCGGTATTTACACATTGTGATAAAACGTTCCCGTATGTTCTGCATCCTTTGGTGAACGTTCTAGAAAATCTCGCGAAGGTTCGAAGTTGCGAATAACTTCTCGAACGTTTCAATATGTAGATGATATTTTTGCCATTTGGTCTCATGGTGAAGAACTACAAATGTTTCTTTAATATCTTAACAATCAACATCTAAACATAAAATTTAGTATTGAAAAAGAAATTAATGGTTCCTTACCTTTTTCTTGATGTAAAAATAGAAAGAAAGCCGGATGGTGCTTTAATACATTCAGTTTATCGAAAACAAACACATACAAATCAATACATAAACGCAAATTCTTATCACCCAGCTCAGAAACTTGGAACGATTCGAATAATATATAATCGTGCAATGATAATTTGTCACAAAGATAAATTACAAGAACTTTCTTCGACCAAAGACCAGGCGCGGCTTTAGAGGGGGGGCCGAAGGAGCTATGGCCCCCCTGACATTCAAAATAATACTAAAATTTTTTCACTTTGTATTTAATACATAGGGTAAAGGGAGGAGAGATGGAGTAGGAGGATAGACGGACCACTATTGATACTTCATTAGGTTTGGCAGCGATGCGCGGTACGTGGAACTACAATCACGTGTTATCATTAGTTTTCAACCGGACGTAGTCAAGTTAGTTTGTTTACAAGTGTTTGTTGAAGTTTTAAGCTTTTAGTGTTGCAAAAAATTTTCTAGGCTTACAAAATTTTAAATTTTTAAGCCATTCAGGTAAGAACAGTTGATGTTTTTGCAATTATGAACACAGGTTATACGTTTATGTACACCATAACCTAAAAGTTATTAGTCTAATGCACTTTGTTTGTTAATTACATTCTGGTCCATCTCTCCTCCTATTTGAGGATAGACGGACCACTGTAGGAGAGGAGAGAGAAAAATGCCAAACACATACATTCGCAAAATACCACTCCACGAGGTTGCTGGAGTGCTGAAAGTTTGAATTATGCGTTAAATGCTGTGATTTCAAATGAAATGGGTGTAAATGAAGCAGCTAGAACATTTGCCATCCCTAAAACCGCGTTAAAACGAAGAATAAAATCAAATAATCTAGAGAAAAATAGTAGACTTGGTCCTGATTCCATGCTAGGTCAAGATGCTGAAAGAAAACTGGCTAATCACATAAAAAAACTGCACCAACTAGAAATGTAGTTCGTGTAATGGCATACAAATTAGCTAAAAAACTTGGGACCAAAAATAAATTTAACCACACTAAAGGTGAGTATTACTGACCAAAGAGTTTAGATACCATTTCTTGTATATTTCTTTTGTTTTTAGGACAAGCAGATATAAAATGGTTACAGTCTTTTTTAAGAAGTAGGCCCGATATTTCTGTCCAATAAGCTGAAAATATGTGGATTGCACGCGCCCGAGGTATGTCACGAGACACTGTTACAAACTACTTCAATGATCTTCTAAGACAACGCTCTATTAGATAAGCCTGGTAGTATATATAATACTGATGAAGCTGGTCTTTAGTTAAATACCAGAGCTGGACAGGTTCCTGCAGCGAAAGGATCTAAAGCTGTACCTAGCATTAGTTCTAGTGAGAAAAGGGAAACCACTACAATACTTTCATGCATTAGTGCAAAAGGAATTTATTTGTCCCCTTATTGCGTTTTCAAAGGGAAGAACATAAAAAATGAGTGGTCTGATAACATGCCTCCTGGGTCAAGTATACGTATGTCAGTTATATCGGCTTATGTTACTTCTGAAATATTTTTAGATTGGTTAATGACTCATTTTCTACACAGGAAAGCTCCTGGAAAGGTGCTGCTCTTATTAGATGGGCATACGTCGCATACTATGGACATTGATCTACTGGAATTTGCAGAACCAAACGGCATAATTTTGTACTGTTTACGTCCACATACGTCCCATTATCTGCAACCATTAGATCGTGCATTTTTTAAATCGTTAAAAGGGAACTTCTATGAAGCCTGTCGGCGGATGATTTTAAATAATTCAGACAGACTTAATAGAATTCAGTTTGGAAAGATCTTAGGCGAGGCATTGGGAATATCGGAAATGGTTAATTCAGGGCCACTGGAGTACACCCTTTTAATCCCTATAAAATTCCAGACCACGCATTTCTACTACAAGAGGAAAATAGTCTGGAAATACGTCAACCAGAACTACAAGTACCGACATACAATATGGTAGAATCCCAACAACCTGGACCATCTGGAGTACAACGTAAGCAAATAACTCCAGAAAAAGTAACAGAGTGTGCAGGGATAACTCCTGCCAAAGCACTTGATCTGATCTCTCCTGTTTCAAAAGTAACTCTTGCTTTAAAGAGAGTTTGTAGGAAAGTAGCGAGTGGTGTCAATACTTCGCTCGAATACATAAAAGAAAGGAAAGAAGCTAAAGCGAAGAAAGATGAGAAAGCAAAAGCTAAAGCAGTGAAAGCAGAAAAACAGGCCAAGGCAAAAACAGACAAATAAGAAATAAAGAGTAAGAAGTATTAAAAAAAAATGCAGTAAGCTAACGCCAACAGACGCACACAAGATTTCAAAAAGACGTAGAAGTAACTATACTTTTTCAGATTCAGACGACCCCAATTTAGACGACACTTCCAGTAGGAGTGAACATTTTAGTGACTGGGAAAACGAATGCGTAGGATGTGGCGAAGATTACCGCTCCACGAAGAAGACAGACGAATGGATACAGTGTGTAATATGCCATCGTTGGTTCCACGAAACCTGTACGTCTTTTGCAAACATCTGCCAAAACGTAGGAGAGATGGACCAATTTTTTTATTTTCTTTTTCATTTTTTAAATATCTTTTTTTAATAACAAATTAGATGTAAAATTAATTATACCGTTTTACGATGTTTTGTTTAAATTTTGTAGTTTGAAAATAAAAAAGTTTCTGCACTTTTGTAAAAGGCGGTCCATCTCTTCTCCCCTTACCCTACGCTTTTTTAATAGTTGTATAATTTATGATCCTTTAACGCTTTCAAGCAACAGCTTGGTGCATAACGAAGTACTATTCAATACTGACTAAATATTTTATATTAACGCTATATTCAATACATTATAAAATGAGATGAGCACTACCTCCCCCCCCCCACGCTTTATACTGATGGAGCCCCTACCGAAATAAACTGCTGGAGCCGCGCCTGCCAAAAACAAGACCTACTTTAACAGATGATTCAACTATTAACCAAAAATTTGTTATTCTACCTTTTGTTTCCAACATAAGTGACAAAATTGGAAGAATACTAAGTAAACTTAAAATAAAAGTAGCTTATAACACTACAACTAAAATTAAAAATTTGTTGAATCGTATAAAAGATAAAATACTTTACAATACCTGTGGAGGTATTAAACATACTGTAACGAATTTTATTATTAAAACTAATTTATTTAAACGACTAAAAATATGTTTTACTTATACTAGAAATACGTACACTTGTAAATTAACCGAACTAATTAAATCTAATAATATTTAATAAAAACACTTACACTAATTAAGATAAGATCAAGTCCGCGGATAGATTCACACACTTGTTTACACTGAAATCACGTACAAGATTATTCTCTGTATGTTTATGTACACACACGTGCTAACGACTTATTTATTTCAACTTGAATAATCTTCTTAACACTGCTGTATTCGCATTACGACAATAACTGACCTACTATTTCTTTCTTCGGTATTTATACACATTTGGAAATCCTTCTCGAGTGTTCCCTATCTTTCGGTATATCTTCTAGAAGATGGATAACAGCTTCTAGAAGGCTTTAGAATTTGCAAATAACTTTTCGAACGTTTCAATACTTTACAATACCTGTAAAGTTTACCAAGTCCCACGCACCTGTGGCAAGGTATATATTGGCGAAACTGGTAAAACTGTAGATACGAGATTAAAAGAACATAGAAGACATCTTCATTTACTCCAACTTACTAAGTTTGCCATTGCCGAACATGCACTTGACACTCTTCATGATATTGTAACGAATTTATTACTTAAAAACTAATTTATTTAAACGATTAAAACTACGTTTACTTATTATAGAAATATGTATACTTTTAAATTGACCGAACTACTAAAATCTAATAATAAAAACACTTACACTATAATTTATGTATAACCGTTGTATAACACTTAAGATAAGATTAGATAACGTCCTCGGATTTGTTTACACTATAAGTCACGTTCACTCGATTCGGTGTACACTGTTATTTATTTAAAACGCCGCGCGTGCTAACGATACGTATTTATTTCAACTTGATAATCTCCTTAATACTGCATGCTTTCACATTCCAGCAATAACTGACCTACGATTTCCATCTTCGGCTTTTATAGACATCGGCGAATTCTTCTCGATCGTTCCTCACTTTTCGCTATATCTTCTAGAAACTAGATAACAGTTCTAGAAGGCTCTTGCATTTGCAAGTAATTTCTCGGACGTTTCACTGCCCCTTCTTAGGACTGTTCTGTCCCAGAACAGGAGACTGGATGCGACACCGGTAAAAGGGATCGTAGCGATAGCGGCAGCTTCCTCCATTTCGGCAACTTCCTTGACCATAAAAGTAACAGTCAATGGACTTTTCCTGACCCAATACTCTCCTCGGTTGATAACTACAGACCAACACTTGAACGCCTGTTCCTCGGAAGACGACCTCCAACATGTTTCGAACTGTCCTCCAATTCAATTGGTCTAAACCACAACCAAGCTTGGGTACTGCCAATTTCTTAACATGATGGAACTCCATTTGTCTCTTGAGACTCCATAATGTTCGCCACAGATCTTTGTATAACGGCTTGACACGTGAGTATTTCTTGGTGACCAGATAGAAAACGAAGCGTCCGTCACCACGTAGTCCTAAAACCTTTCCGACTGCCGGTTGCTGTCTTCGTAATTCATCTAGCTGTCCAAACTTCTTTTTAAACACGACTGCAACCCCTTTAGACATGTTAAGCTCCTCGCTCACGCAATGTGCGATGGCGTAATCTTTTTGTGTCTGGAACAGGTCTTGTTGTTCCTCGGTGGTAACTCCGAACCTAGCTTTTCCAGAACCTCCGTATAAGTTCATAAACTTTTCGAACTCCATTTCTTCGATTGGATTCCTGGTTCTGCTACTTATTACTCTGGTCCGGATCTGAACTTGCGGATTGTGGTTATCGCCAGCAAACGGGGCTAGACGATCGACGTGGACCACTTTTGGCTTGCCTCTGGGCGGTTTTCGGATGCGGTATATAACGTCGTTAATACGCTGCACGACTTCATAGGGGCCCTCCCATTGCCTTTGCAGCTTCGGCGACAAACCACGTCTCCTTTGAGGGTTATACAACCAAACCATATCGCCAGGTTGAAACCCACCATTTTGCGCCCTGACGTCATATCTTGTTTTCATCCTGTCGCTGGCAATTTGTGTGTTTTTACGAACCTCTTCATGTACTTCGTCTAGCCTCTTTGCCAGCTTGCTGACGTAATCCTCTCCAGCGACTTCTTCTTCCGGTCTTCGTCCAAATTGAAGATCGCATGGTAATCTTATCTCACGACCGAGCATGACACAGGATGGTGTTTGGCCTGTGCTTTCGTGAACGGATGATCGGTACGCCATTAAGAAGAGGTGCAAGTACTGATCCCAGTCTCTTTGATGTTCGGACACTACCTTGGCTAAGTACTTGCCCATTGTTCGATTCATCCGTTCAACCATGCCATCAGACTGAGGATGGAGAGGCGTTGTCCTAGTCTTTTTAATTCCTAACAGTCGGCAAACTTCTTGAAACAGCCCAGACTCAAAATTGCGGCCTTGATCGGAGTGTAATTCCAACGGAACTCCAAACCGGCAGAAAAACTCCTTTACTAATACGTCTGCGACTGTAGCTGCTTCCTGATTGGGTATGGCGTAAGCCTCCGTCCATTTTGTGAAATAATCCATCGCCACCAAGATGTATTTATTTCCCGAATCGGATTCTGGGAACGGCCCTGCGATGTCAATCGCTACTCTTTCCAAAGGGCTTCCTACGTTGTATTGTTTCATGGGTGCTTTGCGCTTTCTCGCTGGACCATTTCCTGAAGCGCAGACTATGCATTTACGGCACCATTTCATGACGTCCTCTTTGCAGTTCATCCAGTAGAATCGTTCTCGCACTTTACCCAACGTCTTCTTAATGCCAAAGTGTCCTCCTGATGTCCCATCGTGGAGATGCTTCAACACTTCGGTCACCCTGCTCTTCGGCACTACCAGCTGTAGTCTGTTTCCCGTGCCCTCGGCACTTTCTAGAGATCGCTTAAGAAGACCGTCTTCTACTATCAAGGAGTCCCACTGCGCCCAGTACGCTTTGATATTTCTGCCCAAAGCACTCACTTCTTCCCAGGTTGGTCGTCGGCCGCTTTCTTTCCAGTCGAGGAGTTGTCTTATTTCAGGATCGTCTTCTTGTTCGCGACGTAACTGCTCAGGTTCCCACTCATCATCAACCACGGCAGTTCTCCGGAGGCATTCGACTTTTTCTTCCAGTCGCGAACAATGGCTGCAGTCCGCCGGACATGGTCTTCTGGACAAGGCATCAGCGTTCCGATGACTGCTTCCGGCACGGTGTTCTGTGTCGTAGTCATACTCTTGCAGTCTCTCGATCCATCTTGCTACTTGTCCTTCTGGGTTACGGAACTGCAGTAGCCATTTTAAAGCGGCGTGGTCTGTTCTCAGTAAAAACTTTCGTCCATACAAATACTTGTAGAAATGTTCGATGGACTTAACGACTGCTAACAGCTCCCTCCTAGTGACGCAATAATTCCTTTCTGGCCTGGACAAAACCTTGCTAAAATACGCGATAACCTTTTCTTGTCCATCTTGAATCTGCGAAAGGACCGCGCCTATGGCCAGATTGCTTGCGTCGGTATCCAAAACAAACTTTCCATCTTCTCTTGGATAACTCAAAATCGGCGAAGTGACTAGGGCTTGTTTTAGTTGATTAAAAGAACTTTCGCAGTTTTCATTCCATCTAAATTCTGCTTTTTCTTCAGTTAATTTTGTTAATGGTTTGGCAATATTGGCAAATCCGGGTACAAATCTTCTATAATAAGTGCACAACCCAAGGAAACTTCGGACCTGATGTTTGTCGATTGGTCTTGGCCATGCTTGCACGGCTCGGATTTTGTCTGGGTCAGCCCTTACTCCATCTCTAGATACGACGTGGCCAAGGTATTGGACTTCCTTCTTAAATACGTGGCACTTCTTTGGGCTCAGTTTGAGGTTAGCCCCACGTAATCGCTGGAACACTTCCTTCAAGTTGTTCAAGTGCTCTTCAAACGACCTTCCAACCACGATCACGTCGTCCAGGTAAACCAAACACGTCTTCCAAGACAATCCGCGCAAGATGGTCTCCATCAAACGCTCGAACGTTGCAGGAGCGTTACACAGGCCGAAGGGCATTACAGTGAACTGCCACAAACCAGTTCCGATCGTAAAAGCTGTTTTTTCACGATCCTTGGGTTCTAATTCTACCTGCCAGTATCCACTCTTTAAATCTAACGTAGAAAACCACTGGGATCCTGACAGGGTGTCTAGCGTATCGTCAATTCTGGGTAAAGGGTAGCTGTCCTTTTTGGTCACGTCGTTTAGCTGCCTGTAGTCTACGCAAAACCTCGTTGATCCATCCTTCTTCTTCACGAGTACCACTGGGGATGCCCATGGGCTACTTGAAGGTTCAATCACGCCTTCTCTCTCCATATCCGTAATTATTTGTTCGGCTTCTTCTCTTCTCGCCAAAGGAAGTCTGCGTGGATGTTGTCGTATCGGCCGAGCGTCTCCGGTATTAATTTTATGATTCACCACGTTAGTTCTTCCTTTGGAGCCACTCTCCAGCGCGAACACATCTTGGTACTCTTGGATCAACACTTTAACTTTAGCCAGTTGGTCTTGGCTGAGGTTTTCGCATTTGGTGGTAAGAATGTCCAATAGATGTTGTGGACACTTCTTCAGCGACGTATCTTCGTTCGACTTCACGCATCTCACAATTTGTGATACTGGCGTGCATTGGCCTACCACGGTCTTCCTTTTCAGCGTTACAGGATCTGAGTTGATGTTTAAGATCCTTACTGGCATCGTCTTCTTTACTCGTACTAAAGTTCTGCCAACGAGTAGTCCCTTTTCAACTAAGCCGCCCTCCATTGGTTCAATCGCGCGTATGTAGCCTTCCCGGAGACTTCCATCCAGGCGTGCCATCACCACACTTTCAGTCCTTGCAGGCAGAGTCACGTCTTCACTCAATAAGACTCGCACGGCTGCCTTCTCTGACGAATGAAAAGGAATTTCTTCATTGTCGATCTTCAGGACATCGTTCTTCATATCCAAATGGAACCCATACTTCTTTATCACGTCCATTCCCAGGATAACTTCTTCCGTGATGTCGGCTACTAGTACTTGATGGTCGAGTACTCCATTTCCCAAACCAATGGTTACTTTGACTTGTCCGTGAGTAGGTATTTCGTCGCCCGTCGCTGTTCGAAGTCGTACTGTTACTGGTAATTTCTTCTCGTTTTCCAATAAGATGTCAAGACGAATGATGGTCTTCGTCGCTCCCGTGTCAACCAGTAACTGGACGCTTCTCCCATTGATCTTTCCATCGAGATAAATGCTATGCAATTGCTCTCTAGGCGATGCCATTTGGATTGTAACTTCCGGAGTTTGACTAGATGAGATTACTTTTTGTTTCTTTCGCTCGCCTCGTTCCAAATTTTCGAGAGCTCTTCTAGTCCTTTTCTTAGGTTTGGTACGATGCCGTCGTACATGGCCTATTTCATCGCAGTTCAAAGCTGTCACTCCTCTTTCCCGAAGTATTCGTCGCGCTATCTCTTCGATGCTTTCCAGTGTCTGCGCGGGTACTTCTGTAGCACAGCAGAGTCTATGACCATCTCGTTGCGATGCTTGTTTTGCTGCTTCAAACTCCAAAGCATGCACCAAAGCGTCATCCAATGTCTTGGGTCGAGCTAACCGGAGAGTCTGCTGTGTTTCGCTGTCTCGAAGGCCGTCTACAAAGGTTTGAATAGCCAATTGCTCCAAGAAGGTATCTGGCGCTGTAGGATACGCAAGCCGTGTTAGTCTGGCGATGTCAGCCTCAAACTCTTGAAGACTTTCGGCAGCTTTTTGAACCCGACTTTTAATTTGAGCTTGATAGACTTGTTGAAGATGAGCATCCCCATATCTCATTTCTAGTCGTGATATTAAGAGTTCGTAATTTTCTTGCAGGTGGTCCGGAACAGTTTGTAAAATTCCAAGCGCTTCTCCACGTAAGGACACTATTAAAGACGTCGCTTTCTGCTTGTTGCTCCAACCATTAGCTGTAGCTGCGGCTTCAAACTGCTTGTGGTAGGTTGACCATGGAACTTTACCATCAAAATTCGGTGGTACAACTTTGAACTTGTGGGTGGTTTCTTCTCGATGGTCCATTATTAAATCTTCACTCGTTACGCTTCCTTCACCGTGACAATTCATTTGGTTCATTCTCTCTTGTAACGAAACCGATTGTGATGTCCGTATTTGTATTAGAATTGTGTAGAAATCCCGACAAATACGCGTGGACTTCGACCTCGTCGCGTCTACAAGAGTTCGTGATCGCGCAGACGAAGAATCCCCACCGATGTCCACCGAAGCGTGACCACCAACCGTATAAAAGAGCATGCATCACCGGGAAAAAGAATCTATTTTTACCAGTTCTCCTCGTGTTTACCTGGAAAAATAACCGTCCTGAACCGTCCGAAAAATATTAACAACCTGCACCGTACCTGACCATTCTTCTGATTCACGATTATCTATTTTTACCAGTTCTCCTCGTGTTTACCTGGAAATATAACCGTCCTGAACCGTCCGAAAAATATTAACAACCTGCACCGTACCTGACAATTCTCCTGATTCACGATTTACCATTTGCACCCGATTAGTTCATTCATTTTGTACCGCAATCATATTCGTTACATTTTGTATCATCATCATCATCGTTCATTCATTCCGTACCTCGTCCTGTCACTTGTTCCAAGTGTATTCATCGCCAGCACCTGTATTTGTAAGTAACCACCATTTTATACCAGTATTGATCGATTTTATTTTATTTTACCTGAATGATCCTTTTTTAATTTAGTTATTTCCTATACATCCCTGTTGTAAATAATTTCTCTGATCTACAAGTTCTTGCTGGGGCTAGTGTGGACCGCGGCTAACTGCCGATAGTTACACTAGCCAACGCAATCTCCGTATTGGGTCGTTTGACCTCTAAAAGCCTCCGAGAATAGAATTACTTGTTGGTGGACACCGGCTAACCGCCGATAGTTACCGGAGTAATCATTACACCGAAACCTCGTTACATAAAAAGGAATTTAGCTTTTACCGTACTTCCACGTAGCATTCATGCATTACCGTTAAATCTTGAAATCTAGTATTCATTACCGAAACAACATTCTCGATCCCTACATCTTCCCTTAAAGTTAGTTGCCATCCCTGTACCTTGTCACCTCTAAAAACCCCATTCGTTCATTGTCATTTCACAATTCGTACGTACCCTGTAGTAACCTTCGTACAAGCCGCAATCTCCTAGTAATTTCCATTTAAGATCCTGTTTATACCGCACCAACGATCATTGTACACCCTTCACATTTGTGTTTGTGTTGTAACATTCCCGTTCATTCCCTATTGGAACTTATCCTAGTAAGTTTCCACACCACCTGTTGTAGTTAAAGCGCCTGACCGACTTTACCTGAAAAATCCGTTTAACCGTTATTTTACCGATTGTAGAATACATCAACTCACTTGTGTATATCCTACTAACACCTCGATTAATTACAGAGCACCGTATTTTAATTAATTACTTGCAGCAAAGTTTGCAGCTGGAAATTCACGCCGCCATTTTCGTACAAGCGCAGTTTAAACTAATCCACCTTTAACCTTGCAGTGTGCGAAATAAACTACCAGTGGCGTCACATTGGGGCCGTCGCTCGAAGGCGAAGAACAACACGCCAGGAAATCATTTATTTAAAGAGTTTTTTGTAATTATTACAATATATTTAAGTTTATATTATTGTGTTTATTTATCTCAACGTATCTACCGCAAGCTACCCCGGAAGAGTGTTACACTCTTCAAGCACTTTCATTCTGTCTTCTATGGTTCTTGAATTTTCTTTTAACTTCTCTTCTAGTTTGTCTTGTACTTCTTCTATTATGTCATTCATAGAATCGCAAATTTCTTCTTTTAAGTTTAACATGTCTGCTTGGGTTTCCTCTTGAACAACTTTAATTTGATTTTCTATGCTCGTTCGTATTTCTTCTTTTAAACTTCTAGAATTTTCCAACAACTTTTCTTCTATTTTTCTAGAATTTTCTTCCATTTTCTGAGAATGTTCGGAGAGTTTTTTTTCCATTTTTCTAGAATTTTCGGACAGTTTTGCTTCGATTTTCTGAGAATTTTCGCCCATTTTCCTATTATTTTCTTCCATATTCTTATTCATCGATTCGAGAATTTCAAATATTTTTGAATCCATTTTAACTGCTTGCAAACGCGTCACCGGCATAAATTTAAATATAACACGAATATAGTTTAAATACACTACTTTTTAAAATACAGTTTTTGTATAACACAAAATTTTAATAACGATCCACTTGTTAATATTAAACGGAAACGAATTTAATTAATATCGCGATAACGCACTAAAGTTTAATAAACACTATATTAACGAATTTAACTATGATTACACTTTATAAATAAACACGCGTATCTCGAATTTAAGAGTTATTTTCACAATCAATGTTTTTATTATGAAGCGATATTAGATTACTTAATGGTATTTACACTATTACACGATTTCCACGGGTTTAAAACCGAACACCTGATACCAATTTGTAACGAATTTATTACTTAAAAACTAATTTATTTAAACGATTAAAACTACGTTTACTTATTATAGAAATATGTATACTTTTAAATTGACCGAACTACTAAAATCTAATAATAAAAACACTTACACTATAATTTATGTATAACCGTTGTATAACACTTAAGATAAGATTAGATAACGTCCTCGGATTTGTTTACACTATAAGTCACGTTCACTCGATTCGGTGTACACTGTTATTTATTTAAAACGCCGCGCGTGCTAACGATACGTATTTATTTCAACTTGATAATCTCCTTAATACTGCATGCTTTCACATTCCAGCAATAACTGACCTACGATTTCCATCTTCGGCTTTTATAGACATCGGCGAATTCTTCTCGATCGTTCCTCACTTTTCGCTATATCTTCTAGAAACTAGATAACAGTTCTAGAAGGCTTTTGCATTTGCAAGTAATTTCTCGGACGTTTCAATATAAACCTTGAAGAAACTAAAACAATTTCTAAAACAAAGAACTGGAAATCAAGAAAGATTGGAGAAGCTATTGAAATTATTAAACATACTTACAATTTCAATAGAGACAGTGGTTACAAACTATCTGACAACTGGTTACCTGTTATTTTCTAATCTTAATTTGTCCACCATTTACACTTAAGCTACATCTAGAGTTTGTATTGTGGTTTAGACCTTCGAGCAAATGCTGTAGCTAAATTAACTTGCGCCTATTATCTAGTTTTCTTACGAGTTATTGTTTTTAGTTACCTTACTTTTATAATTGTCAAATTAGTTTAATTTTGCCTGACGAAGAACTTAGCTCAAGTTCGAAAGTTTGCATTTAAATTGTACAAAATATATACACCAATTACCCTAAAAAAAATTTAATACCTTTTGTATAGTGTATTCGATTTGTATACTTTTATATTTCTTGTATTATTGTCATCTGAATAAATATTTCTTTGTTTTCACTTAACTTTTTAGTGTAACAATACCAAACAAGTATAATTTTCATGGGCGCCATAAAAATTTTTGCGCACATGCGTCATTAAGTATCGACGCGACAATGGACCTATGTGAATACGTTTGAAGTTTTCTAAATCTTTTAATTTGTAATTATGTCGCTCTGTTATCTGTTTTTGTTATATTTATTCTTGATGAACTTTGCAATTTAGTCAGAAGTTGTTGTTTTTCTTTGTCGTTACTAATAATTAAAAGAAACTGCCAAATTTTCTCCTGAAAAAGAAACATCCACGAAGATAATAATAATAAATAAAAAAAGTGAGAAATGATAAATTTTGTTTTTTTCGTAGAGTCGTCTAATTGTCATAAAGCTTTATGTAAACATTCGAAAAAACAAGCAAAAACAACACCGACGCAAAAACAACAATTATTTTTTATAACCCGCCTCGTTCTGTTAAAAATAAATCGCCAATTATTGTTCTTTCCACGTGGCGTTTTCCTTTTACTTTTCACTCTTTTATATTTAGACAACAATCGTAAAGTTTAAACAATGCCGGATTTCGATAATTTATTTTCAGTTAATTATTTAACATCGAACGCCCGAAGCGACATACGGTCAGAAAGGGGTAGTTTACGAAACGCGTCTTGTTCTGACACAACCTTAAAAATAATACCGTCTCCCCGGGGCGTTTTAAAAATAATTCAAAATTATAAATTAAATTTAAACTATGGATAGAAGCGAATGTTAATTATTTTGAGTAGTAGAAGGCGAACTGCTTTTAGACATTTTCGTACCGAAGTGAAGGAAGTGAAATAAAAGCTATATAAATTGAGATAAATTAGCTTTCAAAAATATATAATTGTTTTTGCTTGTTTGTTGCCAATTAAATTACCAAGAAAAAACGGTTGATTAGCGTATTATTTTTAGTAAGGGAACAATTTGATTTTGAAATTGTTTGATTTTTATGTGATTATATAAACGATACGAACTTTCTTTAACTCTGTAATGCGTGTTAGAATAGCACACTTTCTTACAATTTCTTTAAAAATTTCATACAATATAAATTTAATAGTTCGTTCTATCTTTCAGTATTGTTACAAACTTAAGATTTCATTTATTTGAGCTAAAACTAAAACATAACACAACAATCTAAAAAAATTATAACTAACTAATTAATAAAAACAACTACTTACTAAATAAAGGTATACTGTTATGTGCAAAAATATATTATGGAAGAATTTTTTACTTAAACAACATAAAGAAGGTTTTGCTTGGTGCTCTGTGAAGAAAAATGTAGGTTAAACTAATAATAAAAATTCTTAAATATTTTTAAATCTCAAAAACGTAAATGAAAATCAAAAATTGGTAAAAACGCCAAACAAAGAGACAACCAGAAAGTCTGCTGTCCAGGATAATACACTAAAAATTGAACTTTTATACTTTAGAATATTTTGGTGTAGTTTTTATACTGTAGGAATTTTGTCCTATGGTATGTCATTTTACATACCGAAAACTAATAAAGTCACTTCCACTTTGTACGTTAAGAAAATCGCACGTATGCGTTAGTGTCAAACCCGTGAGTTTCTATATTATTAATCATCTTAAATTATCCAACAACGAGTTGTAGACGCTTTTGCAAGTATTTTACCTGAAATGTTAGGAAGAGTGAAAAGGTTTTTTCAGCGGAGAATTAATTTGTGTCTAAATAAAAATGGAAATCTTTTTGAACATTTAGTTTAGTATCGTCTCTCGTTTGTTTAATAATGTTGTTATATTTTATAGTGTATAGTCACATTGACTCTTACATTTTGACAGTTGTTTTGTCTCAGCTTGGCCTACTTTGGTACATAGAAATGTTTAGTTTTGTACAAAATTTTGTGTAATTATGTAAATGTGTTAAATATCTCCAAAATTATTAACTTTATGTATAAGGAATGGTTATATCAATCAAAAGGTAATTTAAAAACAAATTTAATTATGTGAAAGATACACAATGTTTCAGTGAAAATGAAAAAGTTATTAACGTTTGAAGTTTGCAAAATTTATGCTAATTTTTATCAAGTAATATGTTAAAAATATGACAAAGTTTGACACGAAATCATTAAAATAATGTTTAAAGATTTCAAAAATCTAAACCGCATACCAATAGAGCTAAAAACAAAGAAGTTATAGACTATTTTTGTTGAAGATACAACTGTCAAATGTTTACGAAAAAAATTAATTAGTCAAAAACTATTAAGTTTAGGTATAAGGAATGATATAGAGATTTTATTAGGACCCTTGAACAAAAGTGTAACGACATCAGTGGTTGTGATCGCCAAGCTACCCCTCTCTCCTCCTCCGCTACACACTGCGCATATGTGGGAAGACTGTAGTAGGTTAAATAAAATCCAAAATTTAAGTCATTTAAACGAATACACAGATATAACAGGTTTAAATTCCAACACATATAAACACTCGCACAAATATTTTTATATTAAACAGAAAAAGAGTTAGTTAACTGACGGACTGTCAGTGGGTACTGAAGTTCTAGTTACGGAAGCAACCCAGCTAGTAGTTAAATTGTAGGGACAAACAAACAAGAGTCAAAAATCCACATATATAATAAACACACAATAATATATCAAACGAAAATTATAAACATGTAAGGTTCAATCAGGAAGCAACCTACCGCGACTTTAATAGATAAAATAGACAATTGTCCATAAAATGGATATAAGATGCATTATTACACATAAAATACAATCAAGGTCTAATCAGAAAGCAACCTGCAATCTTGCCTCTCACGGTAAATAAAATATTGGATTACACTTTGTAAGGCAATGCGTACACTGTTATCGAGTTCATTAGAATTACCATCAATAGGTTAAAGGTCACTTAAAGTGAATTTCATATATAATCCTAGGTTTGAATTCTGCCTACGACGATTTTTTTTATAAAAAAATATTTTACTTTAAAGAGAAAGCAAGATACGTTAAAAAATAACAATTTTTCTTTATATTTTTTTGACTTGTTTACACCGCGTGTCCCGGAAATTTTGAAGCATACAGATTAACATAAGGAATTTGAAAATTTCGATTTATATGTCCCCAAAGTGTTTTTAAAATATTTCTAGTATTAAAACATATGACAAAGTTTTGCATAATAATTTTCAAAATTTAATAACAAATATCAAAATTATTTTAAAAAATGTATCACGTGGTAAAAACCTTAGTTTAAAATACGGATGTAAAGAACATATAAGTAGGTCACTTTGGTGTAGTGACATCAATCGGTAATATCGCCGCGACGTACGAAGGTTCAAATCTCAATGCGGTTTATGTTTTTTTTTTAATTATATTATTATTTTAGATTAACGACGATTAATTTTTATCAGTAACATAATTAAACGTGTTAATTGTATTTATTAAACTCATAACGGATTTATTATGAGTTGATGGGTTTGATAAAGAAACCGGAAATGGGTGTATCCGCTATTTTTAACAGTTTTTCTTATATAATTTTCTACGTATGTAAATTATTCGAATTATTTTTAGTTTCTTATACAGATAATTTTTCTTAACAATTTATTCAATTAAATTTTCGAACTTTCGAATCTTGTCTGTGACCATTTTTTTTACTGATTTACTAAGAGGGTAAGTAATATTGAAGCGCACAAATATAAGGGTTAGTCGATATGATAATGAAATCAAGCAGAAAAATTTTAAAAAAATTATAACATGCTAGGAAATTAATACAAACGTGTACATATTACTTCAAATGGCTTTATGACAACATAAATGTAGACATTCTTTTATCATTCCTTATAGGAAAGTCTTGTGGTGGCCACACCAGTTTTTTTGAGGTTATATTGTTATAAAATTTTTTGAGTGATATGTATACGTTTATATTGACTTCATAGCATGCTATAAATTTTTGAAAATTTTCTCCTCGATTTCATTAAGATATAACCGAAATATGGCAGATTGTGCTTATGTTGTCATATCGACTAACTCTTATATTTATGCGCCTCGATATTGCTTGCCCCTTTAGTAAATCAGTAAAAAAAATTGTCGCAGCAGGATTCGAACTTATATTATATGTGAATTTATTTTAAATTATAATTTAAATATCTAATAAACTGTTAATGTGTTTTTTATTTGAATAAATTGTTAAGAAGATTTATTTATCTCTATAAGAAACTGTAAAAATAATTCGAATAATTTACATACATACAAAATTTTATAAGATAAACTGTTAAAAATGGCGCTTACTTCCGTTTTTTTATTAGGCTCATCTAACAGAACCGAGAGAATATGAAAACCCAGCTCCATACCAAATTTCAAGTTACTAGGACTCTTGGTTCGAGAGATATTGTGGGTACATCCAAACATAATTTAAATAAGTTGCAGCACTCTGTATATAAACAAGTCAAAAGAATATAGAGAAAAATATTTTTTAACGTATCTTACTTTCCCTTCAAGATATAGATTTTTTTCTAAAAAAATCATCGCAGACTGGATTCGAACCTATGTTATATATGGAATTCACTTTAAATTATGAATCAAATATTTAATAAACTGTTAATGTTAGAAAACATTTTTATTTAAATAAATTGTTAGCAAGAATTAACTCTATAAGAAACTGTAAAAATAATTCAAATAATTTACATACCTACAAAATTATATAAGAGAAACTGTTAAAAATGGCGAGAAAGAAAGTAAAAAGTGTAAAGATAAAATTTTTTATCGGAAAGATTATCAGCGTCGGTAATGAAAAAATCTTTGTCTCATTTTTGCTACGAAATAATAAAATACAGAATGGATTTAGATTTCTTGATATTGAGGATGCCAGTAAAATTAAACTTTCTCAAATACATCAGAAATTGCCCAAGCTCACTACGTTACGCAGAGAGGGGTTCCAATTTAATATTAATACGAACCTGAAGTCTTATGTGCCTACAACTTCGTTTCAGTAATGAGCTTTGTTCAATGTATAGTAAAACTGTCTTTAGGTACTTTGTTTAGGTTATTTGTTGCAATAACTGTTTATTTGTTAATTTTTTTTAGGATACTTATTATAGTTTAATGTGCCTGAATACTTACCTACTATTTATTCCTTTTGTAAGCATTTTGAAATAAAAATTAAAAAAAGCTATGATCTGTTTTATGTTTAAAGTGTGGTCGTTCTATTCATCTCATATAAGAGTATAATCGATGTTTCTTATCAAATAACACGTCTACTTCAAATTACCCCAAAACAGTTTATTAGATATTTGATTTATAACTTAAAGTGAATTTATATATAATCCTAGGTTTGAATTCTGCCTACGACGATTTTTTTTATAAAAAAATATTTTACCTTAAAGAGAAAGCAAGATACGATACCATTTTTGTTTATATTTTTTTGACTTGTTTATACCGTGAGTCTTGGAAATTTCGAAGCATACAGATTAACATAAGGAATTTGAAAATTTCGATTTATATGTCCCCAAAGTGTTTTTAAAATATTTCTAGTATTACAACATATGACAAAGTTTTGCATAATAATTTTTAAAATTTAATAACAAATATCAAAATTATTTTAAAAAATGTATCGCGTGGTAAAAACCTTAGTTTAAAATACGGATGTAAAGAACATATAAGTAGGTCACTTTGGTGTAGTGACATCAATCGGTAATATCGCCGCGACGTACGAAGGTTCAAATCCCGATGCGGTTTATGCTTTTTTAAAATTATATTATTATTTTAGATTAACGACGATTAATTTTTATCAGTAACATAATTAAACGTGTTAATTGTTTTTATTAAACTCATAACGGATTTATTATGAGTTGATGAGTTTGACAAAGAAACCGGAAGTGGGTGTATCCGCTATTTTTAACAGTTTTTCTTATATAATTTTCTACGTATGTAAATTATTCGAATTATTTTTAGTTTCTTATACAGATAATTTTTCTTAACAATTTATTCAAATAACAAAATTTCTAACGTTAACAGTTTATTAAATATTTAATTTGTAATTTAATATAAATTCACAAATATAATATACTTTCGAATCCTGCCTGCGACGATTTTTTTTACTGATTTACTAAAAGGATAAGTAATATTGAAGCGCACAAATATAAGGGTTAGTCGATATGATTTTAATGAAATCAAGGAGAAACGTTTAAAAAAAATTATAACATGCTAGGAAATCAATACAAACGTGTACGTATTACTTCAAAATTGTTTTATGACAACATAACCTTTAAAAAAATGTAGACATTTCTCCATCATTCCTTTTAAGAAAGTCTTGTGGTGACCACACCACTTTTTTTAAGGTTATGTTGTCAGAAAACTTTTTGAGTGATATGTATACGTTTATATTTACTTCCTAGCATGCTATAAATTTTTGAAATTTATCTCCTCGATTTCTTTAAGATGTAACCGAAATATGGCAGATTGAGCTTATGTTGTCATATCGACTAACCCTTATATTTATGCGCCTTGATATTGCTTGCCTCTTTAGTAAATCAGTAAAAAAAAATTCCGCAGGCAGGATTTGATCCTATATTATATTTGTGAATTCATTTTAAATTATAATTTAAATATCTAATAAACTGTTAATGTGTTTTTTATTTGAATTAATTGTTAAGAAGATTTATTTATCTCTATAAGAAACTGTAAAAATATTCGAATAATTTACATACGTACAAAATTTTATCAGATAAACTGTTAAAAATGGCGGATACGCTTACTTCCGTATTTTTATTAGGCTCATCTAATAGAACCGAGAGAATATGAAAAACTCTTGGTTCGAGAGATATTGTGGGTACATCCAAACATAATTTAAATAAGTTGCAGCACTCTGTATATAAACAAGTCATAAGAATATAGATAAAAATTGTTATTTTTTAACGTATCTTACTCTCCCTTTAAGATACAGAATTTTTTTCTAAAAAAATCGTCGCAGACTGGATTCGAACCTAGATTATATATCGTATTCACTTTAAATTATGAATCAAATATTTAATAAACTGTTAATGTTAGAAAACATTTTTATTTAAATAAATTGTTAGGAAAAATTAACTCTATAAGAAACTGTAAAAATAATTCAAATAAGTTACATACGTACAAAATTATATAAGAAAACTTTTAAAAATGGCGAGAAAGAAAGTAAAAAGTGTCAAAATAAAATTTTTTATCGGAAAGGTTATCACCGTCAGTAATAAAAAAATCCTTGTCTCATTTTTGCTACGAAATAATAAAATACAGAATGGATTTAGATTTCCTGATATTGAGGATGCCAGTAAAATTAAACTTTCTCAAAAACATCAGAAATTGCCCAAGCTCACTAGGTTCGCAGAGAGGGATTCCAATTTAATATCAATACGGACCTAAAGTCTTATGTGTCTTGTTTAGGTTTATTTGTTGCAATAACTGTTTATTTGTTAATTTTTTTAGGATACTTATTCTAGTTTAAAGTGCCTGAATACTTACCTACACTTTGTTCCTTTTGTAAGCATTTTGAAATAAAAATTTTAAAAAGTCTTGATTTGTTTTATGTTTAAAGTATGGTGGTTCTATTCATCTGATATAAGAGTATAATCGATAACACGTCTATTTACCCCAAATTACCCCAAAACAGTTTATTAGATATTTGATTTATAACTTAAAGTGAATTTCATATATAATCCTAGGTTTGAATTCTGCCTACGACGATTTTTTTTATAAAAAAATATTTTACCTTAAAGAGAAAGCAAGATACGTTAAGAAATAACAATTTTTCTTTATATTTTTTTGACTTGTTTATACCGTGAGTCTCGGAAATTTTGAAGAATACAGATTAACATAAGGAATTTGAAAATTTCGATTTATATGTCCCCAAAGTGTTTTTAAAATATTTCCAGTATTAGAACATATGACAAAGTTTTGCATAATAATTTTCAAAATTTAATAACAAATATCAAAATTATTTTAAAAAATGTATCGCGTGGTAAAAACCTTAGTTTAAAATACGGATGTAAAGAACATATAAGTAGGTCACTTTGGTGTAGTGACATCAATCGGTAATATCGCCGCGACGTACGAAGGTTCAAATCCCAATGCGGTTTATGTTTTTTTAAAATTATATTATTATTTTAGATTAACGACGATTAATTTTTATCAGTAACATAATTAAACGTGTTAATTGTTTTTATTAAACTCATAACGGGTTTATTATGGGTTCATGGGTTTGACAAAGAAACCGGAAGTGGGTGTATCCGCTATTTTTAACAGTTTTTCTTATATAATTTTCTACGTATGTAAATTATTCGAATTATTTTTAGTTTCTTATACAGATAATTTTTCTTAACAATTTATTCAAATAAAAAAATTTGTAACGTTAACAATTTATTAAATATTTAATTTGTAATTTAATATGAATTCACAAATATAATATACTTTCGAATCCTGCCTGCGACGATTTTTTTTACTGATTCACTAAAAGGATAAGTAATATTGAAGCGCACAAATATAAGGGTTAGTCAATATGATTTTAATGAAATCAAGGAGGAACATTTAAAAGAAATTATAACATGCTAGGAAATCAATACAAACGTGTACGTATTACTTCAAAATTGTTTTATGACAACATAACCTTTAAAAAAATGTAGACATTTCTTCATCATTCCTTATAAGAAAGTCTTGTGGTGACCACAACACTTTTTTTTTTAAGGTTACGTTGTCAGAAACCTTTTTGAGTGACATGTATACGTTTATATTTACTTCCTAACATGCTATAAATTTTTGAAATTTTTCTCCTCGATTTCATTAAGATATAACCGAAATATGGCAGATTGAGCTTATGTTGTCATATCGACTAACCCTTATATTTATGCGCCTTGATATTGCTTGTCCTTTTAGTAAATCAGTAAAAGAAATTGCCGCAGGCAAGATTCGAACTTATATTATATTTGTGAATTCATTTTAAATTATAATTTAAATATCCAATAAACTGTTAATGTGTTTTTTATATGAATAAATTGTTAAGAAAATTTATTTATCTCTATAAGAAACTGTAAAAATAATTCGAATAATTTACATACGTACAAAATTTTATCAGATAAACTGTTAAAAATGGCGGATACGCTTACTTCCGTTTTTTTATTAGGTTCATCTAATAGAACCGAAAGAATATGAAAAGCCAGCTTCATACCAAATTTCAAGTTACTAGGACTTTTGGTTCGAGAGATATCGTGGGTACATCCAAACATAATTTAAATAAGTTGCAGCACTCTGTATATAAACAAGTCAAAAGAATATAGAGAAAAATTGTTATTTTTTAACGTATCTTACTTTCCCTTCAAGATATAGATTTTTCTCTAAAAAAAATCGTCGCAGACTGGATTCACTTTAAATTATGAATCAAATATTTAATAAACTGTTAATGTTAGAAAACATTTTTATTTAAATAAATTGTTAGGAAGAATTAACTCTATCAGAAACTGTAAAAATAATTCAAATAATTTACATACGTACAAAATTATATAAGAAAAACTGTATAAAATGGCGAGAAAGAAAGTAAAAAATGTCAAGATAATTTTTTTTATCGGAAAGATTATCAGCGTCAGTAATGAAAAAATCTTTGTCTCATTTTTGCTACGAAATAATAAAATACAGAATGGATTTAGATTTCTTGATATTGAGGATGCCAGTAAAATTAAACTTTCTCAAATACATCAAAAATTGCCCAAGCTTACTACGTTACGCAGAGAGGGATTCCAATTTAATATGAATACGGACCTGAAGTTTTATGTGCCCACAACTTCGTTTCAGTAATGAGCTTTGTTCAATGTATAGTAAAACTGTCTTTAAGTACCTTGTTTAGGTTTATTTGTTGCAATAACTGTTTATTTGTTAATTTTTTTAGGATACTTATTCTAGTTTAATGTGCCTGAATACTTATCAACAATTTGTTCCTTTTGTAAGCATTTTAAAATAAAAATTTAAAAAAGTCTTGATCTGTTTTATGTTTAAAGTATGGTGGTTCTATTCATCTCATATAAGAGTATAATCGATGCTTCCTATCAAATAACACGTCTACTTCAAATTACCCCAAAACAGTTTATTAGATATTTGATTTATAGCTTAAAGTGAATTTCATATATAATCCTAGGTTTGAATTCTGCCTACGACGATTTTTTTTATAAAAAAATATTTTACCTTAAAGAGAAAGCAAGATACGTTAAAAAATAACAATTTTTGTTTATATTTTTTTGACTTGTTTATACCGTGAGTCTCGGAAATTTTGAAGCATACAGATTAACATAAGGAATTTGAAAATTTTGATTTATATGTCCCCAAAGTGTTTTTAAAATATTTCTAGTATTAGAACATATAAAGTTTTGCATAATAATTTTCAAAGTTTAATAACAAATATGTATCAAAATTATTTTAAAAAATGTATTGCGTGGTAAGAACCTTAGTTTAAAATACGGATGTAAAGAACATATAAGTAGGTTACTTTGGTGTAGTGACATCAATCGGTAATATCGCCGCGACGTACGAAGGTTCAAATCCCAATGCGGTTTATGTTTTTTTAAAATTATATTATTATTTTAGATTAACGACGATTAATTTTTATCAGTAACACAATTAAACGTGTTAATTGTTTTTATTAAACTCATAACGGATTTATTATGGGTTGATGGGTTTGATAAAGAAACCGGAAATGGGTGTATCCGCTATTTTTAACAGTTTTTCTTATATAATTTTGTTTGTATGTAAACTATCCGAATTATTTTTACAGTTTCTTATACAGATAATTTTTCTTAACAATTTATTCAATTAAATTTTCGAAGTTTCGAATCTTGTCTGTGACGATTTTTTTTACTGATTTACTAAGAGGGTAAGTAATATTGAGGCGCACAAATATAAGGGTTAGTCGATATGATAATGAAATCAAGCAGAAAAATTTAAAAAAAATTATAACATGCTAGGAAATTAATACAAACGTGTACATATTACTTCAAAATGGCTTTATGACAACATAACCTTAAAAAAAATGTCGACATTCTTTCATCATTCCTTATAGGAAAGTCTTGTGGTGGCCACACCAGTTTTTTTAAGGTTATATTGTTATAAAACTTTTTGAGTGATATGTATACGTTTATATTGACTTCATAGCATGCTATAAATTTTTGAAAATTTTTTCCTCGATTTCATTAAGATATAACCGAAATATGGCAGATTGTGCTTATGTTGTCATATCGACTAACCCTTATATTTATGCGCCTCGATATTGCTTGCCCCTTTAGTAAATCAGTAAAAAAAAATTGTCGCAGCATGATTCGAACTTATATTATATGTGAATTTATTTTAAATTATAATTTAAATATCTAATAAACTGTTAATGTGTTTTTTATTTGGATAAATTGTTTAGAAGATTTATTTATCTCTATAAGAAACTGTAAAAATAATTCGAATAATTTACATACGTACAAAATTTTATCAGATAAACTGTTAAAAATGGCGGATACGCTTACTTCCGTTTTTTATCAGGCCCATCTAACAGAAATAAGAGAATATGAAAAGCCAGCTCCATACCAAATTTCAAGTTACTAGGACTCTTGGTTCGAGAGATGTTGTGGGTACATCCAAACATAATTTAAATAAGTTGCAGCACTCTGTATATAAACAAGTCAAAAGAATATAGAGAAAATTTGTTATTTTTTAACGTATCTTGTTTTCCCTTTAAGGTATAGATTTTTTTCTAAAAAAAATTGTCGCAGACTGGATTCAAACCTAGATTATATATAGTATTCACTTTAAATTATGAATCAAATATTTAATAAACTGTTAATGTTAGAAAACATTTTTATTTAAATAAATTGTTAGGAAGAATTAACTCTATAAGAAACTGTAAAAATAATTCAAATAATTTACATACGTACAAAATTATATAAGAAAAACTGTTAAAAATGGCGAAAAAGAAAGTAAAAAGTGTAAAGATAAAATTTTTTATCAGAAAGGTTATCAGCGTCAGTAATGAAAAAATCTTTTTCTCATTTTTGCTACGAAATAATAAAATACAGAATGGATTTAGATTTCTTGATATCGAGGAAGCCAGTAAAATTAAACTTTCTCAAATACATCAGAAATGGCCCAAGTTCACTACGTTACGCAGAGAGAGATTCCAATTTAATATTAATACGGACCTGAAGTCTTATGTGCCTACAACTTCGTTTCAGTAATGAGCTTTGTTCAATGTATAGTCAAACTGTCTTTAGGTACTTTGTTTAGGTTTATTTGTTGCAATAACTGTTTATTTGTTAATTTTTTTATGATACTGTTTGTTCCTTTTGTAAGCATTTTGTAATAAAAATTTAAAAAAGTCTTGATCTGTTTTATGTTTAAAGTATGGTGGTTCTATTCATCTCATATAAGAGTATAATCGATGTTTCCTATCAAATAACACGTCTACTTCAAATTACCCCAAAACAGTTTATTAGATATTTGATTTATAACTTAAAGTGAATTTCATATATAATCCTAGGTTTGAATTCTGCCTACGACGATTTTTTTTATAAAAAAATATTTTACCTTAAAGAGAAAGCAAGATACGTTAAAAAATAACAATTTTTGTTTATATTTTTTTGACTTGTTTATACCGTGATTCTCGGAAATTTTGAAGCATACAGATTAACATAAGGAATTTGAGAATTTCGATTTATATGTCCCCAAAGTGTTTTTAAAATATTTCTAGTATTACAACATATGACAAAGTTTTGCATATTAATTTTGAAAATTTAATAACAAATATCAAAATTATTTTAAAAAATGTATCGCGTGGAAAAAACCTTAGTTTAAAATATGGATGTAAAGAACCGCCGCGACGTACGAAGGTTCAAATCCCAATGCGGTTTATGTTTTTTTTAAAATTATATTATTATTTTAGATTAACGACGATTAATTTTTATCAGTAACATAATTGAACGTGTTAATTGTTTTTATTAAACTCATAACGGATTTATTATGAGTTGATGGGTTTGACAAAGAAACCGGAAGTGGGTGTATCCGGTATTTTTAACAGTTTTTCTTATATAATTTTCTACGTATGTAAATTATTCGAATTATTTTTAGTTTCTTATACAGATAATTTTTCTTAACAATTTATTCAAATAAAAAAATTTCTAACGTTAACAGTTTATTAAATATTTAATTTGTATTTTAATATGAATTCACAAATATAATATACTTTCGAATCCTGCCTGCGACGATTTTTTTTACTGATTTACTAAAAGGATAAGTAATATTGAAGCGCACAAATATAAGGGTTAGTCGATATGATTTTAATGAAATCAAGGAGAAACATTTAAAAAAAATTATAACATGCTAGGAAATCAATACAAACGTGTACGCATTACTTCAAAATTGTTTTATTACAACATAACCTTTAAAAAAATGTAGACATTTCTTCATCATTCCTTTTAAGAAAGTCTTGTGGTGACCACACCACTTTTTTTTAAGGTTAAGTTGTCAGAAAACTTTTTGAGTGATATGTATACGTTTATATTTACTTCCTAGCATGCTATAAATTTTTGAAATTTATCTCCTCGATTTCTTTAAGATATAACCGAAATATGGCAGATTGAGCTTATGTTGTCATATCGACTAACCCTTATATTTATGCGCCTTGATATTGCTTGCCCCTTTAGTAAATCAGTAAAAAAAAATTCCGCAGGCAGGATTTGATCCTATATTATATTTGTGAATTCATTTTAAATTATAATTTAAATATCTAATAAACTGTTAATGTGTTTTTTATTTGAATTAATTGTTAAGAAAATTTATTTATATCTATAAGAAACTGTAAAAATAATTCGAATAATTTACATACGTACAAAATTTTATCAGATAAACTGTTAAAAATGGTGGATACGCTTACTTCCGTTTTTTTATTAGACTCATCTAATAGAACCGAGAGAATATGAAAAGCCAGCTCCATACCAAATTTCAAGTTACTAGGACTCTTGGTTCGAGAGATATCGTGGGTACATCCAAACATAATTTAAATAAGTTGCAGCACTCTGTATATAAACAAGTCAAAAGAATATAGATAAAAATAGTTATTTTTTAACGGATCTTACTTTCCCTTCAAGATATAGAATTTTTTTCTAAAAAAATCGTCGCAGACTGGATTCGAACCTATGTTATATATGAAATTCACTTCAAATTATGAATCAAATATTTAATAAACTGTTAATGTTAGAAAACATTTTTATTTAAATAAATTGTTAGGAAGAATTAACTCTATAAGAAACTGTAAAAATAATTCAAATAATGTACATACGTACAAAATTATATAAGAAAAACTGTTAAAAATGGCGAGAAAGAAAGTAAAAAGTGTCAAGATAAAATTTTTTATCGGAAAGATTACCAGCGTCAGTAATGAAAAAATCCTTGTCTCATTTTTGCTACAAAATAATAAAATACAGAATAGATTTAGATTTCCTGATATCGAGGATGCCAGTAAAATTAAACTTTCTGAAATACATCAGAAATTGCCCAAGCTCACTACGTTACGCAGAGAGGGATTCCAATTTAATATTAATACGGACCTGAAGTCTTATGTGCCTACAACTTCGTTTCAGTAATGAGCTTTGTTCAATGTATAGTAAAACTGTCTTTAGGTACTTTGTTTAGGTTTATTTGTTGCAATAACTGTTTATTTGTTAAATTTTTTTAGGATACTTATTCTAGTTTAATGTGCCTGAATACTTACCAACAATTTGTTCTTTTTGTAAGCATTTTGAAATAAAAATTTTAAAAAGTCTTGATCTGTTTTATGTTTAAAGTATGGTGGTTCTATGCATCTCATATAAGAGTATAATCGATGTTTCCTATCAAATAACACGTCTACTTCAAATTACCCCAAAACAGTTTATTAGATATTTGATTTATAACTTAAAGTGAATTTCATATATAATCCTAGGTTTGAATTCTGCCTACGACGATTTTTTTTATAAAAAAATATTTTACCTTAAAGAGAAAGCAAGATACGATACCATTTTTGTTTATATTTTTTTGACTTGTTTATACCGTGAGTCTTGGAAATTTCGAAGCATACAGATTAACATAAGGAATTTGAAAATTTCGATTTATATGTCCCCAAAGTGTTTTTAAAATATTTCTAGTATTACAACATATGACAAAGTTTTGCATAATAATTTTTAAAATTTAATAACAAATATCAAAATTATTTTAAAAAATGTATCGCGTGGTAAAAACCTTAGTTTAAAATACGGATGTAAAGAACATATAAGTAGGTCACTTTGGTGTAGTGACATCAATCGGTAATATCGCCGCGACGTACGAAGGTTCAAATCCCGATGCGGTTTATGCTTTTTTAAAATTATATTATTATTTTAGATTAACGACGATTAATTTTTATCAGTAACATAATTAAACGTGTTAATTGTTTTTATTAAACTCATAACGGATTTATTATGGGTTGATGAGTTTGACAAAGAAACCGGAAGTGGGTGTATCCGCTATTTTTAACAGTTTTTCTTATATAATTTTCTACGTATGTAAATTATTCGAATTATTTTTAGAGTTTCTTATACAGATAATTTTTATTAACAATTTATTCAAATGAAAAAATTTCTAACATTAACAGTTTATTAGATATTTAATTTGTAATTTAAAATGAATTCACTTATATAATATACTTTCAAATCCTGCCTGCGACAATTTTTTTTACTGATTTACTGAAAGGGTAAGTAATATTGAGGCGCACAAATATAAGGGTTAGTCGATATGATAATGAAATCAAGCAAAAAAATTTTTAAAAATTATAACATGCTAGGAAATCAATACAAACGTGTACGCATTACTTCAAAATTGTTTTATGACAACATAACCTTTAAAAAAATGTAGACATTTCTTTATCATTCCTTTTAAGAAAGTCTTGTGGTGACTACACCACTTTTTTTTAAGGTTATGTTGTCAGAAAACTTTTTGAGTGATATGTATACGTTTATATTTACTTCCTAGCATGCTATAAATTTTTGAAATTTATCTCCTCGATTTCATTAAGATATAACCGAAATATGGCAGATTGAGCTTATGTTGCCATATCGACTAACCCTTATATTTATGCGCCTTGATATTGCTTGCCCCTTTAGTAAATCAGTAAAAAAAATTGCAGCATGCAAGATTCAAACTTATATTATAGTTGTGAATTCATTTTAAATTATAATTTAAATATCTAATAAACTGTTAATGTGTTTTTTATATGAATAAATTGTTAAGAAGATTTATTTATCTCTATAAAAAACTGTAAAAATAATTCGAATAATTTACATACGTACAAAATTTTATCAGATAAACTGTTAAAAATGGCGGATACGCTTACTTCCGTTTTTTTATTAGGCTCATCTAATAGAACCGAGAGAATATGAAAAGCCAGCTCCATACCAAATTTCAAGTTACTAGGACTCTTGGTTCGAGAGATATCGTGGGTACATCCAAACATAATTTAAATAAGTTGCAGCACTCTGTATATAAACAAGTCAAAAGAATATAAATAAAAATTGTTATTTTTTAACGTATCTTACTTTCCCTTTAATATATAGAATTCTTTTCTAAAAAAATCGTCGCAGACTGGATTCGAACCTATGTTATATATGGAATTCACTTTAAATTATGAATCAAATATTTAATAAACTGTTAATGTTAGTAAACATTTTTATTTAAATAAATTGTTAGGAAGAATTAACTCTATAAGAAACTGTAAAAATAATTCAAATAATTTACATACCTACAAAATTATATAAGAAAAACTGTAAAAAATGGCGAGAAAGAAAGTAAAAAGTGTCAAGATAAAATTTTTTATCGGAAAGATTATCAGCATCAGTAATGAAAATATCTTTGTCTCATTTTTGCTACGAAATAATAAAATACAGAATGGATTTAGATTTCCTGATATCGAGGAAGCCAGTAAAATTAAACTTTCTCAAATACATCAGAAATGGCCCAAGCTCACTACGTTACGCAGAGAGGGATTCCAATTTAATATTAATACGGACCTGAAGTCTTATGTACCTACAACTTCGTTTCAGTAATGAGCTTTGTTCAATGTATAGTAAAACTGTCTTTAGGTACTTTGTTTAGGTTTATTTGTTGCAATAACTGTTTATTTGTTAAATTTTTTTAGGATACTTATTCTAGTTTAATGTGCCTGAATACTTACCTACTATTTGTTCCTTTTGTAAGCATTTTGAAATAAAAATTTAAAAAAGTCTTGATCTGTTTTATTTTTAAAGTTTGGTGGTCCTATTCACCTCATATAAGAGTATAATTGATGTTTCCTATCAAATAACACGTCTACTTCAAATTACCCCAAAACCTGAGGTAAATGGGACCACTTTAAACAAAATAAAAAAAGATATGTAGATATGAATTTTTCCAGTTTGTTATACAAATTCTTAACACAGATGAATGTATCCGCAGACCCCTTCTCCTCAAAAAATATCAAAAAAATCTAAACGTTAATAAGTGTTAAACATCGTTTTTGTGAATTATATGTACCCTAAATCATACGCCAGATTTGTATATGGAGCGGAATTTAAAAAAACCTGAAAAAGTGAAAACCAAAAATGCAATAGCTTAAAAAAAAATGATTTAAATCTAACTCGAAAGAAAAAAGTCAAAAATTTAATCTATCATTAAGCGAAGACTTAAATTAGTGCCAAAAAAGATTGCTAATGAATTGAAACCGAATGATTCGTCCGCTGAAAAATCAATTACGTATATTGAAATACGTACCTGCAATTGTAGGCATAAATGCTATAACTGGAGTGAAATTGTAATGTCTGGAGAACTTCAAGTATTACAAACTTGAAAGGTTATGAATCTTATGCCATAAACTGAACGAATTGGAAAGACTAGAAAATTTCATGCAAAACCTTCTGATCGATAAGACTAAGCTAATGTATTTATCTGATTGAGATTTAGGCTTTGTCATGTGTAAGATAAATCGGAGAGTTTTACAGATTACAATGATAGACAATCATAAGAATTAGTAGATTAGCTTGTATCACCAGAAAGAAAACGAATTTAGATTACGTTAAGAGATTAAACTTTGTATCTTTAAGTAATTATTTCCAAAGATGATTTGAATTATTTTACGTTTAGTTAATGCAAGTTACATAATCACAATAATAATTTTACTTGTTATCGCCAGAATTTCACGTTTCTAAATCCGTCCCTGTATAATTTCACAAAAAAAAATCTTATTTACGTAATATAAAATTATAGCGAAGTCAATAACGAAATGTTAATATATTCTCAAGTTTATTTAATTTTTTGGTCTTTGTTTCAGGTAAAACATGACCAATGATTGGAGATGGGGAAACCTCCGAGGGTATAATCTCATGAGTACGAAAGAAGAATGGAATTTAAATGTGGCTCGGGGCGCTCGAAACCGACATAATAATACAAGGACACCCTACGGGGAACATATTTTACAGCACACCCAAAACGCCCGCGGCAATCTCGCCCACCGCCTCCAGTCGACACGGCATTTGTAAAATATATTATATATGTATAAATTAAAGCATTTTCAAGGATATACCTCGAATTATATATATTTTTTGTTGTATCTTTGCTTAATTAGTTTAATAGGAAATATGGTTGACGCCACCAATTAAGTATTAGGGCGCCGGTAATTAATTTTGTGGCGCATAGATGGCGCTAACATTTGATGTTTAATTATACGATTAAATTACAGAAGCAAACATTTCATTAATTATTGTAAGATTTCTCTCCGTTTAATTCTACACGGTAGTAAAATCATAAAATTTCCTAATAAAAAAATTAAAACAAAAGTTTCTACTTAGTATGAACGCATCAATTCTCATTTAAATTTCTTCTTACGCTTTGAGTTTATATACCAAACATCGTTATATTTAATTAATTTTTCTTTTTCATTTAAATTAGTATATTTTAATTTTTCTTAGTTTTTTCTGTGCCAGGTTCTGTACAGTATACTAACGTTTAATTAGAAATGTCTTTTCTACCTTTTTTGTGTATCGATATTATGTCAGGCACTTTTCATGTTGGTACTTTTTTTCATTGATATATTTATTGGAAATAATTGTAAGTATTTCTTTGGTTTTTTGAGTTCACAAAATCTTTCATTTCTTAGTTCGTATATTTTCTCGTTCATTGTTTACTTTTTGGAATTTCCTAAAGCTTTTTTGGTATTGTTGTCTTTTTTTTGTAATAATAATGTTTCATCTGATTGTATTCATTGTTTTTGACTGATTACAATAATCTTTAAAATCCCGCTTTCTAATTTTGCGTTTCTTTGTTATCAAATATACTAAGGTTGATTTTAAAACAAAAACTAAAAAATCTTAATACCTTAATAGCTTTTTAGTGTTAATTGTCGTCGTTATTGTTTTTTAAATTATGTTTATATTATGTTTCTTTCTAATTATAAAGAAACTCACGCTTACTTTAGAAAAAAAAAGATAATAAATACTTTACTAATTTTCAATTTTTTTTTAGTTTTACTGCAATTTTTTAAATAATTGAAATTTGCTGGTCAACTCTCTTTATTTTGCTGTAAATTTATAGTTGATTCTTTCCAAATACAACTATTCTTTTAAAAAAAATTATTGCTGTAGTAGTAGTATATTTTTACAGTTAACTCTATCAGTTTTTGGCGTAGGTTTGCTATAGTCATTGGAAATGTCCCTAAAATGAGCAATACCGCACGTTCAGTCACATTCTAATAGTATTAATCGTATTTATACCTGTAAATATATTCTAAAGTTATGGTTTTTTCTTTGTCGTATAAATACAAAAAGGTGATTACCATTACTTAATTTTGTATGTATTTCTCAAATTATACGAAAAGGCTTTTAAATATTACTCTCAAATAAACGTATGTATTATAAAACCAAAATTTTCTTTATATTTTTTGTGCGAATTAAAGAACAAACACTTTTTTCTAATTTTAAATAACAATTTATTAACATATTTTTAATAAACATAGGACATACTATATCGTCAAATTTTTGGGTAATAAATGTTTTGAATAAAAATGCCGAAATTATATTTGCAAAATTATTTAAAAAGTATTTGTTACGTCTAAATTTTAACTATTAATGTAATTTATTGAAATGTGTGTTCTGATAGTCACATTATTTTTGTATGTAGGATGTATAAACCTGGCTTATCAGACTCTGAGTAATGTTTGGTTATAAGAATATGCAGCGTTTGTTACTATAATTTATAAACAATTTTTCTTATATAATAATTAATAAGTAACAACGATACTTGATTTTTGTTATAAAATAACTGTTTATTTTTTCAATTTCTTAATTTGAATGTTGGTCCGGTTTATGTAAAAGTAAGTATGGTACCGGATATGCATCCTAGAGTTAAGCGGATTAACAAATACCTCAATTAATGATGTGTTGTCAATGAAAGTGCGGTAATGCTCATCTTAAAGACATTTAATAGTATTAAACGTATTGACATCTATAAATATACCTTGAGATTATGGCTTTTTGTTTGTCGTATAAATACAAAAAGGTGATTACCATTATTAAATTGTATATGTATTTCTTAAAATCATACGAGGAGACTTAAATATTACTCTGAAACAAGCGTTTTATGAAACCACAACTACTTTTATGTTTTTGTGCAAACTAATAAACAATTCTACCGGATATGCATCTTTGGATTAAGCGGTTTAATAAATATCTCACTTATTAACGAGTTTCATAATTACCTTTTGTAAATATATCATCAGGTTATGGCCTTTTGTCGTATAAATATAAATTTTTGATTTATATATAACCAGAACTTTAACCGCGTGCAGTTATGTATGCTTTTCAGCTTTCTTAATCCGTTATTTGGGATGGATTAGTTCCCGATTGTCTTATTTTTTTTATTTATATTAATTTTTTGCTTTGCTTCTTCTGCCATTCTAGACCATTCCGTTCTGTTATGGCATTTTACTTTCCAGTTTTTTATTTCTAACGTTTTTAGGTCGTCTACAACATCGTCAATCCATCTGATCTTCGGCTTGCCTCTCTTCCTGTTTTCTGTTGGTTTCCATTCAGTTACTATTCTTATTGTTTTCGTTTTATCCTTTCTCATTACGCGGCCTAGCCATTTTATTCGTTGTGATTTTATATAGTTAACGATGTCCTCACCTTTCATTTGGTCTCTTATCTCGAAATTCATTCTTGGTCTATATTCGTTCTCTCCCGTGTTGATTGGTCCTAGAATTTGCCTTATTTTTCTTTCAAAAATTCTTAATTCCTCCTCTTCTTTTTTTGTCATTGTCCATGTCTCTGACGCATATACTACTACTGGTCTTATCAAAGTTTTATAAATCTGGATTTTAGCATTTATGCTTAAATGTTTACTGTTAATATATTTTTTATTTGCGTAGTAGCTTCTGTATCCCTCTTGTATTCTTTGTTTGGTTTTGTCATTATCCTTATTTTTTCTGTTGTATATAATGGTGCCTAAGTATTTTAATTTTTGCACACTTTCTATTTTATGATTTCCTACTTTTATAAATTTTTCATTGTTACTATTACTATATTTTAAGTATTTTGTTTTCTCTCCGTTGATTCTTAACCCAACTTTTTTTGTTTCCTCGTCTATTTTTATGGCAGCATCTATCATTCCTGTTTTAGTTCTAATTATGATTACTACGTCATCGGCGTAAGCAATAATTTGTGTATTTTTGACGTTTATTGTACCTTCTATTTTTGTTCTTTTAATTGCATTGTCTAGCACTATATTGAATATTAAAGCTGATAGAGTATCCCCTTGCTTTACTCCTTCCTTTACTTCAAAGCTTTTTGTTGTTATATTTCCCACCTTCACTACTGCCGTTGTGTCCTCTAATTTCATTTTAACTAAGTTTATTATCTTTTGTGGTATTTCCATTTTTTTCATTTCTGTCGGTATGTTAGCTCGTATTATTTTATCAAATGCTTGCTTGAAGTCTATGAATAATATGTGTAGTGTTGTCATATTCATTAGCTTTTTCCAATATTTGTTGTAATATATATATATTGCATCCGTTGTTGATCTCCCCGGCCTGAATCCTTGTTGGTAATCTCCTATTTTAGTATCTGCATATTCTTGTAATTTATTTTTGATTAATTTTGAGAGTATCTTGTAGTTACATTTAACAGCTGTATTCCTCGGTAATTCTCACACTGTTCCATATCTCCTTTTTTGTGTATTGTGGTTATTATTCCTTTTCTCCATTCTTCTGGCATATATTCTTTCCTTCATTTTTGACTTTTTTTTCTTTAATTCTTGTATCTTTTTATGTAGTTTTTCACCTCCGTTTTTGATGAACTCCGCAATTACGTTATTACTTCCAGTTGCTTTGTTATTTTTTAAATTTTTTATTGCTCTTTTCACCTCCTGTAGAGTTGGTTTGTGTATTTTTAGGTCTACCGTTGTATTTGTTGGTGTATTTATATTTGTCTGTGTTTCGCTACTGAATAGCTTTTCAAAGTAGTTTCTCCAGATTTGTTGTATTTCAGTTTGTGTATATTTTGTGACGCCTTTTTCATCTTTGAAACCTCTTGGTTTTATTTTATAATTTCTCTTTTCTTGCCTTATTCTTTGATAGAACATTTTTGTATTTCTGTTTTTATATTCTTCTTGTATTTTTAATCTTATTTTCGTTCCATTCCCTTTTTTTTCTTTTGCATCTATTTCTTGCTATTGCGTTTGCTTCTTTATATAATTGTTTGTCTTCTTCTGTTTTTGTTTGCAGCCATTTTATCCATTTTTTGTTTTGCATGCTTCTTCACATTCCTGATCGTACCATTTTTTACTCTTATCCATTTTTTTTCACCTATCCATTCTTCCGCTGTCACTAAAATACTTGTTTTTATGTTATACCATTCCTCTTCTATTCCATTTTTACTTTTTTATGCTCATCATCTCTTTTTTGTTGGAGTTTTTATGTTATACCTTTTTGTAGTTCTTGTTGTATCTTTACATCTTTAATTTTTTCTGTATTCCATCTGCTCTTCATTTTGTTTTTAACGTTGTCTTGTGTTATACTTTTCTTTTCTTTCATGGTTGCAATTACTAGAACATGATCTGTGTCTGCAGTAGCTCCTCTGTACGATCTAACATCTTTTATGTTTTTTAATCGTTTTTTTGTTATTCAGACATGGTCAATTTGACTTTTTGTTACATGATTTGGGTGATTCCATGTGATTTTATGTTTGGTTGGGGTGGGGAAATTTAGTACTTGCTAAGTATAAATTCATTGCAGCTGCTAGATTACAGATTCTGTTTCCATTATCGTTAGTTTTTTCGTGTATTGTGTTTTTTCCCGCTACAGTTTTTATGTGATCTTCTTTTCCTACTTGCGCATTCAGATCTCCTAATATTATTAGAGTATCATATTTTGCAGTTTTTTCGCATTCTCTTATAAGTTTTTCATAAAAATCTTCTTTTTTCTCATTTGTATCTACTTCTGTTGGTGCATATACACATATGAGGGTGGTATTACTTATTTGTCCTCTTATTCTAGGCTTCGATATTCTGTCATTTATAGCTTCAAATTTTATAATATTTTTCATTTGCTTTTGGGTTACTATAAACCCTGTTCCATTGTTACCTGGTTTTTTTCCTCCGCTCCAAAATATCGTGTAGTTACTCTTGTTTATCTCACCTTCTTCTGCCCATCTCAGTTCTTGTATTGCTATGATATCTATTTTATATTTTTCTAAAGTTTGTACAATATCTCTTATTTTTCCTGGTTGTATCATTGATCTTATATTCCATGTTCCAATTTTTATTTTGCCTTGCTTTTTCTTTTTTATATTTCTTACTTCTACTTCACTTTTGTTTTTCCTTTTTTCTGTTTTTTTAATTATTTGTGTAGCGCATGTTACTTTTTCATTATCCTTTTTCATTGTTCTATAAATAAAGAAGAAGAAATAGAAAAATATATATGTATATATGTTTTGTATAGATATAACTAAATTTGTAGATATACGTATAAGCGTGTAGACAAATAAATAAATCGATATATGTATATATATGTATAAATAAAATATGTAAAAAATATCACAGTTTATTTTCGTAGATTCTGGACGTCACAACATTTATATCATAGTTTATATATATATATATATATATATATATATATATATATATATATATATATATATATATCACTAGTTCTTTATCTGCAGTTAGTTGTAAGTCTTTTCGCCCATCTCCTTGCTTTGTTTTCGAGCTTTCTTTATGTAATTTCTCCAGCTTGCGCAATTCCCTCTACCGGCACTGTGACCCTTCTCATCGCATAGTGGACAGTATTCTTCTTCTTGGCATTCCTTGTATTCATGCCCTTCTTTTCCGCATTTGTGGCATAATTTTGTCCTATCATTTCCCTTACAGTCTTTGGCATTGTGCCCATACTCCCAACATCTGTAGCATCTGACGGCTCGTTGCTGCTCTTCTAGGCTACATTATGACATTGCTATTCTGATTTTCTTTTTTTGAATCATTTTATTAGCTTCGTCTTCTGGAACTCGAATTGTGACCGTTTTTGTGTAATTTCTATTGGGCCTAAACTCCCCTATTTTTAAGTTTTTTACACTGCCATATTGCTTTATTGCTTCTTCTATATCTTTTGTTGTCGTCATTACATCCATCCCTCTAATAATCAGATTTTTTGTTTTTACTCTCTCTCTCCTCACGTTAACTTCTTCGTTTCCTTTTTCTAATTCTTCTTTTATTCTGTTTAGTGCCTTTTCATCTTTATCTATCGTTATTAATAATTTTCCTTCTTTGGTGCTCCTTATGGTTTGTATTTTTTCGGTTTCTTCTTTATCTATTAACTGCGTTCTCATTCTTGTTACTAGTTCTTCGTATTTTTTTCCTTTTTGTTCTATAGCTAACGCGTAGGTCTTCTTTTGGTTGTCTTGCTTAGCTATACTTTGTTGCGTTTGGGTATCCTTTGGTACTATTATGTTTATTCTTGTTTTTTTTGTTTTGAATATACACTCTGCCATTTTTCTTAGTCTGTTTACGCTCATCGTTTTTAGTTTGTGTAACATTATTTTTTCGTCCTCCTCCGTTTCAGATTTTATTGTTTCTAGCTTCTTCCATACGTCCTCCTCATGGTCTTGATATATAATTCTAATTATTTTTATTTTTTTTATGTTGGTGTTATTTTTTGTTTTCGTTTTGGTTTTTCTCTCCATGGTTTCCATTTCCTCTTTTCCTTTGTTTATTTCTGGATATACTTTTTCTATCATTAATTGCAGTCCAGTATTTTCTTCTACTTCTTTTTCCGTTACCCATAGTGTACTTGTTGCTGTAGTTTCTTGTAGTGGGTGTCCTTCTACTATTTTTGTGTGTATATAAGCACTATCTCCCCATTCTTCCTCAGCTACTTGTTTCCATTCTTCGTATGTGTTTACATTCTCTACACTGTTTATCATCTCTTTTTCTTCTACTGTCCCTTGCGTCGTTTGTATGGCAATTTCTTTCGTTTCTTTGCGGTGTGCTTTCCATGCGTCCGTTTGTGACTCAGTTTCTATCGTCATTTTTTCTGTTTTCTCTCATCGTTCCTGTACTAGGTAATTTTAGATTGTTGTTTTATTGAAATATTCGATTTTTTTTCCTAGCCTATCTATAACTGTTTTTATTTCATTCTTGGTATTTGTCGAAACGTTTTTTGTTAAAGTATTATAGGTTGACTGTATTGCTTCTATGGTATCTATAATTTCCATAACTGCTACGTTTGGCCTTCTCCGGTATATTATTGCGTCTTGAGTACACAGATCTGTCGCTTTTCTTTTTTTTTTCTCCACCCCATGAGAAGCTCCTTTCATGGCGTGTATTTTTTGTTTCTCTTCTATTAGGGGTACTAATTTTCGAAGCCTGGTTGCCTACCTCGAAAACAGGGTCTCTGAATGACAACCCGGGAGTTCCCACCTCCCTTGCCGGCCCTGGAGTATCCCTGCGTGGTAATATTCATTTTTGTCGTGTGTAATTCCATAATTTATTGTTTAGAATTGTCCGTTTATTCGTAGCCATGTCCTTACAATTAACATGCCCTTGCGGGAACCTGATAAAAGACTAATACATTGCTTTTTTTTAATTTTAATGTTTTTTTTGTATTTTGTTTACACTTTTGAAGACTAAAACACTGACTAGACCACAGTTGGGACTTCACACACACTAGACATCACGATAGTACTGGTTACATGTTCTTTCTCAGATATTTTACTTTTCTTTTTTTTTATTTTGTTTTAAGCTTTTATTGACTTTTGATTTTTTCCCACTTGCAAATAAGCCTCTGTATATTCTACATTTTTCCCATTGTTGTTCTTCGTATGGTTTCTTTGTAAAACGTTCAGTCACTTTATTTTCTAAGTGCCTCTTGTAAAATCGTTCGAGATTCATTATCACATGGATTTTGTGTAACCTCTCCTATTTACAAAATTGTAATATAAATTGGGAGTTCCTAGTGGTAACATCATTGTTTATGTGATGATAAATGTAATATAATACTAAGAACTTATCACTTTGTAGATTAAACAAATCCGGCGATGGATTACGAAAGGTCAGGAAGTAATAAGCCACTTGTAAGCAACAGACCACCTAAGCCTAGAATTACTCCTCGGCAAGAAGATGCGGACATACTCGGCTATACATTACAAAATGCTTTTACAACTTTCCAAAAAATAAAGGAAACGCTGAATATTAATTGCTTTGTTCCCACCATTCAGAAACGTTTACACGAATCAAATTTACACTGTAGAAAACCGACAAGTAAACCTAACATTACAGAGCGTCATGCTGCAGCTCGGTTGCGCTTTTGTCGCCAATATTTAAATTTGGATTGGAGTAGTACTGTTATCTTTACAGATGAAAAAGTATTTTCTAGCATTGATTAATGTCCAGCTACAGTGTGGAGACCACAAAACACTCGTTACAATATAGAACTTGTTTAGCCTAATAGGCAAAGTGGTAGAGTGACAGCTGAAGTGTGGGGATGGATCTCAAGTGGGTCCAGGAGAGTTAGTGCAAGTGACACCACCTCGATTTACTTCAGAGTAATACCTAAATATTTTAGATAATATCTTGATACCTTTTGTGAGAAGAATATTTCCACAAGATGAGCTGGAAATTATTCAAGAGGTCCAGAATAATTCTCCTATTCATACAGTACGAATTGTTAGGGACTGGATTAAAGATCAAAACGAAGTTGAAATAACTGAATGGCCAGCGAGATCGCCAGATTTGAACCCAATTGAAAATATGTGCAGTACAATGATCAGAAACTGGGATAGTGATATTCAATTTAGAACACCTAAAAATATTATCCAACATTTAAAATTAGTTTGTGAACGTTGTTGGGGATCACAGTTGTGTGAAAATTTAATAAACTCTATGCAGTCTAGATTAAAAGCATGCATACAAAGTATTAATTATTTCTATACAACTTTTCTATTGGTATTGTTTTTTATATGATAATATGTTTTTTTATTTAATTATATTATTCAAATAAACTACAGCATGAACTGTAATTATAAACGTATGCTTATTTATTAACATTTTATTAACGCAAAAGTGAGTAATACCTAAATAATTATTATTAAAATAAAAATAATGTTAATGTAATAGCGAAGGCTTCCACGGCCGGAATCTATACTAACATTAGAATGTCTTCCGGGTTTGGACCGTGTCATAGTTGCAACCGAAGCTGCCAACCTAAAGTGTGGTTTAGATATGTTGACGACACGTTTATTGTTTGGTCTCATGGTCATCTTGAATTGTCTAAGTTTCTTGATCATCTTAACAATCAACACTTAGATATCAAATTTACTATGGAAATCGAAAGTAATGGTTCTCTTCCATTTCTTGACGTTCTTGTGACTCGTAAGCCCGACGGACTTCTAGGCCATTCTGTTTATCGCAAACCCACTCATACGGACAGATACCTTCATGCTTCGTCTCATCATCATCCTGCACAGAAACGTTCTGTTATTGAATCTTTGGTCCATCGTGCCTTTTCTATTTGTCAACCTGAGAATCTAGACTCAGAACTCCGTCATCTTACTAGAACCTTAGTGAACAATGGTTATGTTAAGCGAGATATTCATAGAGTTATTAATCGTCGTTTACATCCACGTACTCGATTACCTAAGGACATTTCTATTCCCGAATCTAACCCGAAATTGGCCTTTTTACCCTACATTCACAAGGTTACAGATCAAATACGGAAACTCCTTCGTAAGAATGGTATTAAACCCATATTCAACTCGACAGGCAAAATCTCTCAGATTCTTCCTTCTCCCAAAGACAAATTTCCTACACTTTCATCTCAAGGTGTATACCAAATTCCCTGTTCTTGTGGTTCAGTCTACATTGGTGAAACCGGTCGTTCCGTCATTACTCGCATTTCAGAACATGATCGTTGTATAAGGAAAAGGTATACTTCCAAGTCTGCGGTCGCTGAACATCATTTTACTACAGGTCACAAGATAGATTTTGATAATGTTTCGTTGATTGCCAAATCTCCATTCTTTTTCAACAGGAAATTCCGAGAAAGCATAGAAATCATCAAACACCCTAATAACTTCAATCGCGATCATGGTTTCGAAATATCCCCTCTTTGGTTCCCGGTTATTAGTCATTTATCAAAAACACGCGCCCTAGCAACCGTAACCCAATCAGGGTCGAGCTTAATCATCCGTGACGATCCTTTTCCTTTAAATACGGAGACTATTTCTTCTTAAGTCACTTCTACGGAGTTTAGAATCTGGCTTGGTTCACAAGTTGATTACCTAACTCAGTAGTGGTTCTTTGTTAGATTTTCGTTTGCTTTTTCAGGTTATCGTTTTCTTTCTTACCTTTTCATAGTTTAGGTTATGGCTTGTTTCACAAGTGGATAACCTAACTTTTGAGAAGTTCTTAGTTAGATTTCGATTGCTTGTTTGAGTTTTGCGATTTATCTCACGCCCTGATGAAGCCCCTTACGAAAGTGGGCGGAACGTTGGCAGCTTCGGTTGCAACTATGACACGGTCCAAACCCGGAAGACATTCTAATGTTAGTATAAAAATAATGTTAATGAATACGAAAATGTAATTATGATACTCATTAATAAGTGAAGTATTTAACCACTTAAACAAAAAAAAAGAATGTGACTATGTGAATAAAAATTTAAATAAATTACATTATATTGGCACAAATATTTATTCTTAAACCGGAAAATTTTGTTTGATAGTATCATTTATATTTAAACGACATTAAAGTATAAAAGTTTCACTTTATTTATAAATAATTTTGCACATACAGCAAAATATTAATAGTACCTATGTAAAATTGTTTTTATAAAATCAGTAATTAGATTATTATTTACAATTTACCTTAATTTTATACGTTCAAAGTTTTACTATCAAATAAGTATGTATCTAAAATTATAGAAAGAAATGTATGTTTTTTTTATTCGCATAAAAATATAAATACGATCATAAAAGCAATACTATTTTCTTATGGTTTGAGAAATACATGTAAAATTTAGTAATGGTAATCCCTTTTTTATTTACAAGACAAAAGGACATAACCTCAAGGTATATTTACAAGTATAAATACTAGTAATACCATTAGAATGTGACTGAATATGCGGTAATGTTCATTTTACAGACATTTCCAATGACTATGGCTGTGCGTCATTTTACTTTAGTTTTTTTAATTATATATTTTTAGAAACTTACTATTTTTTCGTGGTTTTATATTTCATTTCAATCTTGTAAAAACTACCGCTGATTTAAAAAAACCAAAGTATTAAAAAATAACAAACTAAAATGTTTTAATATTATAGTCATTGCCACGAAAGATGATCTTTGCGTCAGTACCGTGAGAATTTAGCAAACATGTTCCATTATTCGAACGAAAAAAAAAACTGTGAGTACAATAAACATAAGACAATTTTTTTGTTTGTGTTTGAATAAATCGCTTAAATAACTTCATCGTTGATTAACATTAGTTGATATTTGCCGTAATCCGCTTATTCACATTTCAAAGTTTAAGTTCTGTCTAGTAAATAAAACTTACGAACAATGTGTATACCGTCAATTCGGGCGACTTGAGACAATTTTTACATTCAGCCGACAATATCTATAAAAAATGTCAAATCTTTAAAGTGTTGCTATCAGGTTTTGAGTCTTGACGTGTAGAGTAGACTTATGACTAAAGAGCGGATAGTAAGGCAAGAAAAAATACCAAAAAAGGTGGCATAAAAGGAATATTAAACCTGCCAAAAAAGCAATAAAAAAGGCACAAATATCTATTAAGATTTACAGTTTATTTTTTTGTTTTACAATGTTTATTAAGTGCTATTATTTTCCCAAGCACAAATCAAATATTTTTTAATATTTTGACCAAGAAGCTGTTGCCTTTTACCATTTAAAATATTTTTATAGAAGGAAAAAGTTCTTTCGACATCACAAGATGTTAGTGGAGCAAATTTCAATGCAGATGTTCCGTTATTGACATCCCCTTTTTGAATTTTAGTCAGTTCTTTAAAGAGGTCAACGGAATCCAATTTTTGATTAATTTTTCTTCCTAGTATAGTCCCTGGACATGCTCTTATAATTGCTCTTATTCTTTCGAATGTAACGAGAGATTCGGTCATTGCGGTTTCGCTTTTTTCTAGCTTCTTTAATTCGTCAAGAATGTCAGAAAAGTGTGTTTTTATAAGAACTAGTCCTGTCTTAACAGCTTCGTCATTAAAAGTTTTTTGAGATTTAGCAATTGCTGCAGAGGCCGTTTCGTCAAATAATTCTACCACCTGAAGTAAGACAATTCAATTAATGTATAAGACAATGTCAGATTATAGTATGGCACTGTACCTCTTTAATTTCTTCAAAATGTGTGCCATAAAAAATGCAAGCAGATAACCAAGTTCCTCATCTTGTTATGATAAGTTCCGGTGGAAGTTTTTCTTTATAATCCCTTACCCATAACGGTGCTTTCACAAAAACCTGAAACAAGATCCAATAATAAAAAAGAGAATCTAATATGTTAGAGATTTTTATCTTTTTAGTGGTAGAAATTAACTTGTTTACTATTGCAAACTCGTCTCTAATGAATTCACACACTCTATGTATGCCATGTGCTAGACAAGTTAAATGTTTTAAATTCGGAAAAAAATATTTCTAATGCCTTGAGCGGACTTGATCATATAAGGTGCTGCATCGGTTACGAATAAGAGAACCTTTTCTTTTTTTACGCCATTGGGATACAGAAGTCCTAGAAACATAAAATTATATAATTGTAATTAATACATTGGATTATATTAATCAATCATTTAAAAAAAAACTTACGTAAACAATCATCGAAAAAATTTGCAACTGTTTTGTGATTGGTCTGTGGAATTTCTTTGGATGATAGCAAATGAGATTTTTCTGGTTCTAGTTCAGACAATTTACCAACTACAAAATTTGCTATATATCGACCTCTGCAATCGGTTGTTTCATCAACCAAGTCCAAATGTAATGGTCCCCAATGTCATTCCTTATTATCTGTATTTTCTATAAAAGGTAAACCAGCATTTTGAAAACTATTAATACTTTAATTAAACTACTTACCGATTGGTAATATATGTCTAAATATTTTTTCTCAAAGTTGATTCATCTAGAACAACTTGTTCGGTGTATTTTTCGAGAAAATTGAGAAAATTGATATTATCAAGTTTTTTAAGAGGATTTTTGAGCCGAAACCAATGTTTCGTACAAATCTAGAGCAAAAAATGTTTTTAATGGGTCAGGTTTATTCTGTTATCTTCTATAACGTTTTTTAGCAACGGTTGTTTCATAGTTTTTTTAAATATTTTTAAATGTAAGCCACTACCCAAGTGTTGTTTTACATGGTACTTTTTAGTAGCACCGATCTAAAATAATACATATACTAGTAATTAGAAGCATTTAAGTTAAGATAATATAAACTTACTGATTTTGAACAAACTTGACAAAAAAGGTTTTCCCCGTCGGTTGTTAAATTATTGTCCAATTTACTCCACTTGTAATAATTTTCAAAATTTTGGTTGTTTATTAGATGTCATTTTTTAAAACTTACTTACAGCACAACAGCAATAGACTATCACAGTGTAACGATATCACAGATATTTATAACAAACAAAGAATATTTTAGTCATGTGTTTCAGTCATTAAAAGAATCCCACCGGACAGAATCAAAATTATCTATATTTGTTTGCTTTACTTACGTATTGAATAGACTTATAAAATATGATTCATTCCGAAATCCTTCCGGTTTTGTAAATAGGACGGTCAGGCAAATGCCTGGAGCCTGCCTATTTTGCCTTTTTGTGTAACTTTTTGTCTTTTTTGCCTTTTTAATGAGTATTATTTTATATTGCCTTTTTACATATAAATTTTGAAAAGTTTGTGTAAACAGTGTTTTAATAGGTAGATGACAATAACGCATTACAGAATTTTACTTAAATTAGGTACAATAATATAATTAACATTTTTTGCTCAAAAGGTCTTACCACGAATCTATAAATAAAACAAGGATTTTCATGTTTTGTTAAACAATGTCTTATACATTAATTGAATTGTCTTACTTCAGATGATTGAATTATTTGACGAGACGGCCTCTGCAACAATTGCTAAATCTCAAAAAGCTCAAAAATTAAAAAAATAGTTTAGTATTTTTGGTATGTACTTTTGACGTGTTTTTAACGATTTTTGTCGTTATGTTGTACGAGATATTATTTTTACGTTTTTTTTTTCAATTTTTATTAAATATTCTAACTAATCAAATAACTTTTTTTGTTGTTTTGTGGTTGACTCTGATAAAAACAAAAGCATTAACGCTTATTTTATTTCAGAAAAAAAAAAACTACTGACATATTAAAGTTATTTAGTTGTTTTTTAAAAAAATTTTCTACTTTTCTGTCGTTTTGCTGTAATTGCATTTTTGTCTTTAGTTTTTTCTTTTTTTTTAAATATTAATAATGTACTGTTAATTTTTCCAATTTTTTTGTAATTTATGTTTCACTCTTACTACGGTTATTTTAGAAATAAACTGAAGAGATTTAGTATTTTTTTGTGTTAATTTCTGGTCAGTTTTTGACTTTTTTGTCATTGTTTCATTATACGACAATTAATTTTTAGGTTTTTTGAGTTTTTGTTAGAAATTTTAACTATAATTAAATGACTGCTTTTGTTGTTTTAAGTGTTTTTGACTGATAAATATAAAAACATTAACGCATATTCTACAAGTGTTTTTATTCTGTTGTTTTTTACTAGTTTCTTTAACTTGTTGTCGTTGTTTTGCTGTCATTACATTATCACCTTTATTTTTTAAATATTGAGAATTTACAGTTAATTTTTTTTTGTGATTTATATTCTCTGCTAACCCCGTTTATTTTAGAAACAAAAAAGTGAAAAGATTTAGTATTTTTTAGTGTTTATTTGTAAGGAGTTTTCGATTTATTTTGTCATTGTTTCGTTATACGACAATTTAATTTTACATTTTTTTAAGTTTTTGTTAGAAATTTTAATTGTTTTTTGTTGTTTTGGGTGTTTTGTGTTTGACTCTGATAAAAACATTAACGTTTATTTTACAAGTGTTATTATTCTGTTCAAAAAAATTAAGTTTTTATTTCAGGAAATAAACTACTGAAATGTTAAAGTTGCTCTTTATTAGTTTCTTTAATTTGTCGGCGTTTTTTGTCATTACATTTTTATATTTAGTTTGTTCTTGTTTTTCAAATAATTAAAATTTACAGTTAATTTTTTTGTAAAATATGTTCTCTGCTAACCCCGTTTGTTTTAGAAACAAAAAAGTGAAAAAAATTAGTATTTTTTAGTATTTATTTCTGATCAGTTTTTGATTTTTGTTCATTGTTTCGTTATACGAGAATTTATTTTTAAGTTTTTTAGTTTCTGCTAGAAATTTTAACTATAATTAAATAACTGTTTTTTGTTGTTTAGGATGCTTTGTGTTTCACTCTGATAAAAACAACAACATTAACGGATATTTTACAAGTATTTTTATTCGGCACAAAAAAATTGATTTTTATTGTAGAAAAAAAACTACTGAAATGTTAAAGTTGTTTAGTTGTTTTTTACAGGTTTCTTTAACTTGTCGTTGTTTTGGTGTTATTACATTTTCATCTTTAGTTTTTTAAATATTTAGAAACTTAGAATTTGCAGTTAATTCTTTTGTAATTTATTTTATTCTTGTATGTTTTTTTAATTTTTTAAATACTTAATTTATTTGTTAGTTTATTTTAAAAACAAAAAACTGAAAAGATTTAGTATTTTTTAGTGTTTATTTGTGAGCAGTTTTCGATTCTTTTGGTGATAGTTTTTGTTAGAAATTTTAATTGTTTTTTATTGTTCTGGGTGTTTTGTGTTTGACTCTTATAAAAACAAAAACATTAACGTTCATTTTACAAGTATTTTTATTCTATTCAAAAAATTAGATTTTTATTTCAGAAACAAAAAACTACTGAAATGTTAAATTTGTTTAGTGGTTTTTTTACTAGTTTCTTGAACTTGTTATCGTTTGTTTGCTGTTTTGACGATTTTTGTCATTATTTTGCATACGTCATTTTGTTTAAAATTTTTTTTAGGTTTTTATTCTATTCTTTAATTAATTAAATAGTAGTTTTTTGTTGTTTAGATGGTTTTGTGTTTGAACTGTTAAAAACAAAAATATTAATGGTTATTATACATACAAATTTTTTTTTATAAAGCCGATTGTTTATTTGCAAAAGAACAACTAAGAAGTTACTTAGTTTTTTTTTAAAATTTTTAAGAAATTTTGTGTTGTTTTGCTGTTGTTTTGTTTTATTTTTATTTTGTGTTTTAATTTTTTAAATACTTAGAATTTATTTGTTAATTCTTTTTTTTTTGTATTTTTATGTTTCATTCTTTTCACATTAGCTAACGCTTATTCTAGAAACAAAAAAATTAACAAATTTTAACAGTTTACTGTTTTTTAGTGTTTACTTTTGACCAGTTTTTGACGATTTTTGTCATTCTTTTGCATATGTTATTTTGTTTTAAACTTTTTTTAGGTTCTTATTTTATTTTTTAAGTAAATCATAGTTTTTTGTTGTTTAAATGGTTTTGTGTTTGAACTGATAAAAACAAAAATATTAATAGTTATTTTACATACAAAATTTTATATTTTGATTGAAAAAAATGGATATTTTTTTAAGCATAAAACTACTAAAAGTTGTTTAGTTTTTTTTAATAAGTTTTTTACATTTTTTGTCGTTGTTTTGCTGTCATTGTTTTACTTTATTTTTGTTTTTTTTAAATTTTTTAAATACATAGAATTTATTTGTAAATTTTTTTTTGTATTTTTATGTTTCATTCTTTTTACATTAGCTAACGCTTATTCTAGAAACAAAAAACTAAAAAAAATTAATAGTTTAGTGTTTACTTTTGACCAGTTTTTGACGATTTTTGTCATTATTTTGCATCCGTCATTTTGTTTGAAACTTTTTTTTGTTCTTCTTTTATTCTTTAATTAATGAAATAAAAAGTTTTTCGTTGTTTAAATGGTTTTTTGTTTGAATTGATAAAAACAAAAGCATTAATGGTTATTTTGCATAAAAAAATATTTTTATTTTGTTTGAAAAAACCAGATTTTTGATTTAAGCAAAAAACTACTAAAAGTTGTTTAGTTTCTTTTAATTAGTTTTTTACATTTTTTGTCGTTGTTTTGCTGTCGTTGTTTTATTATTTTTTTTAAAATTTTTAAATACCTAGAATTTATATGTTAATTTTTTTTTGTATTTTATGTTCCATTCTTGTCACATTAACTAACGTTTATTCTAGAAACAAAAAACTAAAAAATTTTATTAGTTTAGTATTTTTTAGTGTTTACTTTTCACCAGTTTTTGACGATTTTTGTCATTATTTTGCATCTGACATTTTGATTTAAACTTTTTTTCTTCTTCTTTTATTCTTTAATTAATGAAATAAAAAGTTTTGCGTTTTTTAAGTGTTTTTGTGTTTGAACTGATAAAAACAAAAATATGAACGGTTAGTTTTTATAAAAAATTAATTTTATTTTGTTTAAAAAACGAATGTTTATTTAAGCAAAAAACTACTAAAAAGTTGTTTAGTTTTTTTAATTTTTTTTCCATTTTGTGTCGTTGTTTTGCTGTCGTTTTATTTTGTTTATTTTTTAATTTTTTAAATACCTAGAATTTATTTGTTAATTCTTCTTTTGTATTTTATGTTCCATTTTTATCACATTAGCTAACGCTTATTCTAGAAACAAAAAACTGAAAAATTTTATTAGTTTAGTATTTTTTAGTGTTTACTTTTCACCAGTTTTTCACGATTTTTGTCATTATTTTACATAAGTCATTTTGATTAAAACTTTTTTTTGTTTTTCGTTTATTCTTTAGTTAATGAAATAAAAAATTTTGCGTTTTTTAAATAGTTTTTTGTTTGAACTGATAAAAACAAAATCATTAATGGTTATTTTGCATAAAAAAATAATTGTATTTTGTTTGAAAAAGCCGATTTTTTATTTAAGCAAAAACCTACTAAAAAGTAGTTTAGTTTCTTTTAATTCGTTTTTTACATTTTGTGTCGTTGTTTTGCTGTCGTTGTTTTATTTTATTCATGTATGTTTTTAATTTTTATTACTTAATTTATTTGTTAGTTTTTTTTGTAATTTTGTTTTATTCTCGTCACATTAGCTGACGCTTATTCTAGAAACAAAAAACTGAAAAATTTTATTAGATTAGTATTTTTTAGTGTTTACTTTTGACCAGTTTTGACGATTTTTGTCATTATTTTGCATCTGACATTTTGATTTAAACTTTTTTTCTTCTTCTTTTATTCTTTAATTAATGAAATAAAAAGTTTTTCGTTGTTTAAGTGGTTTTTTGTTTGAATTGATAAAAACAAAAGCATTAATGGTTATTTTGCATAAAAAAATATTTTTATTTTGTTTGAAAAATCCAGATTTTTGTTTTAAGCAAAAAACTACTAAAAGTTGTTTAGTTTCTTTTAATTAGTTTTTTACATTTTTTGTCGTTGTTTTGCTGTCGTTGTTTTATTATTTTTTTAAATTTTTTTGAATACCTAGAATTTATATGTTAATTTTTTGTATTTTATGTTCCATTCTTGTCACATTAACTAACGTTTATTCTAGAAACAAAAAACTGAAAAAATTTATTAGTTTAGTATTTTTTAGTGTTTACTTTTCACCAGTTTTTGACGATTTTTGTCATTATTTTGCATCTGACATTTTGATTTAAACTTTTTTCTTCTTCTTTTATTCTTTAATTAATGAAATAAAAAGTTTTGCGTTTTTAAGTGTTTTGTGTTTGAACTCATAAAAACAAAACCCCTGATAGTTATTTTGCATAAAGAATTAATTTTATTTTGTTTGAAAAAAACCATTGTTTATTTAAGCAAAAAACTACTAAAAAGTTGTTTAGTTTTTTTAATTTTTTTTCCATTTTGTGTCGTTGTTTTGCTGTCGTTTTATTTTATTCATGTATGTTTTTTTAATTTTTTAAATACTTAATTTATTTGTTAGTTTTTTTTGTAATTTTGTTTTATTCTCGTCACATTAGCTGACGCTTATTCTAGAAACAAAAAACTGAAAAATTTTATTAGTTTAGTATTTTTTAGTGTTTACTTTTCACCAGTTTTTGACGATTTTTGTCATTATTTTGCATCTGACATTTTGATTTAAACTTTTTTTCTTCTTCTTTTATTCTTTAATTAATGAAATAAAAAGTTTTTCGTTTTTTAAGTGTTTTTTTGTTTGAAATGATAAAAACAAAAGCATTAATGGTTATTTTGCATAAAAAATATTTGTATTTTGTTTGAAAAAACCCGATTTTTTATTTAAGCAAAAAACTAAAAAGTTGTTTAGTCTTTTTAATTCGTTTTACATTTTTGTCGTTGTTTTGCTGTAGTTGTTTTATTTTATTCTTGTCTGTTTTTTTAATTTTTTAAATACTTAATTTATTTGTTAGTTTTTTTTGTAATTTTGTTTTATTCTCGTCACATTAGCTGACGCTTATTCTAGAAACAAAAAACTGAAAAATTTTATTAGTTTAGTATTTTTTAGTGTTTACTTTTCACCAGTTTTTGACGATTTTTGTCATTATTTTGCATCTGACATTTTGATTTAAACTTTTTTTCTTCTTCTTTTATTCTTTAATTAATGAAATAAAAAGTTTTTCGTTGTTTAAGTGGTTTTTTGTTTGAATTGATAAAAACAAAAGCATTAATGGTTATTTTGCATAAAAAAATATTTTTATTTTGTTTGAAAAAACCAGATTTTTGATTTAAGCAAAAAACTACTAAAAGTTGTTTAGTTTCTTTTAATTAGTTTTTTACATTTTTTGTCGTTGTTTTGCTGTCGTTGTTTTATTATTTTTTTTAAAATTTTTAAATACCTAGAATTTATATGTTAATTTTTTTTTGTATTTTATGTTCCATTCTTGTCACATTAACTAACGTTTATTCTAGAAACAAAAAACTAAAAAATTTTATTAGTTTAGTATTTTTTAGTGTTTACTTTTCACCAGTTTTTGACGATTTTTGTCATTATTTTGCATCTGACATTTTGATTTAAACTTTTTTTCTTCTTCTTTTATTCTTTAATTAATGAAATAAAAAGTTTTGCGTTTTTAAGTGTTTTTTTGTTTGAAATGATAAAAACAAAAGCATTAATGGTTATTTTGCATAAAAATATTTTTATTTTGTTTGAAAAACCAGATTTTTGATTTAAGCAAAAAACTACTAAAAGTTGTTTAGTTTCTTTTAATTAGTTTTTACATTTTTGTCGTTGTTTTGCTGTCGCTGTTTTATTATTTTTTTTAAAATTTTTAAATACCTAGAATTTATATGTTAATTTTTTTTTGTATTTTATGTTCCATTCTTGTCACATTAACTAACGTTTATTCTAGAAACAAAAAACTAAAAAATTTTATTAGTTTAGTATTTTTTAGTGTTTACTTTTCACCAGTTTTTGACGATTTTTGTCATTATTTTGCATCTGACATTTTGATTTAAACTTTTTTTCTTCTTCTTTTATTCTTTAATTAATGAAATAAAAAGTTTTGCGTTTTTTAAGTGTTTTTTTGTTTGAAATGATAAAAACAAAAGCATTAATGGTTATTTTGCATAAAAAATATTTGTATTTTGTTTGAAAAAACCCGATTTTTTATTTAAGCAAAAAACTACTAAAAAGTTGTTTAGTCTTTTTTAATTCGTTTTTTACATTTTGTGTCGTTGTTTTGCTGTAGTTGTTTTATTTTATTCATGTATGTTTTTTTAATTTTTTTATTACTTAATTTATTTGTTAGTTTTTTTTGTAATTTTGTTTTATTCTCGTCACATTAGCTGACGCTTATTCTAGAAACAAAAAACTGAAAAATTTTATTAGATTAGTATTTTTTAGTGTTTACTTTTGACCAGTTTTGACGATTTTTGTCATTATTTTGCATCTGACATTTTGATTTAAACTTTTTTTCTTCTTCTTTTATTCTTTAATTAATGAAATAAAAAGTTTTTCGTTGTTTAAGTGGTTTTTTGTTTGAATTGATAAAAACAAAAGCATTAATGGTTATTTTGCATAAAAAAATATTTTTATTTTGTTTGAAAAAACCAGATTTTTGATTTAAGCAAAAAACTACTAAAAGTTGTTTAGTTTCTTTTAATTAGTTTTTTACATTTTTTGTCGTTGTTTTGCTGTCGTTGTTTTATTATTTTTTTTAAATTTTTTAAATACCTAGAATTTATATGTTAATTTTTTTTTGTATTTTATGTTCCATTCTTGTCACATTAACTAACGTTTATTCTAGAAACAAAAAACTAAAAAATTTTATTAGTTTAGTATTTTTTAGTGTTTACTTTTCACCAGTTTTTGACGATTTTTGTCATTATTTTGCATCTGACATTTTGATTTAAACTTTTTTTCTTCTTCTTTTATTCTTTAATTAATGAAATAAAAAGTTTTGCGTTTTTAAGTGTTTTTTTGTTTGAAATGATAAAAACAAAAGCATTAATGGTTATTTTGCATAAAAAAATATTTTTATTTTGTTTGAAAAAACCAGATTTTTGATTTAAGCAAAAAACTACTAAAAGTTGTTTAGTTTCTTTTAATTAGTTTTTTACATTTTTTGTCGTTGTTTTGCTGTCGTTGTTTTATTATTTTTTTTAAATTTTTTAAATACCTAGAATTTATATGTTAATTTTTTTTTGTATTTTATGTTCCATTCTTGTCACATTAACTAACGTTTATTCTAGAAACAAAAAACTAAAAAATTTTATTAGTTTAGTTTTTTTTAGTGTTTACTTTTCAGCAGTTTTTGACGATTTTTGTCATTATTTTGCATCTGACATTTTGATTTAAACTTTTTTTCTTCTTTTATTCTTTAATTAATGAAATAAAAAGTTTTGCGTTTTAAGTGTTTTTTGTTTGAAATGATAAAAACAAAAGCATTAATGGTTATTTTGCATAAAAAATATTTGTATTTTGTTTGAAAAAACCCGATTTTTTATTTAAGCAAAAAACTACTAAAAAGTTGTTTAGTCTTTTTTAATTCGTTTTTTACATTTTTTGTCGTTGTTTTGCTGTAGTTGTTTTATTTTATTCATGTATGTTTTTTTAATTTTTTAAATACTTAATTTATTTGTTAGTTTTTTTTGTAATTTTGTTTTATTCTCGTCACATTAGCTGACGCTTATTCTAGAAACAAAAAACTGAAAAATTTTATTAGTTTAGTATTTTTTAGTGTTTACTTTTCACCAGTTTTTGACGATTTTTGTCATTATTTTGCATCTGACATTTTGATTTAAACTTTTTTTCTTCTTCTTTTATTCTTTAATTAATGAAATAAAAAGTTTTTCGTTGTTTAAGTGGTTTTTTGTTTGAATTGATAAAAACAAAAGCATTAATGGTTATTTTGCATAAAAAAATATTTTTATTTTGTTTGAAAAAACAAGATTTTTGATTTAAGCAAAAAACTACTAAAAGTTGTTTAGTTTCTTTTAATTAGTTTTTTACATTTTTTGTCGTTGTTTTGCTGTCGTTGTTTTATTATTTTTTTAAATTTTTTTAAATACCTAGAATTTATTTGTTAATTTTTTTTTGTATTTTATGTTCCATTCTTGTCACATTAACTAACGTTTATTCTAGAAACAAAAAACTAAAAAAATTTATTAGTTCAGTAGTTTTTAGTGTTTACCTGTAACCAGTTTTTGACGATTTTTGTCATTATTTTGCATCCGTCATTTTGTTTTAAACTTTTTTTTTGTTCTTCTTTTATTCTGTATTTAATGAAATAAAAAGTTTTTCGTTGTTTAAGTGGTTTTTTGTTTGAATTGATAAAAACAAAAGCATTAATGGTTATTTTGCATAAAAAAATATTTTTATTTTGTTTGAAAAAACAAGATTTTTGATTTAAGCAAAAAACTACTAAAAGTTGTTTAGTTTCTTTTAATTAGTTTTTTACATTTTTTGTCGTTGTTTTGCTGTTGTTGTTTTATTATTTTCTTAAATTTTTTTAAATACCTAGAATTTAGTTGTTAATTTTTTTTTGTATTTTATGTTCCATTCTTGTCACATTAACTAACGTTTATTCTAGAAACAAAAAACTAAAAAAATTTATTAGTTCAGTAGTTTTTAGTGTTTACCTGTAACCAGTTTTTGACGATTTTTGTCATTATTTTGCATCCGTCATTTTGTTTTAAACTTTTTTTTTGTTCTTCTTTTATTCTGTATTTAATGAAATAAAAAGTTTTTCGTTGTTTAAGTGGTTTTTTGTTTGAATTGATAAAAACAAAAGCATTAATGGTTGTTTTGCATAAAAAAAATATTTTTATTTTGTTTGAAAAAACCAGATTTTTGATTTAAGCAAAAAACTACTAAAAGTTGTTTAGTTTCTTTTAATTGGTTTTTTACATTTTGTGTCGTTGTTTTGCTGTCGTTGTTTTATTATTTTTATAAATTTTTTAAATACCTAGAATTTATTTGTTAATTTTTTTTTGTATTTTATGTTCCATTCTTGTCACATTAACTAACGTTTATTCTAGAAACAAAAAACTAAAAAAAATTATTAGTTTAGTAGTTTTTAGTGTTTACTTTTCACCAGTTTTTGACGGATTTTTGTTAATATTTTGCATACGTCATTTTGTTTTAAACTTTTTTTTGTTCTTCTTTTATTCTTTAATTAATAAAATAAAAAGTTTTTTGTTGTTTAAGTAGTTTTTTGTTTGAATTGATAAAAACAAAAGCATTAATAGTTATTTTGCATAAAAAAATGTTTTTATGTTTTTTAAAAAAACAGATTTTTGATTTGAGGAAAAAACTACTAAAAAGTTGTTTAGTTTCTTTTAATTAGTTTTTTACATTTTGTGTCGTTGTTTTGCTGTCGTTGTTTTATAATTTTTTTAAATTTTTTAAATACCTACAATTTATTTGTTAATTCTTTTTTGTATTTTATGTTTCATTCTTGTCACATTAACTAACGTTTATTCTAGAAACAAAAAACTGAAAAATTTTATTAGTTTAGTAGTTTTTAGTGTTTACCACCAGTTTTTGACGAGTTTTGTCATTATTTTGTATTCGTCATTTTGTTTTAACCTTTTTTTTGTTATTCTTTTATTCTTTAATTAATGAAATAAAAAGTTTTGCGTTTTTTAAGTGTTTTTTTGTTTGAAATGATAAAAACAAAAGCATTAATGGTTATTTTGCATAAAAAATATTTGTATTTTGTTTGAAAAAACCCGATTTTTTATTTAAGCAAAAAACTACTAAAAAGTTGTTTAGTCTTTTTTAATTCGTTTTTTACATTTTGTGTCGTTGTTTTGCTGTAGTTGTTTTATTTTATTCATGTATGTTTTTTTAATTTTTTTATTACTTAATTTATTTGTTAGTTTTTTTTGTAATTTTGTTTTATTCTCGTCACATTAGCTGACGCTTATTCTAGAAACAAAAAACTGAAAAATTTTATTAGATTAGTATTTTTTAGTGTTTACTTTTGACCAGTTTTGACGATTTTTGTCATTATTTTGCATCTGACATTTTGATTTAAACTTTTTTTCTTCTTCTTTTATTCTTTAATTAATGAAATAAAAAGTTTTTCGTTGTTTAAGTGGTTTTGTTTGAATTGATAAAAACAAAAGCATTAATGGTTATTTTGCATAAAAATATTTTTATTTTGTTTGAAAAACCAGATTTTTGATTTAAGCAAAAACTACTAAAAGTTGTTTAGTTTCTTTTAATTAGTTTTTACATTTTTGTCGTTGTTTTGCTGTCGTTGTTTTATTATTTTTTTTAAAATTTTTAAATACCTAGAAGTTATATGTTAATTTTTTTTTGTATTTTATGTTCCATTCTTGCCTCATTAACTAACGTTTATTCTAGAAACAAAAACTAAAAATTTTATTAGTTTAGTATTTTTAGTGTTTACTTTTCACCAGTTTTTGACGATTTTTGTCATTATTTTGCATCTGACATTTTGATTTAAACTTTTTCTTCTTCTTTTTATTCTTTAATTAATGAAATAAAAAGTTTTGCGTTTTTAAGTGTTTTTTTGTTTGAAATGATAAAAACAAAAGCATTAATGGTTATTTTGCATAAAAAAATATTTTTATTTTGTTTGAAAAAACCAGATTTTTGATTTAAGCAAAAAACTACTAAAAGTTGTTTAGTTTCTTTTAATTAGTTTTTTACATTTTTTGTCGTTGTTTTGCTGTCGTTGTTTTATTATTTTTTTTAAATTTTTTAAATACCTAGAATTTATATGTTAATTTTTTTTTGTATTTTATGTTCCATTCTTGTCACATTAACTAACGTTTATTCTAGAAACAAAAAACTAAAAAATTTTATTAGTTTAGTATTTTTTAGTGTTTACTTTTCACCAGTTTTTGACGATTTTTGTCATTATTTTGCATCTGACATTTTGATTTAAACTTTTTTTCTTCTTCTTTTATTCTTTAATTAATGAAATAAAAAGTTTTGCGTTTTTTAAGTGTTTTTTTGTTTGAAATGATAAAAACAAAAGCATTAATGGTTATTTTGCATAAAAAATATTTGTATTTTGTTTGAAAAAACCCGATTTTTTATTTAAGCAAAAAACTACTAAAAAGTTGTTTAGTCTTTTTTAATTCGTTTTTTACATTTTGTGTCGTTGTTTTGCTGTCGTTGTTTTATTTTATTCTTGTATTTTTTTAAAATTTTTTAAATACTTAATTTGTTTGTTAGTTTTTTTTGTAATTTTGTTTTATTCTTGTCACATTAGCTGACGCTTATTCTAGAAACAAAAAACTGAAAAATTTTATTAGATTAGTATTTTTTAGTGTTTACTTTTGACCAGTTTTGACGATTTTTGTCATTATTTTGCATCTGACATTTTGATTTAAACTTTTTTTCTTCTTCTTTTATTCTTTAATTAATGAAATAAAAAGTTTTTCGTTGTTTAAGTGGTTTTTTGTTTGAATTGATAAAAACAAAAGCATTAATGGTTATTTTGCATAAAAAAATATTTTTATTTTGTTTGAAAAAACCAGATTTTTGATTTAAGCAAAAACTACTAAAAGTTGTTTAGTTTCTTTTAATTAGTTTTTACATTTTTGTCGTTGTTTTGCTGTCGTTGTTTTATTATTTTTTTTAAAATTTTTAAATACCTAGAATTTATATGTTAATTTTTTTTTGTATTTTATGTTCCATTCTTGTCACATTAACTAACGTTTATTCTAGAAACAAAAAACTAAAAAATTTTATTAGTTTAGTATTTTTTAGTGTTTACTTTTCACCAGTTTTTGACGATTTTTGTCATTATTTTGCATCTGACATTTTGATTTAAACTTTTTTTCTTCTTCTTTTATTCTTTAATTAATGAAATAAAAAGTTTTGCGTTTTTTAAGTGTTTTTTTGTTTGAAATGATAAAAACAAAAGCATTAATGGTTATTTTGCATAAAAAAATATTTTTATTTTGTTTGAAAAAACCAGATTTTTGATTTAAGCAAAAAACTACTAAAAGTTGTTTAGTTTCTTTTAATTAGTTTTTTACATTTTTTGTCGTTGTTTTGCTGTCGTTGTTTTATTATTTTTTTTAAATTTTTTAAATACCTAGAATTTATATGTTAATTTTTTTTTGTATTTTATGTTCCATTCTTGTCACATTAACTAACGTTTATTCTAGAAACAAAAAACTAAAAAATTTTATTAGTTTAGTATTTTTTAGTGTTTACTTTTCACCAGTTTTTGACGATTTTTGTCATTATTTTGCATCTGACATTTTGATTTAAACTTTTTTTCTTCTTCTTTTATTCTTTAATTAATGAAATAAAAAGTTTTGCGTTTTTTAAGTGTTTTTTTGTTTGAAATGATAAAAACAAAAGCATTAATGGTTATTTTGCATAAAAAATATTTGTATTTTGTTTGAAAAAACCCGATTTTTTATTTAAGCAAAAAACTACTAAAAAGTTGTTTAGTCTTTTTTAATTCGTTTTTTACATTTTTTGTCGTTGTTTTGCTGTAGTTGTTTTATTTTATTCATGTATGTTTTTTTAATTTTTTAAATACTTAATTTATTTGTTAGTTTTTTTTGTAATTTTGTTTTATTCTCGTCACATTAGCTGACGCTTATTCTAGAAACAAAAAACTGAAAAATTTTATTAGTTTAATATTTTTTAGTGTTTACTTTTCACCAGTTTTTGACAATTTTTGTCAGTATTTTGCATCCGGCATTTTGATTTAAACTTTTTTTGTTCTTCTTTTATTCTTTAATTAATGAAATAAAAAGTTTTGCGTTTCTTAAGTGGTTTTTTGTTTGAACTGATAAAAACAAAAGCATTAATGGTTATTTTGCATAAAAAAATATTTGTATTTTGTTTGAAAAACCCCGATTTTTTATTTAAGCAAAAAACTACTAAAAAGTTGTTTAGTTTTTATTAATTCGTTTTTTATATTTTGTGTCGTTGTTTTGCTGTCGTTTTATTTTATTCTTGTATGTTTTTTTAATTTTTTAAATACTTAACTTATTTGTTAGTTTTTTTTTGTAATTTTGTTTTATTCTTGTCACATTAGCTATAGCTTATTCTAGAAACAAATAACTGTAAAATATTATTAGTTTAGTATTTTTTAGTGTTTACTTTTCACCAGTTTTTGACGATTTTTGTCATTATTTTACATAAGTCATTTTGATTTAAACTTTTTTTGTTTTTCGTTTATTCTTTAGTTAATGAAATAAAAAATTTTGCCTTTTTTAAGTGGTTTTTTGTTTGAACTGATAAAAACAAAAGCGTTAATGGTTATTTTGCATAAAAAAATATTTGTATTTTGTTTGAAAAACCCCGATTTTTTATTTAAGCAAAAAACTATTAAAAAGGTGTTTAGTTTTTTTTAATTCGTTTTTTATATTTTGTGTCGTTGTTTTGCTGTCGTTTTATTTTATTCTTGTATGTTTTTTTAATTTTTTAAATACTTAACTTATTTGTTAGTTTTTTTTTGTAATTTTGTTTTATTCTTGTCACATTAGCTATAGCTTATTCTAGAAACAAAAAACTGAAAAATTTTATTAGTTTAGTATTTTTAAGTGTTTACTTTTTACCAGTTTTTGACGATTTTTGTTATTATTTTGCATACGTCATTTTGATTTAAACTTTTTTTTGTTCTTCGTTTATTCTTTAATTAATGAAATAAAAAGTTTTGCGTTTTTTAAGTGGTTTTTTGTTTGAACTGATAAAAACAAAAGCATTAATGATTATTTTGCATAAAAAATATTTGCATTTTGTTTGAAAAAACCCGATTTTTTATTTAAACAAAAAACTACTAGAAAGTTGTTTAGTTTTTTTTAATTCGTTTTTTACATTTTGTGTCGTTGTTTTGCTGTCGTTGTTTTATTTTATTCTTGTGTTTTTTAAATTTTTTAAATACTTAATTTATTTCTTAGTTTTTTTTTGTAATTTTGTTTTATTCTTGTCACATTAGCTAACGCTTATTCTAGAAACAAAAAACTGAAAAATTTTATTAGTTTAGTATTTTTTAGTGTTTACTTTTCACCAGTTTTTGACGATTTTTGTCATTATTTTGCATACGTCATTTTGATTTAAACTTTTTTGTTCTTCGTTTAGTCGTTAATTAATGAAATAAAAAGTTTTCGTTTTTTAAGTGGTTTTTTGTTTAAACTGATAAAAACAAAAGCATTAATGGTTATTTTGCATAAAAAATATTTGTAATTTGTTTGAAAAAACCCGATTTTTTATTTAAGCAAAAAATTACTAAAAAGTTTTTTAGTTTTTTTTATTCGTTTTTTACATTTTGTGTCGTTATTTTGCTGTCGTCGTTTTATTTTATTCTTGTATGTTTTTTTAATTTTTGAAATACATACATACAAAAAAGTATATCTTTTAAGGCATACTTTGCAGAATGTAAATCAAATGAATTGTTAAAGCCCTATGCTCGAAGTTGTAGTAAAAAATGTAGTTTCGAGAAAAACGCGTTTATAAAGTTTAGCTTGGGATTATATTCTCGTTTGCATGACAAGTCTTAATTGCTATACGTTTTCGGGGTTGCTGAATACAAATCTTAAATCAATTTTGCAAAATTCAAAATGGCGGATTTAATATGGCCAACCAAAGAATTTTTGTTCACTATAATTTAAAACAGATTTTCAACTTATTGGTCTTTTTTAGCCGTAAATTGAATTCTTTCGAAATGTTTTTTCCAACCCTGAGAAAGTGCTGGTTTCGTTTTCAGCATTTTATTGAAATGAGAAAATATGACGGCGAAAAATGTTAGCAACGCAGGTTCTCGTCGGTTTTACTTTGTTTAATTGTAATAAAAATGTGCACGTTCGGCTAAGAAAATAACCATATAAAACATGCGAAAAAAACAGGTTTTATTGATATTTATTATTTACATCGGTCTCGTGAACTATAAAATTAGTTATTCTTAGATAAATTCATAAACAGGGGTCTAATAAAGGCGGTTATTTCTATTATATTTATTTTATCTGGGTATAGTTTACGACACCCCTTATTGAGAGTTATATGACATTTATTACGTTTTTATACAAGTAATAATTGATTCAGTTGTTGTAAAACAAAGAATAACTATTTAAATCAATAAATTAAAAATTTTTAAAAATCTATTGTTTATTGTTATCGTAAATTTCTTTTACTATTACCAAATCATATTCGTTCATTTATATTTTAATAAACTGCACGTTTTAAATAAATACGCTGCCTTCAATTTGGTCCGCGCGGTGAACTAACTTGAGCGTCATTCAGCGCGCGTGCAGTAGCTGCGTTCAAGACGCTTTAGTTACATAAATATGTTTCGGATCGAAAACTCCTTTCACACAAAAATTCTAGACATATGTAGCTTACATATTATGAAAAAAAAAGAAATCGATTTTTTCGAAAAAATCCAAGTAAACCTCCCCTTAAGCAAAAAATTACTAAAAAGTTTTTTAGTTTTTTTTTATTCGTTTTTTACATTTTGTGTCGTTATTTTGCTGTCGTCGTTTTATTTTATTCTTGTATGTTTTTTTAATTTTTGAAATACATACTTAATTTATTTGTCAGTTTTTTTTGTAATTTTGTTTTATTCTTGTCACATTAGCTAACGCTTATTCTAGAAACAAAAAACTGAAAAATTTTATTAGTTTAGTATTTTTTAGTGTTTACTTTTCACCGGTTTTTGAAGATTTTTGTCATTATTTTGCATACGTCATATTGATTTAAACTTTTTTTGTTCTTCTTTTATTCTTTAATTAATGAAATTAAAAGTTATGCGTTTTTTAAGTGGTTTTTTGTTTGAACTGATACATTAAAAGCATAAATGGTTATTTTGCATAAAAAAATATTTGTATTTTGTTTAAAAGAACCCGATTTTTTATTTAAGCAAAAAATTACTAAAAAGTTGTTTAATTTTTTTTTATTCGTTTTTTACATTTTGTGTCGTTGTTTTGCTGTCGTTGTTTTATTTTATTCTTGTATGTTTTTTTATTTTTTAAATACTTAATTTATTTGTTAGTTGTTTTTGTAATTTTGTTTTATTCTTGCCACATTAGCTAACGCTTATTCTAGAAACAAAAAACTGAAAAATTTTATTAGTTTAGTATTTTTTAGTGTTTACTTTTCACCAGTTTTTGACGATTTTTGTCATTATTTTGCATACGTCATTTTGATTTAAACTTTTTTTTGTTCTTCTTTTATTCTTTAATTAATGAAATTAAAAGTTTTGCGTTTTTTAAGTGGTTTTTTGTTTGAACTGATAAAAACAAAAGCATCAATGGTTATTTTGCATAAAAAAATAATTGTATTTTGTTTGAAAAAACCCGATTTTTTATTTAAGCAAAAACCTACTAAAAAGTAGTTTAGTTTCTTTTAATTCGTTTTTTACATTTTGTGTCGTTGTTTTGCTGTCGTTGTTTTATTTTATTCTTGTATGTTTTTTTAATTTTTTAAATACTTAATTTATTTGTTAGATTTTTTTTGTAATTTTGTTTTATTCTTGTCAGATTAGCTAACGCTTATTCTAGAAACAAAGAACTGAAAAATTTTATTAGTTTAGTATTTTTTAGTGTTGACTTTTCACCAGTTTTTGACGATTTTTGTCATTATTTTGCATACGTCATATTGATTTAAACTTTTTTTTGTTCTTCTTTTATTCTTTAATTAATGAAATTAAAAGTTTTGCGTTTTTTAAGTGGTTTTTTTGTTTGAACTGATAAAAACAAAAGCATTAATGGTTATTTTGCATAAAAAAATAATTGTATTTTGTTTGAAAAAGCCGATTTTTTATTTAAGCAAAAACCTACTAAAAAGTAGTTTAGTTTCTTTTAATTCGTTTTTTACATTTTGTGTCGTTGTTTTGCTGTCGTTGTTTTATTTTATTCTTGTATGTTTTTTTAATTTTTTAAATACTTAATTTATTTGTTAGATTTTTTTTGTAATTTTGTTTTATTCTTGTCACATTAGCTAACGCTTATTCTAGAAACAAAGAACTGAAAAATTTTATTAGTTTGGTATTTTTTAGTGTTTACTTTTCACCAGTTTTTGACGATTTTTGTCATTATTTTGCATACGTCATTTTGATTTAAACTTTTTTTTGTTCTTCTTTTATTCTTTAATTAATGAAATTAAAAGTTTTGCGTTTTTTAAGTGGTTTTTTGTTTGAACTGATAAAAACAAAAGCATTAATGGTTATTTTGCATAAAAAAATGTTTGTATTTTGTTTGAAAAAACCCGATTTTTTATTTAAGCAAAAAACTACTAAAAAGTTGTTTAGTTTTTTTTAATTCGTTTTTTTATATTTTGTGTCGTTGTTTTGCTGTCGTTGTTTTATTTTATTCTTGTATTTTTTTTGTTTTTTAAATACTTAATTTATTTGTTAGTTTTTTTTTTTAATTTTGTTTTATTCTTGTCACATTAGCTAACGCTTATTCTAGAAACAAAAAACTGAAAAATTTTATTAGTTTAGTAGTTTTTAGTGTTTACATTTTACCAGTTTTTGAGGATTTTTGTCATTATTTTGTATTCGTCATTTTGTTTTAACCTTTTTTTTGTTCTTCTTTTATTCTTTAATTAATGAAATAAAAAGTTTTTCGTTGTTTAAGTGGTTTTTTGTTTGAATTGATAAAAACTAAAGCATTAATGGTTATTTTGCATAAAAAAATGTTTGTATTTTGTTTGAAAAAACCCGATTTTTTATTTAAGCAAAAAACTACTAAAAAGTTGTTTAGTTTTTTAAATTGGGTTTTTACATTTTGTGTCGTTGTTTTGCTGTCGTTTTATTTTATTTATTTATTTAACTTTTTAAAAACCTAGAATTTATTGGTAAATTCTTTTTTTTGTATTTTATTTTCCATTTTTATCAAATTTATCGCTTATTCTAGAAACAAAAAACTGAAAAATTTTAATAGTTTGTATTTTTTAGTGTTTACTTTTGACCGGTATGTACGTCATTTTCTTTTTTAACTTTTCCTTATTTTATGTTTCATTAGTTTTTGGTTGTTTTGTGTTTGGACTAAATAATAAAAATAAAAATATCAACGCTTATTTTACTAAAAAATGTATTTTTATTGTTTGAAAAAAAAAAACGATTTACCAGTTATGCAATTTTATGTTTTGTAATCACATACACTAACGCTTAATAGTTTAGTATTTTTTAGTTTTTACTTTTTACCAGTTTTTTTAAATTTTTGTTATTGTCTTTTTTTGTATAATTTATTTGAACTGTTCGTAGTTTTTATTTTTTAATTAATTAAATAATGTTTTTATTATTTTGATGGTTTTGTGCATGACTGATAGAAATAAAAAAATTAACGCTTATTTTTCAAAAAAAGTATTTTTATTCTGTTTAAAAAAAACCGATTGCTTAATTCTCGAAAAAAAACTACTGGAAAGTTATAGTTGTTTTTTTACTAGTTTTTGACATTTTAATGTCGTTATTTTATATGTTACTTCAACGTTCACGAACTTATTATCAACTTCTAGAACGTTTACCAAAGGATGTAGAAACTTCTCGAAAGATAGAGGACATGTATAAAAGCGATTCAAACGAATCATTGGTCAGTTATTCGAAGTCGGAAGTGTTAAGAAGATTTTTAAATGAATAAGTGATTATTGATTAACGCGTGGTTAAGATAAAAATAACGGAGTATAAACGTACGTGACTTTAATGTAAACAAGTGTCAGTTTTTAAATAAACAGAAGTTATGCGCGGACATTATCGAGTGATTGTAATACATAAACTAGCGTAAGTGTTTTTCTTATATATCGTTAGATTTAATTAGTTCGTGTCGTAAACGTGTAAATGTTTTGTGTATAAATAAATTAGTTTTAAAATTCATTACAGTATTTTACGTTTCACATACGCTAATGTTTATTTTAGAAACACGTGCTTTAGTGTTTTTTGTCATTGTCTTTTTATTTTTGACTTTTTTTAGTTTATTATATTCTTTAATTTTTCGAAATTAACTTTTATTTTTGTGTTTGATTTTGATATAAACAAAAACAACGCTTATTTTGCTTTAAAAAAACTATTGTTTATATGTTTTATGGTCACAGTGCTGCAATTCTTTGTTTATGTATACGATTTGTTCGTTGTTTTCATATTTATATCAAACTTTGTTTTTAGTTAATGTTTTATTTTTGTTTTTTAATATGTAATTTTTTTATATGTATGTTTTTTAAACAAAAAAACTTTTTTTTTTGGTTTTACATATATTCATTCTTAAACATTGTGTGTCTTACATAGTTTTTACGCTTGTGTTTTATTTGATTAGAAAAGCAACTTTGATATTTCTTATATTTAATTTTTTCCGAATTATTTAATCTACAGTGCAATCGATGACTTGATTTTGTTTTGTGCAACTTTTTTACAACGCCACCTGTCGAAAGAATTTGATAAAATCAGTTGTAAATATGTAAAAGTAAGAAGTTTTTGTTTTGCGATACATTAAAAAAAACTGGTTTACTCTGTATGCAGAATTAAATTTTATCAGAACAGAAAAGAAACTATTTTTGTTGTACTCTAAATAAAGATAAATGTGGTGACGAGTTGTTCCGGTTTGTTTATAGCACACCGAAGCACAAGATCTTAAAGGTTAACGCATCCAATTTATTCTTGAAGAAAGAAAATCTTGTTAAAGTACTTAGAAGGATTATGATTAAAAATCTTGTTTTTCTTTTCAAATATCGATGTGAGTGTGTATGTGTGTGTGTGGAGTGTAGGAATAGAAATATCCAAAGGCGATCGAGGGATGTTATTAGACGCCTTGGGCCAACTCAACCCGACCTCGTTTCGTGGTGCATAATTTTAAAAATTCCCTCAAGCAAAATTAATGTCGATAAAATATAAACAGGCGTACCACCCGTTTGCGAAAATACAACGTACGAGTCATGTGTGGGTGCATCTTCCACGCGATGATTTATTTAACATTGCAAGTAAAGGGTATATTTTTTGTGTCGCTAGAGCGAATGCAAATCTAGTAGTCATATACACAATGTTTTGTTTGGTCGCACGCCTACTTATCGAAAATGCAAACTATAAGTTTGAATCAACTTTTGATTTTAAACAAGTCAGTTGTTTTTATTAAGTTGTTTTCCAATCTGATTAAAATCGTATCTTTATTGCTTACTAATTTTTAGAGAAAACGTTACCAAAAAATGTATGTTGTAGATGAATCACTCCAAGAGCTCTTTAGATAAAGTCATAAGAAATGTAATTACAACTTAGTTCAAATGCAGAAATCTAATCAGAATTTGATTTATTTTTTCTTCGAACTACATACATACCTACCAGCTTCAGTTTAAAATCTTCTTGCTCTACACAGAAATAACTTAATTTGTTGTATACAAAGTTTGAGTTACAAAAAACACATCGTCAAACTCAAACAAAACACGGATCATGTGTTTTCTGACTTAGCGTAAGTAAATCTCGTGCTACAACTTTAGAAGTCATTCTGCTGATCCGTGTATTGCTAGGGCAGTCTTTCCTTTCAACACAATTATGGGCTTCGCTTCTAAGCGGTGCTTCGCGGATATTGTTTTCAATAGTGCCAAGCTCGTCGTAGTAGTTACTTTCAGTCATCAACTAAGGACTGCACTACCCTGTTTATGACCCTAGTTGGAAACATTTGGTATTTGGTACTCTTTTATAGTAGAAGACAGTTTCCTGAATCGATACTTTAAGAGTGTCAAAAACACGAAAAATAGACTAGCTGCAAAGCCAATTGTCGGATGTGTAGCAGCATTTGCTTGATGCTACATCGGGTGAACATTTTGGCGTTAAAAATACTAAGGAAAAGGCTAGAGAAGCTTTACTGAGTGAACAAGACGCAATGGAGTAGTGCTGCATGTGCACAGTCTAAAAACTTGATCAACAAAAATGAGCAAAGCGTTCTTGAAACAATCGCAAGGCCGTTCTCAGATTCTGATTCAAGAAATAAATACCTCTCGGTAACGATAAATTACTTCACCAAATGAATAAAGGCTTCGGTGTTTCATTGGAGTTGCATTCCAACTAAAATCGATCATATGAGTCTGCTCCGTTCTAAAACTTTCTTTTTCTTGTTATCTTCTATTCCTTAATCTTCATTTATCCATTTCTTCTACTTCTTACAGTCTGTGGCTATCTTCTTTATTTGCTGTAATGTCTTACTTCTTTCTTTCCCTATCTCTTCTATCTGTTCCATTCATGATTTCCTCGGTCTTCTCTTTTTTTTCCTCATGTCTTTTCGCTTCTATGACTCTTCTTATCAGTCTGGTCTGCTTCATTCCAATTATGTGTTCATACCAATTCAGTTTTCTTTTCTTGATTTTTGTTTCAATCGGTTCCTGCTTTAATTCTTCTTTAATACGATTTCTTCTTATACGGTCCATTTTTGTCTTCACCGCAATTCTTCTTGATCTTAATTGTTTCATTTCAGCTGCATTTATCATGCTTTCATTATTTTTATTTGTTACCCATAGATACTCGCATATTGGCACCATTCTTATCTGTTCTCTTTTGCATATTATCGGGTCTCTATTTCTGATATTTTCCTCCTGTTTCTCAGTATAAAAATATTATTCGTAGTTTGTCTCTCTCTTCTAAATGCTTATTACTCTTCTTCTATTTTCTCTTTCTTAATCTGGCTTCTACGATTCTTGTGTATAGTTTAAAGTCCACTGATGACAACCATATATCTCTATAGTTATCGTATTCAAATTCATTCTCTTTTTTGTGAATTACCAATATCAAATTCTCTTTCCATTCTTTCGGTATCAGGTTTGCCTCCACGCTTCCTTCATTACTTCCAGCAACCATTTTCTTCTTTCTTTGCCTATCCAATCTGTGGATCTATATTATCTACACCGACCGCTTTTCCTATCCGGATTTTTCTTAGTCTCTGTTTTATATCATCTATGCTTATTTCTTCTATCTAGATATTATTGTTCTTCATTTCATATTGTTTATCCATCCACCTCGTTTGTATTCATCCTCTTCATCGTATTTATTTTTAAACTATATTGTGTTTTCTCTAAATTTGTTCTTATAATGTTATTCTTGTCTCTTATACCCTTCATCTCTTTCCATTTTCCGCTTCTTAAGAGCCTTATTTTACTCCAGAATTTTCTATTATTTACTTTGTTTTCATGTTTTTCTCTCTTTTTGAACTTCTTCCTGTATTTCTACATTCCACCAACCTGTTCTTTTACTATGTTTGTTAACTTTTGATCTTCCGTATATGTCCTCTGCTACTCGTAGTATTATATCTTTAAATTTATTCCATTGGTCTTCTAGATTCCATCTCTCTCTCTCTCTCTTGTTGCTATTCTAGTATAATTCGCTTTTTCTATCTGCTCTATCTTTCTCCATTGATTTCTGCTGTTACTAGCTTATGATGTCTTCCTATTCCCGCTCTATTCTTTGTCGTAATTTCCTTTTTTTTGTCTTATTTCTCTTGTGTCTATTATGCTTTTTCCTTCTCAACCTTCCGCTATAAATGTATATTTTTCTGATAATGGTTATTGTGAAAAGGAATTTTCTATCATTAAATCGTTCATTTGGCCAAATTTGATTATCCTTTCTGTCAATATACCCATGCACCTCATTCCAATGTCTTCATCATTTCCTATCCTCGCATTCAAGTCTTCCATTAGTATGACTTTCTCGCTTTTTTCTTTAGTTTCATGTAGTGTGCTTTAAAGCTCCATATAGAAATTTTCTATTTCATCCTCTTTTGTTCCTTACACTGTCGCGTACAGTTGTATTATGTACCAAGTTTCTTCCAAGTCTAGCTTTATGTACATTATTCTTTACGATATTGGCTTAAATTCAGTTATTCTTGCCACCACTCCCTCCGTTACCTTTACTCATAATTATTTCTTTTTATTCCATTCTTTGCCTCAGTAAGTTCTATCAGCTGCATTTTGAATTCTTCTATTTCTTGTGCTATTTTATGTTGTTTATTCTTTAGTCATGTTATATTCCATGTTCCTATATTTACGTTTATATTTCCTCCATCTTTTTTATTTTTTATCTTCTTGCTATTTTCTCTCTTTAGTTCTTTTTCATAATGGTCGTTTATTTTTTTGATTGTTCTGATCTTTTCCTTTGTTAGTTTTTTGAAGTCGTATTTGTTTTCAGATTTTGTCCTAATTTTTATTTTTTCTATTATTAATTTTTTTATCAGTTTTTTTGTCCTTTTCCAATTTATTTTCTCTACTGATTCTATCCTCTCTAATTGCTCCAGTGCGTACATTTTGTTTTCAAGTTGTAATTTGTGACATTGTATTTTTGCTTTGTATCTCATACTTCTTTCATATGTTTTATTGTTCTTTTTCTTTCTTCCTGTATTTGTTTTGGGTAGTCTTCGTTTATCAAAATTTTCTTTCCTTTTAGGTTTTTTGCGGTGTTTATTATTTCCTGTTATTTGTTCCGTGGTAATAATTCTATCATTATTGGTCTGTTTGTCATGTTTTCCTCATCCTTCCTTCCTAATCTTATAATTTCTTCTATTTTTTTTCTATTTCTATTTTAACTTTTATGTCTCTGAGGATTACTTTTACTTTTTCTTTTAATTCTAGTTCTGATTCGTATTTATCTTCCACTTCTTGTAATATGATTTTCTTCTTTTAAGAATTAAAAACAACATCGTCAAAAATAACGCCCAAACATCAAAAGGACTGGTATTTGCACTTGTTACTAATTGGACATCGATTATTCGTTTACAAAAACAAAGAAACATAGACTAAACACCATGCTTGAATCTGAAGTAGTGTAGTATTCTAAAACATTCTAGAATGTTCGACGCGGTGCAGAAAAAGTTGGAACGTTCTAGGCGACGCGTCGTAATAGTGAAATATGATGGATAAATTCACGCTTTGAGTTTGGTTTGGTTCAAGACGTTTGCCACCTGTTGGAGAATTAAAAAGACTACGACAACATTTCTTTATCCTTATTGACAAAAACGCATATTAAACACTATTCTGTTCATACGGCCTTTAAGAGAACAGTTTTAAGGAAGGAAGAGTGTAACATTCTGGAACATTCGACGCGGTACAGACAATGTCGGTATGTTCTAAGCGACGATTAAATGTGATGTAAAATGTGAAACAAATTGTAATGTAACCATTGTTTTAAGGAAAGAAAACGGTTTTTTAAATCAATACCTCAGGAGTGCCAAAAGCAACTACTTCTGATAGTGGCGAAGAGCCATATGTTAGAAGAATTGTAACATTTGCATGATGCTACATCGATTGAACATTTTGACGTAAAAAATCACTGGAGAAAAAGCGAGATCAGCTTTACTAAGTGAGCAAGACTTAGAAGAGTGGTGCCGTAGGTGAACGGTATGAGCTCTTAAAAATTGACCAGTGAAGAAGCGCAAAGCACTTTTAAAATAATATAAGCTGAACAGTTTTTTTAGAGAAGGTGAGAACGGACATCGCAGGGTCGTTCTTAAAATCTGATTTTAATAATAAATACACCTTGGTGACGATGTATTATTTCACTAAATGAACTGAAGCAGCAACAATTACAAACGTGTTAAAGAAGAAGTTTTTCTGCTAGTTCGTTGTTCTGTTGAAGCTGCATTTTGATGGTCAATACTTTGAGTTTGGTTTGGTTTAAGACGTTTGTCACCTGTTAGAAAATTAAAAAGACTACGACAACATTTCTTCATCCTGTCTAATATAATCGTCGAGAGAAAAATCACAGAATGTGAAAGCATTTAGTAAATGTAATGTTCAAACATTAAAAAAACTGGGATTTGCATTAGATTCTAATGGGACATCAATTGCCTATTGACAAAAACGCAGATTAAACACCATTCTAGAATGTTCGACGCGGTACAGAAAATGTATGTTCTAAACGACGATCGAAAGTGATGTAAAATGTGGAGCAAATTTCAATGCAACCATTGTGTTTGAGTAAAGAAAACGGTTTTTTAAATCGATACCTTAGGAGTGCAACTACTTCTGATAGTGGCGAAGGGCCCTATGTTAGAAGTTTTGCAACATTTACATGATGCTACATCGAGTAATCATTTTAGTGTAAAGATGACGCTCGAGAAAGTGCAAGAGAAGTTTTACTGAGTGACCATGACGTAGTAGAGTGGTGCCATATGAGCACAGTCTGTGCGTTAAAAAAATGACCACTAAAAAAGCGCACTTTTCAAACAATATAACGTAGCCAGTTTTTTAGAGAAGGTCGTTGTTAGAATCTGATTCTGAAAATAAATACATCTTGATGACAATGGATTATTTCACTAAATGAACTGCAACAATTACAGATTTGTTAGAGAAGAAGTTTTTTTACTAGTTCGTTGTTCCATTAAAGTTGCATTCTGATAAAGGTCAATACTTTGAGTTTGCTCTGGTTCAAAACGTTTGCCAACTAGTGGAAAATTAAGAAGACTGCCACAACGGTTGTCATCGCCTTCCATCTCTCAACCTCAATCTCCATTCTTTTTTATTGTTCCGTTCTCTATCACCAATGTTACTTTTTCCCATTGCTTCATCCACTTCGTCTCTCCATGACATCCTTGGTCTTCCTCTTTTTCTTCTACTTATGGGATTCTGTCCGTCACTCTATTTATCCATCTACTGTTGCTACATCGTCTGACGTGTCCGTACCATTAGAGTCTTTTTTCATCTATGTAGTTGAGCGTATCTGTCTGCACATTCATTCTATGTCTGATTTCATCATTGCTTATTCTGTCCAATCTCGTAACTCCACAGCACTTTCTTCAATATTCCATTTCCACTGCTGTTATTTTACTGCGATTTCTTTTATTTATGATCCAATTCTCTGCTCCGTATGTCATAATGCTTTGTATCATGGTATTGTATATCTGGATTTTTGTATTTCTTGTAATGTCCTTATCCCATATGATTGGGTGGAGTTGTCTTATACATTTTCGTGTCTGTCCCAACCTATTTTTTATCTCCTCTTCCGTTCTTGTATTTTTTGTTATAGTGTATCCTAGGTATTTAAACTTTTCTACTTCTTTTATTTTGGTGTTTTCGTCTACTATAAGGTCTCCTTCTTTTTCTTGTGATGTTACCAGGTATTCTGTTTTCGTATAATTTATTTCTAGTCCAACTTGTGTATATTCTTCTGATCGTCTGCGAGACTAAGTGTGTAAAAGTGTTCATTTCTAACTGGCACGCTCGTTACTTCGCATTTTTGTTTCCAGTTTTTCAAGGTGTGCTCAAGGGATATATTTTAAAAGTGTCGATAAAGTGGAGCAGCCTTGTATCAATCTTTTAGTGGTTTCAAAGTTGTTTGTCATTTTCGATCCAACTTTTACTGCTATTATGTTGTTCTTATATGGATTTTTCACTGTCTCTATCAGATTGTGTGGTACTCCGATTTTTGCCATGGCTTTCCAGAGTTTGCTCCTTGGTACCTTGTCATACGATTTTTGAAATCAATGAAAACGAGATGTATTGCTATATTTTTGGCCGTTTTCGTTTCTATAAATTGCTGTAGCGTGTATATGTGATTTATGGTCGATCTTCCGACTGTGAAACCCGCTTGTTCTTCCTCAATTCTTCCTTCTATACTTTCTTCTAGTTTATTCCTTATTAACCTTTCGTAGACTCATCCTATCATCGCTATTACGCTTTTTTAAATATGGAAGTTAGATGTGCGTGTTTCCATTCCTCGGGCATTTGTTCTCCATTTATTATTTTTTGATGTTTTTTTGTTCTATAAATTCTTCTCGTGTTTCCGGTAGTAGGTTCTTATAGTATGATTCCCATTCATCTTCTTTGATATACGGTATGTGTGCTTTATCTTTGTTATTCGTTTTCAAGGTTTTTATTATTTTCCAGGATTCCGAGCTTCTTGTCTCTTCTAAATTGGTCTACGCTTTGGCAGGTTCTTTTCCATCCTTCATTTTTTTTAACGACTAACTTTTTTACTTACCTATTTTTTTCTCTGTACTTTCTATAGTCTTCAATTTTTTTTTGTACTTCGCCATTTTTTGTATAGTTGTTTTTTCACATTAATTGCTTCAGTGGCTGCTTCATTAAATTTCCATTTGAAATTCGTTTCTGTTCCATCCATTTCTCCTAATGCTTCTAATGCCGCTTCTTTCGTACTGTCCTTTATTTTTAAATACGTATCCTCCCCTGTATCAAATCTGAACTCTATTCGTTTTTGGTCCAGTCTTCTTTGTTATAGTTCTCTTATTGTCTCGTCTTCGGGTGATACAGTTTGAGTTCATTCACGATCTTCTCTCCAAACTGTCCCACCGTTTCATTCTTCTTCCTACTTTCAGTTTTTCCATTCAAATTGCTAGCTATGATAATTTCTTTTGTTGTTTTCACTTTCTCTATTTCTTCCGTTAGAGTGTGTATGAATTTATCTTTTTCTATCACTGGGCTATCATCCGTTAATTCGTATACCCCTAGTATCGTAATTTCTCTGCCATATATCTTTAAATTCACTTTTATTATTTTTTCATTTATTGGTTGCCACGATTTGACTCTATTCTTGTATTTGTTTTGATGAAAACTCCTACCCCTGTTTTTACTCGTTGTTTACTCCAACAGTGCAGTATTCCTTCTAGGCTTTCTGTTACATTTCCTTTCCTTTTTGTTTCATTGATTATTATAATATGTCTACGGTTGTTTTCTAAAGCTCTTGTATTACTTCTTTATCCTTACTTCTCCATCCCTAAATGTTCCAAATACCAATAGTGATTCTCTTTTCTTTGCGCTTTTTTGTTTTGTGGTTGAGTTTTAAAACCCCTCCCGTATTCAATGACACTTCCTCTTGATGAAGTGTAGATTACCACCCGGAGATTATTTTCATTTTTCCACTCTGTCATCCTCTTTTTCCTTAATGTTTTTTATGTGTTGGGTGGTTAATGTCTAACGCTATAACCCCCTTTTGGAGAATCTATGACTCAGCCGCCCACTATGGTTTGAAGCCGTCCACTATAGATCAGACGCTTCTGGTATCTGTTTTGCTAGTTTTGGTCCGCCCCGGGTATTTTATTTCTCCGATACTCGCTATATCTAGCGAGCTTTTCCCTATCCGCCACCTGGAAAGGCGCCCGATGGGGGACTAGCAACCCCACACTAGTACAACAACACTTTCTCATCTGATATCATCGTCGAGAATCGTAGTGTTCAAACATCAAAAAGACTTAGATTTGCATTTGTTTCTAATGCAAAATTACAGATTACACATATTTATACGATCTTTAACAGAACGGTTTTAAATAAGGAGCATTGTAACATTCTAAAACATTCTGGAATGTTCGACGCGGTACAAAAAACATCCAGACAAAATTTTTAATAAAAAAAGTCTTGAATAACAAGTGTCTTCAATTTATATCATCGCTTTGGTTCTCTTTACTGACCGACAAACGAGGCAAAACAGTAAAGATTCTCGTAGTTAAAGAAGATCTATATGTTGTAAACAAAACTCAACCAATCATTCATCTCTGCAAATCACCAAGATCGGATCTGGCAGACTACATCAATTGCTCACAATTAGAGAAAAAGATCTGGTGACTAAAAATTGCTATAGTTGATGACGAGTGCGATACTACTCTTGAAATGGAAATCAAACGATTTACAACTAATTTGCTTTAGGCAGAAATGATAATAGAGCCAGTGGTACTCTTTGAGAGAAGAAAATGGTTCTTTAAATCAATACCTCAGAATTGTCAAAAGCAACTACTATTGATAGTGGCGAAGAGTCTAATGTTAGACGTTTTGCAACATTTGCATGATGCTACATTAAGTGAACATTCTAGTGTAAAGAAAACACTCGAGAAAGTGCAAGAGAAGTTTTACTGAGTGAATATGACGTAGTAGAGTGGTGCTGTATGTGTACGGTCTGTGCGCTAAAAAAATGAACCAATGAAGAAACGCAAAGTACTTTTAGAACAATATAACGCTAGCAGTTTTTTAAAGAAGGTAACAATTAAGCTCGCAGAGTTGTTCTTAGAATCTGGTTCTGAAAATAAATACATCTTGGTGGCGATGGATTATTTTACTAATTAAACTGAAACAGCAACACTTACAGACTTGTTAGAAAAGCAGTTCGTTGTTTTATTGAACTTTCCGATAAAGGTCGATAATTTGAGTTCGCTCTGTTTTAAGACGTTTGTCAACTGTTGAAAATTAAAAGATTAGGACAATACTTCCTTACCCTATACTAAAATGAAAACGTCTTCCGGGTTTGGACCGCGTCATTGTTGTAACCGAAGTTGCTAACGTTCCACCCAAAGAGGTGGGTTTTATCAGGGCATGAGATAAATCAAAGAACTCAAGCAAGCAACCAAAATCTAACTAAAAACTTTTCAAAAGTTAGGTAAGTACGGTCAAAAACTATGATCACGATTAAAGGTATTGGGTTATTTGATGATTTCTATGCTATCTCGGAGTTTCCTATTGAAGAAGAATGAAGATTTTGTAATCACCAAAACGTTATCAAAATCTATATTATAGAACCTCAATGTAGACTAAACCACATGAACAAGAAATTTGGTATACACCTTGAAATGAAAGTGTAAGAAATTTGTTCTTGGGAAGAAGAAAGAATCTGAGAGATTTTGCTTATCAAGTTGAATAAGGCTTTAATACCGTTCTTACAAAGAAGTTTCTCTATTTGATCTGTAACTTTGTGAATGTAGGGTAAAAATGCCAATTTCGGATTAGATTCGGAAGTAGACATGTCCTTAGATAATCGAGCACGTGGATGTAAAAAACGATTAATAACTGTGTGAATATCTCGCTTCATACGGATTTCCGAGTTTAAATTCTCAGGTTGGCAAATAGAAAAAGCGCGATGAAGCAAAAATTAAATAACAGAACGCGTCTGTGCAGAATGATAAGACGAAGCATGAAGGTATCTGTCAATATGAGTGGGTTGGCGATAAACAGAATGGCTCAAAAGTCCATCGGGCTTACGAGTCACAAAAACGTCAAGAAATGGGAGAGAACCATTAGTTCGATTTCCATAGTCTAGGTGTTGATTGTTTAGATGATCAAGAAACTTAGACAAATTAAGATGACCATGAGATCAAACAATAAACGTGTTGTCAACATACCTAAACAATACTTTAGGTTTTAATATTGATGATTCCAAAGCAACCATATCCATAAAAATGTTAGCTGAGTAGTTCAGAGTAGAAAACGTCTCAGAAGTGCCAAAAGCAACTACTGTTGATAGTGGTAAAAAGTCATGTATTGGATATGTTGCAACATGATGTTACATCTAGTAAACATTTTGGCGTAAAGAAAGCATTGGAGAAAGCACGAGATAAGATTTACTAACTGAAAAAGACGTAGTGCCGTATGTGCACGGTATGCGCGCTCCAAAATGAACCAGTAAAGAAACGCAAAGTTTTTTTCAGAGAAGAACCTGATTCATAAATACATTTTGGTGACGATATATTACGTCGCTAAATTAATTGAAGCAGCAACAATTACAGTGCGTTGTTCCATTACAGGTACATATCGATAAAAATCGATACTTTGAGTTTGGTCCTTCTATCGAACCCTGTCTAATGGCATCGTCGAACGGAAGAATTAAGTAATGGGAAAGTACTTAGCCAAAGTTGTGTCTAAACATCAAAAAGACTGGCAATTGCATTTGTTTTTAATGGCATTCGAATCTGTCATGTTTGGTCGCAAAATACAAGAATTAAGCTACCATACTGAAACGTTCGAGAAGTTATTTGCAAAGGCAAGAGCCTTCTAGAAGCTGTTATCCATCTTTTAGAAGATATACCGAAAAATAGGGAACACTCCAGAAGGATTTCCTTATGTGTATATATACCGACGGAACAATTCGTAGGTCAGTTATTGCCGTAACGCAAATGCAGCAGTAATAAGAAGATTATTCAAGTGAAGATAAATAAGTGATTAACACGAGCGAAGTTTTAAATAAATAACAGTGTACACCGAATCGAGTGAATGTGACTTATAGTGTAAACAAACAAGTTAGTGGCTTTATCTTATCGTCGCGTAAGTGATAGCATATTATTGTTTTATATAAATTACTGTAAGTTTTTATCCTTAGATATTTAAATTTAATTAGTTCAGTTAGTTTAAATAAATTAGTTTTTAATAAATAGTTTTGCTACATTGGTGTCGGTGTCGGGTTCGCGATTTTTTTTAGTGTTAATACCATTAAGTAATCTAATATCGCTCCCGTAATAAAAACATTGATTGCGTAAATAACTGTTAAGTTCGCGATACGCGTGTTTATTTATAAAGTATAAAATAGTGTTTATTAAACTTTTTCTTTTAACAAGTGCGTGATCGCGATATTAATTAAATTCGTTTCCGTACACTAGTGGTTTAATATCAAGAAGTGGATAGTTATTAAAATTTTGTGTTATACAAAAACTGCATTTTAAAAAGTAGTGTATTTAAACTTTATATTCGTGTTATATTTAAATTTATGCCGGTGACGCGTTTGCAAGCAGTTAAAATGGATTCAAAAATACTTGAAATTCTCGAATCGATGAATAAAAATATCCAAGAAAAACTGTCCGAAAATTCTCAGAAGATGGAAGAAAATGCTAGAAGTTTAAAAGAAGAGGAACAAATACAAGTTAGTGTAGGAAACCAAATCAAGATTGTGCAAGAGGAAACCCAAGCAGATATGTTAAATTTAAAAGAAGAAATTTGCGAATCTATGAATGAGAAAATGGAAGCAATAGAGGACAAACTAGAAGACTGAATGAAACTGCTTGAAGAAAGAATAAATCGATTGAAATGTCACGGCGAAGGAAACGTCACGAGTGAAGATTTAATAATGGACCATCGAGAAGAAAACACTCACAAGTACAAAGTTGTACCACCGAATTTTGATGGTAAAGTTCCATGGTCAACCTACTACAAGCAGTTTGAAGCCGCAGCTACAGCTAATGGTTGGAGCAACAAGCAGAAAAAGACGTCTTTATAGTGTCCTTACGTGGAGAAGCGCTTGGAATTTTACAAACTGTTCCAGACCACCTGCAAGAAAATTACGAACTTTTAATATCACGATTAGAAATGAGATATGGAAATGCCCATCTTCAACAAGTTTATCAAGCTCAGATTAAAAGTCGGGTTCAGAAAGCTGCCGAAAGTCTTCAAGAGTTTGAGGTTGACATCGCTAGATTAACATGGCTTGCGTATCTTACAGCACTAGATACCTTCTTGGAGCAGTTGGCTATTCAAACCTTTGTAGACGGCCTCCGAGACAACGAAACGCAGCAGACTCTTCGGTTAGCAAGACCGAAGACGTTGGATAACGCTTTAACCCATGCTTTGGAGTTCAAGGCAGCGAAACAAGCGTCGCACCGAAGCAGCCATAAGCTCCGTTGTGCTACAGAAATACCCTCGAACTCAGAAGAAAGCATTGAAGACATAGTGCGACGTATATTTCGGAAACAAGTAGCTCGAGGAAGAGAAGTGACGTGTTGGAACTGCGGAGAAGTGGGCCACGTACGACGACGTTGTACTAAGCCCAAAAGAAGACCAAAAGAGCGTCAGAAAAACTAGAACAGGTCAACCGAATGGGGCGAAAGTCGACCTCAACGAGCCATGCCCCGGAGATTACCATCCAAATGGCATCGCCTAGAGAGAAATTGCATAGTATTTATCTCGATGGCAAGATCAATGGGAGAAGCGTTCAGTTACTGGTTGACACGGGAGCGACGAAAACCATCATTCGTTTTGACATCTTACTGGAAAACGAGAAGACATCACCAGTAACAGTACGACTTCGAACGGCGACGGGCGAAGAAATACCTACTCACGGACATGTCAAAGTAACCATTGGTTTGGGAAATGGAGTACTCGACCATCAAGTACTGGTAGCCGACATCACGGAAGAAGTTATCCTGGGAATGGACGTGATAAAGAAGTATGGGTTCCGTTTGGATATGAAGAATGATGTCCTGAAGATCGACAATGAAGAAATTCCTTTTCATTCGTCAGAAAAGGCAGCCGTGCGAGTCTTATTGAGTGAAGACGTGACTCTGCCTGCATGGACTGAAAGTGTGATGATGGCACGCCTGGATGAAAGTCTCCGGGAAGGCTACATACGCGCGATTGAACCAATGGAGGGCGGCTTAGTTGAAGAGGGACTACTCGTTGGCTGAACTTTAGTACGAGTAAAGAACACGATGCCAGTAAGGATCTTAAACATCAACTCAGATCCTGTAACGTTGAAAAAGAAGACCGTGGTAGGCCAATGCACGCCAGTATCACAAATTGTGAGATGCGTGAAGTCGAAAAGATACGTCGCCGAAGAGGTGTCCACAACATCTATTGGACATTCTTACCACCAAATGCCAAAACCTCAGCCAAGACCAGCTGGCTAAAGTTAAAGTGTTGATCCAAGAGTACCAAGATGTGTTCGCGCTGAGAGTGGTTCCAAAGGAAGAACTAACGTGGTGAAACATAAAATTAATACCGGAGACGCTCGGCCGATACGACAACATCCACGCAGACTTCCTTTGGCGAAAAGAGAAGAAACCGAACAAATAATTACGGATATGGAGAGAGAAAGCGTGATTGAACCTTCAAGTAGCCCATGGGCATCCCCAGTGGTACTCGTAAATAAGAAGGATGGATCAACGAGGTTTTGCGTAGACTACAGGCAACTAAACGACGTGACCAAAAAGGACAGCTACCCTTTACCCAGAATTGACGATACGCTAGACACCCTGTCAGGATCCCAGTGGTTTTCTACGTTAGATTTAAAGAGTGGATACTGGCAGATAGAATTAGAACCCAAGGATCGTGAAAAAAACTGCTTTTACGATCGGAACTGGTTTGTGGCAGTTCACTGTAATGCCCTTCGGCCTGTGTAACGCTCCTGCAACGTTCGAGCGTTTGATGGAGACCATCTTGCGCGGATTGTCTTGGAAGACGTGCTTGGTTTACCTGGACGACGTGATCGTGGCTTGGAGGTCGTTTGAAGAACACTTGAACAACTTGAAGGAAGTGTTCCAGCGATTACGTGGGGCTAACCTCAAACTGAGCCCAAAGAAGTGCCACGTATTTAAGAAGGAAGTGCAATACCTTGGCCACGTCGTATCTAGAGATGGAGTCAGGGCTGATCCAGACAAAATCCAAGCAGTGCAAGCATGGCTAAGACCAATGGACAAACATCAGGTCCGAAGTTTCCTTGGGTTGTGCACCTATTATAGAAGATTTGTCCACGGATTTGCCAATATTGCCAAACCATTGACAAAATTAACCGAAGAAAAAGCAGAATTTAGATGGAATGAAGACTGCGAAAATTCTTTTAATAAACTAAAACAGGCCCTAGTCACTTCGCCGATTTTGAGTTATCCAAGAGAAGATGGAAAGTTTGTTTTGGATACCGACGCAAGCAATCTGGCTATAGGCGCGGTCCTTTCGCAGGTTCAAGATGGACAAGAAAAAGTTATCGCGTATTTTACCAAGGTTTTGTCCAGACCAGAAAGGAATTATTGCGTGACTAGGAGGGAGCTGTTAGCAGTCGTTAAGTCCATCGAACATTTCTACAAGTATTTGTATGGACGAAAATGTTTACTGAGAACAGACCACGCCGCTTTAAAATGGCTTTTGCAGTTCCGTAACCCAGAAGGACAAGTGGCAAGATAGATCGAGAGACTGCAAGAGTATGACTATGACACAGAACACCGTGCCGGAAGCAGTCATCGGAACGCTGATGCCTTGTCCAGAAGACCATGTCCGGCGGACTGCAGCCATTGTTCGCGACTGGAAGAAAAAGTCGAATGTCTCCGGAGAACTGCTATGGTTGATGATGAGTGGGAACCTGAGCAGTTACGTCGCGAACAAGAAGACGATCCTGAAATAAGACTACTCGTGGACTGGAAAGAAAGCGGCCGACGACCAACCTGGGAAGAAGTGAGTGCTTTGGGCAGAAACATCAAAACGTACTGGGCGCAGTGGGACTCCTTGATAGTAGAAGACGGTCTTCTTAAGCGATCCCTAGAAAGTGTTGAGGGCACGGGAAATAGACTACAGTTGGTAGTGCCAAAAAGCCGGGTGGCAAAAGTGTTGAAGCATCTCCACGATGGGACATCAGGAGGACACTTTGGCATTAAGAAGACATTGGGTAAAGTACGAGAACGATTCTACTGGATGAACTGCAAAGAAGACGTCATGAAATGGTGCCGTAATTGCACGGCCTGCGCATCAGGAAATGTTCCAGCGAGAAAGCGCAAAGCACCCATGAAGCAATACAACGTAGGAAGCCCTTTGGAAAGAGTAGCGATTGACATCGCAGGGCCGTTCCCAGAATCCGATTTGGTAAATAAATACATCCTGGTGGCGATGGATTATTTCACGAAATGGACGGAGGCTTACGCCATACCGAATCAGGAAGCAGCTACAGTCGCAGACGTATTGGTAAAAGAATTTTCTGCCGGTTTGGAGTTCCGTTGGAATTACACTTCGATCAAGGCCGCAATTTTGAGTCTAGGCTGTTTCAAGAAGTTTGCCGACTGTTGGGAATTCAGAAAACTAGGACAACGCCTCTCCATCCTCAATCTGATGGCATGGTTGAACAGATGAATCGAACAATGGGCAAGTACTTAGCCAAGGTAGTGTCCGAACACCAAAGAGGCTGGGATCAGTACTTGCACCTTTTCTTAATGGCATACCGATCATCCGTTCACGAAAGCACAGGCCAAACACCATCCTGTGTCATGTTTGGTCGTGAAATACGATTACCATGCGATCTTCAATTTGGACGAAGACCGGAAGAAGTTGCTGGAGAAGATTACGTCAGCAAGCTGGCCAAGAGGCTAGACGAAGTACATGAAAAGGTCCGTAAAAACACACAAATTGCCAGCGATAGGATGAAAACATGATATGACGTCAAAGCGCAAAATGGTGAGTTTCAACCTGGCGATATGGTCTGGTTGTATAATCCTCAAAGAAGACGTGGTTTGTCGCCAAAGCTGCAAAGGCAATGGGGGGCTCCTATGAAGTCGTGCAGCGTATTAACGACGTCATATATCGCATCCGAAAACCGCCCAGAGGCAAGCCAAAAGTAGCAGAACCAGGAATCCAATCGAAGAAATGGAGTTCGAGAAGTTTATAAACTTATACGGAGGTTCTGGAAAAGCTAGGTTCGGAGTTACCACCGAGGAACAACAATTTCTGTTCCAGACACAAAAAGATTACGCCATCGCACATTGCGTGAGCGAGGATCTTGACATGTCCAGAGGGGTTGCAGTCGTGTTTAAAAAGAAGTTTGGACAGCTAGATGAATTACGAAGACAGCAACCGGCAGTCGGAAAAGTTTTAGGACTACGTGGTGACGGACTCTTCGTTTTCTATTTAGTCACCAAGAAATACTCACGTGTCAAGCTGTTATACAAAGATCTGTGGCTCACATTATAGAGTCTCAACAGAGAAATGGAGATCCATCATGTTAAGAAATTGGCAGTACCCAAGCTTGGTTGTAGCTTAGATCAACTGAATTGGAGGACAGTTCGAAACATGTTGGAGAGCGTCTTCCGAGGAACAAGCATTCAAGTGTTGGTCTGTAGTTACCAACCAAGGAGAATATTGGGTCAGGAAAAGTTCATTGACTGTTACTTTTATGGTCAAGGAAGTTGCCGAAATGGAAGAAGCTGCCGCTATCGCCACAATCCTTTTTTCCGTTGTCGCATCCAGTTTCCTGTTCTGGGACAGAACAGTCCTAAGAAAGGGGCAGTGAAACGTTCGAGAAGTTATTTGCAAAGGCAAGAGCCTTCTAGAAGCTGTTATCCATCTTCTAGAAGATATACCGAGAAATAGGGAACACTCCAGAAGGATTTCCTTATGTGTATATATACCGACGGAACAATTCGTAGGTCAGTTATTGCCGTAACGCAAATGCAGCAGTAATAAGAAGATTATTCAAGTGAAGATAAATAAGTGATTAGCACGTGCGAAGTTTTAAATAAATAACAGTGTACACCGAATCGAGTGAACGTGATTTATAGTGTAAACAAACAAGTTAGTGGCTTTATGTTATCGTCGCGTAAGTGATAGCATATTATTGTTTTATATAAATTACTGTAAGTTTTTATCCTTAGATATTTAAATTTAATAGTTCGGTTAGTTTAAACGTGTATATATATATTTTTTTGTCGTTTAAATAAATTAGTTTTTAATAAATAGTTTCACTACAATACATTTTTCAGCCGAATAGTTTTAAGAAGAAGGGCAGTGTAACATTCTAAAACGTTCTAGAATGTTCGACGCGGTATAGAAAAAGTAAGAATGTTCTAGGCGACGATATAAAAAGAAAGAAGTTTATTAAATTAAGTTATTACAGTAATTTTTTACTATTTGACCACTATATTTATATTTTTTATTGCAAATAGGTAGGTACATTAGAGAAGAAAAAATTAAGAACAACCTAGCTGCATGACCATTGTGATAAAACTAAAGCTTTTACTACATGACACACATCAGCAGAAACTTTTGTGTCAATAAAATCACTTTGACAAACATTTTATATTTATATGTACTTTGTTTAGGGTGTCGAAGCCTACTGATTTCGACTAATGCCGACATGCTTCATAAGAAAAGTTTTTGTTACTTATTAAATTACCTGAGGAGTTTTCGGTAACATCGTAAACGACCTTTAATAAATTTGTAGTTGATGCGGTGAAAGTCTCGATGTATGTTTTGCCTTTTTAATGGTAATTGCGGGATTAGCGCGTCTTAAGGTTTATAAAGAAACGAAGACGATTATGCAAATTTTCCTTAACGAGATTTGCCTTTGTGTTGTGTTGGAATTTGTTCGATGTAGGTGAATTGGTTTAGCGTCGTCGTGACGTAATTCTGTTCTTTCGAGGTTTTCCGTCGGTCCTAAGGGATGTTGTACTGGTATAACGCTCAAAGCCACAGGTATGTTAATACAGCTTTCAATGTACGGCTTGTTTGCGCCTCGGGTGCTACTCTCGCATAAAAGGGGTCGTATTCCGCGTAAACCTGATACCTAACTATACAGAATCGGGTTGGACTATGCCTCCAGGTATTATTAACCCAACTGCCTGCAACACAAAAAGATCGGAGCAGAAAGCACTCCGGTTGGTCGCTCAAGGCGCAAAAGCTCGTTTCAACCTCCGCGGCATTTCAGATACCGGCGAAGTCAGTCAGTTCGAGACGAACGCGCGTTTATTAACGACGTATCGTGAAGTTGCATCGAGCGTTGCGCACGAGGTCGAACGTAATTTTTATCGCGATTTATTTTAAGTGACATTTTCCAAAATTTTTCCTTTTGTGGTGGAGCATCGTCACGTATCTGTCGTCACACTGGAGCCCACGTGCCCGAAGCGGTAAGTTCTTTTTTTTCATCAACTTTAGTTTTAAAACGGAATAGCCACGGGGAAGTTTACTTTCTACCAGTAATTACTAAACAAACGACGCCTAAAATATCGTCCCTCAGGTGTTGTTGCGCAACGACGAGATGCATGCAATTGCATCTGCATTTGAACGTTGCACTGTCAGTGTGTCTTATTCAGATCATGAAACTTAATCTAACATTCATCAAGTGACGCCAGTTTCAAATTTAGTTTGGATGTTTTGCCTTCGGACTTAACGGTAGTTTATCTTTAACAATAACGTAAGTCATAAAGTTGATTTTTCTACCCGAAATTTTTGTCAACTTCGATGTACCCGAAAACAACTGTCTACCTGCGCCTTCGCTTCTTCTTAGAATTCAAGTCGTCTGTCACTTTTTTTTCTAAAGCAATAGTTCTTTTTTAAATCTCCGACACTACTTAGTGTCAGACGAATCAATCTTGGATGTACTTTAGTTGACGTATTTTGGCTTTGATTGCCTTCGCTTTTCTGTTAATTTTGATAAATTTTTCCATAACAAAATAAAACTAAGTTAAATCAAGCAAGTGCTATCAGTCATAACTTAAAATTAAAAATCAAGAGATGCATGAAACTAATTCTTCTCTTACGAAAAATTGTAAAATTTTTAAGCTAGATTGACATTAAACAAGAACGCAGAGTTGTTTTGACCAAAAGCTTTAATAATTAGTAATTTTTGACATTATTAAAAAAAACAAAATGGCTAAAGATTCTCCACATTTAAAAATCCAGAAACATATGAAACTTATTTTTCTCTTTGATCAAGTGGTTGAAGAAACATACATTGTGTTTCAAAACATAGGGTTTTTTTTGGAAAAAGCTTAAATTGTAGACAATTCAAAAAATCTTTAGAATTATTGATTTCTGTCAAAATATAAGAAGAAATTAGTTTATCTTAAATTTAATTAAATTAAAAACATCCAAAATAGGTAAAAAAAAATATTGTAATCAAGGAGAAACATGAACTTTTGTTTAAAATATAACTAAACCTAAAAATCTTTTGGGTACGTTTTCGTTGAAGAGACAAATTTTGTAACGGCTAAAAATTAGTGACAAACCACATATTAAGAGAAAGAATATACACCCTGTCCAAGATAAGAATGCACAGCATGGGGATCTTGAAAACGGTAGAAGATACAGGGTGGCTTAAATTAGAAAAAAGTTGCGCTATTTAAAGTATGTTCACATGCTGGCCGCAAAAGTTCATTATTGTTTATCGTTTTCAAAATTCTCAAAAAAATGTGATTTTTTGGATTTTCGTTTCTTTTCATTTTTTTTTATTTATTTTAAATGATATTAAAAAACTACTGACACTTTCTCCTTGCCACTTTTTAAAGCTCTACAAAATGGCGTGTTCAAATTTTTAATCCAACGTTTCGTATCCGAGAAACCATCATCAACTTTATTTTTTTATACGGCCACAAACAAAGAGACACCATGTATTTGGTAGCATTATTCATTACAAATTCAACGATGTATCACACATTATGGTTTTAAAGCCAAAAAAGGAAAAAACGTGAGTTATGAGGCTTTTATTTTTTAAATTAGTAGGCATTGGAATAATCGCAATATTTATGTTTTATCTGTCACATTATTGTTGAAAACGCAATTTGGTGTTGTGTAAGTTGTTTTTACGGGAATTTGAAGTGTTTTAACTTTTGTTCTTATTAAAGTTACTTATTCGTTAGTTTGTTGCTTCGTGCTTTTAATTTATTTACAAGTGTTACCATGAAAAGAGAAAGTTTCACAAACGAAGAACAAATTTGATATGTTGACGTGTTACATCTTGTGCCGCAAAAATTGTGTAGCTGCTGAACAGATGTACTCTGATAATTATCCTGAACGAAGACAACCTCAAAAATCCATTTTTAGACGTTTGGTATCTAATTTAAAAGAATTTGGTTCATTTAAAAAACCTGTTGTATTTCGTAAAAAACAATCCAACGAAGAAAAGGCGACTACTGTTTTACAAACCGATGTTGAAAATCTTGAAATATCGACAAGACTAATTGAACGTCGAACTGAAGTAGCTAGATCTACAGCCCAGTTCATTTTACAAAAGAATAAATTTCATCCCTATAAATTTAGAATTTGCCAGGGTCTTAGACCTGGTGACGAGAGAAGGCGAGCAAGTTTTTGTGAATGGTATACCAGAAAATGTGAAGAAGATCAAAATTTTCCTTTTAAAGTAATTTGGTCTGATGAAAGCATGATAACCAACAATGGCATTTTCAACCGGCGTAACAAACATTATTGGGCAACAGACAATCTTCATTTAATAAAAGAAGCAAGGCATCAACATCGATTTGGATTTAATCTGTGGGTAGGCACTTTGGGTGGCAGAATAATAGGACCTTTTATTTATCACAACAATTTAAATTCCGAACGATATCTCGACCTACTGCAGACTGATTTGGAGAATGCCTTCGATGAATTACCATTACTTATAGTTAAGAACTGCTGGTTTCAGCAAGATGGTGCCCCAGCGCATAATTCAATAAATGTGCGGGAATATTTGTCCCAGAGGTTTCCTGGAAAATGCATTGGAACTCACAGTGAAGTAGCCTGGCCAGCCCGATCACCTGACTTAACCCCATTGGATTTTTTCCTGTGGGGTTATTTAAAAAACCATGTGTATGACGCCACTTTTGAAAATGAAGAACAGTTATTGGCATTGGTTTTAGCAGCAGTTAATACAATCACACCAGAAATGATAGACCATGTTTTGATTTCTTCTGTAGACAGAGCATACTTGTGTCTAGAAAATAATGGCAACTTATTTGAGCAATTATTATAATTTTTTGACATTGTGTTTCTGTTATTGTACCAGCGCCTACTAATTTAAAAAATAAAAAATCTTATAACTCACGTTTTCCCCTTTTTTGGCTTCAAAACCATAATGTGTGATACATCGTTGAATTTGTAATGAATAATGCTACCGAATACAGGGCGTCTCTTTGTCTGTGACTATATAAAAAAAAAAAGTTGATGATGGTTTCTCGGATACGAAACGTCGGATTAAAAATTTGAACACGCCATTTTGTAGAGCTTAAAAAGTGGCAATGAGAAGGTGCCGGTAGTTTTTTAATATTTAAAATAAATAAAAAAATGAAAAGAAACGAAAATCTAAAAAATCACATTTTTTTTTAAATTTTGAAAACTATAAACAATAATGAACTTTTGCGGTCAGCATGTGAACATACTCTAAATAACGCAACTTTTTTCTAATTTAAACCACCCTGTATCTTCTACCGTTTTCAAGATCCCCATGCTGTGCATTCTTATCTTGGACAGGGTGTATAGTAGACAAATAGAAGAAAATTATTTTGATCAAGTAGGGGCTCGCTATTCTGAAAAACATTCAAACTGCGCTCTTAAAAATTTCGACAAACCCAAGTTAATTTAAATTTTGACTCAAGAATATGTTCTGAAACAGAACCAAAAAACGTTTTTGCCAAAAATGGAATTGCGGCAAAGAAACAATATTAGTCAAGACAATAAATTTCTTTTATTTAACGATCAACAGACGTATATGGAACATATTTTTTGAAGGTAAAGCTTTTTAGAATCATCTACTTTTGGCAATATAAAAGCAGACACGGTTTATCTCAGTTTGTCTAGAATAAGAAACATTGTAATTGTTTGTTAGTTTTGATTGAATGCTCTGAAGCATAACAGTTTTTGCTGAAAAATGAGCAAGATTTTTTTCGGTCCAGTTGCGGCGAAGAAAAAAATGAAGTCGATGTAGACAAGGCAGTTCAGTAACCAGGACATGAATAAAACACTAAAAAATGTTAAAAACAATTAGAGTGATTAACAATTAAATAAGTATATTCGGGTTTTGAATTGCGTTCCATATTTACACTTTTCACGAGATTCATAAACCTAGAAAGCTTACAAACTTTGAAAAATTGTCGCTGTCTTCTTCATTAAAACTGAAACTGAAGGTACATGATCCTGACAAGCCTTTAAACTACGCCGTTCGGGTCAGTGGTTCGTGACCGGTGTTTAAGAAGTGTTCCGCAACAGCAGATCTTATGTTATGTTTCTTTGTATCCGCCTTTTGTTTTTTTAATTTGGTAGCTATGTTGCGCCCCGTTTGTCCTATATAAGCCAGCTCACACGAACAAAGGATGTGGTAGACTCCTGGTTCTTCGAGCCGAGCTTTTGTTTCTTTTGATTTCGACAAATTGGCGGCTATTTTATTTGTTGCAGTGAAGGTCACTTTGATATTTTTCCCTCTAAGTATCCTGGCTATTTTCTACATGCAGCCTTTTATGAAAAGAAGGAAGGAAGTTGCGACGGGGTCTTCCTTCTTTAGTTTTTCCTTACTGTGTTTGTTAATTGCTCGATATATGCCTGCTTTTCTGAAACCGTTTTTTATTAAGGCGTTCGTTAGGTGACCTAGCTCGTTCTTTAACCTGTTCAGTTCACTGATCGCCTTGGCCCTGTGTACTAAAGTTTCGGCGTTGAGGTATCTGTCAGTATAGTGTCGGTTTTCTATATACTTAAAGCCCAATTATGTTGTCCATCTTTCGAGCGACCAGTCGAGTTTCCGTCTCCATAATGCATTTGATGTTGGAATCTAACTGGTTGATGTGATCCAGAAAGTTGTGTAGTGTCTCTGCTCCATGAGACTAAATTACAAATGTATCGTCCACATAGCGTAGCCAGCATTTTGGTTTGAGGGTAGCGGTTTCTAATGCTCTTTCTTCAAAATCCTTCATAAATATATTGGCGGCGACTGGAGAAAGTGGTGATCCCATGGCTGCTCTTTCAATTCGTTGTATACAATACTGTTGAATAAGAAGTACGTGGACTTTAAGCATTGCTCAATTAGTCCGTTAAGCTCATCTAAATCCGCTTTTCGTAATTTGGTCTTGATGATCTCCAGTGTTGTTTGTAGTGGCACTTTTGTGAAGAGAGATGTCAAATCAAAACTGACTAAAATGTATTCTCATTCCAATTTAATTTCTTTAATTTTTGACACCAGGTACTGGGAATTCCTTACGTGATGGATGCTTTTTTCCGTAAGCGGTTGTAAAATGGTTACATAAGTATCTAGCTAGAGGATGGGTGGCTGAACCTGTAGCACTCACAGTTGTGCAAAGCGGTACCCCTAGTTTGTGGATTTTTGGAAGGCCGTGAAGGTTGCAGTATCTTGCTTTCTGTAGGAATTAATCGTCTCTTTTGATGTTCCATGATCGTGTTTGCGGATTTTACAGCGGCCAAAATCTTTTTTTCTAGAGGTTTTATTGGTTTGTACGCCGAGTCTTGTAGCAAAGTATTGATTTTTTCTATGTAGTCGTTGGTGTTTATCGAGGTGTTTATGATTACAGAAGCATTTTCTTTATCAGCTGGTATTACAGTGATTTCTTTGTCGGCCTTAAGTTCTCTTAGAGCATTTCTTTCCTCTCTATTGATGTTGGATTTTGGTACTGTAGATTTCTTCAGAATATTGGCTGTTTTGACTCTCACTTCTTCTTGAATATGTGTTGTGGTAGAGTTCTGAGTATGCTTTTCAATGAACTCACTATTTCTTCCTTTGGTATAAATTTTGGTGTGATAGCAACTTTTAATCCTTTTGATAAAATCCGCAAGCACGATCCCGGAACATCAAAAGAAACGACTAATTCTTACAGACAGCAGGATGCCGCATCTTTACGGCCTTCCTTCGCCCAATTGTGAGTGCTACAAGTTCAGCCATCCTATGGCTAGATACGATTTTACAACAGCTTACGGGAAAAAGCATCCATCACGTAAGGAATTGCTAACACTTTGTCTCAAAAATTGGAATCAGAAGACATTTTAGTCAGTTTTGATGTGACACCTCTCTTTACAAAAGTGCCACTACAAACAACACTGGAGATCGTCAAGACCAAATTACGAAAAGCGGATTTGGATGAGGAGCTTAACGGACTACTTGAGCTATGCTTAAATTCCACGTACTTCTCATTCAACAATATTGTATACGAAAAAATTGATGGAGCAGGCATGGGATCACCACTTTCTCCAGCCATCGCCAATATATTTGTGATGAATTTTGAAGGAAGAGCATTAGAAACCGCTACTCTTAAATCAAAATGCTACGTTATGTGGATGATACATTTGTAACTTAGTCTCATGGAGCAGAAACACTACATAACTTTCTGGATCACATCAAGCAGTTAGATTCCAACATCAAATTCACCATGGAGACGGAAACAAACAGAAGCATTCCGCTCTTGGACGTACTGGTCACTCGAAAGATGAACAGCATATTAGGGCATCAAGTATACAGAAAACCGACACATACTGACAGATACCTGAACGCCGAATCACATCATCATCCAGCTCAGATATTTTCGGTTCTAAAAAGTTTACTACACAGCGCCAAGGCGATCAGTGAACCAAACACGTTAAAGACCGAGCTAAGTCACCTAACGAACGCCTTAATAAAAAATGGTTTCAGAAAAGCAGACATACTTAAATCGAGCAATTATCAAACACAGTAAGGAAAAATCAAAGATGGAAGACCCCGTCGCAACTTCCTTCCTTCTTTACATAAATGGCTGCACGGATAAAATAGCAAGGATACGTAGAGAGAAAAATATCAAAGTGACCTTCACTGCAACAAATAAAATAGCCGCCAATTTCTCGAAATCGAAGGAGCCAAAAGCACCACTCGAGGAATCAGGAGTATACCACATCTCTTGTTCGTGTGGGCTGGCTTATATAGGACAAACGGGGCGCAACATAGCTACCAGATTAAAAGAACATAAAGCGGATACAAAGAAACATAACACAAGATCTGCTGTTGCGGAACACTTCTTAGACACCGGTCACACAATAAAATTTGAAGAGGCAACAATCTCGGCTACATCCCAAAACTTCTGGTCTAGACTATACAAGGAAGCCATCGAATACCAGAAGTTAGACAATTTCAATAGGGATAATGGAATCGATCTAGCACCAGTATGGAAAAACATGTTCCGGAAGACTAATGAATGAAAACCGTCACGAACCACTGACCCGAACGGCGTAATATAAAGGCTCATCAGGATCCTATACCTTCAGTTTTTCTGAAGAAGACAGCGACATGACTGTCGAAACGTCAAATGTAGATTTTTCAAAGTTTGTAAGCTTTCGAAGTTTCATGAATTTCGTGAAAAATGTAAATATGGAACGCGGTTCAAAACTTAAAAGTATTTATTTTTAAAAAAATCAAGGCCGCGAAAGCCTTAAAAATAAAATTAGAGTTTATTTAACTTTTGATTACATTTTTTTAAACAAACGTCAGATACCTGAAACACACGTTAACCACGACTCTAGAAATTGACATCGGATTCGCGAATAAGAACAATAACTGACAAGGGATGATTAAGAAAATCCTAACGCTTATGAATGAACGAAGGTAACAGAAGTCAAATAACAAAAATAAATACACCAAACATTCGCACGAAATGCAGAGAAGCCAAAAAGTCCTGGCTGAAAGCTAATGCAATGAGATAGAAGCGTTTCAACAAAAACACGATTTCTTCAATGCGCACAAGAACATCGAAGAACTCACAGTTGGTCTGCAGAAGAGTCACAGTGCTATATTAAAAAACTCCAACAATTAGATGCTTGTGGGTGTCGAACAAAAACTAACACGATGGCAAGAACTTATTTAACGACATACGACCGAACTCGTCACATCCAGAGAAAAACACGAAGAAGCTTCTGAAAACACAAAATTTGAAGTAAGATAAGCCATAAAACTTCAAAAGAAAGTACAACATACACGAGAAACACTCAAACTTATAACGTCGAAAGATGGTGCTAGTTTAAACTTTTATCATGAAAATATTCGACACGAACTATCGAGCCAGAAAAATACCTTTAGATTGACTGAAATCCATCCTTGTACTCTGTCGAAGAAAAATAATGCGATGACTACCATATGATTAGTTTAAGGTCACATGTTCTAAAACTATTTTTACGCATTGTTCATAGCCAAATATATAAAAAATGATATGAACTTTCACAGTTCGACTTCAGGAACGGAATGGGGACACGCGAAGCTCTCTACTCACAAAGAGATGTAAAGCTATGAACGTAAATATATTTGCATGCTCCATTGACTCTAGAAAAGCTTTCGACTGTGTGACGTCAAAAGTTAATTGACTTTAGGTTTAACATTTTTGGGTTGGTGAAACTGATTAATTGTAAATCGCCCTCAAAAAATAAGAATTTCTATTCGTTGTCGACAACGACCTCTCTGATTGTTGAAGCATAATTAATTCTAGTGGCCTCTCAAATCGGGTTAGTAGCAACCACAAACGTATGATAACAACCATATCTTTCTGTCCATATTTGTCTAAAAACGCCATATTGAACCCGATTTGACAGATCACTGTTGAATCATATAATGTCTTGTCTCGGCAGCCAATGGGAGTTCTTATTTTTTGTGGGTAATTTAAAATGTAGCAGTTTGACCAACCCAAAAAACGTTAAGCCTGAAGTCCAAAAAAGCGTCTGATAATGGTCATTTGAATCAACTAGAATCGATGCCCAAGATATAAAATTGCAAGCATTAAAACTCAAGATATGCATTAGAAGAACTTGCAATAAGACGAGATACACGCATATCGACGAATGCTCCGTGTTGCCTGGGTGGAGCGTAAGACTAATCTATTGCGATTGAAAAAAAATGAACTCCTGACGATCAAGGAGCGAAAACTTTAATATTTAGGTTATATAATGCGAGGCGAGCACTATAAGAATTATTAAAGGAAACAAATCAGTCGGATCAGTAGGCAAAGCTCATGGTTGAAGGGTTTGCGCAGGTGGTTTGGCCGGATATCATCAAAAATTTTTGAGCAACGGTATCTTGGAGCTTCGTAAGAAGACTGCCGACTAAAAATAATTCGAATTTGGCGCGTTTGTTAGCATAATATTATCGAAAGCTACTAGGCGAATAAAAGAATGTTGTTATAGCGAAGTGGGCGTTTAAAAAAACATTTGTTTTTAACAAGTTTTGGCACATATGTAAAAAAATTATAAAGACCTTTTTGACGTTTTTAAAAACAAAAAAAAAGGATTTTGATAAAGGCTTGAAATTTGCTTTATTCAAAAAATAACAGATCTATAGAACTTATTGTATACGGGATCTTTTGATCAATTATATTGGGTTCTGTGTATCGTTAATTGTATTTTGTAGATAGTTGATGGGATTAAGGTTTAGTATGACTCTGCTATTTTACCGTTCAAGACCAAAGCAGAGCAGAAAGATTTATAAAAGCTACTGACGTTTTTAATGCTTTTGGAAACCGTTCTTAACAAAGGTCATTTTACGCTAATATCTGCTTGCAACAGCTTTCTTTCATTCTGAATTTTGCTTGGTAGGAGTTTGTTATTTTTTGTATTTTGGGCAGTTTAAAACTACTTTGGTGTCGTTTTACTGTTTCTGTTTTTATTGTATTGTGTTTTCATCTCGGCTATTTTGGGATATTTTGCTGATGCATCAAAGATGATTTTAACAAAAAAAAATTTGAAATATATTTGCTTACTGTAAAGAAATGGGTCAAAATTTGCTCTTGGTAAATTGTGGTTGAGAAAAATACAGCATGTTTCAGAACATGAAGATGTTTAGACGTTTTGTGAAAGATGGATAGTGTTTTACCTGCATGAAAATTTGATTTTGAAAACTCGATTTCAAAAATTGAGTTTATTATTGACTAATTTCGTCCTAAAAGGTTGAATTTGGTAATGAGTGTCTAAAGATAATTTCATGACACAAACAAAACATCAAAAATCAACAGACACAAGTAGGCGTTGATATTTTAAAACATTTTTGTGTTGAGTTAACGATTTTTAAAAATTTATTCATAACGTTTTCTTTTGTTTTTAGAATCATTATTGTTAAATTTATTTTTATAACCTTTTTTGAAATTATTATTGTAAACAGTTTTTTTTGTAATATTTGTTTCTACTGATTTCTTGTTATTTTTAAATATTGTTCTTGGTTAAAATTCTGTGATACTTTAGGTTTCTGTGTTTTATGAAAGTCATTTTTCTAGGTCATGATGATTTTTTTAGAAGTTTTGTACTTTTTTGGAAACATTTGATTGTTGGTATTTTACTTCTTCCTTTTAAGGAAACTTACTTCAAGTACATCATGAGTCTTCTTGCTGACTTTCTTTTTATATGTTGTTCAGAAACTTAGTTTAAATTTTTTGATTTGATACATTAAAAATTGGTTTTAATTTTTATCGCATTTTGTTGTTTTTATTAATTTTTTTTAACAGCTTTTGTTTTCTTGGACAGATAGTTTTAATTTTACAACCTTCGTGTTTAGACTTCAATTGTTTAATTTTATAAAGTAGTGGGCTTTGTTCATACTGTTTCAAACTAATCTTTTTTTATTGTTTTTTACATTCTTATAAGGAAAAAAAATTAATTGTATAATTTTACGTTTCAAGGTCTCCTGAATCAGAAAAATGTATTTTTGACAAAAAAAATTGGGTATCTGTGTGTAACGATGTACCCACGATAACTCTCAAACAAAAAGTTCTAATAATTTCAAATTTGGTATGGAGCTGGCTTTTCATATTCTCTCGGTTTTATCAATAGATGGGTCTGATACAGAAACCGGAAGTGGGTGTATCCGCCATTTTTAACAGTTTTTTTTATATAATTTTGTACGTATTTAATTATTCGAAATATTTTTACAGTTTTTTATAGAGTTAATTCTTCCTAACAATTTATTCAAATAAATTTTTTTCTAACAGTTTATTAGATATTTGATTTATAATTTAAAGTGAATTCTATATATAATCTTAGGTTCGAATCCTGGCTGCGACGATTTTTTTTAGAAAAAAATTCCATATATTAAAGGGAAAGCAAGATACGTTAAAAAATAATAATTTTTTTCTGTATTCTTTTGACTTGATTATATACGGAGTGCTGCATCTTATTTAAATTATCTTTAAATGTACCCACGATAACTCTTGAACCAAAAGTCCTAGTAACTTGAAATTTGGTTTGGAGTTGGCTTTTTATATTCTCTCTGCTTTGTCAAAAGATGGGTTTGATAAAGAAACCGAAAGTGGGTGTATCCGCCATTTTTAACAATATTTCTTATATAATTTTGTACGTATGTAAATTCTTAGAATTATTTTTACAGTTTCTTATAGAGATAATTCTTCCTAACAATTTATTCAAATAGAAAAATTTCTAACAGTAACAGTTTATCAGATATTTAATTTGTAATTTAAAATGAATTCACAAATATAATATAGTTTCGAATCCTGTCTGCGAAGCGCACAAATATAAGGGTTAGTCGACATGATCTTAATGAAATCGAGGAGAAAAATTTCAAAAAAATTATAGCATGCTAGAAAATCAATACAAACGTACATATCACTTCAAAATGGTTTTATGACAACATAACTTTAAAACAATATATGTAGACATTCCTTCATCATTCCTTATAGGAAAGTCGTGTGGTGACCACACCAGTGTTTTTATTTAGTTATTTTTAATCAGTAGGTTCAAGTTTAGTTTTTCCTCTGATGTAGTATCAAGAAGTTGATCAAAAAGTCTTTGTACAATACATTACGTTATTAATTTAGACGTCAGCTCAATCTAGACTCGTTACGGTTACCTACATTTATATTTTTAGACTAGCACGATATAGTAGCGTACTAGGATATTAATTCAACGAAACCAGTTAGCATTTTTTATGAGGTTATGTAAATGAGGACAAAATTATATTTATTGACACAAAATGCAAATACAAAATAAATTCAAAAAAGTTTTGATTGGATGCTCTGAAGCAAAACTGATTTTGCTAAAAGGCAGCAAGATTTTTCTCGGTTAAGTTGCGTGAAGAAAAAATAGCGTCCATGTAGAGTTTCGTTTAAAAAAAAACAACTGCCGCGAGAGTTTAACATGTCATCAAAACTATCAGTTCCAGGAAAGATAAAAAAAGGCATTTTAGTAACTCGGACTTGAACAAAATACTAAGAAATGTTAAAAGCAATTGGACTTTATCTAACTTGAAATCTATTTTTTTTAAATAAATGTCAGATACCTGAAACACCAGTTAACCACCCGAGAATATGACATCGGATACGCGAATAAGAACAATCAGTGAGAATGGATGACTCAGAAATATTAACACTTATGAATCAACAAAGGCTACAGAAGTGAATTAAGAAAAATAAATATACCAAACATTCTCAAGAAAGTGCAAAGAAGTCAAAAAGACAAATGCAATGAGAAGTGTTTCAACAAAAACCTGGTTTCTTCAATGTGCTCAAGAACATTAAAGGACTCACAGACAGAAGAGTCGCTGTGATATATTCAAAAATTCCAACAACGAGACACTTGTGGGTTTCAGAAAAATATTAACACGATGACAAAAATATGTCGAGAACTTATTTAACGACAGACGACCGAATAACATCCTGAGGAAAACAAGCTTTTGAAACCACTAAAGACAAAGTAAGACAAGCCATAAAACTTCAAAAGGAAGGAAGGGCTGTAGGTCTCGACAACATACACTCGGAAACACTCAAACTTATAACATCGGAAGGTGGTGCTGGTTTAAACTTGATCACGAAAATATTGGACACGGCCGATCAAGACGGAAAAAAACCTTCAGAGTGATTCAAATCCTTCTTTCTCACTCTGCCAAAGAATATGATTAGTTTAATGTCACACTCAGATATGTAAAGATATGAAGGTCAATATATTCGTATTGAAACGTTCGAGAAGTTATCTGCAAGTTCAAGAGCCTTCTGGAAGTTGTTATCCATCTTCTAGAAGATATACCGAAAGATAGGGAACACTCGAGAAGGATTTCCAAATGTGTATAAATACCGAAGAAACAAATCGTAGGTCAATTATTGCCGTAATGCGAATACAGCAGTGTTGAGAAGATTATTTAAGTTGAAATAAATAAGTTGTTAGCACGTGTTCATACATACATATACAGAGAATAATCTTGTACGTGATTTTAGTGTAAACAAGTGTGTGAAGCTATCCGCGGACTTTATCTTATCTTAATTAGTGTAAGTGTTTTTATTAAATATTATTAGATTTCATTAGTTCGGTTAGTTTACAAGTGTACATATTTCTAGTATAAGTAAACATATTTTTAGTCGTTTAAGTAAATTAGTTTTTAATAATAAAAATCGCTACAGTATGATTAAATCAATTGAGATCGATGCACAAGCACAGAATCAAATAGCAACAGTTAGAACTCAGAAGAACTAGCAATAAGACGAGATGTGCGCATATAGATGAATGCTCCGTGTCCTCTGGGTTGAGCGTAAGACTAATCTAGAAATCCTAGAACGAATGCGAAAGAACTCCTGACAGTCAAGAAGAGAAAACTTTAATATTTAAGTCATATATTGCGAGGCGAGTACTATGAGATTCTCCGCCTGATAATTAAAGGAAAAAGATCACTCGGATCAGTAGACAAAACTCATGGTTGAAGGATTTGCGCAGGTGGTTTGGTCGGACATTAAGAGAAATTTTTAGAGCGGTGGTATCTCGCGTTATAATAGCCACTTGGATCTTCGTATTGAGACGGCGCACTAAGAAGAAGAAGATGGATAACACAAAACAGTGAAAAATTGTAAACAGATAGAAAAATTTTGTCTTATTCTTCCCGGTGCTTTAAAGCAAAATCAAAACATTTTTTGAACTCGTTTTTGTTGAAGATTAAATTGCAACGAAGAAATCATATGGACCTCGACTAAAAATTATGTTTTTAAAAGTCAAAGGACGTGTAGAGCATTCTTTTTGTGCTTCAATTGATTCTGAGAGCAAACTAACTAAAAGCGGCCAGTTTGGTTAGTTTTGTTGATCTCACTATCTTCTCGTCTAGTGTTTCTGTATGTATTGTATTGTGCTTTCAGCTCGGCCATTTTGAGATGTTTTGCTGTTTTTTTGACTTCAACAAAAAAAATTGTTTGATGTAAATTTGCTTACTATAAAGAAATACGTCAACATTTTTTTTTGGTCAAATTGTGGCCGAGAAAAATACAGTGTGTTTCAGAACATAAGATGTTTATACGTGTTGAGAAAGATGGATAGTGTTATAATCTAAGCATTACCTGCATGAAAGTTTGATTTTGAAAACTCAATTTTAAAAAATGAGTGCTCTTGAACAATTTGGCTTAGAAAATTTAATTATCTAAGTTTTACTGGTTAAAGATAATTTTATGATACAAAACATCGTAAATCAATAGACACAAGTACGCGTTGATATTTTAAAACAATTTTTTAAAAACATTACGTTTTTTTTGTTTTTAGCAACATTATGAATTTGTTTTAGTAATCCTTTTGCAAATTATTATTGTGAACAGTTCTTTATTTGTATTGCTTTTTTTTTAATTTGTTGTTATTTTTAGATATTGTGGCTCAAATTTTTTGACACTTTGAGTTTCTATGTCTTTTATAAAAACTCATTTTTAGTACGTCGTGATGATTTTTCAGAAGTTTTGTACTGTTTTGGAAAGATTTGATCGTTGGTATTTTATTTTTTTCCTTTTAAGGAAACTTACTTCAAGTACACCATGAGTTTTCTTGCCGACTTTCTTTTTATACCTTGCCCACAAACTTTTTTTTTATTCCTTAATTTTTTTGATTTGATAGATTACAAATTGGTTTTAATTTTCGTCGCATTTTTTAAATATTTTTTGTTGATTTTAATATTCCTACCGTTTTTATCCTATTCTTTGTTTACTTTTAGTCGTTTTTAATGAAAGCTTTTCTTAGTAGGTTATAGTTTTATTTTGTTTCTAACAGCTTTTGTTTTCTTTGAAATATAGTTTTAATTTTACAAGCTTCCTGTTTAGAGTTCAATTGTTTAATTTTATAAAGTAGTGGGCTTTGTTTATACCGTTTCAAACTAATCCTTTTTATTTATTTATTTTTTGTGTATTAATCAATAAGTTAAAGTTGATATCAAGAAGTTGATCAAAAAGTCTTCGGACAATACATTACGTTATTAATGTAGATGTCAGCTCAAGCTAGACTCGTCACGGCTACCTACATTAATATTTTTAGACTAGCACGATACAGTAGCTTACTAGGATATTAAATCAACGAAACCAGTTAGCATTTTTTATGAGGTTATGTAAATGAGGAAAAAATTATATTTATTGACACAAAATGCAAATACAAAATAAATTCAAAAAAGTTTTGATTAGATGCTCTGAAGCAAAACTGATTTTGCTGAAAGGCAGCAAGATTTTTTCTCGATCAAGTTGCGGTGAAGAAAAAATAGCGTCGATGTAGAGTTTCGTTAAAAAAAACCACTGCCGCGAGAGTTTAACATGTCATCAAAACTATCAGTTCGAGGAAAGATAAAAAAAGGCAATTTAGTAACTCGAACTTGAACAAAATACTAAGAAATGTTAAAAGCAATTGGACTTTATCTAACTTTAAATCAATTTTTTTTAAATAAAGGTCAGATACCTGAAAAACTCGTTAACCACCCGAGAAATCGACATCGGATTCGCGAATAAGAACAATAGTGAAAATGGATGACTTAGAAATCTTAACACTCATGAATCAACAAAGGCTACAGAAGTGAATTAAGAAAAATAAATATACCAAACATTCTCACGAAGTGCAAAGAAGTCAAAAAGGCTTGGCTAAAAGACAAATGCAATGAGAAGTGTTTCAACAAAAACCCGGTTTCTTCAATGTGCTCAAGAACATTAAAGGACTCACAGACAGAAGAGTCGCTGTGATATATTCAAAAAATTCCAACAACGAGACACTTCTGGGTTTCAAAAAAATATTAAGACGATGGCAAAAATATGCCGAGAACTTATTTAACGACAGACGACCGAATCACATCCTGAGGAAAACAAGCTTTTGAAACCACTAAAGACAAAGTAAGACAAGCCATAAAACTTCAAATGGAAGGAAGGGCTGTAGGTCTCGACAACATACACTCGGAAACACTCAAACTTATAACATCGGAAGGTGGTGCTGGTTTAAACTTTATCATGAAATATTGGACAGGACCGATCGTGTGATTCAAATCCTTCTTTGTCACTCTGCCAAAGAAAAATAATGTATCACATTGTGATGACTACCGTATGATTAGTTTAATGTCACACTTAGATATGTAAAGATATGAAGCTCAATATATTATGCTTCATTGACTACAGAAAAGCTTTCGACTGCGTGTCAGCTCAAAAGCTAATTAATTCAATTGAGATCGATGCACAAGCACAGAATCAAATAGCAACAGTTAGAACTCAAGGACATACATCAGAACTAGCAATAAGACGAGATGTACGCATATAGATGAATGCTCCGTGTCCTCTGGGTTGAGCGTAAGACTAATCTAGAAATCCTAGAACGAATGCGAAAGAACTCCTGACAGTCAAAGAGAGAAAACTTTAATAATTAAATCATATATTGCGAGGCGAGTACTATGAGATTCTCCGCCTGATAATTAAAGGAAAAAGATCACTCGGATCAGTAGACAAAACTCATGGTTGAAGGATTTGCGCAGGTGGTTTGGTCGGACATTAAGAGAAATTTTTAGAGCGGTGGTATCTCGCGTTATATAAACCACTTGGATCTTCGTATTGAGACGGTACACTAAGAAGAAGAAGATGGATAACACAAAACAGTGAAAAATTGTAAACAGATAGAAAAATTTTGTCTTATTCTTCTTGGTGTTTTAAAGCAAAATCAAAACATTTTTTGAACTCGTTTTTGTTGAAGTTTAAATTGCGACGAAGAAATCATATAGGGCTCGGCTAAAAATTATGTTTTTAAAAGTTAAAAGACGTGTAGAACATTCTTTTTGTGCTTCAATTGATTTTGAGAGCAAACTAACTAAAAGCGGCCAGTTTGGTTAGTTTTGTTGATCTCACTTTCTTCTCATCTAGTGTTTCTCTTTTTATTGTATTGTGCTTTCATCTCGGCTATTTTGAGACGTTTTGCTGTTTTTTTTGACTTCAACAAAAAACAATTATGTATATTTGCTTATTATAAAGAAATAGGTCAAAAATTTTTTTTGGTCAAATTGTGGTTGAGAAAAATACAGTGTGTTTCAGAACATAAAGATGTTTATACGTTTAGAGAAAGATGAATAGTGTTATATTCTAAGCATTACCTGCATGAAAGTTTGATTTTGAAAACTCAATTTTAAAAAATGAGTGCTCTTGACCAACTTGGCTTAAAAAAATTGAATTATGTAAGTTTGACTGGTTAAAGATAATTTTATGATACAAAACATCGAAAATCAATAGACACAAGTACGCGTTGATATTTCAAAACAATTTTTTTAAAAACTACGTTTTTTTTGTTTTTAGCAACATTACTGTAGAATTTGTTTTAGTAATCCTTTTGCAAATTATTATTGTGAACAGTTTTTTTGTGCTGCTTTTTTTTGAATTTGTTGGTATTTTTAGGTATTGTGGCTCAAACTTTTTGACACTTTCAGTTCCTATGTCTTTTATAAAAAGTCCATTTTAGTATGTCGTGATGATTTTTTAGAAGTTTTGTACTGTTTTGGAAAGATTTGATCGTTGGTATTTTATTTTTTTCCTTTTAAGGAAACTTACTTCAAGTACACCATGAGTTTTCTTGCCGACTTTCTTTTTATACCTTGCCCAGAAACTTTTTTTTTGTTTATTCCTTTATTTTTTTAATTTGATAGATTAAAAATTGGTTTTAATTTTCGTCGCATTTTTTAAATATTTTTTTGTTGTTTTTATTAATCCTACCGTTTTTATCTTATTCTTTGTTTACTTTCAGTCGTTTTTAATGAAAGTTTTTCTTAGTAGGTTATAGTTTTATTTTGTTTCTAACAGCTTTTGTTTTCTTTGAAATATAGTTTTAATTTTACAAGCTTCCTGTTTAGAGTTCAATTGTTTAATTTTATAAAGTAGTGGGTTTTGCTTATACCGTTTCAAAGTAATCCTTTTTATTTATTTATTTTTTGTGTATTAATGAATAAGTTAAAGTTGATATCAAGAAGTTGATCAAAAAGTCTTCGGACAATACATTACGTTATTAATGTAGATGTCAGCTCAAGCTAGACTCGTCACGGCTACCTACATTTATATTTTTAGACTAGCACGATACAGTAGCTTACTAGGATATTAATTCAACGAAACCAGTTAAACATTCTTTATGAGGTTATGTAAATGAAGACAAAATTTTGTTGTTGAAAGTTTGTAATAATTTAATGTTAGTCTACATGAAATAATTAAATTCCGAGTTGAAACCAGTATGAAAATCTAGTTGTAACCAAATAACAAGAAAGCATGTGACAATGTGACAACTTTTACTGTGTTTGCATTTAATTTGTTCACACATTCGAGATGCGCGTCGGCGAAACTACAATCGTTAGCTGTCTTCGTGTTTGTCGCAATAAAAAATATTCTTTTTTGTATTTATTACGTTGTTCTGGCGCGTCTTCGAGATGGTATCTTAGCCATAATGGCCCAACATATTTGTGGCATGGTTGCGCACGTTCGTCAAAATTTTTCATGTGCTTTGGTCTAGTAACATCCGGTACGCAAGTATTAATTGTATACGCCTTTGGCATTCAATTGTGAAGAATTATTAGATTTGGTCAATTCTAAATATTGATTTTTAAACACGGCAATAACAGTAAAAATGTGCCGTAATAGCATTCGGTTTGAGGCTGAAAAAACTTATTACAATGACTTGACACGACAGGATGACCTATGCTAATTTTTTTCGTCATTACAGCGATAGTACCGTTTTTATCGGTTTATTAAGCTTTTATTTGTTTGATGAACGATTTGCAAAAATGTCGAATCCTTTCACTGACCCGTAATTTTTGTGCATTAAAGAACCTGGTCCAAATATATTGTTTTTTAAAACATCAAGTTGGCTAATACGCAATAGCGTTTGTAAAATTTGTAAGAAAATACTGATTACTTCTTATTAATTTAAATAAACATTTCTCACTATATATTTGACAGGTCTATTAAACGACATATTTAGGAAAAGTTTTCATTTTTATACACAGAGGTGGTTTAAAAGAGTTTTTAAAGTACGTTGTTGCTGTTGTACCCAAGTTTACATAGAAGAACAAGACGTACTTTTTTAAAGATTTGGAATCTTGAGTTTTTGCAGTTTGCATTATTTTTACGAATGTTTTTATCTCTATAGTTTACTGAGTACCTAAATACTATCGAAAAGTAAGCAAAATAATTTAAAATTACTATAGTTAAGTAACTATTTTGATGTTTTTGAGAAACGTTGTTTCTGTTGTACTGTAATGTTTATAGGAAAACGTGAGCTACTTGTCTACAGATTTAGATTAAGAAAATTTTAAATTGTTGGTACTGCGATTTAGCTTAATTCTACAAATCGTTATGTTTATTTGTATTTACTTTTTGATATTTGTTTGTAGTTATATACTTTGTTTCTAGACTTGTCTTTACTCGTACGTTTGAAATTTTAATTTACAATAAAATAGTTGGTTTCAATTTAAAGGCGTTTATAAAATGAGTTGTTGTTGTAGTCTGATGTACATAGGGAAATATAAATAATTATTCCATTACCCTCAAAAATTATCGTAGTCTCATGAATACAAAAAAAAATTCTTCCTTTCTTGTTTTTATTTTCCGGTTTTTGTGCTTCATTATTAAATACAAAGCGATTGTTTCTGAAAAAAGGTATTTTGATTTTACTTTACTTGCGTCTAAATCAAAAGTTGAACTCTCCGCAGCTTGGTTCGGTAATTTATAAACGGTTAGTTGGAAGGAGACGAACTAACGAAGTCGGGAATTAATTTTAGTGATGAAACGATCTCAAAGAAAAAAAATCAAACTGACACATTCTTCGTGGCACTACGAGCGTTAGATATCGACGAACAGTTTTAATTACATCGATTATTGTCAGTACTGCTACTGCAACGCATAATTCAATTAAACGAAGTAGTTGAAAAGAACTCGTTTGTGTTCAGCGAACTAACATGAGAACGACGATGAAAGATTTAATGACAATTGTTTGAAAATTCAACATAAAAGTTTCAAGCCAAATAACGCCGACTTCGTTTCGCATTAAATCTTCTTGTAGTATTTCGCTTATTAATTTCTACGTTCTCTAAATCAAACAGAATTACGAGGGCAGTTAATTACAAGTCGTCTGGCGGAATTCATTGCTGTGCCCGAGGGAAGTGGCGAGTTCTCTTTCAGCTCCAGGCCGGACCCTGTTTTATGCTTGCTTCACTCCCCAGCTTGATTTATTAAAATTCGCGCTTCTCCAACATAACCTTAAATACGTATTATTATGTATAGATGTTCCCTCGGGCTACTTTCTTAACTTACATATTATTCTGTCGCATTTATTCTTTTAAGTGATTGTTGTCTCTTTCTTATTCATCGGATCAAGTCTTTCGTAAACTTTCTACTTTCGTACAATAAGTAGGCTGTGGATTCTTTTGTTTCAGCATATACTACGATTTTTTAATATATTATCAAATAAAATCAAGGGTTTTTGTTTTTGTTTTCATGGTTACTTTGATATTTTGTTTCCACTATCATGGTAGGATTCGAGTCGAGATTTTTGTGTGTTCAAACTGTAAAATCTTTTGATGTTATTCAAATGTGACGGAAACTTTGCAAAAAGCAAAATCTTGTAATTCTAAATATAGTTCCACATGATTGTGTTTACAATCACATGGTTACCAGTTCCATACTGGTTTTAGATCATAGCTTCGGGCGTTCCTCCAAAGAAAAAAATCAAAAGTTACCAACCTGTCCTTAGGCAATCTACTCTAACAGATGGTCACCGTGTGCTTTCAAGTGCAATTGCTTCTAATAAGACAACTATTGAAAATGCCTTTGAATGTTTAATTTTTTTCTTCGTCTACCTTTAATGGAAAAAGAGTGACGTTTGACGTGGCGCAGAGTTGATTGCTTTGTAGTAATCGATTTGATCTTTATTAATTGGTACTCTTTCGAATCGTTACCAGTCGCTACGTGTAAGTGTAAACATTATGACGTTAATTAACTTCTTTCTTTAACTGTTTTCTTTGGTACACGCCTACTGCGATTAACTGATGTAGCTGTATGCAACGGAGTGAATTAAATCAATGCCTTCTTTGTAAAAAAATCTGTTGGTAGTTTTATTTTTGATTTTTTCGCATCGTTACTCAGTAAAATGAATTTATCTTAAAAAGTGTGCTAGGACATACTTTTTTAGTTATTTGTTGTGTTGATTGGTTCTTACATTTTTACTTTGTAATTTTATTTCTGTTTATTGATTAAACTTTTTTATGTATTTTTATGTTTGTTGTTCCTTAATGGTTTCTTTTGACATTTGTTTGTTTAATCAGAAGTTTTAGTTTTTAATTTTTAACATTTTTTATTTATGTATTCAATTTTTTATATCGCTTAATTTTATCATTATAACATATATACTTCTTTAGTTGTTTTATTTTGAATTTTTCGTTTTTATCACAGTGTGCTATGAAAAATGTTTTTTTATTGAGTTTGTTATTATTGTTGGTGTCATCTTTTCTTTTTATTTACTAGTTAAACTTTTGTGATTTTGATTAATTTTTATCTGGATTTTTTTTTAATTAGTTGGTCAAACTGTTTTTTCTACTTTCAGTTCAACTTTTTTATCAATTTTTGTTTTGTCGTTTTGATTGTTTTTTATTTGGAAGCTTTTATTTACTAATTAAACTTTTCTATATTTGTTTATTTATATTTCTAATTTTCGGTTTCTTATTAATCTTTTTTACTTAATTCGTTTGTGAGCGCTGGTTGAAAATTTTAGTTGGCCGCGTTTTTATATTCGTTTTTGTTTCGCTAACTATGGCGGAAGCCAAGGCGTATTGTTGCGTTCTACTTATGAAATATAATTATCTGAATGCAAAACAAAATGTCTTAAAGCGATACACTACAATTGACCGTTAAATAGCTAATTAGTTATCCATCAAACATTTAATACCGTATGATTGTTGATTCCGATCAGGCAATTACGTTTTCTTCGGCATTCACTTCACCCGTCGGCCACGTCTGAAATTTGCCTGAAAACCTCGAGCAAAACGCAAACGAGCTCTTTTTTCGTTGTTATTCATATTGTTATTGCTCGCATTTTACAACCCATTATTAGAATTGTGTATGTAAATAATGGCCGCATAAAACAAGTCGATTTGATTGCGTCGAATTATTATTAAAGCGATTTTTGCGTATTTACGCACAATATTCTTTTGTTGGCGTTATTATTATTACGACTATTACAATGAAGAGAGTTCGTTGTCATGTTTAATCATGTGTGTTAAAGGGAAACATTCAAATAATTAGCACTAATGTGCCTCAAAGCGAATTGTGCTTTAACCTTCGTAATATGAAACACGCAACTTTGTGTAATCAACGATCCACACGTTTTCGAAGATTACTTAACGCCCAAAATTATTCGTGCAATTTGATTAAATTATCTTACTGCAAGCGTCGTTTCTCTTTCTATGGCGCGATCGAAAGCTGATTACGATTAGATCAAGACGTTGATTTTATCGTTTGTTTTAGTCGTCGCCTACTAGATTTAACATTCGCTGCCATATAATTGTTACATTGAAGAAAATGTGTATGTTTGAGACAAATAACGAGTTTTAGAGGTCAAAAGTTAAAATTACGACATTGTTTGGTTTTAGTCATCTACGTTTTTCATAAAATACCCAAATCGGGATTCTTGCCTTGATGTTTAAATACACTTTCGACTAATTATCGGACGCTTAATGAGAAGCTGGTACGTCATATATACCTAAAGAATATTCTAAAGAACGTGGTAAAATAAAAACTGAACACTGAATTAGAGAATTGACAGATTTTGTTGTTCAGAGCAGGTTTGTTTTGGGTGTGATGGTATTTCTGACAAGAGTTATACATATCAACACTGTTTCAGCAAGCCACAAGATTTGTGATTTTAAACCGCGAACCAGTTTATAAACAGACTGAAATTTTTCGGGCGCCAGGTTTTCCTCCCATAAGAAACTTACCTGGCCGAGCTTCCTAGGTGACATCACGACTTACCAATGCTGAAGAAGGGCAGAAGACAATTAATAATAAAATGATGATGCACACTTCGGAACGCAAACATTGCAAAAATGCAAAAATAATTAACTTTAATACATGGTGAGTTGTATAAAAAACAAAGATACACACAGTCTATTGCAACAAGATTAATTCTAGAAAGCAAGAAAGCTAAAATAATGAAATAAATGCAGTCATACCCTTATAACAGAACCATAAAATTGAATACAATCAAAACAAAACGAACAGTTGGTGTTCTTTACTCAATTTACATTAGTCAGTAATAGAGTACTAAATCGGATGTTTGGGCGCCAGGTTCAACTTCTACGGGAAATCTACGTCGTCGAACCTACTCGGTAGCATCGCAACTTGCCAACAAAGAACAAAAAAAAAACAAGAATAAAGAAATGACGCACACTTTGGAACATAAAAATTGCTTTGGATGTATCTAAAACAAAAAGTAAACGTTACGGCGACTAAGATGCCTAGGATTTTTTGAAATTTACTGGATCTATTGACGTTTTCTCTATTCCTTGCTAAACAGACTTCAAAGAAATTGCGAAGATAGTTGTGGCTTGTGAAGTTCAGTTTTATTTCATTATCAAGGTTGCCTTTAGTCCATTTTTGATTTTGATAGCCTAGTGTGTCTGGTAAAACTTTTAATAATACGATTTTTTTGTTTATTGATTGGTAGATACTTTGTTAGTCTTTATTTTTCTTTCACTTTGCAATAGTGTAATCAACATTATCATGATTTACGTATAGTTTGCCATTAACAAAAAAACAATTGTTGGCTATTTCCGGCTAGTTACAAAGTCATCTGGGACTTCAAAACCACGGTGGTGCTCTGTCATATTATTCATTAAGTTATTAAATTCTAATTTGTATTTGAAAAAAGTGGTACCAATAGAGATATTTGAGTCTTTATGTAAATGCCTCAGTTTATTAATATTTAAGTAATTTAAATTGATAAACTCAGTAGGTAAGTTGGTTTCATTTATTTTTTATTGATGAAGAAGTAAAGCTGATGGCTGACTAAGTAGGTCAATAAAGGAAAAGTCCATAAAAGCATTTTGCGTGATGTCACAGTAAGACAGGAAGCTGTTTAATGTTAACATTAATGTGTATATGAAAGAATACCATCTCATTAATGGTAGATTATAGTGATTACGTGCCCACGCGGCAGGTATCGGTAGCCGTAGCAGAAACACTCGCATGCGGTAGCAACCACGCCCCATATTAGGATCGTGCTATGCGTTATAGCCCGATAAGAGGGTTATGTTATGTGTTAATACTGGACCGGTAACATTGAATCATCAGCCACTCACAATTCGATTACCGTTACCGGTACCGCAATTAATTTAAACGACAGCTATCTTCGCTTAAACCACCATTCATTTTTTTCTAGCAGATTTAATTCACTTTGTGTTTCATAATCCAATAAAACCTAGGCTAATTATTACAAGCTTAATTAGTTTTCGGGTTGAACACAGCAGATGATCAAAAAACTGTAAACATAATTTTAATCATTAACGGCGTGTTTCATTATGCACGCAATTAAAATTAATACGGTCGGTGTTTAATGATTTTTAATAATAGAAAAAATGTAATTTGAACATCTGTCGAAATCAATAATAACATACACAATGTTTATAAAGCCGGTGTGCATAATTAGACACAGCCATATGCAACGCGCCTTTCTTTTTTTTTTTTAATTTTAAACAAATTTTGCGACGGCCATTAATTGGAAGTAAAAGACGCAAAGCAAGTCGGTTTTAATTAGTTTTTAAATCAATTCCGTAGTAAATTAATTGTCGCTTAAGTAACGATTATTTTGTATTGTGACATTTAAGGTTTACGACACAACCTCGATTTTATTATGTAATCTAATTAAAAAGCGCGGGTAACTAGATTTAAATGTTTTGCCTTAATATCCTTTGTAAAATGTTATAAGTGTATACCAGGGTGTGTTTAAAAGTTGTACGAATTTTATTCAAGAGGTGGTTCGTCTAGTGCCTCTGAACTACGGTGTCTTTGGTTCTTTTATGCACCTTCGTTGTATTATTCCCTCAGCAGTTCTGTTTCGTTAATGAAGTCCAGAAGCTAATTACAAGGGGTTTTTTCAACTCATCATCAGTTAGTTTTGGTTTGCTGAGAATCTCTGTGCGTTGCGTTTGATACGCTTTGCTTATACATAGCAGATGCTGCGGAGTCTCGTCGTTCTCCAGGCATCCGCGGTAGAAAAGGTTATTTTGCAATCCCATTTTATGCATGTGTTTAGTACGGCCGCAGTGTCCGGTTGTTAGTCCTGTAAGTTTCTTTAACTTTTGTCGACTCATGCTTGATAGTGATTTTTGAGTGGTTGATTGTGGCTCTGTAAGGAAGAGTTTTGTGCGCCTCGTCCCTGAAGAGTTTACCCATAGTTTTTTAGGCTCCGCTGCTAGTTTGCTGCGAATTATTTTTTTACGCTCTTGTAGGCGATTCCGAAAACGGATTCACGTCACTCTGGTCTTTTGGTTTCCAGATGTGCTGCACTTGTTGGCTAGTTGCCAATATCCAGACTGTTTATGCATGCTATAGTCAGTTTGAATTTTATTATTAGCGATCTTAGTGGCAGTAGTGCTACTTGACTGTCAGAAATGATCGATATCGGACCATTAGAGTATGATTTCGAGTCGTTATGTTCTTGATACACCAGTCGATAGTAGCAACTTCAGTTTGAAAAGCGGACGCATATTTACCCAAGATCAGCGAAAATTGTTTCATTACAACGAGGTGTAATGGTGGAAGTGAACGTAGTGCTTCCGTGGCTGCTGTGGGCGTGGTTCTTATCTTTCTTGTTATCAGCAGACATTCCATTCTCTGTACTTTGCCTAGCTTGGAAGCTGTGCTTTTCAAGTCCTTTCGCCCCATACAAGCGCACCGTATAAGATGATGGGTCTTGTCGCCACAGTATATAACCATTTGCTCATTATGGGTTTGAATCTCTATGTGTACCCTACCATCCGTTTGGTTGTAACCTTTTCTAGATGAGCGTTGAAAGTCAATCTGGTATTAAGAGTGATTTCCAAATATTTGACTTCTTTTGTCAATAAGAGCGCGACTCTGTACATCGTAGGTACTTTTATGTCATCCGTTTTCCGTCGTTTGGTAAACGTTTTAGTTAGGTTCACTGATAGTCTTTTATGCACCATTTTTCAACGGTCTTTGCTAAAGCGAATATACCTCGGTCTTTTAGTTCTTGTAGTAGGCTGTTTATGGCGAGGCACCATAGTTGAGGTGACAGCACCCCGTCTTGTGGACACCCGCCAGACACTTTGCTTCTACAGTGCTACTCCACAAAGTAGCTTAAGCATTGAATTGGCCCAGTTTCGCACTAGAGGTGTGATGTTTTTTTCTCCATTGCCCTTGCAATTGAGGTGAAGGTAGTATTGTCACATATTTCTGCAATATCTAGAAAAGCACCCAATGCAATATCATTGTATTGAATTGCATTTTCGCATCTGCTTACTAGTTGATAAATTGCTAGCTTGCAAGATTTTTTGGATTGGTATGCATACTGGTTTCGGTGCAAAAACGAAGCTTTTAATGCACTGTCTTGTTTATACCTGTCGACTACTTTTTCAAGTAGTTTTAACATGAAGGTCAAGCTGATCGGTCGGTAAGATTTTGCTTGAGCGTACGTAAATCTCTCTGGCTTTGGTATAAATACCAACTTAAAAATCCGTCAGCTGTTTGGTATATGCGAAAGTGCTAAGCTAGCTCTGAGAATTCTCGCAGAGCAGCATATTCTTTTTGCAGCACCATAGGATAAATTCCATCAGCACCGAGAGACTGGAAGGGTATAACGTATTAATTTCCCATTTTAGGTTTTCAGGATTGATTATTTTTTTCGCTAATTCCCAGTTCTTTTTGAGTGCCTGTTTGTTTGGTACCTAGTGGTTAGGCACTTCAGTTAACGATGAACCCAGGAAGTGTTTTAGCAATAGTTTGTTACACTGTTTTTTTCGTAATTAAAAAAAGCGACGACTAACTCAGTTGTTTCGGCGATAGGGTTGTAAACTTCGTAGTGTCAGATTATAAACTGAATCCAAAAAGGAGCCAAAATGACGAAAGATTAGGGGTGGTAGACGCCGTTTAAATCTACCCGCATCTGAAATCGAACAAATGACAAGACAGAAGTAGTAACGCAATATTTATTTTATTACAGACAGTAGTTCATATTAGACAAAGGAGAAGAATGTAGATAAGATAAGACAAAGAATGTAGATAAGATATTACAGACAAAATATAAGTTACGCCGTCGACTGGGCAACACGTCGTACAGCAAAGTGACCTAGTCTGTCTAACTTTTATATTCAGAGAAGAGATGACTTTACAATCGTGAATTAAAGTACAAGCGTGCGAAAATTGAAGATTTAGAAAATCAAAGCGTATCGTATTATAATATGTGACATATCAAAAAGCTTTTAACATTAATTGTGATTACAACTCAGCATATATGTACGGTCGACTGACCACCGAACTATTAAGAATTAAAGTAAAAATGTAATACTTACAATTAGTTTTTTGCAGGTATGGACTAGCTAGTACATCCTGTCAGCATTACCTAAAACTCAATTGAAATCTACCAAAAAAAACACGTACATACAGCGTTATCACAGATAACCTCTATTATACATATGATCGCTGCAAGTAAACGACTGCGCATAGTTTCCTTTAAATTGACTTCGTAATTTATTTTTGCAAAAATTTCTTCCAATACATATTATGCTCTGTATCTAACCCTCGAAGATATAGAAATATTAGTTATAGCGGCGTGACGTCATCATGGAAATTTTTCCAATCGTAACATCTGTTCATTATCTCCACAGACAAAGAAATGTGTGGGGTATGAAAACGCGCTACACACAATTACGAACAAGTTAAATTAAATCTGAATACAAAAAATACGTGCTCACCTTAAATAAAGACTTTCAGTAAAATCCCAGCAATCTCTAATTCATTTCCACATAGCGTTACTAAAAGACTTAACGATGAATCCTTGGTTGGGCGTTTACAACGCTAGACGAAATCTGCGTCGAAAAAAAATGAATTCGTGTTTGAACAGTTTGATAGTTTTGTCTCTACTCCACCAACGGAAAGGGGGCGTATCGAGAATAAATTTTATAATAAGGAATTTTTACATAACAAGTTCTTGCAGAGTAGCTTCAACCGAGTGCGTAAACTTTCTGCTTTCGGTCAGCATAGAACCGATGTTTCCAGTGCGGTCCTTGCTCAGGGCTTTTTGGAGGCGAGAACTTGTAGGTACATTTTCTACGTCTTCTTGAGCTTGCCCTTGCTTTATCAAGCTCTCTGTTCCAACAAGTAACTTTGTTGGAGGTTCGTTTGACAGTTGTTGGGCAGCTTGCTTCAAATGCGAATTTTTATGAATTAGCAATACTGTTTTAGCTTGTGCGTTGATCTTGCCGACTCCCAGTCGGTTTTCCTCGGGTTTCTGTACTCCATTATGAATTTCCCATCTGATTCAATGTTGAATCGAATGTACGATCAGATCAAATGGTTCATCTGATACAAGCCACATTTTTATCACATTAATCGCTTTTGGACTAGCAAGAGTAAGATCAATAACTCCATTGCGCACGGTTATAAACGTAGGCTTAATCTCCGTTATTTATTATGCCTAAATAAGATTTTAGAATAAATTCTAACATTTTTTGTACTTCTTGGGTTTGTGTTCGTGCTTGCTCACAAAGTGTGGCGTGCATTGGCATTGCATCCAAGAATCAGTGGTTTGTTGGTCCCACTGTTAATCAGCCGTAGGATTTCCTCCAGCGGCGGTCGATTTGTCTGGTCGTAGTGAAGGTAGCCGGATCTGATAATGTGCTTCCTCCTGATGCCTTCTTCTACTACAGATATTTTAGCTGCCACTAGGTCTCATAAATCATGCATAATCTCACAATAGCATTTGGTTTAGTGCATTCTTTACAATGATGCATGTGCGAGGGTTGTGCACAAGTTGGGATACAAGCAGCCATTTACCTGGACAGTTCAACCCTTTTATTGTTACTTTGTGAATCCATGGCTTCTGAACAAGGGGAAAATTAATTGCGTGTGTCACAATATAAGCCGCTGAGTAATATATATTTATCTGAACGACCTTGAGCATTAGAATTGTCGTCAGTGCGTTCTTTCCAGCTTTGGATTTACATCCATTACCTCGTCGACATGATTTGTAGTATCCGGTTCTTTGCTGTCCTTTTTGGAGCCGGCCAACGCTTGGTGAGTGAAATCCGACATGCAGTTGGTTGGCTAATACTTCCATCTTCTTCTAGGGCCCCTTGTTTATAGACAGGACGTATTGAGTTTCTTTTGGATCTGGTTTAATGTTAAACGTTTCGGTACAGATACCGATATTTTTTTCAGTACGGTGGCCCGTTCCAGTACCTTTCCCGGGGCCCAAGTGACCTTTTTGGGTGTAGGAACTTCTTTGAGATAAATAATCTTAAAATTCTTATCCTCCTTCAGTGGTTTCTTTTTGTTTGATGTTGCCGATTAGCCACTCTCTGGTTCCTTGGTCTGCGCACTTTATTATCAGGAATCTCCTTTTATGGGTACATTTTTGAAAACGCGGAGAAGCTTGTTCGTTTTCCAGTTTGTCAATCCATCTGAGCATCAAAGTTTTTTTGATTTCGGATTCTTCAGGACTGATGGTGTTTTCAGGGAACCGTTTTGGTATAGTTGCAAGAGCAATTCCCGTCAGAGTATGTCTTTTTGAGGTTCCTTCGACCTCTCAACTTTGTTTTGCCGGTCGTTTTTGTGACTTAAGATCTCGTTTTTTAAAGGAATTGTAGTATTAACATTTTTCTCTAGATGACTGTGTTTTAAAATGCTTTTTCGTGTTGGACACTGAATTTTGTAATCAAAATTAATTTTAGGGTTAGAACTTTTTTCAACTGTTTTTGGTATTACTATACTCAAACTACTAAACAAACAAGCTAAATTAAAAACGCTTTTAGCAAGAACTGCTTCATTTATACACAAATTTGTTAAATTGTGGTAGGTGGCGCTGTGGTAAACTTGAACTGACACTAACTACTCTTCTTTTTTTTGAAACCTACTTGATTAACTACTTTACGTGCTGGATTACTGCGTCAATAGAAAAAAAATTGGACAATTTGAAATTGTTCATCACTTTGCTATATCTTAGCAATAGCATTTTTAAAATTTAAAAATTGATGTGATTGTCTGTGGTTTTTAGTCTTTAAAATTATTAAATGAAATGTATTTGAATCTAATGAAATCTCAACATATAACAGTTTTTGGAAAAGCTACGTCACCAAACCTCGTCATCGGAATACAAAACGTAAAAGTTACGCTATTGCTTTCTTGTTTTCTGATAGACCGAGGAAACATAGTATTTTTTCTAGAGAATGAACAGACCTTAATCTATTTCTTAGATTACCAAGTGGTCCAAAAGAACGGATGATTTACTCGAAAGTTTTTAGAAAATTTGCAAATTTTAGACTCGACTGAATAGGTCTATTTCTGAAAATTTTATAAACAATAACCAATCGTATACTGACGTGGCGTCATCTATGGATCTTTATAGCTATTATTTTGCATCTGATTAGGATTGGGTTGTTTTAAAAACTAAAAATTCAAGAAAACTACTAATAATGGTTTAGTATATTTACAAGCTTGCGTTAATGGTTCAATTTTATTACTGTGATACAAAGTGTACCTGCTGAATAATGATGACTGCGCCATCTATGAATATCGTGGTTATGGTCGATGCTAATAGATGACAACATGAATTGTCAATTGTTCCAACTGTGGCTTTTTAATTTATTTTTAATGCAAAACAAAATCATGTTTTTTTTAAATCTTCATTAACAGATGGAGGTGCAGTCGATTATCTCTTTATAAACCAAATCGAATGTTCCGTTTATTTGAAGTTGAATGGAGAGATAGTTTATGTTGGATACAGTACATAGCTGACGTATTTTGTGATATTTCTTCAGGCAAAACGTTTTAACACTTGGAAAAAGTCGCGTTAGAAGTTTTTGACGAAATTCCAAGTATTTTATTTCTGTCAACGTTGCAAAATTATTTTTACTATGTTTAAATTATTGATCTTTTTTCATCGCTTGCAGGGTCTTTTAGTTTCATGTTGAAGCTTGTCTGACATTTTTTAGATATAGTAATATTGCCATCGGCACATCTTAGATATTTCGGATATGTTTTTTGATTTTTAGTAACATTTTCTAACTGTTGTGTGAAGTTTGTATATTGTCTTACTTAACGTCTATGTTACTATGAATAGACGGCGTTGGAAACGCTGTTTTGGGTTAACGGTTGAAGAGCGCCGGCGCCATCTATTGCCGTTTAGACTTCTATTTATTTTATTCTTCCAACGTGTAATGTATTTGGTAAAAAGCTTATGTAAATTTTATAATAAAAAGCTTAACATGTTTACTAAAGATATTAAGCCGATTAACCGGGGGCTATATAAAATTATTAAATTATTCCCAAAACGAATGTTGGTCCAACATTTAAAGTAAATTGATACGATGAGGTCAAAATCAGACAAATTTAGAAAATTACATCATTTAAAACGATAATCCCTCGAGGTTCATTCATGTTTGAAATATATAATCAGAAATGCAAAGTAAATACACGTTTGTAACAGAAATTAAATTTTTGTGTGTAGTCGAATCTCTTTAGTTTATCAAATTTCTGACAGTTAAAATAATGTAAACGCTACCTTACAATTCATAATATTATATTCTAAATTATTTTATATTGCAAAGTACGTTTTTGAACCGACGTCGTATGATCCGGAACCAGTTTTTTTTCGTTTTTATTGCTACAAATAGCAGTTGGATAGCCTACGGCAAGGACACGATGCGACAAACACACTTATTCAAATTAAATAGTTTAAGATTCGTTTCCGTCATTAGTTTATCATGAACAATTTAGAATTTTGACAACGCTGTAGATTTGATCGCGTTCAAGTTACGTCGATTTGGTCCTTCTAACCGCAGAAATGCAATCACAACAAATTTAACCTACTCTAAATTATTGACAGTAGATGTCTCTAAATTAACCCCTTTTATAGTAATAAAATCTTTAAGTTTTTAAATGCTTTGTGTATTCCACTAACTTAAGTTTTGGACAAGACTTATTCAATTATAATCATAGTAGGTCATGCGTCTTTTTTTGTTTATTTATTTTTAAATTAGTTACGTTTTTTATCGCACTTTGCTTTAAAAACAAAAAATATCAGTTTGTTTAAAATAATAGTAGGCCATGCTCTGTTGAGCTTTGTTTTTAGTTAGTATTGCATCACAGTTACTGTTTCATAGCGTTAGATAAGGAAGTTTCTTGAAAAATCGATCTATGGTGATCAATCGAAATTTAATTATTATTGTTTTTTTACGATTCTTAGTAGGTTACGCATTGTTACTTTGTTAGTTTGGAGATTAAAGAAATTTAGATCGTTATGTTGATTGTGTTACTTTTTCAAATCTTTTTTCGAGATCTATTAAAATTTTTGAAACAATGTTTTCTTCTAATTTGAAACACAAAAATAAAACAACTAAAGGTTTCAGATGTTTCAGATTTAGACGCCTAAAAACAGCTGAATTGTAATGCATAGCACACTATGTTAGAATAGGTATTAAATGCATCGATTGCCCAGAACGTCTCGTCGTGGTCTAATAAATAACTTAAAACGATCGACTGTCTTAAATTTACACGTATCATTAAATACGAGTATTAACAATTGGTTAAAAAGGAAAAAAAGAAGCTTCCTGTTTCAGTATGGCACACCTGGATTTTTATTATGTATACAAACGTAGGTTGCTTGATTTATTGCTAATAATTCTCGTCTGAGTACGTAGTTCTTGGTATGGCTATGAATTCGAAATAATATCGTCGTTTCACGACGTGCAGGTCGACGTATACATCACTTGTGGTTCTGTTACAACACTTTTGTTATTAAATTATTGCTTTCATTGAACCAAGTATTACATTCGAGCAAATGCAGGTGTAAAACGTAACGAGAAACTGAATTGCTTTTGTAAGAAGGGCATTGTGCGTTTTATGTACGATATTATTTCTTTATTGTTAAATACTTACGATGTTTTGGTTACTGATATGCACTAAATGCAAACGTTCGTTTACTGCTCTAAAACGTATTATTTTTGCAATTGTTTTTACCAAATTATTTTTTCGAAAAAGGTTTCGCTCTTAATTACTCATTGAAGTCTCTATCTTTATTCTAAATTTGTACAGTATGCAAGAAGAAGTTTGATTTGAATTTTTTTTCTATAATTAGCGACGGTTAATTGATGCTATTGGTTAACTATGAAATTTTTTTTACAAACTTTTAATGTAGAAATCAAATGTTTTTTGATTATTTTGATTGTTTTCAGTTATAGAAGTTTAAAAACGCTCTGAATTCACTTTTATATTATTTTTTTTGATTTAATTAAAAATGTATTACATTAGTTAATATCATTAACATTTTTTAAAACTTTTTAAACCAAGAAACTGGTAGACTATGACAACGCATCTCATCAAAATTTGATGTAAATAATTTGGAAACTAAAAAATCTTCAGAAAGATGTATATGAACTCTGGAAATACGGAAATACAAGTTTTCCTGTTAAAAAAAAATTGTGTTTTGAGCACGCTGAAAAATCAATCTGAACGATTAGTATCGCGGAGCCTTCGATCGAACTAACATATAAAATCGCTTCCTTGGTGTGAGACCAAGATTGAGTCAGTTTTGCGAAGTTCTCATGCATGAAATTTTCACTAATTCGATTCTGTTATTTGCAATCGTGACGGCTAAAACACAAAATTCCGAAGGATAATTTACGGCTTGGTTGATTTCGTAGGTAAATAATAGAAGGTACTTAGTAATAGCGTTTAATTTACATATATTTACACAAATGCTTACACGCACGTTAAATTATTACACCTTTGTCTTCGCAAGCACGAGCGTTTGCTCAAAAAAAATACCATTACTTGATATATGATGGCATAAGGAGATTCCTTTCTGCTGGGAACATTTTAGTTACAATTGCCTCCAGGTAAACTTCGGTCACGGTGACGGACGGTCGATCACGAGCACGGGAACGTGGAAACAGTCGGCGGTGTCATATTTCATCCTAGGGCTTTCTGCATGCTATTAAAGCATTCAAATTGATATATCTTCGTAATTTTGTAAGTTGCGCAAAGGAGGCTTTGCATTCGTACTCAATTGACATATGTCAAAAAAATCATGTTTTCTATATAAAATAATATGTAATATAAAATCAATCTTTCAATATTATCGTCTACTAAACTATTAAGTTTATGAAATATTTGAAATCAGAAAGTAAAAGAGAAGAAAAACGAACGTTGTTTTATTAATTTAGTATCTCCATTATCCTATTTTTTTACTGTAGTTATCCCAGTGCTGATGAGATACAAAAATATGAAACAACACTGGACTTGACTGCCAATTTTTCAATTATACCAACAAATTTTTGCACTCTCCATGGTTCTAATTGTTTGCTTTTACTGTATTCTCCCAGTGCTGATGAGTTACAAAATTACGAAACAATAGTGTACTGGTATGGACTGGTATATTTTCAATTATATAAACAAATTTTGTTTTTTTTGTTAATTTAGTATCTCCAGTGTTCTGCTTTTTTTTCTTTTACTGTAGTTATCCTAGTTACGATAAGTTAAAAAAAAACTAAACAGCTGTCCGCTGGTCTTGACTGTCAATTTTTAAATTAAACAAACAAATTGTTGCACTTTGAGGTGCACGATCGTTTTTTGTTACTTTAGTATCTTCATTATTTTTTTTTACTGTAGTATCTCAGTGCTGATGAGTTACAAAAGGACAACACAAATTTCTGCTGGTTTTGACTGGCAATTTTTCAATTATACAAACATATTTTTAGACTTCAGGGTGAACGACCGTTTTTTTTGTTAGTTTAGTATCTTCATTGTTCTATTTTTTTCTCTTTTACTGTACCATTTCAGTGTTGATAAGTCACAAAAAGACAACACTAGTGTCCACTAGTCTTGGCTGGCAATTTTTTATACAAACACGTTTTTGCACTTTACGGCGAACGATCGTTTTTTGTTAGTTTAGTATCTTCAATGTTTCATTTCTTTTTACTGAGGTATCCCAGTGCTAATGAGTTACAAATAAGCGAAACAACTGTACATGTGTCTTAACTGGCAATTTTTCAATTATACAAACCAATTTTTCCACTTGAAGGTGAATGATCGTTTGTTTTGTTAGTTTAGTATCTTCATTGTTTTATTATTTTTTTATTAACTGTAGTGTCCCAGTGCTGATGAGTTAAAAAAGACAACACAAGTGTCCACTCGTCTTGACTGGCAATTTTTTAATTATACAAACAAGTTTTTGCACTTTATTGTGAACGATCGTTTTTTGTTAGTTTAGTATCTTCAATGTTCTATTTCTTTTTACTGTAGTATCCCAGTGCTGATGAGTTACAAATAGGCGAAACAACTATCCATTTGTCTTAACTGCCAATTTTTCAATTATACAAACAAATTTTTCACTTCAGGGTGAATAATCGTTTTTTGTTAGTTTAGCATCTTTATTGTTCTTTTTTTTTGTTTTGCTGTAGTATCCCAGTGCTGATGAGTTAAAAAAGACAACACAAGTGTCCACTCGTCTTGACTGGCAATTTTTTAATTATACAAACAAGTTTTTGCACTTTAGGGTGAACGATCGTTTTTTGTTAGTTTAGTATCTTAATTGTTTTATTTTTTTTACTGTAGTATCTCAGTGCTGATGAGTTACAAATAGGCGAAACAACTGTCCATTTCTCTTAACTGGCAATTTTTCAATTATACAAACAAATTTTTCACTTCAGGGCGAACGATCGTTTTTTGTTAGTTTAGCATCTTTATTGTTCTTTTTTTTGTTTTGCTGTAGTATCCCAGTGCTGATGAGTTACAAAAAGACAATACAAATGTTCACTAGTCTTGACTGGCAATTTTTTAATTATACAAACAAGTCTTTGCTTTTTAGGGTGAACGGTCGTTTTTTGTTAGTTTAGTATCTTTAAGGTTCAATTTCTTCTTACTGTAGTATCACAGTTCTGATGAGTTACAAATAGGCGAAACAACTGTCCACTTATTTTAACTGGCAATTTTTCAATTATACAAACAAATTTTTGCACTTTAGAGTAAACGATCGTTTTTTGTTAGTTTAGTATCTTCATTGTTCTATTTTTTTCTTTTGCTGTAGTATTCTAGAGCTGATGAGTTACAAAAAGACAACACACGTATCCACTGGTCTTGACTGGCAATTTCTTAATTATACAAACAAGCTTTTGCACTTTAGGATGAACGATCGTTTTTTGTTAGTTTAGTATCTTCAATGTTCTATTTCTTTTTACTGTAGTATCCCAGTGCTGATGAGTTACAAATAGGCGAAACAACTGTCCATTTCTCTTAACTGGCAATTTTTCAATTATACAAACAAATTTTTCACTTCAGGGCGAACGATCGTTTTTTGTTAGTTTAGCATCTTTATTGTTCTTTTTTTTGTTTTGCTGTAGTATCCCAGTGCTGATGAGTTACAAAAAGACAATACAAATGTTCACTAGTCTTGACTGGCAATTTTTTAATTATACAAACAAGTCTTTGCTTTTTAGGGTGAACGGTCGTTTTTTGTTAGTTTAGTATCTTTAAGGTTCAATTTCTTCTTACTGTAGTATCACAGTTCTGATGAGTTACAAATAGGCGAAACAACTGTCCACTTATTTTAACTGGCAATTTTTCAATTATACAAACAAATTTTTGCACTTCAGGGTAAATGATTGTTTTTTTTAGTTTAGTGTCTTCATTGTTCTATTTTTTTTCTTTCACTGTAGTATCCCAGTGCTGATGAGTTACAAAAAGAGAATACATCTGTCCACTGGTCTTGACTGGCAATTTTTTAATTATACAAACAAGTCTTTGCTTTTTAGGGTGAACGGTCGTTTTTTGTTAGTTTAGTATCTTCCAGGTTCAATTTCATCTTACTGTAGTATCACAGTTCTGATGAGTTACAAATAGGCGAAACAACTGTCCACTTATTTTAACTGGCAATTTTTCAATTATACAAACAAATTTTTGCACTTTAGAGTAAACGATCGTTTTTTGTTAGTTTAGTATCTTCATTGTTCTATTTTTTTCTTTTGCTGTAGTATTCCAGAGCTGATGAGTTACAAAAAGACAATACAAGTATCCACTGGTCTTGACTGGCAATTTTTTAATTATACAAACAAGCTTTTGCACTTTAGGATGAACGATCGTTTTTTGTTAGTTTAGTATCTTCAATGTTCTATTTCTTTTTACTGTAGTATCCTAGTGCTGATGAGTTACAAATAGGCAAAACAACTGTCCATTTGTCTTAACTGGCAATTTTTCAATTATACAAACAAATGTTTCACTTCAGGGTGAACGAACGTTTTTTGTTAGTTTAGCATCTTTATTGTTCTTTTTTTTTGTTTTGCTGTAGTATCCCAGTGCTGATGAGTTACAAAAAGACAATTCAAGTGTCAACTAGTCTTGACTGGCAATTTTTTAATTATACAAACAAGTCTTTGTTTTTTAGGGTGAACGGTCGTTTTTTGTTAGTTTAGTATCTTCAAGGTTCAGTTTCTTCTTACTGTAGTATCACAGTACTGATGAGTTACAAACAGACGAAACAACTGTCCACTCATCTAAACTGGCAATTTTTTAATTATACAAACAAATTTTTGCACTTTAGGGTAAATTATTGTTTTCTTTTTTAGTTTAGTGTCTTCATTGTTCTATTTATTTTTACTGTAGTATCCCAGTGCAAATGAGTTACAAAAAGACAACACAAGTGTTCACTGGTCTTGACTGGCAATTTTTTTATTATACAAACAAGTTTTTGCATTGTAGGGTGAACGGTCGTTTTTTGTTAGTTTAGTATCTTCAAGGTTCAATTTCATCTTACTGTAGTATCACAGTTCTGATGAGTTACAAATAAGCGAAACAACTGTCCACTTATTTTAACTGGCAATTTTTCAATTATACAAACCAAATTTTGCACTTCAGGGTAAATGATTGTTTTTTTTAGTTTAGTCTCTTTATTGTTCTATTTTTTTTTCTTTCACTGTAGTATCCCAGTGCTGATGAGTTACAAAAAGAGAATACATCTGTCCACTGGTCTTGACTGGCAATTTTTTAATTATACAAACAAGCTTTTCCACTTTAAGATGAACGGTCGTTTTTTGTTAGTTTAGTATCTTTAAGGTTCAATTTCTTCTTACTGTAGTATTACAGTTCTGATGAGTTACAAATAGGCGAAGCAACTGTTCACTTGATATAACTGGCTATTTTGCAATTATACAAACAAGTTTTTTCAAGTGTGGATGAATGATCGTTTTTTTTTGTTAGTTTAGTATCTTCATTGTTCTATTTTTCTTCATTAACTGTAGTATCCCAGTGCTAATGAGTTACAAGAAGACAACATAAGTGTCCACTAGTCTTTACTGGCAATTTTTTAACTATACAAACAAGTCCTTACTTTTTAGGGTGAACGGTCGTTTTTTGTTAGTTGAGTATATTCTATGTTCAATTTCTTTTTACTGTAGTATCCCAATGCTGATGAGTTACAAATAGGCGAAACAAGTGTCCATTTGTCTTAACTGACAATTTTTCAATTATACAAACAAATTTTTCACTTCAGGGTGAACGATCGTTTTTCTTAGTTTAGTATCTTCATTGTTTTATTATTTTTTTTGTCTGTAGTATCCCAGTGCTGATAAGTTACAAAAAGACAATACAAGTGTCCACTGGTCTTGACTGGCAATTTTTTAATTATGCGAACAAGTCTTTGCTTTTGGGGGTGAACGGTCGTTTTTTGTTAGTTGAGTATATTCTATGTTTAATTTCTTTTTACTGTAGTATCCCAATGCTGATGAGTTAAAAATAGGCGAAACAACTGTCTGCTTATCTTAACTGGCAATTTTTTAATTATACAAACAAGCTTTTGCACTTCAGGATGAACGATCGTTTTTTGTTAGTTTAGTATCTTCAATGCTCTGTTTATTTTTACTATAGTATCCCAGTGCTGATGAGTTAAAAATAGGCGAAACAACTGGTTATTTTTCTTAACTGTAAATTTTTTTAATTATACTAACAAATTTTTGTGCTTCAGGGTGAACGATCGTTTTTTTTTGTTAATTTAGCATCTCCATTGTTCTATTTTTTTTTACTTTTACTGTAGTATTCCAGTGCTGATGGGTTACAATAAGATGACACAAATGTCTACTGGTCTTGACTGGTAATTTTTTAATTATACAACTTTATTTCAGTATTACAGTTAGAGAATACAGATTCAACGTTTTTTTAAAAATTATTTTTACTTGCAAAGGCCTTAGTTGTTCGTAATATTTTTCCTGTAATGTCAGATTTTCTCTCTGCACTTCTCGTTATTGTAGCTCTAAGATATTTAAACTGGTCAGCATATTCATGTTTTTAATGAGGATGTGTTTGATAAACGAATAACAACCGGGACCAAAGAGGAGATAGTTCAAAACCGTGGTCACGATTGAAGTTCTTGGGGTGTTGGTTATTTCTATATTTTCTCGGATTTTTCTATTGAAGAAGAATTGAGATTTTACAATCACCGAAGCGTTATCTAAATCTATGTTGTGGTCTGTGTTAAAATGACTTTCAGCAACAACAGACTTAGAAATAATTTTTTTCCGACGTAATAGGTTAAAGCACATGAACAAGGAATTTGATATACACCTGGAGATGAAAGTGTAGAAAGTTTGTTCTTGGGAAGAAGGAAGAATCTGAGAGAGTTTAGCTGTTGAGTGGTATATGGGTTTGATACCGTTTTTACGGAGAAGTTTCTTTATTTGATCGGTGACTTTGTGAATGCAAGGTAAAAAACGCCAATTTAGGATTGAATTCGGAAGTAGAAATGTTGTTAGGTGTTTGGACGCGTAGATGTAGACGACGACTAATAACTACCTGAATATCCCGCTTCATATCACCATTAGTCAACAAAATTTTAGTAGGATGACGAAATTCCGAGTCTAGATTCTCAGACTGGCAAATAGAAAAAGTTGCGGCGAACGGGAGATAAAGAAAAACCCATAGCACCACCAGAACTTGTTCGTGTTTGGAAGTAAGTGGCCGCCAGAGGACTTTTCAATAAGAGAAACCAAACTTAAATCTTTGTCATGGTGAGACAGAAACTGATCGAAGATAATAAAGAAATGTTTAACAGGAACCTTGGCTAAAAATGATGTGACATCAAAGCTCACAAGAAGATCCTGGGGTTAAAGCTTTATAATTTCCAAAACGAATAAAATGGTGAGAGTTGAGTGAGAAGAGGTTTTACCTGTATATTCTCAAAGATAAACTTGGGTAGCTTGTAAGTAGGAGATTGGACAGTACTGACGATAGATCGAAGAGGTACACTGATGATGTCTAAGAATATTTTACAATGGAACTGCGATATAATCTAATTACTTGATAAATTAAAGTTTTTCCATTTCTTTGGATTCAACTTAATATATTGAAAAAGGATCTCGATATCTCAAGTTTTTAGTTTGCTTGGCTTGGCACCGTACTTTTTTTTATTGAAAAACCTCTATATATCAAATTTGTTTCGATAAAATCAATTGCATTTAGACGAAACTCAGTTTGTTCTTTGAACGACTATCGTTTATGTTACAACCTGCAACCTTCACTCTAAGATCACTATTGCTTACAGTTTTGTTTTCAATTGTTTTAGTGTGAACCTGTGTATATCGAAGTAAGCCAGACATCACTCGATAAATCGAACTTTAGTATACAGAAACGCTTGATAGTTTTTTCGTTCTTGAGGTTTGTTATATCGAGGATTCATCTGAACTGATCATTTTTTTATTTTTTTCTTGTGTTCTTTTACATTCGGTACGAGATGAATATGTACGACCTTTGTGACCAATTATACTGTTTTGATGCCACTATTCTATTTTTTATTCTTTGGGGGTTTTTCATCATTTTCTTGTATTGGTTTGCTTCTATCTATGTTGCTTTTTAAACTGGCGCGGTCTACCGTATATCAAATGTGCAATATTTTCTATTATCTTCGTTTTGGTCGTTCTATATCGAGTACTTGGTACGGTGGCAATAGATTGGTTCTTCTTAATGTGTGCCTCTATATTAAGGTTGTGCTCTATTTTAAGACCTAGGCATCTGATACTTTTTTTACTTGCTTAAGACAACTATTTTTGCTTTTTTGATGTGCTGGTTCTCATCTTTTTTTGTTTTTTTATTGCAGTTGTGCACGTGTGTACTCTCCGGGGTTTTTGCTGTCATAGTACAACTCGCTATTCTTTATGTTGAGGAATATGACAAAAATGTTCTTTGGTTGTTTGCTTTGTAGTTTGGTTAGCTCCATCATTTTTTATGGCGTCTACTGTACAGACACTTTTTTTTAATCTATAAGGGGACTTTTCTTCTTTTTCATCATTTTATTTTTTGATAAGGGTCAGTATTCTATTATATTTGTATATGCCGTTAAGAGTTGTCTTTGTAGCAGGTTTGTGAATATATTAGAGCAGATTTTCGCGCATTTGGTTATTAGCAGTTTGGGGATCTGGTGGATTCTCGCCTGATTCTACGCTTTATATTATTTTTGGATCTTTTTTTGGTGCGTTTCATAACTTTTAAACATTACAATTTGTTTTTTTACGTATTGTGATTTGTTGTTAAATTGGTTACATAATCATCTCTTCATAATTGGGCATTGAAATCTCATCATGGTGTTTTAGTTGGCACTGAAAATTATAAAGGCTACTGTATATTAACCTTGACTTTGATCTCTTGGGAAATGAAGCTGGAAATACCCACCTTGTGTTTTTATTTATTTTAATTTTTCTTTTAATATCTTTGTTGTTCCAAAATTTTGTTTAGGGTTTTTAATGTTTGTGGTTTACTAAAGTGCTGTGGTCAGTCTAGTGTTTTTTTACACGGCTACCTACTTTTATTTATTTTTCACATTGTTCAATGGCTTTTACCGAAAGTACCGTATTATTAATGCTTTTGTGCGATAAGAATTTTGTCGTTAATCTTCTGTAAGATTTAAGAGCGTTCAGTTCTGGATTTTAAAAGACCGTTATTAAGTTAACGCGTTTCTCAAGTGATAAAACGACAAGACGGTCATTACAGAATGCATTAGGAGGCGATTAGAGCTAAGCTACAAGTACTGCGTGAGGTGGTACTATCGCTTATTGACTAAACCCATTAAGCTCGACTGTAGTAAAAAATTGATTTTCTTGGATGCGGCGCGTTTGCAGTTTTGGTGGTACCATCGTATTTTAATTGGTATTACCGCCGGTACTATTGGATTTTGAAACTAGATGATTATCGAAAAGGCGTGGGACTTGTAAAGTCAGGTCGTCGGACATTTGAAAGTCAATTACCGTGCGTCGCCTTCGGCAGTCTGAGAGGGCGAGTGGGTCGGTCGCGCCCTCCGGGTGTCGTCCGTTCGGCGCCATCAACGCACCGGACAAAAACCGCGACAATTTTTATATACAAACAGTCTAAAGTTGCAGGACTAAACACGAAGGTTGATGTCCCGTAAAGGATGCGTTGCTTATGTAAGGAATTGTTATGACTATGACCCGTTCGCGAAAATAAACATACAAAGAGGTCGTGGGACGTTGTTGCCTTTGAGCAAATAATTTTCTCATCGCTCGAAGGATTTAGTGCGGGTGGAAAAGGAAAACCTACACTATCATATCTTTATTAGTCATACCTGTGCACACGCCTGCATTAATTACCGAAGTAGGCGTTGAATTCAACGTTGTATACTAAAGTAAGCGACGTTTCCTAATTTATTAGTACTTCAATTTTAGTTGCTAAAAAGTCGTTAAACAAAAACAGAAATTTTGTATTTTTCTGACCTGTTTTAATCTTTTTAATCACTTTTTTAGATTTTTTTTTAACTAAGAACGAATTTCAAAGCAACCTCTGATGCATTCTATATTCATTCAAATTTTTTGTAGTACCTATATTTAAAATGTCTCTTGTTTTTTATTTTGTTCCAAATTTATTTATCGCATTTAAATTTTGTGGGTTTTTAAGTATTTTTAGGTTTGCTTGTGTTTCTTTTATCAGTTTCTTTTTAGTAGGCTGATATAAATGGCTTTTTTTGTTCAATTTTTATTTTTTTAGTTAATATCTATAGCTAAGTTTTTTTCTTTGCGTCGTTTTATTTTTGTTATAAATATTTTTATGGTTTGAATAATATTGTTTGTTTATTGTTTCGTTTTTAAGAATTTTGAAAATTTTTTCTTAGTATTGGTTGGTTTTTCTTTTGGATTTTTTGTCTGTTATAATTTAATGCTGCAACTTAACTTTATGTTGTTTTTATGTTTTTCTTGCTGGTATCAATACCCATTGTTTTTTTTTGCTGAATTTTTTTTCAATATTTTTAATGAAATCGTTTACTCACCAACCTGTTAGATTTTACCATCTTTGTCTAGTAGTTAGGTCAATATTATCAATTTTAACATTTTTTATGTTTTTATAATATTATTGTTACGAGAATTTTTTCGCAACTTTATTGTTGGCGACTTACTCAAGTGTCGGTATGCGAATCCTACACTAAATTAAAAAGGCGCCAAAACAAGTAAATATCGCCCAATACAGACTTTGTTTAAATCTGTCGATCACTAAAAGGAACAAGTTGACAAAACACAACTTCTAACAATAATATATTTATTTCAAGAAGAGAGTCCTTAAAATTAACAGAGAGAAATACACTAATAATTAGAAATTTTTCGACTAAATTAGAATATTAATGTAGACCTTTCGTTCAGGCAACCCACCATACAACTAATGATATTTACTCTCTCAAACTAATCTTCTACTGTGCAGTCGCAAAATAAGTCGACAATCGTTACTAATAATAATGAATCGCGAAAAAAGTAGAATATGAGTACAGAAACTTACCAAGCCAACACTTCTTTGTCAATTGTGACTTTCACTACTCCTATGTATCTGATTGAAAACGGAAACTATGCGTGACATAAAAGCTTATGTACGTCGCGTAATGTTATTTGGCTTTTAGCTATGACTGGGTTTAACTCATCGAAGAAATTTAACGGATTTGCGACTAAAATTAAATTTGAGATTTAAAAGTTATTACATAAAACAGGTTAATACGCTGAAGGCTGACGGTTAATGAATCCAATTGAAACAAAATTTTACGTTGCAAAAAAAAGTAGTACGTACAAGGTTGACACAAGTAAAGTAATAAATACAAGAAGATCTATGCTATACCAAATAATGTGCATAAAGTAATTTAACGAAGTAATTCGATGCTGATATAGTTGTGAGTCTTCTCTTGTCCTTTCCGATTATTTTAAACAAGGTGTAGAGCCGGGTACAAAAATAGCATGGTAGTTCCCCGAAATTCGCTGAAAAAAGGTAACGTGACTACGCTACCTTCGAATTGCTGTTCCACCTGGGAACGTCGCCTAATTAACTCAAAACGTCCAATTCAATCAATACTTGAAATACGTTTTATCTAGCACATTCGACGTTTTAACATAACACCAGCAATTTCCAACAGGAAAACAAAGTAAAACTGGTCGTTTGATAACGATATATCGTTTATTCCCACTCATAAGGAAAATCAGTAGCGTCCTTAGACAGTGCATTCGTTAATTTTAATTTAGAATAAATTTTATCTATGAATACAAAATAACGACATGTAACAAGTCTTCCCCACCAAAATTAAAAATCTGAAAACGACAAGAAAAACTTAAAATACGTTTAGGCATCCAAACCTAACCCAAATACAATAACACTCAACCTAAAAAGAAACGTAAATGAGAGAGGCTTTCCCAGTTCGTTAAGTATAAACCACCAGATGTGTCTCAAAAGTCGCTTGAAACGGAATGATACTTTCAAGAACGAAAGAGACTTTAACCAACAGAAAAGGAGGTATCAAAAGAAAGGCATCAGTTGGAAAGTCGACAGAAGTCGAAACGCTAGTAAAGCAAGAAAATCAACGCAGTCCCATAGACCTTACTGAGCGAAAATCTAGAGCAAAGCAAGAGAAAAAGAAGAGATAAGAAAGATAAAACTTTAGACTACTATTAAGGACAACGCTCTAAAATCCCATAACACCCTAGTCCACAGATATAAATCTATCCCTAAATATAAGTCCCAAAAACGGCAGAAGTAAAAGAAAAAAAGCAAGTGTCAATATGTAGCAGATCTTGAATTGTGATATGCGGATTTAGAAAAAGAAAAGCTATCGCAGTTGTGTCCAAAAATCGTCAACCGACAGTATGAGATTATTCCACCAAAAAGATCATACAGACACTAAAGATCCAAGAAAATAAAAACCAACGAATAGATCTCAAGCAAAAAAGAAGAATCGGATCCACGCGACCTAAAAGGCCGAGAAAAAAAGTCAGTAATCTAAAAGTCACAACTATAAAATCACCAACATAAATACTATGAATGTGCTAATCAAACTAAAATCCAAAACCGCAACACGCAAAACAAAACCGAAAGAAAGAACGAAAACAAAAGAAGTAAGAGTTATAAGACAGAATAAGAAACTTCACTTGCTAATCGAACATCGTTAGTTCTTCTCATGTTGGATTGTCACAACGGAACTTAAACGCCGAAGAACGGATTAGAATATTCTAAGAGCAAAAGAAACCCAAAGAAAAGAAACATCCTAGCAGTGACTGACATCAAAAATGTCGACTAAGCGTAAGAGTACAAGAACCGAGGTTGTAGTCTATTCCAAGTTTTGAACTAAACAGAAATCAACTAAGTCTAATCACGCAAGAAAAATAACTAAGAAAGAAAAGTAAAAGAAAGGAAACATAGTCGCAGTGAACACTAAAGAAAACAGTTGCTAAAAAGAAATAAGAAAGAGTTCAAGCAACTAACCAAGACTTAGAAAAAAAGAAAAAAAGCAAATGAAATAATTCCCCTAAAGGCAGAAAAAGAGAAAAGAAAAAAATTAAAAGTAAGAAAGACAAAAAAGGAAGAACAGAGACAGACGAAGAAAGATAAGACATGATGTTCTTCTTTCCATAGAAGAATTGAAAGGTACTGACCAACCCTTCAATACGCAACCAACCGTCCAAAATATAAAGAAAAGAAAAAGAAAGAGAAGAGAAAAGATATCACAGTTAGCCATAGAGCGAATCCGTGCTAATTGCTGTCTCAAATCGGAAAGTTTACAACAAGACTTTAATGCCGACATGCGGAATACGGAACTCAAAAGAAAAGAAGAACTAAACTAAAACTAAAGTGACAGTCCTACTAGTGACTTACCAATTTTAAAATGGCCGACTAAACACAAATAAATAGGTAGTCTGGCCTGAAGTGAGATGGTTATGAAAAAATAGAACGTTTAGATAAACTCGCCGGAGTCCTGTGAGATAGTAGTAAAGCAATGTCACAGTCGAGTCGTTGTTCCAACATACGCGATTTATGCGAAACACACACAGGACAATAACAAATATATTCTGCCAATTTCGATCTCATATGAGGTCAGTAAAAATGACGTCGAAGAAGAAGTAACGTCTTGGTAACCTTACGATGACCAGAAGTGTCGTGAATAATAGGTTATCATCAGGAGAAACTCGTACTTGTTTGCACAGAAAATCGTGGACCAATAACCAACGAGGAAATCGTCGAGGCGACGCTAAAACTTTGTCCACTAACAAGTTATACCATTGGTCTCTAGTAGGACCGGTAATCTTCGAAACCGAAGAGAAACCAGTCTACAAAACCGACAGAGAAGGAACCAAACTTAAAGGTTTAGCACTTTTAGAACTACAACAAACAAGGGTATTAGAATTAGTCGTACATACAGAAGAAGAAAGTGAAGAAACATCAAGAGAACATGCAACCGGATTAGACAACGACTGACGATCATGGTGTTCACGTGCGTTACCGAAGATGTCACAAAAGAAGTAGTAGGTGGTGTATATTCGTCTATGGAAGGCTTCGATTGAGGAAGCTGTCTTCCATACGTCATTAATTCGGCAAGTGTAGAAATCGGTGAGATTACGACACACAATTTTAAGTTGTACTTTATCAGAGGCCGGTTCCAACAGTTGTAAGAAGAGGTACCGCATGATGGTAACTTACATCCCGATAGATTCGTTAGCTCCCTTCGTGCCCCTACGAATTGTCTCCATTAAGCGATCGTCTTAACCTACAGGAAGAAATTCCGATTTCAACAGCACAGCAACTTCTTTCCAAGAACGCAAAGAACTTGGGTTCATCCTAAAAGTGAAAAGAGCTTTGCGAAAAAAATTTCAAAAACTGAGAGCAAAATTGATGCGGTGAAACACCACGGCCCAATCACAACTCGTCAATCCGAAGAAGAAATTCTGTAAGTAAAGAAGAATCTTCACAAGAAAACATAACGTTAAGAAATTCATGTTAATATCTATACCTAAGTTTTTTAGTTTACGTCGTTTTATCTTTGTTATAAATATTTTTGTAGTTTGAATAATAATGTTTGTTTCGTTTTTAAGAATCTTGAGAAATTTTTCTTAGTGTATTGGTTTGTCTTTCTCCTCGTTTATCACTTTTTCTGCAGTAGGTTGGTATAAATACTCATTGTTTTTTTTTGTTCAATTTTTGTCAATATTATCTGCTTATTGTTTTGTTTAAAATTTTTATTTTTTTAGAATGTTTTAATAATATTGTTAGTTGTTAATATCTATACCTATGTTTTTCTACTTTACGTCGTTTTATCTTTGTATGTTTATCTTTATTGCTCACTTATGTGTTACGAAAGTGATTCGTGTTTCCCCTATTTACAATTTTACCCTTTTTTACCTTTACATTTACCTTTACGTTTACATTTATATTTACATTTACATTTTATTTACATTTATTTACACTTCTTTCTCTTTTTATGTTTTCTCTTCTTCTCTTAGCTGTTTCTTCCTTCTCCATACTTCTTCCATCCACTCCGCTCTTTTTCCGTTTTCCTCTTTCTTAACATTTTCTCTTGACTCCCTGCATTAATTCCTCGTGTGTTTAAGGTCCTCCGCCTCCTCTCCACATAGTATGCACCTCTATTCTTCCTCTTTTCTCCAATATCTATTTCGTAGCTTTCGTTCCCACATCTGAACCTCGCTATCATTTTTTTCTTCTTGTTTTTGTCTCTTTCCCCCTTTAGATATTTTGGAACCCCTTCTCCCTTGATATTCTTATAATTTACATTATATCTGACCTCTTTTATCTTTCCTCTTCTTCTTTCTTATGTCTCTATCTCTCATTATTTTCTCACTTACTCTTACTACCTCTTTCTTTAATCTTTATACTTCTTCTCTCGCGTACCCGCTTCTTTTAGAATACTCTTCTCTGCTATCCTTCAATCTTTCTCCCTTTATCTCTTTCTAACATTCCTGTAGTATTTTGCATTAGGTTCTTTCCCTCAGTTCTTCCTCGTATCTTATTGCTCTTTTTCCTGTTTCTACTTTTATTTTTTCTGCCTGCACTTCCTCTCTGGTGTTTCTCTATCTAGCCCTAATACCCATCTCCATTATTTTTCTTGTATCTCTTCTACCTCTTTATACTCCACGCCCATATTTTTGCCCCATATATCACTACACTTTTTATTAGCTTCTCAAACAGCAGTCTTCTTTTTTCTATGTCCTGCCCAAACAAGCTTTCCCCCACACTCCACACTTATCCTATTAACATGTTTCTTTTCTTCGCTCTTTCTTTTATGTATTTCCCTTTCTTATTATCCTGCTTCATCGTGTAATCCAGGTATGTGAATTCTTTCAACTGCTGCATTTCCTCCTCCTTCCATTTCCACACCTCTTTTTCTTTTCTAAATACCATTGTTTTTGTTTTCTCTGCATTTACTTTCATTTCTTTTATTTTCATGCATTTTTCCAGCGTTGTCATCATTTTCTTTGTTTCCTTTTCCTCTTTAGCCACCAACACTGTCATCCGCATCCGCCAACGACCACGCCTTTACCTTCCTTACTACTATCCCTCCTATCTGTTGTGGTCTCATTGTTCTTTACAAATCCCCCGTATATACTGCAAACAGGCTTAAGCTCAGTAGGCATCCTTGTCTCAACCCTCTTCTTGTAACGAATTTTTCGCTCTTCTCTCCATTCACTTTCACTCTGTTCCTCGTTTCTACGTAATTTTTTTCCATTCTTTCATTTATTTTTTTTTATCTTCATACATTTCCTCAGTTTTTTTTATATTCACTCTGTCAAAAGCGGCTTTTAAATCTACAAACAGTGTCTCCATTTCCCCTTTTTGTCTAGCTCTCTCTAGCAAGTGTTTCAATACATAAATATTGTCTACTTTTTTTTTTCCTTTTTGAATTCTTGTCGGTCTGGTACTAAACTCGTTTCCTCTATTTCTTTCTGTACTCTTCCTTGTAGCACTGTCGCATATAATTTGTATGCCGTGCTTAATAATGTCACCCCTTCACATCCTTTCTGTCTCCTTTTTGTGTATCGGGCATACTATTTATTCCCTCTCTCCATCTTTCCGGGAAACCTTTCTTTTTCCATATTTTATTTACTATTTCCGTCATTCTTTTTACTGCATTTTCTTCCCCGTATACCGATTCTTTGCCTTGTATGCCATCTTTTCTTGCCGCCTTCCCTTTTTTACCTTCTTTATTGCCTCTATTACTTCGTCTTTGTTTATTCTAGCTCTATCTCCTTCTTCCAGTCTTACTACTACTTCTTTTCTTTTTCTGTTTTCTGATTTTGTTCCCCCCTCTCCCAGCAGGTTCTTAAAATATCTCCAATTTTTTTATTTGTATTTTCTTAGTCGTTCATTTTCACTTCCTTTGTTTTCTTTTGGTATTTTCATGCACATCATCCGTTCTTATTTCTTTGACCTGATTCTCTTGTATCTTTCTATTTTCTTTCTTATTTCTTTAGCATGTTTGGTTGTAGATTTTTACTGCTTCTATATATTTTTCTTATTCTTTCTTCTCTTTTTTCCACTGTCTTAATGCTCTTCTTGCTTTTTTCTTTGCTTCTTTGCATTCTCTATCCTACCATTTCTTTCTCTGTTACTTTCTCTATCCTCTCTCTAATTTCCTTCACGCTCTCTTGCTATTGATACCGTTTTTCCTATTCTTTCTTTGTATCTCTTTTGTCTACATTTTTTCGTTATGTACTCCTCATCTTTTATTTTTCTTTTCTTTTTTATCCTTCCATTGTCAACTCTAGTGGTTAGTGGTTTGACTCCATCCTTTCTCCCACCTTAAATGTCTTCAACTTTCTTCTAGTTTCTTTATTTGTCATTACAAAATCTATTATTGATTCTTCTCTTCCGTTTATGTACGTATACTGACCAATTCTTTTTTCTTTTCTGTCTCCATTCATTATTTTCCACCCCCTTTTGTTTGTTTCTTTCCCGTCCCTCTTTTCTTGTATTCTCCTTTATCCTTATTCTCGCTCTGTTCATTATTTCTCTTTGTACTCTCCTTCTTTCCCATGTTAAATCGTGATTTATATAATTTTTTTCGTTTCTTAATTTCCTTTTCTCTATTTATCACTATCACATTTTTAACTTCTACTTTCACGTTTAATTTTTCTTCCAGCATCAATAGTAATTTCTTTTTCGGTTCTTTACTTTTCCACCCCTTTGTTACAATATTATTCTTCCTTTTCCATTCAAGGCAACGATTCACCTCCGACAAAGGCGTGTGTTTGTATTTAGCCAATTTATCAAACAACGTCAAAAAGTCTTCGCTTCGAAATTTGGACAGAAGATGAGCAAAGTAAGGGGTGATGGAGGAACCCGCGTTTACGTTGGTAGTCTGCAAGAAAACGTCAAGAAAGAAGACATTGAATTAGAGTTTGAAAAATTTGACAAACTCAACTCGGTATGAGTAGCGTTCAACCCACCCGGCTTCGCTTTCATCGAATTTTCCAATCAGGTCGATGCTGAAACTGCATGCGACACTTTAAATGGAACCGAGGCAGTCGTCGTGGTGGAAGATCTCCTCATCTTCCGCTTTTTTTCCAGTTTTTCTATTCACTCTACCAGTTCTTTTTTTTTCTTCCGCTTCTTTTTCCTTTCTCCCATTTCTTCTTTTATTGATTTGATTTCTTGCTTTATTCCTTGCATGTTTTTTTCCACATGTTTCATTATCTCTCATTAATTCATTTAGTTCCTTTATTTCTTTCTATTCTTTTCTTTTTCCTTTTTCTATTATTAAGCTGTTTCTTTCGTTTTCCTCCGTTAACATTTTAATGTCCAGTGATCTTATTGTTTTCTTCCCTTTTCCAAATATTTGTTGTCTGTAATTTTCCTCTTACTCTCTCTTTCTTTCACTCTTTTATTCATTTTTTTTCCTTTTTATTTCTCCGTGCTTTCTTTCGTGTTTAAAACGTCCCATTTGTAGTGCTTTCGCTTTAATTTCGTATTCCGTTCTATAAATATTTTTGTGGTTTGAATAATATTGTTTATTTTTCTTTCGTTATTAAGAATTTTAATAAATTTTTTTTAGTATTTATTGGTTTGTCTTTCTTTTAGATTTTTTGTCTATTAGGTTTTAATATTGCAACTCACCGTATGTTGCTTTTATCATCTTTTCTTGCAGTAGGCTGGTATAAATACCCATTGCTAGTAGTAGTAAGGTCAATATTTTTGGTTATTGTTTTGTTTTAAATAATGCTAATGTTTTTAATTTGACCTTTGTTATAAATATTTTTGTAGTTTGATCGATATTGTTTGTTTACTTATTTAAAAATGTTGACAAATTTTTATTAGTATTGGTTTGTCTTTCTCTTGGATTTTTGCCTGTTATAATGTAAATTTTCAACTTATTGTATGTCCCCCTATTATTTTTGTATAGTAGGCTGGAATAAATACCAATTGTCTTTTTTCTAATTTTTTTTTAAATCGTTTTAAAGAAATCGTTTACGTTTTTTGTATGTATTTTGTAAACTTTTTTTTTTAATTTTTGATATTTCACTTTATTTCGTGGTTTAATTACTCATCAACGTGTCACCTTTCTTCATCTTTGTTATAGGTTAATATTTTTTGTTTTGTTTATATGAATGTTGACAAATTTTTGTTAGTATTCGTTTGTTTTTCTCTTGAACTTTTGTCTGTTATAATTTAAATTTGCAATTTACCGAACGTCTTTTCTATCAGTTTTTTTATAGTAGGCTAATATAAATACCGATGGTTTTTTTTTGTTAAATTTTTGTGGTTTTTTTTTATTTAATTGTTAACATTTTTTAATTTTGTAGCCTGTTTTTTTAAATTCTGTGTTTTTTAAAGAAATCATTTATTTTTTTTGTAAGTATTTTCTCAAAATTTTTTTTAATTTGTGACATTTCACTTTGTTTCATTATTTACTCATCAATGTGTCAGATTTCTTCATCTTTGTTTATTATGTCAATATATGAATTTATATGAATTTTGAAAAAAATTTGTTGGTCTTGGTTTGTCTTTCTCTTGAACTTTTGTCTGTTATAATTTAAATTTGCAACTTACTGTATGTCTTTTCTATCAGTTTTTATAGTACTTATAGTTGGCTGGTAGAAATACCGATTGTTTTTTTTTGTTTTTTTAGATATTGTTCTAGAAATTTTTAACATTTATTTGATGTATATTGTTAAAAATTTTTTATTTGTCACATTTCAAGTTATTCATCAACGTGTCAGATTTATTTTCATTTGTTGCCTATTGATTTGTTTTAAAGAATTTTGACATTTTTTTTATTTTCTATATTGTTTTTTATAATATTATTAGTTGTCGACATCTATAGCTAAGTTTTTCTACTTTCTGTCGTATTTTTTCGCAACTTTCTTTATGTTGCTTTAATTAGTTTCTTGTAATACTAATTTTTTTTCAAATTTGTTTTTTGTTGTTTTTTTAAGCACCTTTAAAGATATTATATTTTATCAACATTAGTTAATAATATTCTTACTTTATTTTAAAGTTAATTCGCATAGTCTCAGATTTCTTCATTCTTTTTTTGTCTGTTATAATTTAAATTTGCAATTTTATTATATTGTTCTTATTATAACCTGACATAATGTTCACAGTTTTAAATTTTTTTCATCTTTGTCCAGTAAGTCAATATTTTTTGTTTTTATTTATTTTGTTTTCATAAATTTTGACATTTTTAGTATAGATTTTTATTTTTTGGATTTTTGGTTATATTCTGCGTAGTGTTTTGAATTATTTTTATTAAGTTTTTTTTACTTTGCCCCATTTTCGTTGTTGGTCTCAGTATAGGGTTTTATCATAAACGTCTTAAGTCTTTGTTTTTACTAACACCCAACATTCTTTCCTTATTCTTTTGTTTTAAACTTTATTTTTGTTTGTATCTTTTATTTTTAAGGATTTGTAAAACTGTTTAAATAGAATTTTTAAACATTATTTTTGCTTTAGTGTTTTTTCTGTACATTTCTATTCTTTTTCAATATTTCAGTTTTGAAAAAGCTGTTAACGCGTAACCTCAACGCACTCTAAATTATTAATTTTTTTTGCTCTTCTTCACTTAAACGGACCCTAAACGTAAAACGGAGGTTATGTTTTACTAAGAGAACGAAATTGTTTTTCTTTCGGGCCGCAAAACGTTTAAATTAGAAATGTACGTATATTTGCAATATTTATTAAGCGGCGCAGGTACCTTTTACGTTAAACATCATCACTGCACTATTATTTTCATTTGTTCTTCGTCGGTCAGCAATTATACCCTATGCTATTTGTGTAAGTTAATTGAAAGCTAAATTAGAATTCTCCAGAATTACAAACAGTTACGGTTACTTCTTGCACTGCATAACGAAAGCTAATATTTATTTTAGAAAATGACGACGAAACTCGGCCATTGTTTCATTACACTCTAAGAATTATTTCAAAATTTTTAATGTGAAAGAGCAAATTGCTCAATTATTTAGTCTTTACGGTTTAAATAGACTTTCTTGTTGTTGTCGTTTAACTATCTCTTTGTTGCAGAAGAAAAAACGACATACGGAACGATGTGGACAAAGAACCAAAGGACTTAACGAATAGAGCTATGTTTTCCAGTACACAAATCAAAATGAGGTAAGTTCAATATTTTTTATAATATTGTGTGTTGTTTTTAATATACGGTGGAGGATTTTCGTTTTGTATTATTTTTTTTCACTTCTTTCGTTAAACGCAATAAACAATTTTAAGTGGGTATTGTTGTCTTCTTTAATTGAATTGTTTTCGAAAATGCCAAAATGTTAAGTTGGCCATGAAAATTACTTAACACTATTTACGTTTCAAAAACGTGAATGCTTTGTTTATGTTTTAGTTTTTTTTTTATAATGAAAACAATATGTTATTTGATCTTTTAAAAACTGTTTACAATTGTTTGTTATTTTTCTAACTTTATACCAAACTTCATAAGCGCATTTGTTAATGTTTCAATTGTTTTTTAAGCGCATTATGAAAAGCAAATTGATTGACGGTTTTGCTACACAAATGTTTAACTATTGTCTGGTCATTTTTAAATTCATGTACTGAGCTTTAGAAATAATTAATTTTCGTATTTTGGTTATTTTTTTTTATTGTAAATTGTTTTTAAGTGTGTTATGGAAAACAATCTAACAATTGTTTAATATTTTAGAAAATGTTGAGCATTCTTTGGTGTTTTTGTAACTTTGTACAAAACATAAAAACGCGTTTGTTAATTTTTGACTCTTTTCTTTCAATTGTTTTTGAAGTACACTATACATAACAAATTTTCTAAAGTTTTTAATTGTTTTCTGGTAATTTTTGAATTTATCCAACTTCAAATATAATCAATTTGCGTATTTTAAACATTCGTTTTAATCCCAAACATATTTTGGGTAGGTCATGGAAAACAATCTAACAATAGTTTAATTTTTTTAAGAACGTTAAACGTTTTTTGTTCTTTTTGTAACTTTGCACTAATCATCAAAAACGCAGGTTAATTTCTGGTTTTTTGTTTTAATTGTTTTTTTTAAAGCGCGCTATTGAAAAACAAACGGATAAAAAGCGATTCATCAAAAACGTTTTATTATTGTTTTGGAAAACTAAATGTTACGGTTTTCTTCATGGTCACATATTGTTTGGTCATTTTTAAATTTCCATAGTGAACTTTAAAAATAGTTTGCGCATTTTGGACATTTCTTTTGATTGTAAACATTTTTTTTAGTGTGTCATGGAAAACAATCTAACAATTATTAATTTTTTCTAAAACTTTGAATATTGTTTGTAATTTTTTTAAATTCGCACCTGTTTGTTATTTTTTGGTTTCAATTGTTTTTTGAATCACACTTTAAAAACAAATAGATAGAAAGTTACATTTCTAAAACTTTTAATTATTGTCTGGTAATTTTTGAATTTATTTATCAAACTTCGAATATAATCAATTTGCGTATTTTAAACTTGTTTTTTGGTAGGTCATGGAAAACAATCTAAGTTGAATTTTTTTAAAAACGTTAAACATTGTTTGTTATTTTAACTTGGCACTAATCATCAAAAACGCATGTTAATTTCTGATTTTTTTTGTTTGTTTGTTGTAGCGCGCTATGAAAAACAAATAGATAAAAAGTTCTTTTTCAAAAACGTTTGACTATTACTTAAATTAATTTTTGAAGCGCACTATATAAAACAAATTGATAGACGGTTCTTTTTAAAAAATGTTTAATTATTTATTATCTGGTAATTTTTGAATTTATTCACTAAACTTCAATAATAATCAATTTGCGTATTTTGAGCAGATGTTTTTATAGTGAACATATTTTAAGTGTGCCATGGAAAATGATCTAACAATTGTATTATCTTTTAGAAAACGTTAAGCATTTTTTGTTACTTTTATAACTTTGCATCAAACATAAAAACGCGTTTGTTAGTTTTTGGCTCTTTTGTATCAATTGTTTTTGAAGAAAGATAGAAAACAAATAGAAAGTTACATTTTTAAAATTCTTAATTTTTGTCTCGTAATTTTTGAATTCATATATTATACTTAAAACATATGTAATTAATTTGCATATTTTGAAGATTTGTTTTGATTCTAAACATGTTTTTAGGTTAAGTCATGGAAAACATTCTGATAATCGTTTAATTTTTTTAAGTTGTTAAACGTTTTTTGTTATTTTTCTAATTTTGTGCCGAGTTTTGTGCTAATCATTAAAAACGCATGTTAATTTTTGATTTTTCGTTTCAATTGTTTTTTGAAGCGCGTTATGGGAAACCAATGGATAAAAACTTACTCTTGAAAAACGTTTGACTATTACTTTAACTATTTTTTGAAGCGCACTATATAAAACAAATTGATAGACGGTTCTTCTTAAAAAAAAGGTTTAAAATTAACATTAGAATGTCTTCCGGGTTTGGGCCGTGTCATAGTTGCAACCGAAGCTGCCAACGTTTCGCCCACTTTCGTAAGGGGCTTCATCAGGGCGTGAGATAAATCGCAAAACTCAAACAAGCAATCGAAATCTAACTAAGAACTTCTCAAAAGTTAGGTTATCCACTTGTAAAACAAGCCATAACCTAAACTATGAAAAGGTAAGAAAGAAAACGATAACCTGAAAAAGCAAACGAAAATCTAACAAAGAACCACTACCGAGTTAGGTAATCAACTTGTGAAACCAAGCCAGATTCTAAACTAGGTAGAAGTGACTTAAGAAGAAATGGTCTCCGTATTTAAAGGAAAAGGATCGTCACGGATGATCAAGCTCGACCCTGATTGGGTTACGGTTGCTAGGGGGCGTGTTTTTGATAATTGACTAATAACCGGGAACCAAAGAGGGGATAGTTCGAAACCATGATCGCGATTGAAGTTATTGGGGTGTTTGATGATTTCTATGCTTTCTCGGAATTTCCTGTTGAAAAAGAATGGAGATTTGGCAATCAACGAAACATTATCAAAATCTATCTTGTGACCTGTAGTAAAATGATGTTCAGCGACCGCAGACTTGGAAGTATACCTTTGCTTATACAACGATCATGTTCTGAAATGCGAGTAATGACGGAACGACCGGTTTCACCAATGTAGACTAAACCACAAGAACAGGGAATTTGGTATACACCTTGAGATGAAAGTGTAGGAAATTTGTCTTTGGGAGAAGGAAGAATCTGAGAGATTTTGCCTGTCGAGTTGAATATGGTTTTAATACCATTCTTACGAAGGAGTTTCCCTATTTGATCTGTAACCTTGTGAATATAGGGTAAAAAGGCCAATTTCGGGTTGGATTCGGGAGTAGAAATGTCCTTAGGTAATCGAGTACGTGGATGTAAACGACGATTAATAACTCTATGAATATCTCGCTTTACATAACCATTGTTCACTAAGGTTCTAGTAAGATGACGGAGTTCTGAGTCTAGATTCTCAGGTTGACAAATAGAAAAGGCACGATGGACCAAAGATTCAATAACAGAACGTTTCTGTGCAGGATGATGATGAGACGAAGCATGAAGGTATCTGTCCGTATGGGTGGGTTTTCGATAAACAGAATGGCCTAGAAGTCCGTCGGGCTTACGAGTCACAAGAACGTCAAGAAATGGAAGAGAACCATTACTTTCGATTTCCATAGTAAATTTGATATCTAAGTGTTGATTGTTAAGATGATCAAGAAATTTAGACAATTCAAGATGACCATGAGACCAAACAATAAACGTGTCGTCAACATATCTAAACCATACTTTAGGTTTTAATATTGATGATTCCAAAGCAACCGTTTCAAAGGATTCCATAAAAATGTTAGCTACAACAGGTGATAGAGGAGAACCCATAGCAGCACCAGAAACTTGTTCGTAAAACTTATTATCAAATTGGAAGTAAGTAGAGGATAGACACTTTTCAATAAGAGGAACCAAACTCAAGTCCTTGCCATGTTGAGACAGAATCTGTTTGATGATAATAAGCGAATCCTTAATAGGAACTTTAGTGAAAAGTGAAGTAACATCAAAGCTCACGAGAAGATCTTGGGGTTCAAGTTTTATAGTTTCTAGACGTTGAATAAAATGCTGAGAGTTGAGGATATGAGAAGAGGTTTTACCTGTAAACTCGCAAAGAATGTTGGACAAGAACTTGGCTAGCTTGTAAGTAGGAGATTGGATAGTACTAACGATAGGTCGAAAAGGAATACCTTGTTTGTGAATTTTGGGAAGTCCGTATAGACGAGGTGGTTTAGAATCTGATGGGGTAAGTCGACGTTTAGTTTCAGGAGGTAGATTGGAAGATTTGATGATTTGGCTAACCTCGCGTTCAATCCTCGAAGTGGGGTTATGGGTTAGAAGAGCGTAAGTTTCCTCAGACAAAATAGAATTGATTTTCGTAACATAATCAATATGGTTCAAAACTACAGTGGCGTTGCCTTTGTCGGCTGGAAGAACAATAATATCAGAGTTCTTACGAAGACTTTTTAGAGCTGACTCTTCCGACTTAGAAATGTTGGATTTAGGAATTTTAGATGATTCAAGGATTTTTCCAGTGTTAATACGAATGGGATCTGAAATGTGGCGAGGAAGATGTCTTATAGAAGACTCAACAGCACATAGAATATCTTCTTTAGGAATACGTTTGGGTGCAACCGCAAAATTCAAACCCTTAGAGAGCACCGATTCCTGTTCTGAAGTGAGAACCAAACTAGATAAATTGACAACCGTCTTTACTGAGTTAGTAGTAGAAGAAACTTTACGATTCTTGGATTCCAATAATTGAAACTTTTTGAGATGACCTTCAGTGGTTAGTCGTAGAGTGGTATCAGACTGCTGGTAAGTAATGGTGTCAAAGAATTTCCAATCATCCGGGGACAGAGTGTTGGCCAACTCAAGATGAAGATAAAAGAGTTGTTTCGAAATGGTGTCTAACTCTCGCCTAGTTTGCTTAATCCGTTCGCGTATCAACGCTAGACTAGCACGGTGTAGGATGTTTTTAGAAGAACGTGTCTGAATGTGGAACTTAATTTTGAGGAATGTAGGAATGATGTTGTGGTCACGACAGCGACTAAGAAAGGTTAAATTGCACAAAAGTTTGACGAGTTTGTGGCGAAGTTTGGAAAATACGGAGGTTTTAGAAGAAATATTCTCCCCGTAGAGATTGTTAATGTAATAGCGAAGGCTTCCACGGCCGGAATCTATCTAACATTAGAATGTCTTCCGGGTTTGGGCCGTGTCATAGTTGCAACCGAAGCTGCCAACGTTTCGCCCACTTTCGTAAGGGGCTTCATCAGGGCGTGAGATAAATCGCAAAACTCAAACAAGCAATCGAAATCTAACTAAGAACTTCTCAAAAGTTAGGTTATCCACTTGTAAAACAAGCCATAACCTAAACTATGAAAAGGTAAGAAAGAAAACGATAACCTGAAAAAGCAAACGAAAATCTAACAAAGAACCACTACCGAGTTAGGTAATCAACTTGTGAAACCAAGCCAGATTCTAAACTAGGTAGAAGTGACTTAAGAAGAAATGGTCTCCGTATTTAAAGGAAAAGGATCGTCACGGATGATCAAGCTCGACCCTGATTGGGTTACGGTTGCTAGGGGGCGTGTTTTTGATAATTGACTAATAACCGGGAACCAAAGAGGGGATAGTTCGAAACCATGATCGCGATTGAAGTTATTGGGGTGTTTGATGATTTCTATGCTATATATCAAATTTACTATGGAAATCGAAAGTAATGGTTCTCTTCCATTTCTTGACGTTCTTGTGACTCGTAAGCCCGACGGACTTCTAGGCCATTCTGTTTAACGAAAACCCACCCATACGGACAGATACCTTCATGCTTCGTCTCATCATCATCCTGCACAGAAACGTTCTGTTATTGAATCTTTGGTCCATCGTGCCTTTTCTATTTGTCAACCTGAGAATCTAGACTCAGAACTCCGTCATCTTACTAGAACCTTAGTGAACAATGGTTATGTAAAGCGAGATATTCATAGAGTTATTAATCGTCGTTTACATCCACGTACTCGATTACCTAAGGACATTTCTACTCCCGAATCCAACCCGAAATTGGCCTTTTTACCCTATATTCACAAGGTTACAGATCAAATAGGGAAACTCCTTCGTAAGAATGGTATTAAAACCATATTCAACTCGACAGGCAAAATCTCTCAGATTCTTCCTTCTCCCAAAGACAAATTTCCTACACTTTCATCTCAAGGTGTATACCAAATTCCCTGTTCTTGTGGTTTAGTCTACATTGGTGAAACCGGTCGTTCCGTCATTACTCGCATTTCAGAACATGATCGTTGTATAAGAAAAAGGTATACTTCCAAGTCTGCGGTCGCTGAACATCATTTTACTACAGGTCACAAGATAGATTTTGATAATGTTTCGTTGATTGCCAAATCTCCATTCTTTTTCAACAGGAAATTCCGAGAAAGCATAGAAATCATCAAACACCCCAATAACTTCAATCGCGATCATGGTTTCGAACTATCCCCTCTTTGGTTCCCGGTTATTAGTCAATTATCAAAAACACGCCCCCTAGCAACCGTAACCCAATCAGGGTCGAGCTTGATCATCCGTGACGATCCTTTTCCTTTAAATACGGAGACCATTTCTTCTTAAGTCACTTCTACCTAGTTTAGAATCTGGCTTGGTTTCACAAGTTGATTACCTAACTCGGTAGTGGTTCTTTGTTAGATTTTATTTTGCTTTTTCAGGTTATCGTTTTCTTTCTTACCTTTTCATAGTTTAGGTTATGGCTTGTTTTACAAGTGGATAACCTAACTTTTGAGAAGTTCTTAGTTAGATTTCGATTGCTTGTTTGAGTTTTGCGATTTATCTCACGCCCTGATGAAGCCCCTTACGAAAGTGGGCGAAACGTTGGCAGCTTCGGTTGCAACTATGACACGGCCCAAACCCGGAAGACATTCTAATGTTAGTATAGATTCCGGCCGTGGAAGCCTTCGCTATTACAGGTTTAAAATTGTCTGGTAATTTTTGAATTTATTTACTAAACTTCAAAAACAATCAATTTGCGTATTTTGAGCAGATGCTTTTATAGTAAACATATTTTAAGTGTGCCATGGGAAACAATCTAACAATTGTATAATCTTTTAGAAAACGTTGAGCATTGTTGTTACTTTTATAACTTTGCACCAAACATAAAAACGCGTTTGTTAGTTTTTGGCTCTTTTGTTTCAATTGTTTTTGAAGAAAGATAGAAAACAAATAGAAAGTTACATTTTTAAAAGTCTTAATTTTTGTCTCATAATTTTTAAATTTATATATTGAACTTAAAAACTATGTAATTAATGTGCGTGTTTTGAACATTTGTTTTGATTCCAAACATGTTTTTAGGTGGGTTATGGGATGCAATATAACAATTGTTTATTTTTTCTTAGAAACGTTAAACATTTTTTGTTGTTTTTCAAACTTTGCACTATTCGTCAAAAACACATGTTAATTTCTGATTTTTTGTTTCAATTGTTTTTTGAAGCGCGTTATGGGAAATCAATAGATAAAAACTTGAAAAATTGAAAAACGTTTGATTATTACTTTAACTATTTTTTGAAGCGCACTATATAAAATAAATTGATAGACGGTTCTGCTTAAAAAATGGTTTAAAATTGTCTGGTAATTTTTGAATTTATTTACTAAACTTCAAAAACAATCAATTTGCGTATTTTGAGCAGATGTTTTTACAGTGAACATATTTTAAGTGTGCCATGGAAAATGATCTAACAATTGTATTAACTTTTAGAAAACGTTAAGCATTTTTTGTTACTTTTATAACTTTGCACCAAACATGAAAACGCGTTTGTTAGTTTTTGGCTCTTTTGTTTCAATTGTTTTTGAAGTACACTTCAGAATATAAATAAAAAGTAACATTTCTTAAATTCTTAATTTTTGTCTCGTAATATTTGAATTTATTTATTGTACTTAAAAAATATGTGATTCATTTGCGTATTTTGAACATCTGTTTTGATTTCAAACATGTTTTTAAGTAAGTCATGGAAAACAATCTAACAATTGGTTAATTTTTTTTAAATTGTTAAACATTTTTTGTTATTTTTCTAACTTTGCACTAATAATCATAAACGTATGTTAATTTTTGATTTTTGGAAACAAATGGATAAAAAGTTACTTTTCAAAAACGTTTGACTATTATTTTAATTATCTTTTGAAGCGCACTATATAAATCAAATTGATAAACGGTTTATCTTCAAAAATATTTAACTATTGTCTGGTAAGTTTTGAATTTATTTATTAAACTTAAAAAATCGACATTTTGCGTATTTTGAACAGTTGTTTTGATTGTAAACATATTTTAAGTATGCCATGGCAAACAATCTAACAATTGTATAATCTTTTAGAAAACGTTGAGCATTGTTCGTTATTTCTCAAACTTTGCACAAAACATAAAAACGCGTTTGTTAATGTTTCACTATTATTAATTGTTTTTGAAGCACACTATAGAAAAAAAATAGAAAGTTACATTTCTAAAATTCTTAATTTTTGTCTAGTAATTTTTGAATTCACTTAAAAAATATGTAATTAATTTGCGTATTTTGAACATCTGTTTTGATTCTAAACATCTTTTAAGTAAGTCATGGAAAACAATCTTAACAACTGTTTTTGTTTGTTAATTTTTAATTTTTTTAACTTTGTACTAATCATTAAAAACCCATTTTAAATTTTGATTTTTTTGTTTCAATTGTTTTTTGAAGCTCGTTATAGAAAACGAATAAAAAGTTACTCTTCAAACACCTTTGACTATTATTTCAATTATTTTTTAAATCGCACTATATAACATCGATACACGGTTCTTCTTCAAAAATACTTAACTATTGTCTGGTAAGTTTTGAATTTATTTACTAAACTTAAAAAATCATCATTTTGCGTATTCTGAACAGTTGTTGTGATTGGAAACATATTTTAAGTGTGCCATAGGAAATTTTGTTTTTTCTCTTACTTTGCACTAAACATAAAATTGCATTTGTTAATTTTTGGCTCTTTGGTTTCAATTGTTCTTAAAGAAAGATAAACAACAAATAGAAAGTTACATTTTTAAAATTCCTGATTTTTGTCTCGTAATTTTTGAATTCATATATTATACTTAAAACATATGTAATTAATTTGCATATTTTGAACATTTGTTTTGATTCTAAACATGTTTTTAGGTTAAGTCATGGAAAACATTCTGATAATCGTTTAATTTTTTTTAAGTTGTTAAACGTTTTTTGTTATTTTTCTAATTTTGTGCTAATCATTAAAAACGCATGTTAATTTTTGATTTTTCGTTTCAATTGTTATTTTAAGCGCGTTATGGGAAATCAATAGATAAAAACTTGAAAAATTGAAAAACGTTTGACTATTACTTTAACTATTTTTTGAAGCGCACTATATAAAACAAATTGATAGACGGTTCTTCTTAAAAAATGGTTTAAAATTGTCTGGTAATTTTTGAATTTATTTACTAAACTTCAAAAACAATCAATTTGCGTATTTTGAGCAGATGTTTTTATAGTAAACATATTTTAAGTGTGCCATAGAAAATGATCTAACAAATGTAATATCTTTTAGAAAACGTTGAGCATTTTTTGTTACTTTTATAACTTTGCACCAAACATGAAAACGCGTTTGTTAGTTGTTGGCTCTTTTGTTTCAATTGCTTTTGAAGAAAGATAGAAAACAAATAGAAAGTTACATTTTTAAAAGTCTTAATTTTTGTCTCATAATTTTAAAATTTATATATTGAACTTAAAAACCATGTAATTAATGTGCGTGTTTTGAACATTTGTTTTAATTCTAAACATGTTTTTAGATGGTTTATGGGATGCAATCTAACAATTGTTTATTTTTTCTTAGAAACGTTAAACATTTGTTGTTGTTTTTCAAACTTTGCACTATTCGTCAAAAACGCATGTTAATTTCTAATTTTTTGTTTCAATTGTTTTTTGAAGCGCGTTATGGGAAATCAATAGATAAAAACTTGAAAAATTGAAAAACGTTTGACTATTATTTTAACTATTTTTAGAAGCGCACTATTTAAAATAAATTGATAGACGGTTCTTCTTAAAAAATGGTATAAAATTGTCTGGTAATTTTTGAATTTATTTACTAAACTTCAAAAACAATCAATTTGCGTATTTTGAGCAGATGTTTTTATAGTAAACATATTTTAAGTGTGCCATGGAAAATGATCTAACAATTGTAATATCTTTTAGAAAACGTTAAGCATTTTTTGTTACTTTTATAACTTTGCACCAAACATAAAAACGCGTTTGTTAGTTTTTGGCTCTTTTGTTTCAATTGTTTTTGAAGAAAGATAGAAAACAAATAGAAAGTTACATTTTTAAAAGTCTTAATTTTTGTCTCATAATTTTTGAATTTATATATTGAACTTAAAAAATATGTAATTAATTTGCGTATTCTGAACATCTGTTTTGATTCTAAATATGTTTTTAGGTAAGTCATGGAAAACAATCTAACAATTGAAGAGTACACGGAAAGGGGGAGGGTCACAAAAAAAATATTAGAAAAAAACGCACTTTAAATTATTATTACAAGAAAAACTTATATATCAAAACTTTTATAAATGTAGTATATTTAATCTTACATATTTTTCCACTAAAATAATAAAAAACTAAACAACATTACATTGAATTTAAAGTAAATTACTAATTAATAAAATTATTTCGTCATTTTGTGACGCTCCTCTTTCTTTCCGTGTCCTCTTCAATTGTTTATTTATATTTTAATTCTTAACGTTTTTTGTTATTTTTATAACTTTGTACTAATCATCAAAAACGCATGTTAATTTCTGTTTTTTGTGTTTCAATTGTTTTTTGAAGTGCGTTATGGAAAACAAATGAATAAAAAGTCACCCTTCAAAAACCTTTGACTATTACGTTAACTATTTTTTAAAGCGCTCTATATAACACAAATTGATAGACGGTTCTTCTTAAAAAATGTTTTAAAATTGTCTGGTAATTCTTGAATTTATTTACTAAATCTGAGTACGTGTCTATATAGTAAACATATTTTAAGTGTGCCATGAGAAACGATGTAACAATTGTATAATCTTTTAGAAAACGTTGAGCATTGTTTGTTTGCACCAAACATAAAAACGCGTTCGTTAATTGTTGGCTCTTTTGTATCAATTGTTTTTGAAGCACACTATAGAAAACAAATCGAAAGTTATATTTTTGGAATTCTTAATTTTTGTCTCGTAATTTTTCAATTTATTTATTGAACTTAAAAATATGTAATTAATTTGCATATTTTGAACATTTGTATTGATTCTAAACATGTTTTTAGGTAAGTCATGGAAAACATTCTAACAATTGTTTAATTTTTTTAAAAATTGTCAAACATTTTTTGTTATTTTTCTAACTTCGTGCTAATCATCAGAAACGCATGTTAATTTCTGATTTTTTGTTGAATCGTTTTTTGAAGCGCGTTATGGGAAACCAAGAGATAAAAACTTACTCTTGAAAAACGTTTGATTATTACTTTAATTATTTTTTGAAGCGCACTATATAAAACAAATTAATAGGCGGTTCTTCTTAAAAATATGTTTTAAAATTGTCTGGTAATTTTTGAATTTATTTACTAAACTTCAAATACAATCAATTTGCGTATTTTGAGCAGATGTTTTTATAGTAAACATATTTTAAGTGTGCCATGGAAAATGATCTAACAATTGTAATATCTTTTAGAAAACGTTAAGCATTTTTTGTTACTTTTATATCTTTGCACCAAACATAAAAACGCGTTTGCAGTTTTTGGCTCTTTTGTTTCAGTTGTTTTTGAAGAAATATAGAAAACAAATAGAAAGTTACATTTTTAAAAGTCCTAATTTTTTTCTCATAATTTTTAAATTTATATATTGAATTTAAAAACTATGTAATTAATGTGCGTGTTTTGAACATTTTTTTTGATTCCAAACATGTTTTTAGGTGGGTTATGGGATGCAATCTAACAATTGTTTGTTTTTTCTTAGAAATATTAAACATTTTTTGTCGTTTTTCAAACTTTGCATTATTCGTCAAAAACACATGTTAATTTCTGATTTTTTGTTTCAATTGTTTTTTGAAGCGCGTTATGGGAAATCAATAGATAAAAACTTGAAAAATTGAAAAACGTTTGACTATTACTTTAACTATTTTTTGAAGCGCACTATATAAAACAAATTGATAGACGGTTCGTCTTAAAAAATGGTTTAACATTGTCTGGTAATTTTTGAATTTATTTACTAAACTTCAAAAACAATCAATTTGCGTATTTTGAGCAGATGTTTTTATAGTAAACATATTTTAAGTGTGCCATGGAAAATGATCTAACAATTGTAATATCTTTTAGAAAACGTTAATCATTTTTTGTTACTTTTATAACTTTGCGCCAAACATGACACAAACGCGTTTGTTAATTTTTGGCCCTTTTGTATCAATTGATTTTGAAGAAAGATAGAAAACAAATAAAAAGTTACATTTTTAAAATTCTTAATTTTTGTCTCGTAATTTTTAAATTTATATATTAAACTTAAAAAAATGTAATTAATTTGCATATTTTGAACATCTGTTTTGATTCTAAACATGTTTTTAGGTAAGTCATGGAAAACATTCTAACAATTGTTTAATTTTTTTAAAAATTGTTAAACATTTTTTGTTATTTTTCTAACTTCGTGCTAATCATTAAAAACGCATGTTAACTTTTGATTTTTTGTTTCAATTGTTTTTTGAATCGCGTTATGGAAAATAAATGGACAAAAAGTTACTTCTTTGAACTTTTGACTATTGTTTCAATTATTTTTTGAATTGCACTATATAAAACAAATTGGTAGAAGTTTCCTTTAAAAAAAATGTTTAACTATTGTCTGGTAATTTTTAAATTGATTTACTAAACTTTAAAAACAATCAATTTGCGTATTTTGAGCAGATGTTTTTACAGTTAACATATTTTAAGTGTGCCATGGAAAATGATCTAACAATTGTATTATATTTTAGAAAACGTTAATCATTTTTTGTTACTTTTATAACTTTGCATCAAACATAAAAAAGCGTTTGTTAGTTTTTGGAACTTTTGTATCAATTGTTTTTGAAGAAAGATAGAAAACAAATAGAAAGTTACATTTTTAAAATTGTTAATTATTGTCTCGTAATTTTTGAATTTATATATTAAACTTGAAAAATTGTAATTAATTTGCTTATTTTGAACATCTGTTTTGATTCTAAACATGTTTTTAGGTAAGTCATGGAAAACATTCTAACAATTGTTTAATTTTTTTAAAAATTGTTAAACATTTTTTGTTATTTTTTTAACTTCGTGCTAATCATTAAAAACGCATGTTACTTTTGATTTTTTGTTTCAATTGTTTTTTGAATCGCGTTATGGAAAATAAATGGACAAAAAGCTACTTCTTTAAACTTTTGACTATTATTTTAATTATTTTTTGAAGTGCACTATATAAAACAAATTAGTAGACGTTTCTTAAAAAAAAAAAAAATGTTTAACTATTGTCTGGTGATTTTTAAATTGATTTACTAAACTTTAAAAACAATCAATTTGCGTATTTTGAGCAGATGTTTTTATAGTAAACATATTTTAAGTGTGCCATGGAAAATGCTCTAACAATTGTAATATCTTTTAGAAAACGTTAATCTTTTTTTGTTACTTTTATAACTTTGCGCCAAACATGACACAAACACGTTTGTTAGTTTTGGGCTCTTTTGTTTCAATTGTTTTTGAAGAATGATAGAAAACAAATAGAAAGTTACATTTTTAAAATTGTTAATTTTTGTCTCGTAATTTTTGAATTTATATATTAAACGTAAAAAAATGTAATTAATTTGCATATTTTGAACATCTGTTTTGATTCTAAACATGTTTTTAGGTAAGTCATGGAAAACATTCTAACAATTATTTAATTTTTTTAAAAATTGTTAAACATTTTTTGTTATTTTTCTAACTTCGTGCTAATCATTAAAAACGCATATTAACTTTTGATTTTTTGTTTCAATTGTTTTTTGAATCGCGTTATGGAAAATAAATGGACAAAAAGTTACTTCTTTAAACTTTTGACTATTATTTTAATTATTTTTTGAAGTGCACTATATAAAACAAATTGGTAGACGTTTCCTTTAAAAAAAAATGTTTAACTATTGTCTGGTGATTTTTAAATTGATTTACTAAACTTTAAAAACCATAAATTTGCGTATTTTGAGCAGATGTTTTTACAGTGAACATATTTTAAGTGTGTCATGGAAAATGATCTAACAATTGTATTATATTTTAGAAAACGTTAATCATTTTTTGTTACTTTTATAACTTTGCATCAAACATAAAAAAGCGTTTGTTAGTTTTTGGAACTTTTGTATCAATTGTTTTTGAAGAAAGATAGAAAACAAATAGAAAGTTACATTTTTAAAATTGTTAATTTTTGTCTCGTAATTTTTGAATTTATATATTAAACTTGAAAAATTGTAATTAATTTGCATATTTTGAACATCTGTTTTGATTCTAAACATGTTTTTAGGTAAGTCATGGAAAACATTCTAACAATTGTTTAATTTTTTAAAAAATTGTTAAACATTTTTTGTTATTTTTCTAACTTCGTGCTAATCATTAAAAACGCATGTTACTTTTGATTTTTTGTTTCAATTGTTTTTTGAATCGCGTTATGGAAAATAAATGGACAAAAAGTTACTTCTTTAAACTTTTGACTATTATTTTAATTATTTTTTGAAGTGCATTATATAAAACAAATTAGTAGACGTTTCTTTAAAAAAAAATGTTTAACTATTGTCTGGTGATTTTTAAATTGATTTACTAAACTTTAAAAACAATAAATTTGCGTATTTTGAGCAGATGTTTTTACAGTGAACATATTTTAAGTGTGCCATGGAAAATGATCTAACAATTGTATTATCTTTTAGAAAACGTTAAGCATTTTTTGTTACTTTTATAACTTTGCATCAAACATAAAAAAGCGTTTGTTAGTTTTTGGAACTTTTGTATCAATTGTTTTTGAAGAAAGATAGAAAACAAATAGAAAGTTACATTTTTAAAATTGTTAATTTTTGTCTCGTAATTTTTGAATTTATATATTAAACTTGAAAAATTGTAATTAATTTGCATATTTTGAACATCTGTTTTGATTCTAAACATGTTTTTAGGTAAGTCATGGAAAACATTCTAACAATTGTTTAATTTTTTTAAAAATTGTTAAACATTTTTTGTTATTTTTCTAACTTCGTGCTAATCATTAAAAACGCATGTTAACTTTTAATTTTTTGTTTTAATTGTTTTTTGAATCACGTTATGGAAAATAAATGGACAAAAAGTTACTTCTAAAAAACTTTTGACTATTCTTTTAATTATTTTTTGAAGTGCACTATATAAAATAAATTGGTAGACGTTTCTTCTCAAAAAAAATGTTTACTATTGTCTTGTGATTTTTAAATTGATTTACTAAACTTTAAAAACAATCAATTTGCGTGTTTTGAGCAGATGTTTTTACAGTGAACATATTTTAAGTGTGCCATGGAAAATGATCTAACAATTGTATTATCTTTTAGAAAACGTTAAGCATTTTTTGTTACTTTTATAACTTTGCATCAAACATAAAAACGCGTTTGTTAATTTTGGGCTCTTTTGTATCAATTGTTTTTGAACAAAGATAGAAAACAAATAGAAAGTTACATTTTTGAAATTCTTAATTTTTGTCTCGTAATTTTTCAATTTATTTATTTAACTTCAAAATATGTAATTAATTTGCATATTTTGAACATTTGTATTGATTCTAAACATGTTTTTAGGTAAGTCATGGAAAACATTCTAACAATTGTTTAATTTTTTTAAAAATTGTCAAACATTTTTTGTTATTTTTCTAACTTCGTGCTAATCATTAAAAACGCATGTTAATTTTTGATTTTTCGTTTCAATTGTTTTTTGAATCGCGTTATGGGAAATGAATGGACAAAAAGTTACTTCTCAAAAACTTTTGACTACTATTTTAATTATTTTTTGAAGTGCACTATATGAAACAAATTGGTAGACGTTTCTTTTCAAAAAAAATGTTTAACTATTGTCTGGTGATTTTTAAATTGATTTACTAAACTTTAAAAACAATCAATTTGTGTATTTTGAGCAGATGTTTTTACAGTGAACATATTTTAAGTGTGCCATGGAAAATGATCTAACAATTGTATTATCTTTTAGAAAACGTTAAGCATTTTTTGTTACTTTTATAACTTTGCATCAAACATAAAAACGCGTTTGTTAGTTTTTGGCTCTTTTGTATCAATTGTTTTTGTAGAAAGATAGAAAACAAATAGAAAGTTACATTTTTAAAATTGTTAATTTTTGTCTCGTAATTTTTAAATTTATATATTAAACTTAAAAAATATGTAATTAATTTGCATATTTTGAACATCTGTTTTGATTCTAAACATGTTTTTAGGTAAATCATGGAAAACATTTTAACAATTGTTTAATTTTTGTTTAAATTGTTAAACGTTTTTTGTTATTTTTCTAACTTGGTGCTAATCATTAAAAACACATGTTAATTTTTGATTGAATTGTATTTTGATCGATTTGTCGATTTTCGACTATTTGTTTTAGTTGGTTTTAGAACCGCGCTATGCAATATAAATTAATATGCGGTTTTTTTCATGGAAAACAAATTTTCTTAAATAATGTTTAACTATTGTCTGATTTTTAAAAATATTTTACTTAATTTAAAAAAATGGACGTCAAGTAGGTTTTGAACATCTGTTTTTATGCAAAACATACTTTTAAGTGGGCCATATTTAATCTTTTAAAATGTGTTTGACGTTGTATTGTGACAAGTTAATAAACAATTGTTTTTCTAAAATATTTAACCACCTTCACCGGAGAGAAGTTAGCCATAACTTTCCAGCCATAGATTTTGCAAACTTTAACACCGGACTGATATATCGGGCAGAGGGAAAGCGCGACAGTTGTTATATTATCATTTTAATAACTATGTCACAAACTTAAAAAATATATTTTAACATACACATTATAAAATAAAATGCAAACCCAAAAGGCTGTACTGCTAATTTTTACAAATTTATGAAAACTCGTTGCATTATTATTACTTATTCCCGACCCTGCACGGTTTTAAATAAAATTTCATTAAGAAGATCACTTTTTATTTAAATTTTTATATTGGATTCGTATTCTACACACATGTTTACATAAGAAAACATAAAAACTAGAAAGGAGTCCCCCCCATTTTTTCAAATTAAACACTAAATTACTTCTCGTTACGTCGATTTACTCTCGACTTGGTACGGTTTTTCTGAAATTTTTCTAAAAGGATCACTTTTTATTGAAATTTTTATATTGGATTCGTATTCTACACACATGTTTACATAAGAAAACATAAAAACTAGAAAGGAGTCCCCCCCATTTTTTCAAATTAAACACTAAATTACTTCTCGTTACGTCGATTTACTCTCGACTTGGTACGGTTTTTCTCAAATTTTTCTAAAAAGATCACTTTTTATTTAAATTTTTATATTGGAATCCTGTTTTACATACATTTTTACATAAGAAAACATAAAAACTAGAAAGGAGTCCCCCCCATTTTTTCAAATTAAACACTAAATTACTTCTCGTTACGTCGATTTACTCTCGACTTGGTACGGTTTTTCTCAAATTTTTCTAAAAGATCACTTTTATTTAAATTTTTATATTGGATTCGTATTTTACACACATGTTTACATAAAAAAACATAAAAACTAGAAAGGAGTCCCCCCCATTTTTTCAATTTAAACACTAAATTACTTCTCGTTACGTCGATTTACTCTCGACTTGCTACGGTTTTTCTCATATTTTTCTAAAAAGATCACTTTTATTTAAATTTTTATATTGGATTCGTATTCTACACACATGTTTACATAAGAAAACATAAAAACTAGAAAGGAGTCCCCCCCATTTTTTCAAATTAAACACTAAATTACTTCTCGTTACGTCGATTTACTCTCGACTTGGTACGGTTTTTCTGAAATTTTTCTAAAAAGATCACTTTTTATTTAAATTTTTATATTGGATTCGTATTCTACACACATGTTTACATAAGAAAACATAAAAACTAGAAAGGAGTCCCCCCCATTTTTTCAAATTAAACACTAAATTACTTCTCGTTACGTCGATTTACTCTCGACTTGGTACGGTTTTTCTCATATTTTTCTAAAAGATCACTTTTATTTAAATTTTTATATTGGAATCCTGTTTTACATACATTTTTACATAAGAAAACATAAAAACTAGAAAGGAGTCCCCCCCATTTTTTCAAATTAAACATTAAATTACTTCTCGTTACGTCGATTTACTCTCGACTTGGTACGGTTTTTCTGAAATTTTTCTAAAAAGATCACTTTTTATTTAAATTTTTATATTGGATTCGTATTCTACACACATGTTTACATAAGAAAACATAAAAACTAGAAAGGAGTCCCCCCCATTTTTTCAAATTAAACACTAAATTACTTCTCGTTACGTCGATTTACTCTCGACTTGGTACGGTTTTTCTCAAATTTTTCTAAAAAGATCACTTTTTATTTAAATTTTTATATTGGATTCGTATTCTACACACATGTTTACATAAGAAAACATAAAAACTAGAAAGGAGTCCCCCCCATTTTTTCAAATTAAACATTAAATTACTTCTCGTTACGTCGATTTACTCTCGACTTGGTACGGTTTTTCTCATATTTTTCTAAAAAGATCACTTTTTATTTAAATTTTTATATTGGATTCGTATTCTACACACATGTTTACATAAGAAAACATAAAAACTAGAAAGGAGTCCCCCCCATTTTTTCAAATTAAACACTAAATTACTTCTCGTTACGTCGATTTACTCTCGACTTGGTACGGTTTTTCTGAAATTTTTCTAAAAAGATCACTTTTTATTTAAATTTTTATATTGGATTCGTATTCTACACACATGTTTACATAAGAAAACATAAAAACTAGAAAGGAGTCCCCCCCATTTTTTCAAATTAAACACTAAATTACTTCTCGTTACGTCGATTTACTCTCGACTTGGTACGGTTTTTCTCAAATTTTTCTAAAAAGATCACTTTTTATTTAAATTTTTATATTGGAATCCTGTTTTACATACATTTTTACATAAGAAAACATAAAAACTAGAAAGGAGTCCCCCCCATTTTTTCAAATTAAACACTAAATTACTTCTCGTTACGTCGATTTACTCTCGACTTGGTACGGTTTTTCTCAAATTTTTCTAAAAGGTCAGTTTTTATTTAAATTTTTATATTGGATTCGTATTTTACACACATGTTTACATAAAAAAACATAAAAACTAGAAAGGAGTCCCCCCCATTTTTTCAATTTAAACACTAAATTACTTCTCGTTACGTCGATTTACTCTCGACTTGCTACGGTTTTTCTCATATTTTTCTAAAAAGATCACTTTTTATTTAAATTTTTATATTGGATTCGTATTCTACACACATGTTTACATAAGAAAACATAAAAACTAGAAAGGAGTCCCCCCCATTTTTTCAAATTAAACACTAAATTACTTCTCGTTACGTCGATTTACTCTCGACTTGGTACGGTTTTTCTGAAATTTTTCTAAAAAGATCACTTTTTATTTAAATTTTTATATTGGATTCGTATTCTACACACATGTTTACATAAGAAAACATAAAAACTAGAAAGGAGTCCCCCCCATTTTTTCAAATTAAACACTAAATTACTTCTCGTTACGTCGATTTACTCTCGACTTGGTACGGTTTTTCTCAAATTTTTCTAAAAAGATCACTTTTTATTTAAATTTTTATATTGGAATCCTGTTTTACATACATTTTTACATAAGAAAACATAAAAACTAGAAAGGAGTCCCCCCCATTTTTTCAAATTAAACATTAAATTACTTCTCGTTACGTCGATTTACTCTCGACTTGGTACGGTTTTTCTGAAATTTTTCTAAAAAGATCACTTTTTATTTAAATTTTTATATTGGATTCGTATTCTACACACATGTTTACATAAGAAAACATAAAAACTAGAAAGGAGTCCCCCCCATTTTTTCAAATTAAACATTAAATTACTTCTCGTTACGTCGATTTACTCTCGACTTGGTACGGTTTTTCTCATATTTTTCTAAAAAGATCACTTTTTATTTAAATTTTTATATTGGAATCCTGTTTTACATACATTTTTACATAAGAAAACATAAAAACTAGAAAGGAGTCCCCCCCATTTTTTCAAATTAAACATTAAATTACTTCTCGTTACGTCGATTTACTCTCGACTTGGTAAGGTTTGCCACTTTTCTTAGAAATATTTTAATAATCACTTGCCAAGTAATCAGTAATTATGGTAAAGATGATAAAGACGATTTCATAATTGTCATTGTATTTTCTGAAAGATAAAATCCACAAGTTACCAAATATCAACGATTACTTATACAAAAAGTTTGCTCGTTGACGATAGGCATTTGCAGCAAACACAAGATTTGTTAATTTCTGTATGCCAACTTATACGCACCTGTTTTCGTAGACGTGTTTTGTCTTGGTGATACAGATACATACATACATATAATGTATGTACTGCCTATATAGATTTTCTAGCTTGTAAACAATTGCTGAAGTTTGCTGACGTTTGTAATAACAATAAACAAAAGCAATCATCTACAAGCCATGCAGTGTTAAAGCGTCCCGATATTCTATGATACTGTAAATTTCTGAATCCACTCCCATTAAAATAATATTAGTAAGATTAGTAATGTTGGTAATAGAAACTATAATGCACAATTAAAACACCACGAACCAGTTAGTAGCATGCAACTTTCTATTTCATAAAGAATTTTTTTGGTTTCTTTAAATGAATTTTTGATTTTTTTTTTAATAATTATTTTACTTTCTGTATGAGTCTGTCATTGTCGATTTGCTAAACATTTTAATTCATTTTGAAATGTTGGAAAACTCTACACACCGAGAAAGTTTTCGTATTAAATTTAGAAGATTTTCACGGAAATCCCTACAAAACGCATATCTTTGAAGAAGATAACGGTATAAAACCGAGCGCGTTTTCCTATTAAATTTAGATGATTTTCACGGAAATCCCTACAAAACGCATATCTTTGAAGAAGATAACGGTATAAAAACCAAGCGCGTTTTCCTGATACATTGTGAAAAGTGGTTAGCATTTAAAGTTTAATTTACACATAATTCACAAACATAATTAATTATTAACTTATCTGTAAATAAGCATTCTTTATGATATAAGCGTTTACATTTTACACATAAAAGATCTCCATTTGAATTAGCGCAATATAAACAGTTTTGTGATATATCCTCAGAATGATGGACAATCATTTTTTTCATGTACTGTCTGTAATGATATGGATTAAACGATTGCTCAAAATCTAATTGTTTAACAAGCATTTCAGAGTAATAGCAGATATATACTCCACAATTATAATTATCCTTTGGACAAGGATATTCTAAATCATTTATTAACTTAAATAATAGGGGTTCTAAAGAATTCTCTTCAAAAAATGTAGAAATTAAACGAAAATAACGATTACCCCTTTTGCATTTCCGAATGATAGGATTTAAAAAATATATCGTTTTTTTGGATATATCCACGTACAGCAACATCCAATGCATTGATTCGAATATAGGTATAATGAATCTACGGAAATTGGAAACTAGTTGTTTTTTATTACCTCTCCCTCCTAAAATTGCTTCTACATCAAAAGTACTCAATGGTTGTACATTTGTATTCCTAGTAATTATTTTAAAATAAAAATTAATCAAAAAGTTATCTAACCACATATCATTACTATTAGGATGAATAGACAACGTATCAAAACTTGAATAGTATATTATTTCACCCTGATATTTGGATACCACGTAATCTCTGCTTATTTTTTTAAAATTAACTTTGAGAAAGTCTAAATTTTTTTCGTTATTTGAAGTTTTGGGGTTTTCTTCTATTTTTGATTGTTCATATAAATTTTGTAGCTTAGTTATTGTTGTTTTTTTGAAATATGTATGTTTCATCTTTCGTCTTTTATTCCACTGTTCCACATCTACCTCGTTTCTTATTTTTGTTGCACAGCGCTTTCTTTTGATTACATACTTATGTTCTTTATAAATGTTGATGACATGATTTCTTATGCTACGTACAAATCTGGAACATTTCAGGTGAAGGTGGTTTTGCAGAATATTGCTTTTCACCAGTCCAAACCAATTTTCAACATTGGCATTACTAGTCCTATTTGTTCCCCTATGTTTGTCCACAAAGGCACATATGGTACATAATGTTTTAAAAATGCTCAAAGAAATTTCTGTTGTAAAAGTGATTTAAAAACTCAGCTTTCGAATTATCTATTTTAATCAAATTTATAACCTGAATACTATAATTATAAAATTTATTATTTCTATAAAAATCGTCTGTGTGTGTAATATTTACATATTCCTCTAGTTTTGAGAATGCAATATCACTACGGAGAAAAAAAAATTTTTACTCTTAATGACATCTGGAGTTTCGTACTTTGTTGATGTTAATATATATAAATGTTTGATAGTTTCAAAATTTCCGAAAAGTTGATTATATTACACATAGATGCTAAAATTTCTTTCAAAACGTTTTTAACTTTTTTGTTGTCATAAAAGTTGTTTACGTCTCTGGCAAATAATTTTACTAAATGTGCACAGCACAACTTTATAACTACGATTTCATCTAAATTTATTTTCACGTCTTTAAAAGATTATCAAAAAACATAGAACAATATCCCTGCAACGGCATTAAATTCCAACTTTCACAAATTGCATTGACAAACGCTAAACTAAAATCTACAGTTGCTATACTGAAAATAGGCCATTTCATTGTGTTTTTTATGCAAAAATACTTAAATTTTGTTAACCAGTTACAAATAGTAGCTGTATCATGTCTAGAACTAATCATTTCAAAATTGGAACAATTCTCTGCATAGGGGTATTAATAACGCCACAATAATATAAAACTCTTTTGGATTTTATATCAGGTTTTCTTACAACTGATCCAGTTGCGTCAATATGTATAAAGGGTTTCTTTAAGTGAACCGATTTGTAATTTTTTACAAATTCAAGCTGCTCTATACTGAATATTAAAACGTTTAACGGAAATGATACTGTATTGATATAATGGCTATTGTCTGCTCCCATTAATATCATGTCCACGTAATCATTAACCGCCCTATCATTTTTTGCAGAAGCCTCAATCTTAACTTTCTTATATACAGAATCAGATTTAACTTTATTTAAATTATTACTATCTGTAAAACATTTGTGGGAAATTTTTTTAATATCTTCTGCACGTACTTTTAATGCCGATGATTGTAATAATCTAGAACCTAATATCACGCGTTCAATACCTCTAACTTGTCTTGTTAATTGTTCACCATGACTATAATGTATATTTGAACTGTAAACATCAAATAAAAAATTAGTCTGTAAATAGCATTTTAGTTTAAATAGTTTACAGTTAGTATACGCACAATATCCATATATTACAACGTTGCGTTTCATATAATTGACCGACTTAATATTAAAAATACAAACATTATTAACTTCCTTTTGAATAGTTTCTTTTAGAATAAAACAATATTTATTAGAAATAAAACGTTTAGTATTAAAATTATACATAGTTTCGGCAATGCTTTTAACGATGGTGAAACTACCCTCTAGAAAATTTATTTTATCATTTTTTCTTATAATTTCTGGGAAAATATTTTTAGAATTAATAGGTAATAAGTACGTCTTGTCTATCTGATTATAAACATTAATAATTTCAGAATCTATTATTTTACTGTTGTTAGTGATGTCTAAATTAGAAGTAGATTCTTCACGTAAAGAAATTTCTTCATTATTAGTTTCTATAAAATTTTTATTTTCCACACTGACATTACCACTATCAATTATAAATGACGGCGTAGGTTCAACTGTTTTACCTTTGATTTTATTATTGATATCACAATCTGAAAGTTTTCCCTGCCTATCAGATGTTTTATTTCCATTTACATTAGAATTACGGTTTAGAAGAATTCGCAATTGCTTTTGTATGTCATAAGCATTTTGTTTAATTAATTTATATATTTTAAGACGGTTGAAAGGGTTATTATTGCCAAAAATACTGTTAACTATTTTGTCAATGACTTTATCAGATGTTTTCATACGTGCAATCCGTGAAATGTTTACTTTAGAGTCCTTTAAAATTTCAATAATAATCATTAAATGTTCTGGATACATTTTTGTTTATAACAAATATGTTAAACAATTGAATAAAATTCTAAATAAATTTCGAAAAGGCACTTTTCATATACTTATTGCAAATACATAGAAAAAAATGTGTAGATTTCAACTACAAGTATTGGCGAAGCAAATGATTAACTGACAACTCAAGCAAACAAAATAAGAAAAACTGATAAACAACTTACAGTTAATTTTAAAAATAGCAGCACAAATAACCTCAAACGAGCACAAAAATAGTGAACACAGCAATTGCTAGGCACACATTGAAGTAAAAATTCAATTGTAAAGAGAAAATAATCTACCTCAAGTAATTACCCAATATGAATAAATACAATAAATTATGTCACTAGTTAATCCCTAGAATGCATGCCTTTATTGGCTATAAGCCTATAATTATTCTTGGATTTTATCTAAAGAATTTGAAAGAGTATTGTTTCGCAAAATCGATGGATTTACTTTTTCGTATTGAATATTACAAAAAAGTTTTAGTTTATACATATTAATTTACCAATAAGTTTATCTATTCATGTTTTAAATAAAATTAAGTACCTACACGATATTACCAGTTCAATTTTCTTGTACCGATTACACTACAATAAAAAATAGCGGAAAATTCAACTTGTCACCGTGCAATAAACAAAAAACAATCTGCTTAGAAAAGGATTATTAAAATGTTTCCAAAATAAGTGATGAAATATAAATAAATAAAATTAAGTATACTCCCAATATGGAAACCAAAGGAACTAAATTGGATTTAGAATTGATGGGATATTTAACTTTTTGTCTATCATTTTCGGTCACCCTGTATTCTCGACGTGTAAAAATTCTTTCGTTAAAAGATAAATGTTGTGGTCCTGAGAAGGACCGTTTTTTCATAAATCCCATAGATCCGTTTCTAATGGATGGCACCAATAACATGATGAAAACCATTATAGTTGAGATGCACGTCATCTTGTAAAAAACTACCAAGTAGTGGGAACGTTATTATATGAAATTTCTTCGGACACATTTTAACTATATCATGTAGAATTTCATTAAAAATTACCGCCCGTTCTTCATAGATGCTCCCGAGGTGGTTGTGAGGTGTAATTTCGGTGAAGAAAACTTCTTGGCCACTTAACCGCAGGCGGCTAAAAAATAATCTCACCGACGCCTTAAATTTGGAAATAGAAGAAGTTTTTGTTACGTCGTTAATACCACAAATAACTAAGACGGGGTATTTAAAATATACCCGCCTTGTTACTTTTTGAATATTTTTAAAAGTCCATCCTCCACGAACATACTTATCAGTTAAGTGGACACCTCTCAATTCCAAGTAACGACAAAGATTTCTTGCGTTGCTGTCCCCCACAACCGTAAATTTATTCATGTTTCTGAAGTTCATATTCGTTACACGATCGTAATCTTACCGTTTCAGAACGTACAATAACAATTTTCGAAAAAGTAATTTTCTTTTATATGCATAATCCCTCAATTAAGTTATTAAACTGAACGTAAGAAATATAGCATTAGAAAGCTGCTAATTAGGTCCCCTAATAAAAATTCATAATCAATGAAAAGTGTAACAAAAGAGACCTTCACGATAATGACGATTTCCGGATTCGTTAGCAACTTAATAAAATATTTACTTGAAAAGTGAAAACTGTGAAATACCATGTTTTCAAATTGAATGTTTCTTTGTTGATTAGCGACCTTCAAAAGATTGTGTGTAGAGTAAGATTCAAAAATTAAATTTAAATAAAAAGTGATTTTTTTAGAAAAATTTGAGAAAAACCGTACCAAGTCGAGAGTAAATCGACGTAACGAGAAGTAATTTAATGTTTAATTTGAAAAAATGGGGGGGACTCCTTTCTAGTTTTTATGTTTTCTTATGTAAAAATGTATGTAAAACAGGATTCCAATATAAAAATTTAAATAAAAAGTGATCTTTTTAGAAAAATTTGAGAAAAACCGTACCAAGTCGAGAGTAAATCGACGTAACGAGAAGTAATTTAGTGTTTAATTTGAAAAAATGGGGGGGACTCCTTTCTAGTTTTTATGTTTTCTTATGTAAACATGTGTGTAGAATACGAATCCAATATAAAAATTTAAATAAAAAGTGATCTTTTTAGAAAAATTTCAGAAAAACCGTACCAAGTCGAGAGTAAATCGACGTAACGAGAAGTAATTTAGTGTTTAATTTGAAAAAATGGGGGGGACTCCTTTCTAGTTTTTATGTTTTCTTATGTAAACATGTGTGTAGAATACGAATCCAATATAAAAATTTAAATAAAAAGTGATCTTTTTAGAAAAATATGAGAAAAACCGTAGCAAGTCGAGAGTAAATCGACGTAACGAGAAGTAATTTAGTGTTTAAATTGAAAAAATGGGGGGGACTCCTTTCTAGTTTTTATGTTTTTTTATGTAAACATGTGTGTAAAATACGAATCCAATATAAAAATTTAAATAAAAAGTGATCTTTTTAGAAAAATTTGAGAAAAACCGTACCAAGTCGAGAGTAAATCGACGTAACGAGAAGTAATTTAGTGTTTAATTTGAAAAAATGGGGGGGACTCCTTTCTAGTTTTTATGTTTTCTTATGTAAAAATGTATGTAAAACAGGATTCCAATATAAAAATTTAAATAAAAAGTGATCTTTTTAGAAAAATTTGAGAAAAACCGTACCAAGTCGAGAGTAAATCGACGTAACGAGAAGTAATTTAGTGTTTAATTTGAAAATGGGGGACTCCTTTCTAGTTTTTATGTTTTCTTATGTAAACATGTGTGTAGAATACGAATCCAATATAAAAATTTAAATAAAAAGTGATCTTTTTAGAAAAATTTCAGAAAAACCGTACCAAGTCGAGAGTAAATCGACGTAACGAGAAGTAATTTAGTGTTTAATTTGAAAAAATGGGGGGGACTCCTTTCTAGTTTTTATGTTTTCTTATGTAAACATGTGTGTAGAATACGAATCCAATATAAAAATTTAAATAAAAAGTGATCTTTTTAGAAAAATATGAGAAAAACCGTACCAAGTCGAGAGTAAATCGACGTAACGAGAAGTAATTTAGTGTTTAAATTGAAAAAATGGGGGGGACTCCTTTCTAGTTTTTATGTTTTCTTATGTAAACATGTGTGTAAAATACGAATCCAATATAAAAATTTAAATAAAAAGTGATCTTTTTAGAAAAATTTGAGAAAAACCGTACCAAGTCGAGAGTAAATCGACGTAACGAGAAGTAATTTAGTGTTTAATTTGAAAAAATGGGGGGGACTCCTTTCTAGTTTTTATGTTTTCTTATGTAAAAATGTATGTAAAACAGGATTCCAATATAAAAATTTAAATAAAAAGTGATCTTTTTAGAAAAATTTGAGAAAAACCGTACCAAGTCGAGAGTAAATCGACGTAACGAGAAGTAATTTAGTGTTTAATTTGAAAAAATGGGGGGGACTCCTTTCTAGTTTTTATGTTTTCTTATGTAAACATGTGTGTAGAATACGAATCCAATATAAAAATTTAAATAAAAAGTGATCTTCTTAATGAAATTTTATTTAAAACCGTGCAGGGTCGGGAATAAGTAATAATAATGCAACGAGTTTTCATAAATTTGTAAAAATTAGCAGTACAGCCTTTTGGGTTTGCATTTTATTTTATAATGTGTATGTTAAAATATATTTTTTAAGTTTGTGACATAGTTATTAAAATGATAATATAACAACTGTCGCGCTTTCCCTCTGCCCGATATATCAGTCCGGTGTTAAAGTTTGCAAAATCTATGGCTGGAAAGTTATGGCTAACTTCTCTCCGGTACCACCTTCCTCTAATTTTTTGAGATTTCTATTGAATTCTAAAAAAGCAATTTATTTATTTAAGTTTTTTTTACTGCAAACGTATTTAAGTGTGCCATGGTAAACAAACTGTTCATTATTTAATCTTGCTTACTGTTTTGTCATTATTTTATGCATTTCTGTTTTTTAATGCTTTTGGTTCAAACTTGTACTGCACAGTATTTTCTAGGTTTCACGAAACATTTTCTTTTAGGGCAGTTATTTAAGTAGGCTATGAGCAAATTTAGGTAATCCATTTTTGGTTTTGAAAACAAATGAACGACGCTGTTTTTACGTCTGTGTCATAACTTCTTTGTTCAGCTTTACTGTTTAAAAACAATGTTTTTTATCAATTTTTGGCAGTTATGATATACATACTTGAAAATGTTATCTAAGTTACCGTTAATTCTTTTTTCGTAAACGTCTAGTAGGCGATGTTGACTTTCCTTTGTTATAAGAACGGTGTAATTAAGAAAATCGAGAACATTTTGTTATCGACTAAAAGGTGTATTGTACTCGTTTTTTTATTGTTGTATTATTTCGACAACGAACACTCGAAGCGTGGGACATAACCCAAATAAATGTTGTTGATCTGCAAACTTTATGCAAATTTGCGTTGGTAATAATTATTAATCCTGGTTAAATTATACAAATTGTTAATTTTCTTTTTCAGGCTGATGTCGCCGAACAACTCGCCCGCTACTTCGCCAACAATGTCGAATTCGTCTTCGCCGACCCCACCAGTAGTCAATTATAATAAAATCACGGGAATACCTTGCGTGGCGGCTGCATCCAGATACACGGCGCCGGTGCATATCGACGTCGGCGGTACGATATACACATCCTCCTTAGAAACACTTACCAGGCAAGTAGTAACAGTTTATTGCTAATTAATGGACTTTAATTAAGTCGTTTAAGTAAGATACTTGCATAAGTGGTTACAAATGCCATGAGGAAGTCGCGACTGGTAATTAGTTCACTTTTTCTTCTTGGGAAATGGTGCTGCCAACGAAGATTTTAGAATCTTCTTTTTGTTTTTCTTAGTGGTCATTAAAAGTTGATTTACATTATTTTTTAGTTGTGATTTTATCAATCTTCAAAATCGTTATTTTGTTAATTTTATTTAAATTATTTTATGTAGATTAACTTTTTACGAATTTATATTTTTGAGAACGTCGAATTTAGTAGTAATTTTCATGTTTTTTTTAGATCTGATTCGTGTGGAAGTACGTCGACTGATTTTTTTATTTCTCTATTTTGTCTTTGCGAATCGCCCGCAGTTCTATTGTTTTTATCGACGATGTCACCTACTTTTATTTCGCCCTATAGTGAACGTTGCCCTTTATGCAATTTTAACAGAATTTTGAATTGCTTGCGTTTGAAGGGCCTCTTATTATAAGAACGCCTTAAGTGATACACCTACTCTACTCGATTCCATTGTTTAGCTTTTAATTATTCTCTCCAAACAATAATTCTTTTGTACGTATTGTGATAACAAAGCGTACGTTTTGTAAGTTTAAATGTAAATTAAAAATGTTGTTAATTACGTGCAGAATGTTCAATGTACACAGTCGGCCGTGAAACGTTGTCTTTTTTCCAACTTGACAGTTGATTACGAAAAAAAATGCGTACGAAAAGCCAGAAGCGCCGTCATATAGGTTAAATCGAATAGGGTTTGAGGGCGTCCGCCGAGACGCACCGTGACCCCCAGAGGGTGCACAAGCATGGGAACATTCCCTCCCACATACCGCCATCGCACCATCTTAAGAATGTGGATGAATACATAAATCTTGCTAGGCCGCTCTAAAACTGTTAAAACGTTGAATAATATTCAAGTGCTTACATTATCGTGCATCTTAATCAGCGGCGTCATAAATTACGCCTTTATCATCGATGTTCTTAACCCGGTCTTTTTCTTTTCCAGATATCCTGAATCGAGACTGGCGAAACTCTTCAACGGAAGTATACCAATAGTATTAGACTCACTTAAGCAACATTATTTCATAGACAGGGACGGTGCAATGTTTAGGCATATATTAAATTTTATGCGAAATTCTAGATTGTTAATACCTGAAAACTTCTCCGATTTGGATTTGCTGCTGGAGGAGGCTAGGTATTTTGACATTGGGCGTAAGTATTTGTTTTTGTTATTTTATGGCTGTGATTCAATCGAGTTAATTCCAGCGATGATTCGACAGTTGGAGCAGCTGAAGAAAGACAAAATTAAAAACGGCGTTGTGCACTTACCATATAGGAACGACGGAGGTGGTTCCGGTAGAAGTAACGACGTGACGAATTCGTCCGACAAACACCTGGATTGTTTCGAATGCGTTGCATTGCACGTCAGTCCCGATTTAGGTGAAAGAATTATGTTGTCTGGCGATAGGACATTGCTCGACGAAGTCTTTCCGGAGACGACCCAAGCGCTGATGGATTCGCGTTCGGGCGTTGCCTGGAACCTGCAAGACACCCGACACGTAATTCGATTTCCTTTAAACGGTTATTGCAAACTAAATTCGGTACAGGCCATCACCAGATTGCTGAACGCCGGATTTCGCGTGGCCGCCAGTAACGGGGGCGGCGTTGAAGGACAACAGTTTTCAGAGTACCTGTTTATAAGAAAGACATTGCCCGGTTAATTGTTGTAAAGTTGTTGCTGTTATGACAATCAGCGATCGTCACGATGCGCCAGTTTCTTATTTTTTTTGTCTTAGATAAGATTATATGCCTTAATTAGTTTTTAAATTATATTGTTGTTTAATTGCTAGTATGTAAATAATAACTAATATTGTCATTCCTGTTTTTAAATTCACTCGCTGATCTCATTTGTATTTCACTGTGATGCGATGTTAGGAGAAAACTGTGATGAGACAGCGCCAGTTAAATAGATTGACACGATACTGTTGGAAAAAATGTTATTTCTGAATAAACTTTGTCACTGTCTAGTTTATTGTGCGTTTTCCTTACTTTCTTTGGTTTGTTATTCTACCGTTTGGGCATAGTGGAGACAGTACCGGATTAACCAAAGCTGATTTACTGCTTTGGTATAGTAAAACGATTTAGAACGTCTTCTAAATTCCTCGTTAACGTATTTAGTCTATGTGAGAACGAAATTAGTAGCTTCGGATATATTAATAAACTTTTCTTACGTAATTAAAGAGCAACAGTTTAGAAATTATAAAATTCACTTCAAAAGTGTATTAAAAGTTGGTAAATTAGTTGCTTAGTGTAATTTTACCGTTACGGTGTAGTAGACACAACACATGTTAATGGCATTTTTATATACTACTGTCTGGTTTTATAGAAGAACACATTATCTTGATTAAAACGCAATCAAACATGAATTAATCAAAACGAGACGGATAATTTGGGATACGTTTAGCTACCGTTTAAGCATAGTGGAAACACTCTAGTAGTGGCGCAAAACTGATTATTTCACATCAGCACTAATTTATGGTTGATTATGCATCTAACTAACAAAACCAATTATGAAAGTCAATTTTCTATCGTTTAAACAAGGTATGCTCTACATGAACTATTGTAGATAAGTCAAAGACATTGGTAAGTTAGAAATCGTTTGATTAAAATGGTGTAAATTTATTATTTTCAACAATTTTTTGTATTTAACGATTACACATCAAAATAATATAATCTTTAAGTAAATGTATCTATATTTGGTATATATTATTCTACCGTTTGGGCATAGTAGACACACAAAAACCGCCTGCTTTTTTGTTACTATGTAGAAACAGTGGCAATGTAGACTTGATTGTTTCTTACTAAATTTTAGTACGGTACATAGAGTATAGAGTGATCAAAAAATATAAAATAATTGGCAATGGATTTTATAACAATTATAAAATGCAAACAAACAATACAAGAAAATACTGTCGTTTTAAAAATTGAAATCTGTAGCTAACTATATGAGACAGATGAGACAAATTTTTTATTCAACTGCGCAGGTTACAACATTAACACGATCCAAACCTGAAGATGTTTTTATCTTACCTAATTATATTTTTAGCGGAAACTGCACAGAATATAGAATCTTAAGGTGATATTACAGCAGTCGGCCATATTGAAAAATTAGCCGAAAAATATAAAGTTTTTAAGTACAGTTATCTTATAAAGTACAAATATTATGAGCCTGAAATTAACAACGAAGGTAAATAAAAAAAATTTAGTTATTACTAATTTACCAATTTTAAATTAACTGTACCTAAATATCATTTAGCAACAGTTTAACTAATTTCGATGTACATCGTTTAAGTTGCTAGATTGTTAGTTATATTTCAGTTCGCTTGTTTTGTGTAAGATGACAGCACCAGTAATTTTGTTTACGTTGTTGCCAAATGTATTTGCTTTAATTTGTATTCATCTACTAACTTTCTTTAAAATTTACGGTTTACATTAGCAATAAAACAATTTTGATGTTAGTTTTTTGTTGCATGTAGTACTTTAATATCTATTGTTAAAAGTACTAGCATTGTATAAAAATAACAATAAGAATGGACTAGGACCAAGCCTAAAAAGACGGAGTATTTAACTACGACGCAGTCTAAGCCGAAAGTTGCTTATAACCGATGTTTAAAAAAATATGCTTTATTTGATAGAATTGGAAACTAACAAATAAAATCGTTTTGTTTTACGCAGGCGCAGAAGATAAAACAATCTATGTGCGACATACTTATGAGAGATTTATATTTCCATTTCACTTTCTTAGTCTCAAATATCGTTTGTTGCTTAAATAGAGTACTAACAATGTATTCCTTATATATACAGAGTGCGGCGCCAAAATCCGGACAAACTAAAGATTTTTTCAAATGCATTTTTTATTGCAGAAACGAAAAAGTTTACGTTTTTTTTACCAAATGCTTGTAAGGTTACAAAGAACACGTTCACTTAATATATGTTTACTTGCTACTTACTCTTCGTTAGTCTCGCATGGAAGTGGCAGTGCAATGAGTAGTATAGTGAGGCCGGTTCTAGATATTTTACTTCCGGTTTAACTTCCTGTTCGTGCAAGTTTGGGCGAGATCGTATTTTATTCGGCTGTGTTCGTGTGCGCGCGCAGTTTTCAAATTTGAATTTCGTGTAAGTTCGTAATCGAATCAGATCGGGCAAGTTCGAGTTTTGAGAGGGAGTGGGGGTTGGTTAATAGGCGTGATTAATTATAATTGGTCTAAAGCAGGAAGCGGAAACTGCCTTAACAAATCAACTAACCATTCAAAAACAAAAAAATGGCAAAGCAACTAGCTGTTGGTAAACAAACCACCTGTTTGTAAAGCTGTTTGCAAACAAACCACGTGTTTGTAAAGCGGTTTGCAAACCGACCACTTTGCAAACCGAACACATTGCAAACCGACCAGTTTGGAGACCGCTTTACAAACATGTGGTTCGTTTGCAAACAGCTTTACAAACAGGTGGTTTGTTTACTAACAGCTAGTTGCTTTGCCTTTTCTTTTTGGTTTTTGAATGGTTAGTTGGTTTGTTAAGGTTTCCGCTTCCTGCTTCAGACCGTTTATAATTACCCACGCCCATTAGCCAACCTCCCGCCCCCTCCCAAAACTCGAACTTGTCGGATCTCATTCGATTACGAACCTACACGAAATTCAAATTTGAAAACTGCGCGCGCGCACGAACACAGCCAAACAAAATACGATCTCGCCCGAACTTGCACGAACAGGCAGTTAAACCGGTAGTAAAATATCTAGAACCGGCCTCACTATATTACTGCCATGGTTTATTATTTTCGTGACTCAGTGTTGTCGATGTTTGACATCTTATACTGATTTTTTGCAAACTGTTCGCTCGAGTTTTAAGCAAAGGACTTGTAAATTCTCAATTAATGCGTTTGGGACTGATAATTTCAGCGCGACTAACGACGTTACAAACAAAGGCGCATCTAACGGAAGGTTAAATGACCGCTATCGTTTGAAGCGTTTACAGGCTCGTTTTAGTGCGTTCGACAAATGTCGCTTTGATAGGAACTCTCAATCAATGATGCGACGTTTCAATGTCTGAACTGACATTTCATACAGAGAAGTTTGAAATATTCAAATATGGGCTGTTGGGTTGGTTCTTAAATTAAAAAATGTTGACGTTATCCGACAACGAATTTTACATTAAATGATAGACGGGCGTACTGTCTTTCTGGAAAACATACAGGTTTTTATATTATATTAGAACGTTTTTCGGGTTTGGACCGTGTTGATGTTATAATCGAAGTTTCCAACGTTTCGCCAACTTTCGTAAGGGATTAAAGAAATTGAAAACTTAAAGAAGTAAACGATAATCTATCAAAGAATCACTACAGAGTTAGATAATCAACTTGTGAACTAAGCCAAATTCTAAACTCTATGGAAGTGACTTAAAAAGCAGTTGTCTCCGTATTTATAGAAAAAATATCGTCGTCGATAAACTAGTACATCCGGAAATTAAAGAAGATATAGCTCAAAACCGTTGTCATGATTAATTTTATTGGGGTGTTTTTGTTTTGGAAACAATGAGTATATATTCAAAGTCGTGAGCAAGCTAGAGGTCATTTTCGTTAGATAAAAAATCCGGCAAGTTGCAGATTACAGCGCTTAACTCCTTTTCGTCCTGGCGGTTTTGAAATCTGTAAAATTTGTAACTGAAGTCTTTTGATAACAGTTTTTGTATCCTGCTCTGGATTTTTTAAAATCAGCAGTTATGTTAAAAGTGTTTTGGTATGATGTTTATACCGTATAAGAAACGCCCACTTTCCAATACATTGAGATGGAAGAAAAATCATCGATCCGGTGACGGTGTGTAGAATTTTTACTATTTTTGTGAAAGTCTTTATTGGGGTAAGCGTTGTTTCCTATTTTTGTGATGCCATTGATCTCATCTGTAATTGTCATTAGCGGTTTCTGAACATCCACACGTGTTCCATCAATGTAGAGATAGTAAAAGTGGTTCATCTATTGGAAAAATTTGCATGATGACGTCACATCACTTTTGTTGAAGATATCGAAACCTTCTAGTACTGGGCCCACTTACCGAAATAAAATACTTAATTTGGAGGAAACGCATTTGATTTTTTTCAGTAATCGTATGAACCAAGGGAAATTTACTTGTGATAACACCGTATGTACGGCTTTGTTTATTTCGGCAAATTTTAGAAATGTTTGAAAAGATGCTACTAGCTAGTCGCTTTCTTCAAAGAAAACTAAACTGTTAGTATTATATTTTCCTAATTTAATTCTGTCACCTACGTTGTCAATCGTTTACACGCACGATTATACGGAACTATCAGGTTGTTGTCACAATTAACTATAAAACGTGTATTGTCTATGATATCGACCTACGTTCTAGTGTTTGATCGCATTTATGCAAAATTACTTTGTTTCTTTTTTCTAACTTCTCTTTCTGTGATAATAGAAATATACTCGTCGTTACAACCTGTGTTTTTGTCATTTGTTATCTTTCAGTTTGGGTTAGATTTAAACGGTATCGGTCATTCTAAGCTTCCACCGTTTTTTAACTTGCTTTATAATTTAACACCTCGAAACTTACGACCTAATCACTGAATCAAACTGAGTTAGTCGCTGTCTTTTAAGTTGCGAGATAATTTTCGTAACAAGTTTCTGAGCCTCTTAAATGATGTCGGGCGTTCTGACAATGCGCTTCTTTGAGTGAGTTTTGCTTGCGGGTTTACAAATTTTTTTTTAACTTTTTTCATTTATTATACTTTGTGACGTCTTACACAGTCGATCTCGGGTACCCGAAGATAATCGCGGTTTTTCGGTCGTACTCCGCTCTAGGTTTTAAAATTGTAGTTATTTTCAAGTTATAATTGTTTAGTGCATGCGTCAAGCTATTTGGCCGTCAATCGCAAAATCTACAAGTGACATGAAAAGGCGGAGATTTCAAATTAAATGTCTGTATTTTCAAGCCGCACTCTGTATAAATGCTGATCTTTAAATAAAATAGATAACTGGTACTTATAAGAAAAAAAATTAAACAGTGACACTCGGCCTAAGTCAGTATCTTACAATTGTTACGTGCAAAATTCTTCTAACGGAGTACTCTGTATATTGAATTAAAATTAGATTCCGGTTTTGACGCCCTCTGCCGATCTTTTCGTGTGACTGTCATTTTACGACGAAATCGTTAAGCTGTCAACTGCATAAAATGGCCGGTGTGGCTTAAGAATAATTTCGAAGGACATCCTTAATAATGGGAATCAAATTATAATTTCATTACGATCGTAAAATATTTGAGTCGTCACCGGGTAAGATAGTTGCTTCCGTTTTATTAGAATTCTGTTGTAATTTCTCGTTAATTTGATAGCCGTTCCACCACGTTCTGGCCCACATGTTTCTATTCGATAACGGATATGAGGGATTAACATCGACAAATACTTTCATGGGACGAGTATATAAGGCCTACGGTTAAAAGTAAATAAACCGAAGACAATCACGTTTCTGCGAGATCCTACTCATGCGGCAAACACCTGCGAAACCAACTTTCATTGAAGGTGTACAACAGCATTCGACAATCGGGTTATGTTATGTGTACTTTCTTTAGCAATAATTAACCATTTTTGTAGATCTTGATTTCGTGAGCCATTGTGTTTACACGATTTGCTACTAAAATTTATTTCAGGCTCACTTGCCGGGGAAAACGTTTTCTTCGATCAAGTAAGTACTGGATTGTGGGTAAGTTTATTTACTTATTTTATCGCTGTCAGAAAGGTCGCTCACGAAACTTTAGCTAGTGTTAATTCCGTAATTACTGTCATTGTTTTATTACCATTAAGGTAGTATCATTAATTATTTTGTGTGTTTTGCATGCTGTGTACAAACAATATTTACTACACAATTTTCTTCGCTGTTCGCTTCAACTTAACTTACATATGTATTGTGTGTTGCCGATACTGCTGGCATTTATGGACTGAAAATTCGATATATTTGTGTTAATCATCGACGTTACTAAATTAAAGTTGTTATACTGGTTAATCTTTCTTTTATGGCAACATACCTTTCTCTTTTAATTGTCGTTACCTAGTAACAAACTTTGGCTACTCGAACATCAGAGTGAACAAGGATTACGAACCTCAAATTTGGTTACAAGTTTGGACCGTCTGTCGTGATCGAGGCAGAAGTGTTAATTTGGATTAGATCTGGCGCCCTTAAGCATAATTCCCTTGAACCTCCCCTATCTCCGACTGTGTGAGTTGGCCGTGCAAGGTTCGTAAGACCTACGACTTGTAACACAATACTGAGATGAGAACTAAATTGAATAAAACAGCGCACACGTCAAGTGAAGTTAATGTTTAGATTATGAAAATGAATCAATAATAAATTTTAATATTTTAGAAATAATAACGTTTTTTAATAAACGTTAATATTTTTGATACAAAATAGTAATTTGTGTAACAAGCGTCAAAAGTGAAGCATATAGCATACAAAATGTTAATGCGGCGAGAGGCTGCAGGTCGACTGCTATATGAGAGTGAGTTATGCTATGAAGCTTTTGTCGATAGTTACATACATTATTTTTTGTCCTGTTCTTTGTAAAATTTTTGAGAACATTTAAATAAGAACCACATTGAAAACATTAAAAAAAAATGTCAAAAATAAGATTTTCTTACGTAATTATTACATCAAAGAGTAACAGTTTAAAAATTTATGAAAGTTGGGAAATTAGTTGTTTAGTGTAATTTTACCATTAAGGTGTAGTAGACACAACATGTTGGTATTTTGCTACCGTTCAAGCATAGATCAAGCGGAAGCTGTAAAAAACATAGAATCTTAAGGTGATATTACAGCACTCGGCCATATTGACAAATTAGCCGAAAAATATAATGGGCCTGAAACTAACAACGAAACTACATAAAACTATGTATTTTACTGTAATCTATGTATAATTAATAACTAAAGCAGTATACATTGTAAAAAATAATATTAAGTAGTCATAATAACTGGACATACATAAATTACTATTTTGACGCATTTGTTCACTTATCTCTAAAAATAAATAGATAAGTAAATATCAAGCGGCTGCGTAATATAATTACAAATTAGCTAAATATCATTTAGCAACAGTTTAACTAATTTCGATGTACATCGTTTAAGTTGCTAGATTGTTAGTTACATTTCAGTTCGCTTGTTTTGTGTAAGATGACAGCACCAGTAATTTTGTTTACGTTGTTGCCAAATGTATTTGCTTTAATTTGTATTCATCTACTAACTTTCTTTAAAATTTACGGTTTACATTAGCAATAAAACAATTTTGATGTTAGTTTTTTGTTGCATGTAGTACTTTAATATCTATTGTTAAAAGTACTAGCATTGTATAAAAATAACAATAAGAATGGACTAGGACCAAGCCTAAAAAGACGGAGTATTTAACTACCACGCGGTCTAAGCCGAAAGTTGCTTATAACAGTATCTGTAAAGATGTTTAAAAAAATATGCTTTATTTGGTAGAATTGGAAACTAACAAATAAAATCGTTTTATTTTACGCAGGCGCAGAAGATAAAACAATCTATGTGCGATATACTAATGAGATTTATATTTTTATTTCACTTTTTTAGCCGCAAATATCGTTTGTTGCTTAAATAGAGTACTAACAATGTATTCTTTATAGATACAGAGTGAGGCGCCAAAATCCGGACAAACTAAAGATTTTTTTTGAAACGCATTTTTATTACAGAAACGAAAAGGTTTACGTTACATACAATGGCGCACCTAATGGAAGGTTAAATGACCGCTTTCATTTGAAGCGTTTACAGGCTCGTTTTAGTGCGTTCGACGAATGTCGCTTTGATAGGAACCCTAGTAGCACACAATATATATTAAATATTATTTTTAAATATATTTTAAATGTGAAAAGTGACAGATTTGTTTTTATTGTATAAATATTTAAATAAATATATATTAAATATTAAAAGAAACATATATTAAATATTAAAAGAAACATATATTAAATATTAAAAGAAATATTTATAAAAGATTTACAATTCTATATGTATAAAATATTTAAAACTGTACTCTACCAAACATTAAAAACGTAAAAAAATATATTTCATACTTTCTCTTGATTATCTAAGAAGCGCCTGAAACAAATCAAACTTTATATTAACACAAACTTGTTGAACATGCTAAAGAAATTTGGTAAAGCGTGATGTTTTAGATCTGACTGACTGAACGTTATGCTTACTCGAAATTGCATTTCATCTTCGAAAAATTAAATTCAAACATGATTACTTAAAAACTCCATATTTTAATACGATTCTAAACAATAATTGTAAATTTAGAAGTACATGAGAAAATAGTGCAATAAAATTTTGGTAAAGTAAAAATCATACTCCGTGGTATTGAAATAAATGTTCAAGAAAACAATTTCGAAACACGAAAACTACTAAACATATTTACATAGTATAGCCAGTTAACAAAATGACTCTTTACATATGAGCATCAATTTGGTTACCTGGTTTTGCTGCTGCTTAGTCTAGCTTTGCTTTGGGCTAAATAAAGAGATACTGTTTTTTGAATCTCTTGATCTGTTGTACTATTATGCCTCTTTCTGATCGCCACTAAAAGATTTTTAAGTAGCTTATTTGCAAAACAAAGTATAGATACAATATACTTACTATGTACTGCTTTATATATTTTCAAATTGCAAAAGGGCAATTTTTGTTTTTTTCCGACGCCTGAAAATTTTACGGCTACTTCATGTAGCAACAATTTTTTCATTACTGAGTTGACCATTTTAACATAGTTTTCTCCACCCACTAAATATAAAAAATTAACCAAAAAAAATTGTCAAAACAAATTCATTTAATTGTGGCATGCTTACTAATTCGTTGAGTATTTCTTCATTTTTAATCAAATCCTCAATTTCATCAATTTCAGATAGATTGTTGATAGGCAATTTGTCTACAAATGTCGTCGTTTGTAATCTAAAATCCACTTTATTTTGATTAATTTCTTTATTTTCACTTTTATCAACTTTTTTCCTTAATTCATTTATCTCAAACTTGATTTCAATTTGAGTTTTTAAAATTGTTTGTAAAAGTTCTAAAAATTAAGATTTTTCACTTACATTAAAAAAACCAATAAAAAGTTGTATTTACCAGTGTGCTGATCATGATTGGGAAAAACACCAGATGAACCAGTAGGAGTTGATCTGCTTGAAATTGAATGAACATCTGGCAAAACAAAATTATAACCAAATTTTTCAGCATGATATACGTACCATCAGTATTTACAGTACCACCTTCTCTATTACTGTAGAAAGTTACAGAAGGCACAGAATTAGCATTGGACTGTGGATCTATTAATTTTAACATACAAAATATTCTTAGAGTTTAGTTATTTACAAAATAGTCACCTTTATGTACATTGCACACTTCCTCTGTTGTATCTACTGGAAAAGTAAATCTTTTTCTGTTTTCGACTGCTTCCAACTTTTCTTGATTTAAATTTTCTTCACTCCAATGTATTTTTCTTTGTCTTTGTCTACTATTGTCTCCTGCATCGTACTTTTCAATAAGTCGTCTTGTTTTTTTCCTTACAGAGGTATTACATTATCGTACAGTTTCCCGCTGCCGCTTTCATTATCACATGTGATCACTTCACCATTCTTATTAATATTTATATTAGTCGGTAACTTATCTTTTAGTTTGTTTTTAATAAACCGATATTTTGAACAGTATCTTTTGTTTGACATCATGCAAGTAATGGTTTACATACAATACGATAAAAACCGGCAAATACAGCATATGATATAATTACCTGTGTATTACTAGCACATTAAAAAAAACACAACAATAACCTCACAAGCATCAACTACGTATATAGGTTATGAACACGCTAAAGACCTATGGGACTAATGCTCATGCGCTATCTTAAAAATGTGCTTTATATTTAAAAGAAACATATGATAAATATAGGAATAAATATATTTATCCAATGATGTTGGATAATGATAAAATAAATATTTTAAAAAATATATTCTTTTATCAACATTTTATTAATATTTTATAAATCTTGAAAAGCAAATGTTTTTTTTTCAATATTTATTAATTATTGAAATAATCTTATATATATTTAACCAACATTTAATCTATAATAAATATTGGATATATATTTATTAAATATTTTGTGCTACTAGGGAACTCTCAATCAATGATACGACGTTTCAATGTCTGAACATTTCATACAGACAAGTTTGAATGATTCAAATATGGGCTGTTAGGAGGACAGAATTTCTTAAATAAAACAATGTTGACGTTGTTCGACAACGAATTTTACATTAAATGATAGACGGGCGACTGTCTTTCTGGAAAACATACAAGTTTTTATATACGTTAGTATACGTTTTTCGGGTTTGGACCGTGTTGATGTTATAATCGAAGTTTCCAACGTTTCGCCAACTTTCGTAAGGGATGAAAGAAATCAAAAACTTAAAGGAGTAAACGATAATATATCAAAGAATCACTACAGAGTTAGATAATCAACTTGTGGACCAAGCCAGTTTCTAAACTTCATAAAACCGAATTAAAAAGCAGTTGTCTCCGTATTTATAGAAAAAATATCGTCGTCGATAAACTAGTAAAATAAAAACCACAGTAAAAATCAAAAATCATTTATTTGTAACAACTACTTACATAATTACGCTATTTTTCTACGTAGTCGCCACTCAGATTTAGACATTTATCGTATCGTGGTACCTACTTCCTAATACCTTCGTTGTAGAACGTAGCCGCCTGTGTTTTCAGCCATGTTTGTACGCTGCAGCTCAATGTCTGTGCCAAAATGTTGTCCTCCTAACCAGCGTTTCATGTGAGCAAACAGGTGAAAATCGGATGGAGCCAAGTCCGGGCTGTATGGTGGATGACCAAACACTTCCCATTGAAAAGACTATAAGAGTGTCTTTGTTGAAGCTGCAGTGTGCGGCCGAGCATTGTCGTGGAAAAGGACAATGCCTGGTGACAACATTCCTCTCCGCTTATTCTGAATTGCCCTTCGTAGACGTTGAAGAGTCAAGCTGTATGAGGCTGCTGTAATGATTGTGTCACGTTCCATGAATTCCACCAGAACACAGTAGCCATGCACTTTCTGTTGGAGAAGGTTCGCTTGAACTTCTTTGGTTTACTGGGAGAGTGAGAATGCATCCATTGTTTGGATTGTTTTTTTGTTTCTTCAGTTTCGTAATGGATCCATGTCTCGTCCCCTGTGACAATTTTGTTCAAGAAAGTTTCTCCTTCATTGTGGTAACCCTGGAAAAACGTTAGAGAGGCTTCCATTCTCTGTGTTTTGTGATGGTCGGACAGCATCTTAGGAACCCATCTCGCGCATAGTTTGTGGTACTGAAGTTTTTCGCTCACAATGGTGTAGAGAGCTGACCTTGAAATTTCAAGAAATGAATCGCTCAATTCAGAAATTGTAAACCGACGATTTTTTGGAATTGCCTCATCCACTCTCTGAACGAGATCATTGGTTAACACTGACTTCCTTCCCTGACCGCTTGCATCATGAACATCTGTACGTCCTGCTTTAAAGTTTCTGCACCATTGTCGCACTTTGCTGTCACTCATTGAAGTTTCACCGTACACAGTACTTATTCGTCGATGAATTTCGGCTGCATTACACCCCTCAGCCTGAAGAAATCGAATTACCGCACGAACTTCACACTTGGCGGGAGATGTTATTGTTGTAGACATGTTTACGTCCTACCTACGTGAACACAACTAAACGAAAGTGACGCGACGCGATTGACAGCCATACTAGAGACGCTGCGCAACACATCTGCGCACAGGTTCATCCGATTTTTACGGGAGTTTTTATTTCGCAACCGATCGGACCTTGAAAAAAAAATAGCCCTCGTACATCCGGAAATCAAAAAGGATATAGCTCAAAACCGTTGTCACGATTGATTATTTTGGGTTTGAGTTTTTGTTTTGGAAACAATGGGAACATATTCAAGGTCGCGAGCAAGCCAGAACTCATTTTTGTTAGATAAAAAATCAAGCTGTCCGGCAAGTTGCAGATTGCAGCGCTTAACTCGCTTTGTTTTGAAATCTGTAAAATTTGGATTTTCCAAAATAAGCATGTTATGTTAAAAGTGTTTTGGTATGATGTTTATACTGTATAAGATTTATTCTCGAAACGCTCACTTTCCAATACATTGGAATGGAAAAAAAATCTACGATCCGGTGATGGTAAAATAGGTCAACCATCATCTAACGTTATGTGCGCTCAACAAGGTTTTTATTTCTAATTATTCACACGCATCCATGCGAGTATTGGGTGTAGTATTTTTACTACTTTTCTAAAAGTCTTTATTGGGGTAAGCGTTGATTGATATTTTTGTTATGTCATTGAATTCATCCGTAAATTGTGATTAGCGGTTTCTAAACATTCACACGTGTTCCATCAGTGTGAAGATAGTAAAACTGGTTCATCTATTGGAAAAATTTTCATGATGACGTTACGTTACTTTTGTTTAAAATATCAAAACTTTCTATTGCCTAAAATTTTAACCGTATTGTAGGGCCCACTGAACGAAATAAAATACTTAATTTGAAGGAAACTCAGCGCATTTTATTTTTTTTATTAATTGTATGAACCAAGGGAAATTTATTTGTGATAACACCGTATCTACGACTTTGTTTATTTGAGCGAATTTTAGGAATATCCGAAAAGGTGCCACTAGCTAGTCGCGTTCTTCAAGAAAAACTAAACTGTAAGTATTATATTTTCCTAATTTAATCTGTCATCTACGTTATCAGTCGTTTGCACGCACGATTGTACGTACCTATCAGGTTGTTGTCACAATTAACCTGAACACCTTTTTTTTGTGTATAATATATTATTAGACGGTGCGCAATGGTTCTCTGAATTATCGAGATTTGTATTTTCGTGTTATAAGTTACAAATGTATATTTCTTTGCAGTTAGAATGTAAAAGTTAGGCCGACAAGTTTAATTCTTTGTGCGACATGTTGCCCAACCGAAATGGGGCTTGCTCTTTTTCTATGATAAAATAAATATACTTGTTGATACAACCTGTGTTTTGTCATTTGTTCTTTTTCAGTTTTGGTTACATTTAAACGGTATCTGTCAACTTAATCTTCCACCGTTTTGGCGCCTTTTTAACTTGTTTTATAATTTAGCACCGCGAAACTTACGACTTAATCACCGAATCAAACTGAGTTAGTCGCTGCCTTTTAAGTTACGAGATAATTTGCGTAACAAGTTTCTGACTCTCTTAAAAGATGTCGGTCGTTCTGACAATGCATTTCTTTGAGTGAGTTTTGCTTGCGGGCGTTACAAATTTTTTCTTTAACTTTTTTCACTTATTATACTTTGTGACGTCGTCTTACACAGTCGATCTCGAGTACCCGAAGAACTGATTTTTGTCGCCTAATGCGAACATTATTGATAATCGCGGTTTTTTGGTTTTACTCCGCTTTAGGTTTTTACATTGTAAATTATCTTCAAGTTATTATTGTTTAGCACATACGTCAAGCTGTTTGACCGCTAATCGCAAAATCTACAAGTGATATGGAAAGGCGGGAATTTCAAATAAAATGTCTGTATTTTGAAGCCGCACTCTGTATATATACATATCTTTAAATAAAATAGATAGCTGGTACCTATGAAAAAAATTTTAAACAGTGATACTCGACCAAAGTCAGTGTCTTACAATACTGAGATGAGAACTAAATTGAATAAAACAGCGCACGCGTCAAGTGAAGTTAATGTTTAGATTATGCAAATGAATCAATAATAAATTTTAATACAATAGAAATATTAACGTTTTTTAATAAACGTTAATATTTTTGATACAAAATAGTAATTTATGTAACAAGCGTCGAAAGTGAAGCATATAGCATACAAAATGTTAATGCGGCAAGAGGCTGCAGGTCGACTGCTATATGAGAGTGAGTTATGCTATGAAGCTTTTGTCGATAGTTACATACATTATTTTTTGTCCTGTTCTTTGTAAAATTTTTGAGAACATTTAAATAAAAACCACATTGAAAACATTAAAAAAAATTGTCAAAAATAAGGTTTTCTTACGTAATTATTACATCAAAGAGTATCAGTTTAAAAATGTATGAAAGTTGGGAAATTAGTAATTTTACCATTTTACCATTAAGGTGTAGTAGACACAACATGTTGGTATTTTGCTACCGTTCAAGCATAGATCAAGCGGAAGCTGTAAAAAATATAGAATCTTAAGGTGATATTACAGCACTCGGCCATATTGACAAATTAGCCGAAAAATATAATGGGCCTGAAACTAACAACGAAAGTACATAAAACTATGTATTTTACTGTAATCTATGTATAATTAATAACTAAAGCAGTATACATTGTAAAAAATAATATTAAGTAGTCATAATAACTGGACATACATAAATCACTATTTTGACGCATTCGTTCACTTATCTCTAAAAATAAATAGATAAGTAAATATCAAGCGGCTGCGTAATATAATTACAAATTTAACTATTACAAATTTACGAATTTTAAATAAACTGTAGCTAAATATCATTTAGCAACAGTTTAACTAATTTCGATGTACATCGTTTAAGTTGCTAGATTGTTAGTTACATTTCAGTTCGCTTGTTTTGTGTAAGATGACAGCACCAGTAATTTTGTTTACGTTGTTGCCAAATGTATTTGCTTTAATTTGTATTCATCTACTAACTTTCTTTAAAATTTACGGTTTACATTAGCAATAAAACAATTTTGATGTTAGTTTTTTGTTGCATGTAGTACTTTAATATCTATTGTTAAAAGTACTAGCATTGTATAAAAATAACAATAAGAATGGACTAGGACCAAGCCTAAAAAGACGGAGTATTTAACTACCACGCGGTCTAAGCCGAAAGTTGCTTATAACAGTATCTGTAAAGATGTTTAAAAAAATATGCTTTATTTGGTAGAATTGGAAACTAACAAATAAAATCGTTTTGTTTTACGCAGGCGCAGAAGATAATACAATCTATGTGCAACATACTTATGAGAGATTTATATTTCCATTTCACTTTCTTACTCTCAAATATCGTTTGTTGCTTAAATAGAGTACTAACAATGTATTCTTTATATATACAGCATGCGGCGTCAAAATCCGGACAAACTAAAGATTTTTTCAAATGCATTTTTTATTGCAGAAACGAAAACGTTTACGTTTTTTTTTACCATATGTTTGTAAGGTCACAAAGAACACGTTCACTTAATATATGTTTACTTGCTACTTACTCTTCGTTAGTCTCGCATGGAAGTGGCAGTGCAATGAGTAGTATAGTGAGGCCGGTTCTAGATATTTTACTTCCGGTTTAACTTCCTGTTCGTGCAAGTTTGGGCGAGATCGTATTTTGTTCGGCTGTGTTTGAATTTCGTGTAAGTTCGTAATCGAATCAGATCGGGTAAGTTCGAGTTTTGAGAGGGAGTGGGGGTTGGTTAATGGGCGTGATTAATTATAATTGGTCTAAAGCAGGAAGCGGAAACTGCCTTAACAAATCAACTAACCATTCAAAAACAAAAAAATGGGAAAGCAACTAGTTGTTGGTAAACAAACCACCTGTTTGTAAAGCTGTTTGCAAACAAACCACGTGTTTGTAAAGCGGTTAGCAAACCGACCACTTTGCAAACCGAACACATTGCAAACCGACCAGTTTGCAGACCGCTACAAACAGGTGGTTTGTTTACTAACAGCTAGTTGCTTTGCTTTTTCTTTTTGGTTTTTGAATGGTTAGTTGGTTTGTTAAGATTTCCGCTTTCTGTTTCAGACCGTTTATAATTACCCACGCTCATTAGCCAACCTCCCACCCCCTCCCAAAACTCGAACTTGTCGGATCTCATTCGATTACGAACTTACACAAAATTCAAATTTGAAAACTGCGCGCGCACACGAACAAACAAAATACGATCTCGCCCGAACTTGCACGAACAGGCAGTTAAACCGAAAGTAAAATATCTAGAACCGGCCTCACTATATTACTGCCATGGTTTATTATTTTCGTGATTCAGTGTTGTCGATTTTTGACATCTTATACTGATTTTTTACAAACTGTTCGCTCGAGTTTTAAGCAAAGGATTAGTAAATTATCAATTAATGCATTTGGGACTGATTCCAGCGCGACTAACGACATTACCAACAAAGGCGCATCTAACGGAGGGTTAAATGATCGCTATCGTTTGAAGCGTTTACAGCCTCGTTTTTGTGCGTTCGACGAATGTCGCTTTGATAGGAACTCTCAATCAATGATGCGACGTTTCAATGTCTGAACTTACATTTCATACAGAGAAGTTTGAACGATTCAAATATGGGCTGTTGGGTTATCCGACAACGAATTTTACATTAAATGATAGACGGGCGGACTGTTTTTCTGTAAAACATACGGCTTTTTAGATACGTTACTATTTATACTAAGATTAAAACGTTTTTCGGGTTTGGACCGTGTTGATGTTATAATCGAAGTTTCCAACGTTTCGCCAACTTTCGTAAGGGATGAAAGAAATCAAAAACTTAAAGAAGTAAACGATAATCTATCAAAGAATCACTTCAGAGTTAGATAATCAACTTGTGAACCAAGCCAAATTCTAAACTCAATGGAAGTGACTTAAAAAGCAGTTGTCTCCGTATTTATAGAAAAAATATCGTCGTCGATAAACTAGTACAACCGAAAATCAAAGAGGGGATAGCTCAAACCCGGTGTCATGATTGATTTTATTGGTGTGTTTTTGTTTTGGAAACAATGAGCACATATTCAAAGTTGTGAGCAAGCGAGAGATCATTTTCGTTAGATAAAAAATCAAGCCGTCCGGTAAGTTGCAGATTGCAGCGCTTAACTCATTTTGTCCTGGAGGTTTTGAAATCTGTAAAATTTGTAACAGGTCTTTTGATAACAGTTTCTCTTGCTCTGGATTTTTTAAAATCAGCATGTTATGTTAAAAGTGTTTTGGTATGATGTTTATACCGTATAAGAAACGCCCACTTTTTAATACATTGAGATGGAAGAAAAATCATCGATCCGGTGACGGTGTGTGGTGTTTTTACTACTTTTGTGAAAGTCTTTATTGGGGTAAGCGTTGTTTCTTATTTTTGTGTTGCCATTAAATTCATCTGTAATTGTCATTAGCGCTTTCTGAACATCCACATGTGATCCATCCATGTAGAGATAGTAAAAGTGGTTCATCTATTGGAAAAACATGGATGATGACGTCACATCACTTTTGTTGAAGATATCGAAACCGTCTAGTACTGAGCCCATTTACCGAAATAAAATACTTACTTTGGAGGAAACTCGGCGTATTTGATTTTTTTCATTAATCGTATGAACCTACTTGTGATAACACCGTATGCACGGCTTTGTTTATTTCAGCAAATTTTAGAAATTTTTGAAAAGATGCTACTAGCTAGTCGCTTTCTTCAAAGGAAACTAAACTGTAAGTATTATATTTTCCCAATTTAATTCTGTCACCTACGTTGTCAATCGTTTACACGCACGATTGTACGGAACTATCAGGTTGTTGTCACAATTAACTATAAAACGTGTATTGTCTATGATATCGACCTACGTTCTAGTGTTTGATCGCATTTATGCAAAATTACTTTGTTTTTTTTTTCTAACTTCTCTTTCTGTGATAATAGAAATATACTCGTCGTTACAACCTGTGTTTTTGTCATTTGTTATCTTTCAGTATCGGTCATTCTAAGCTTCCACCGTTTTTTAACTTGCTTTATAATTTAACACCTCGAAACTTACGACCTAATCACTGAATCAAACTGAGTTAGTCGCTGCCTTTTAAGTTGCGAGATAATTTTCGTAACAAGTTTCTGAGCCTCTTAAATGATGTCGGGCATTCTGACAATGCGCTTCTTTGAGTGAGTTTTGCTTGCGGGCGTTACAATTTTTTTTTAAACTTTTTTTATTTATTATACTTTGTGACGACGTCTTACACAGTCGATCTCGGGTACCCGAAGATAATCGCGGTTTTTCGGTTGTACTCCGCTCTAGGTTTTAAAATTGTAGTTATTTTCAAGTTATAATTGTTCAGTACATGCGTCAAGCTATTTGGCCGCCAATCGCAAAATCTACAAGTGGTATGGAAAGGCGGGAATTTCAAATTATATGTTGTCTGTATTTTGAAGCCGCACTCTGTATAAATGCTGATCTTTAAATAAAACAGATAACTGGTACTTATGAGAAAAACATGTAAACAGTGACACTCGGCCTAAGTCAGTGTCTTACAATACTGAGATGAGAACTAAATTGAACAAAACAGCACACGCGTCAAGTAAAGTTAATGTTTAGATTAGAATAGAAAATTAGAAATGAATCAATAATAAATTTTAATATTTTAGAAATATTAATGTTTTTAATAAACGTTAATATTTATGGTATACAAAACAGTAATTTATGTAACAAGCGTCGAAAGTGAAGCGTATAGCATACAAAATGTCAATGCGGCGAGAAGCGGCAGATCGACTGCTATATGAGAGTGAGTTATGCTATGAAGCTTTTGTCGAGAGTTACATACATTTTCTTTTGTCCTGCTTTTTGTAAACTTTATGAGAACATTTAATTCAACCACATTGAAAACATTGAAAAAAATTGTCAAAAATAAACTTTTCTTACTTAATTATTACATCAAAGAGCAACAGTTTAGGAAATATAAAAAAAGTTTCACCACAAAAGTGTATGAAAGTTGGTAAATTAGTTGTTTAGTGTAATTTTACCATTAAGGTGTAGTAGACAGAACATGTTGGTATTTTGCTACCGTTCAAGCATAGATCAAGCGGAAGCTGTAAAAAATATAGAATCTTAAGGTGATATTACAGCACTCGGCCATATTGACAAATGGGCCTGAAACTAACAACGAAAGTACATAAAACTATGTATTTTACTGTAATCTATGTATAATTAATAACTAAAGCAGTATACATTGTAAAAAATAATATTAAGTAGTCATAATAACTGGACATACATAAATCACTATTTTGACGCATTCGTTCACTTATTTCTAAAAATAAATAGATAAGTAAATATCAAGCGGCTGCGTAATATAATTACAAATTTAACTATTACAAATTTACGAATTTTAAATAAACTGTACCTAAATATCATTTAGTAACACTTTAACTAATTTAGTAAATTTCACTGTACATCGTTTAAGTTGCTAGATTGTTAGTTACATTTCAGTTCGCTTGACAACACCAGTAATTTTGTTTACGTTGTTGCCAAATGTATTTGTTTTAATTTGTATTCATCTACTAATTTTCTTTAAAATTTACGGCTTACGTCAGCAATAAAACAATTAGTAAGTTTTTTGTTTCATTTAGTACTTTAATATCTATTCTATACTTCTTGAAAGCCAAAAATAGAAGTAGCACTTGGCATTTGCCGTATTGTTGTTTGTAAACTCAAACAAACTGACGTTTCCCAAAACAGTTGGCTCTCGAGAAGAGACTAGGGCTAAGCCTAAAAAATCAGAGTCGGTTTAATCCTAAAGTCGCTTATAACCGTTTCTGTAAAGAAGTTAAAGAAATACGTCTTATTTGGTAGAGTTGAAGACTAACCAATAAAATCATTTTATTTTACACAGGCGCAGAAGAATAAACAATCTATGTGAGTTATACTTATGAGAGATTTATATTTCCATTTCATTTTTTTAGCCTCAAATATCGTTTATTACTTAAATAGAGTACTAACAATGTATTCTTCATATATACAGAGTGCGGCGCCAAAATCGGAAAAAAACTAAAGATTTTTTCCACACGCATTTTTTATTGTAGAAAGTTTTACGTTTTTTTAACCAAATGTCTAAGATGACAAAGAACATATTCATTCTGCCTACTTGCTTAACTCTCCGTTAGTCGCGCATGGAACTGGCAGTGCCATGGTTTATTACTTCCGTGATTCAGTGTGGTCAATTTTTAACATCTTAAACTGATCTTTTACAAGCTGTTTGTATATTGCCATTTAAATTCTCAATTAATGCGTTAGGTATTTGCTTTGGCACTGATAATAACTAAGATTAAATAGCCGCTTTTGTTGAAGCATTTACAGGGCTGATTTAACGCGTTTGACAAATGTCGCTTTGATAAGGGCTCTTAATGATACGACGTTTCAATGTCTGGACTTACATGTCATACAGAGAAGTTTGAAGAATTTAAATATGGGCGACTGGAAGGACAGAATTTTTAAAATCAAAAAATGTTCATGCCATGGGAACATATTAAAGGAGGTGAGCAACGTCATTTTTGTTAGATAAAAAATCAAGCTGTCCGGCAGGTTGCAGATTGCAACGTTTAACACGCTTTGTATTGACGGTTTTGAAATTTGTGTAAAACTTGTAACGGAGGTCCTCCTCCGATAACAGTTTTTGTATCTTGCTCTGGATTCTCAAAAATCAGGTTATGTTAAAAGTATTTTGGTATGATGTTTGTAACGTATAAGATTTATTCTCGGAACGCCCACTTTTTGTTACATTTGGGGGGGGGGGGAGAGGGTTACTGTCAATTCGTAAAGATTTGACATCGAAGTTCGATGGAAGAAAAATCATCTATCCAGTGACAGTAAAATAGGTCTGACATTATCTTACGTTATGTTTTTATTGGAGGAAGCGTTGTTTCCTATTTTTGTGATGTAATTTAATTCTTCCGTAATTGTCATTAGCGGTTTCTGGATATCCACACGTGTTTCATCCATGCGGAGATAGTAAAACTGGTTCATCTGTTGGGAAAATTTTCATGATGACGTTACGCTACTTTCGTCGAATATATCGAAACCTTCTATTGGCTAAAATTCTAACCGTATTGGAAGGTCCACTTAACGAAATAAAATACTTAATTTGAGGTAAACTCGGCGTATTTGATTTTTTTCATTAATCATATGAATCAAGGGAAATTTACTTGTGATAACACCGTATTTACGATTTTGTTAATTTCAGCAAATTTTAGGAATTTCCGAAAAAGTACCACTAGCTAGTTGCATTCTTCAAGGAAAACTAAACTGTAAGTATTATATTTTCATAATTTAATCTGTCATCTACCAGGTGCGCAAGTTTAAAATGTCATTTTTTTCATAAAAAATACGCAATTATTTAAGAACAATGGCAAAGTATGGCCCTTGCTTTTTACACGTTTTATCTATCTCTCGGACAATTTTTGGATACCATTTCAAAAGAAAGCTCTATCTTTCATTGACATCCATTCATCGAGCCATTTTCGTACATCACCGAAAGTCTAGAAGTGTCCCATCGATGAGAAGAGGTGATAATCAGAAGGCGCCAGGTCTGGCGAATACGGCGAGTGGAGTAGGAGTTTCCAACCAAGCAAAGAAATCGTTTCTTTGACCACTTTGGCTGAATGTGCAGGAGCGTTGTCATGCTGCAGAACGACTTCGCCGTGTCTTCGAGCCCATTCTGGACGTTTTTCGATCAATGCGTGGTTCAAATTGATCATTTGTTGTCGGTAGCGGACGGTATTAACTGTTTCGCCGGGTTTGAGAAGCTCGTAGTACACTACTCCCTTCTGATCCCACCACACACACAGCATTGTCTTCCTCCCAAAGCGATCCGGTCTTGCACTCGATGTTGATGGTTGTCTTGGCGTTACCCATGATTTTTCACATTTAGGATTCTCAAAATAGATCCATTTTTCATCGCCAGTTACAACCCGATGCAAAAAACCTTTTCTTTCGTGGCGTAATTGCAGCATTTTGCACACAGTTTTTTGTGTTTATATTTCGTTCGTTCAGTTCGTGTGGAGCCTATTTTCCAATCCTTTGAATCTTTTCAATGGCTTTCAGGCGATCGGAAATGGACATTCAACTGCTCCGCCATCATTTGTTGTGTTTGTGTATCGTTTTCGTCCAATAATGTTTGTAATTCGTCGTCTTCAAACTTTTTTGGTCGATTTTTGCGTTCTTTATCAATAACAATGAAATCGCCACTTTTAAGACGTTGATACCAGCGTTCCCAAGTCTTGACGGTTGGAGCAAAATCGCCGTAAGTCTCTACAAGAATTCGATGACTTTCCGGTGCCTTTTTCTTTTGATTGAACAAAAAAATCATTACATGCCGCAAATGATCTTTATTTGGCTCAAAATTTGACATGTTTAACACGAAAAAGAAGTATGCTACTAACTCGTAAACAACTAAACGAATATGACGTTTTGTAGCGGCCTGTCTTACCAACAAAATGGCGCTTTGGGTGAGACATATACTTCAATAGGTTTTATGCGCCATCTCTTCACAAAAAACGACATTTTAAACTAGCACACCTCGTACGTTGTTAGTCGTTTGCATGCACGATTGTACGTACTTATCAGGTTGTTGTCACAATTAACAGTATTATTATTATTATTATCGAGATTTGTGTTTTCGTCTTATAAGTTACAAATGTAAATTTCTTTGCTGTTGGAATCTAAAAGTTTAATTCTTTGTACATGTTGCCCAAGCGAAAGGAGGTTTGCTTTCTTTCTGTGATAAAATAAATATATTTGTTGTTACAACCTGTGTTTTTGTCATTTGTTTTCTTTTAGTTTGGGATAGATCTAAACGGTATCTTTCATCCTAATCTTTGATCGTTTTGGCGCCTTTTTAACTTGCTTTATAATTTAGCACCTCGAAACTTACGACCCACTCACCGAATCAAACTGAGTTAGTCGCTGCCATTTAAGTTACGAAAGCATTTAAATAATGCCGGGCGTTGTGACAATGCGTTTCTTTGACTGAAGTTTGCTTGCGGGCGTTACACATTCTTTGTCGAACTTTGTTTACTTACTTTGTGATGACGTCTTACACACAGGACGGAAAGTGTGGTGATGGCACGCCTGGATGGAAATCTCCGGGAAGGCTACATACGCGCACTAGGTTTCAACATTGCAATTATTTTCAAGTTATTATTGTTTGCTACATGCGTCAAGCTATTTGGGCGTGATTTTCAAATTAAATGCTGTCTGTATTTTGAAGCCGCATTTTGTATTGAAACGTCCGAGAAATTACTTGCAAATGCAAGAGCCTTCTAGAACTGTCATCTAGTTTCTAGAAGATATAGCGAAAAGTGAGGAACGATCGAGAAGAATTCGCCGATGTCTAAAAAAGCCGAAGATGGAAATCGTAGGTCAGTTATTGTCGAAACGCGAATGCAGCTGTATTAAGAAGATTATCAAGTTGAAATAAATACGTATCGTTAGCACGCGTTTGTCTACATAAATAAATCGAGAATAATCGTGTATGTGATAATTAGTGTAAACAAGTGTGAAATCCGAGAACGTTATCTTATCTTACGTGATATAAATTATAGTGTAAGTGTTTTTATTAAATATTATTATTAGATTTAATTAGCTCGGTTAATTTAAAAGTGTATATATTTCTAGAATAAGTAAACGTAGTTTTTAATGGTTTAAATAAATTAGTTTTTAATAAATAGATACGTAACAGTGGCGTCAGGTGTTGAGGTATCAAACCGTTCGCGATTTTTAGTGTGAATACCATTAAGTTATTTGATATCACACCCGTAATAAAAACATTGCGTAAATATCTGTTAAAATTCGCGATAAGCGTGTTTATTTATAAAGTTAAAATAGTGTTTATTAAACTTTTTTCTTTTAACAAGTGCGTGATTGCGATATTAATTAAAGTCGTTTCCGTGGTTTAATATTAATAAGTGAATCGTTATTAAATTTTGTGTTATATAAAAACTGCATTTTAAAAAGTAGTGTATTTAAAACTTTATATTCGTGTTATATTTAAATTTATGCCGGTGACGCGTTCGCAAGCAGTTAAAATGGATGCAAAGCTATTTGATTTTCTTGAATTAATCAAAAATGGTCAGGAATCGATGAATAGGAAAATGGAAGAAAATTCTCAGAAGATGGAAGAAAATTCTAGAAAAATGGAAGAAAAACTCTCCGAACATTCTCAAAAAATGGAGGAAAGTTCTAGAAGTTTAAAAGAAGAAATACGAACGAGCATAGAAAATCAAATTAAAATTGTTCAAGAGGAAACCCAAGCAGACATGTTAAACTTAAAAGAAGAAATTTGCGATTCTGTGAATGAGAAAATAGAAGCAATAGAGGACAAATTAGAAGACAGAATAAAACTGATTGAGGAAAGAATGAAGCAGATGAATTGTCACGGCGAAGGAAGCGTCACGAGTGAAGATTTAATAATGAACCATCGAGAAGAAAACACTCACAAGTTCAAAGTTGTACCACCGAATTTTGACGGTAAAGTTCCATGGTCAACCTACTACAAGCAGTTTGAAGCCGCAGCTACTGCTAATGGTTGGAGCAACAAACAGAAAGCGACGTCTTTAATAGTGTCCTTACGTGGAGAAGCGCTTGGAATTTTACAAACTATTCCGGACCACCTGCAAGAAAATTACGAACTCTTAATATCACGATTAGAAATGAGATATGGGGATGCTCATCTTCAACAAGTATATCAGGCTCAAATTAAAAGTCGGGTTCAAAAAGCTGCCGAAAGTCTTCAAGAGTTTGAGGCTGACATCGCCAGACTAACACGGCTTGCGTATCCTACAGCGCCAGATACCTTCTTGGAGCAATTGGCTATTCAAACTTTTGTAGACGGCCTCCGAGACAGCGAAACACAGCAGACTCTTCGGTTAGCGAGACCGAGGACGTTGGATGATGCATTAACCCATGCTTTGGAGTTCGAGGCGGCGAAACAAGCGTCGCACCGAGGCAGCCATAAGCTCCGTTGTGCTGCAGAAGTATCCTCGCACACAGAAGAAAGCATTGAAGACATAGTGCGACGGGTATTTCGGGATCGAGAAGCTCGAGGAAGAGAACTGACGTGCTGGAACTGCGGAGAAGTGGGCCACGTACGACGCTGTTGTATTAAGCCCAAAAGAAGACCAGAAGAGCGTCCGAAAAACTAGAACGGGTCGACCGAATGGGGCGAAAGTCGACCTCAACGAGCCATGCCCCGGGGATTACCATCCAAATGGCATCGCCTAGGGAGCAATTGCATAGCATTTATCTCGATGGCAAGATCAATGGGAGAAGCGTCCAGTTACTGGTTGACACGGGAGCGACGAAGACCATCATTCGTCCTGACATGTTATTGGAAAACGAGAAGACATCACCAGTAACAGTACGACTTCGAACGCCGACGGGCGACGAAATACCTACTCACGGACAAGTCAAAGTAACCATTGGTTTGGGAAATGGAGTACTCGACCATCAAGTACTGGTAGCCGACATCACGGAAGAAGTTATCCTGGGAATGGACGTGATAAAGAAGTATGGGTTCCATTTGGATATGAAGAACGATGTCCTGAAGATCGACAATGAAGAAATTCCTTTTCATTCGTCAGAGAAGGCAGCCGTGCGAGTCTTGTTGAGTGAAGACGTGATTCTGCCTGCAAGGACGGAAAGTGTGGTGATGGCACGCCTGGATGGAAATCTCCGGGAAGGCTACATACGCGCGATTGAACCAATGGAAGGCGGTTTAGTTGAAAAGGGACTACTCGTTGGCAGAACTTTAGTACGAGTAAAGAAGACGATGCCAGTAAGGATCTTAAACATCAACTCAGATCCTGTAACGCTGAAAAAGAAGACCGTGGTAGGCCAATGCACGCCAGTATCACAAATTGTGAGATGCGTGAAGTCGAACGAAGATACGTCGCCGAAGAAGTGTCCACAACATCTATTGGACATTCTTACCACCAAATGCGAAAACCTCAGCCAAGACCAGCTGGCTAAAGTTAAAGTGTTGATCTAAGAGTACCAAGATGTGTTCGCGCTGGAGAGTGGCTCCAAAGGAAGAACTAACGTGGTGAAACATAAAATTAATACCGGAGACGCTCGGTCGATACGACAACATCCACGCAGACTTCCTTTGCCAAAAAGAGAAGAAGCCGAACAAATAATTACGGATATGGAGAGGGAAGGCGTGATTGAACCTTCAAGTAGCCCATGGGCATCCCCAGTGGTACTCGTAAAGAAGAAGGATGGATCAACGAGGTTTTGCGTAGACTACAGGCAGCTAAACGACGTGACCAAAAAGGACAGCTACCCTTTACCCAGAATTGACGATACGCTAGACACCCTGTCAGGATCCCAGTGGTTTTCTACGTTAGATTTAAAGAGTGGATACTGGCAGGTAGAATTAGAACCCAAGGATCGTGAAAAACCAGCTTTTACGATCGGAACTGGTTTGTGGCAGTTCACTGTAATGCCCTTCGGCCTGTGTAACGCTCCTGCAACGTTCGAGCGTTTGATGGAGACCATCTTGCGCGGATTGTCTTGGAAGACGTGCTTGGTTTACCTGGACGACGTGATCGTGGTTGGAAGGTCCTTTGAAGAACACTTGAGCAACTTGAAGGAAGTGTTCCAGCGATTACGTGGGGCTAACCTCAAACTGAGCCCGAAGAAGTGCCACGTATTTAAGAAGGAAGTCCAATACCTTGGCCACGTCGTATCTAGAGATGGAGTGAGGGCTGACCCAGACAAAATCCGAGCCGTGCAAGCATGGCCAAGACCAATCGACAAACATCAGGTCCGAAGTTTCCTTGGGTTGTGCACTTATTATAGAAGATTTGTACCCGGATTTGCCAATATTGCCAAACCATTAACAAAATTAACTGAAGAAAAAGTAGAATTTAGATGGAATGAAGACTGCGAAAGTTCTTTTAATCAACTAAAACAAGCCCTAGTCACTTCGCCGATTTTGAGTTATCCAAGAGAAGATGAAAAGTTTGTTTTGGATACCGACGCAAGCAATCTGGCCATAGGCGCGGTCCTTTCGCAGATTCAAGATGGACAAGAAAAGGTTATCGCGTATTTTAGCAAGGTTTTGTCCAGGCCAGAAAGGAATTATTGCGTCACTAGGAGGGAGCTGTTAGCAGTCGTTAAGTCCATCGAACATTTCTACAAGTATTTGTATGGACGAAAGTTTTTACTGAGAACAGACCACGCCGCTTTAAAATGGCTTCTGCAGTTCCGTAACCCAGAAGGACAAGTGGCAAGATGGATCGAGAGACTGCAAGAGTATGACTATGACACAGAACACCGTGCCGGAAGCAGTCATCGAAACGCTGATGCCTTGTCCAGAAGACCATGTCCGGCGGACTGCAGCCATTGTTCGCGACTGGAAGAAAAAGTCGAATGTCTCAGGAGAACTGCTATGGTTGATGATGAGTGGGAACCTGAGCAGTTACGTCGCGAACAAGAAGACGATCCTTAAATAAGACTACTCCTGGACTGGAAAGAAAGCGGCCGACGACCAACCTGGGAAGAAGTGAGTGCTTTGGGCAAAAATATCAAAGCGTACTGGGCGCAGTGGGACTCCTTGATAGTAGAAGACGGTCTTCTTAAGCGATCCCTAGAAAGTGCCGAGGGCACGGGAAACAGACTACAGCTGGTAGTGCCGAAGAGCAGGGTGACCGAAGTGTTGAAGCATCTCCACGATGGGACATCAGGAGGACACTTTGGCATTAAGAAGACGTTGGGTAAAGTGCGAGAACGATTCTACTGGATGAACTGCAAAGAGGACGTCATGAAATGGTGCCGTAAATGCATAGTCTGCGCTTCAGGAAATGGTCCAGCGAGAAAGCGCAAAGCACCTATGAAACAATACAACGTAGGAAGCCCTTTGGAAAGAGTAGCGATTGACATCGCAGGGCCGTTCCCAGAATCCGATTCGGGCAATAAATACATCTTGGTGGCGATGGATTATTTCACGAAATGGACGGAGGCTTACGCCATACCCAATCAGGAAGCAGCTACAGTCGCAGACGTATTAGTAAAGGAGTTTTTCTGCCGGTTTGGAGTTCCGTTGGAATTACACTCCGATCAAGGCCGCAATTTTGAGTCTGGGCTGTTTCAAGAAGTTTGCCGACTGTTAGGAATTAAAAAGACTAGGACAACGCCTCTCCATCCTCAGTCTGATGGCATGGTTGAACGGATGAATCGAACAATGGGCAAGTACTTAGCCAAGGTAGTGTCCGAACATCAAAGAGACTGGGATCAGTACTTGCACCTCTTCTTAATGGCGTACCGATCATCCGTTCACGAAAGCACAGGCCAAACACCATCCTGTGTCATGCTCGGTCGTGAGATAGGATTACCATGCGATCTTCAATTTGGACGAAGACCGGAAGAAGAAGTCGCTGGAGAAGATTACGTCGACAAGCTGGCAAAGAGGCTAGACGAAGTACATGAAGAGGTTCGTAAAAACACACAAATTGCCAGCGACAGGATGAAAACAAGATATGACGTCAAGGCGCAAAATGGTGGGTTTCAACCTGGCGATATGGTTTGGTTGTATAACCCTCAAAGGAGACGTGGTTTGTCGCCGAAGCTGCAAAGGCAATGGGAGGGCCCCTATGAAGTCGTGCAGCGTATTAACGACGTTATATACCGCATCCGAAAACCGCCCAGAGGCAAGCCAAAAGTGGTCCACGTCGATCGTCTAGCCCCGTTTGCTGGCGATAACCACAATCCGCAAGTTCAGGTCCGAACCAGAGTAATAAGTAGCAGAACCAGGAATCCAATCGAAGAAATGGAGTTCGAAAAGTTTATGAACTTATACGGAGGTTCTGGAAAAGCTAGGTTCGGAGTTACCACCGAGGAACAACAAGACCTGTTCCAGACACAAAAAGATTACGCCATCGCACATTGCGTGAGCGAGGAGCTTGACATGTCCAAAGGGGTTGCAGTCGTGTTTAAAAAGAAGTTTGGACAGCTAGATGAATTACGAAGACAGCAACCGGCAGTCGGAAAGGTTTTAGGACTACGTGGTGACGGACGCTTCGTTTTCTATCTGGTCACCAAGAAATACTCACGTGTCAAGCCGTTATACAAAGATCTGTGGCGAACATTATGGAGTCTCAAGAGACAAATGGAGTTCCATCATGTTAAAAAATTGACAGTACCCAAGCTTGGTTGTGGCTTAGACCAATTGAATTGGAGGACAGTTCGAAACATGTTGGAGGTCGTCTTCCGAGGAACAGGCGTTCAAGTGTTGGTCTGTAGTTACCAACCGAGGAGAGTATTGGGTCAGGAAAAGTCCATTGACTGTTACTTTTATGGTCAAGGAAGTTGCCGAAATGGAGGAAGCTGCCGCTATCGCCACGATCCCTTTAACGGTGTCGCATCCAGTCTCCTGTTCTGGGACAGAACAGTCCTAAGAAGGGGGCAGTGAAACGTCCGAGAAATTACTTGCAAATGCAAGAGCCTTCTAGAACTGTTATCTAGTTTCTAGAAGATATAGCGAAAAGTGAGGAACGATCGAGAAGAATTCGCCGATGTCTATAAAAGCCGAAGATGGAAATCGTAGGTCAGTTATTGTCGAAACGCGAATGCAGCTGTATTAAGAAGATTATCAAGTTGAAATAAATACGTATCGTTAGCACGTGTTTGTCTACATAAATAAATCGAGAATAATCGTGTATGTGATAATTAGTGTAAACAAGTGTGAAATCCGAGAACGTTATCTTATCTTACGTGATATAAATTATAGTGTAAGTGTTTTTATTAAATATTATTATTAGATTTAATTAGCTCGGTTAATTTAAAAGTGTATATATTTCTAGAATAAGTAAACGTAGTTTTTAATCGTTTAAATAAATTAGTTTTTAATAAATAGATACGTAACAGTATATATGCTGATCTCTATATATAATAGATAACGGATACTTATGAGAAAAAACTGTAATACGGAGTGAGACTCGGTCGAAATCAGCGCCTCACAATACTAAGATGAGAACTAAATTGAATAAAACAGCGCACGCGTCAAGCGAACCTTACAATGTTTAGATTATGAAAATGAATCAATAATAAATTTTAATATTTTAAATGTTTTAATGGTTTCAATAAACATTAATATGTATGATGCAATTAAACTGACGCAAAAAGTAATTTATGTAACAAGCGTCGAAAGTGAAGCATACAGCGTACAGAATGTTAATGCGCCGAATGCTGCATAAGAGTGAGTTATACTATGAAACTTTTGACGAGAGTTACATATATTATTTTTTGTCTTGTTCTTTGTAATTTTTTTTAGAAAATTTAAAAAGGAACTACTTTGAAAACATTACAAATATAATGTACTTACATAAAAATTGACTTTTAAAGCAAGTTTTATGTAGATTTAGATTTTCTTCTTTGCAACTCTACAGTTTGTTTTTGGCGTAAATTTTCAAAGAGGGCAGCACAAAAAAGTTGTTTACTACTACTACGCATTTTACAGAATGTCGCAAAAGGTGCGAGCTATATTAAATTTTAGTTCATATCTCAATGACGAGTAGCGCTGATGAATGAATAAAAGAGAAAATAAGATAAATTTCACTAAGTTTTATAACTTTTTGGTTCAACCTCATACTATTATTTAAAATGATTCTTGATTGGTCAAGACTTTTAGCAACTGCCTTCTGAAGCGGTGTCTGTTTTTAAATTGCGAGCGATCGTTTAACGTCTTATCGAAGAGAGCAACACCTGGACCCGCGAGCTTAGCCACCGGCGCCCACCGCACAACGAAAAAGCGTTTTATCTAAATCGTACATAAATATATGCGTACATCCCTCCGGCGAAGCTTTTGTGTTGAATTATTATATTCATCGGCGGACACTTCTTAGAACGCTCGGGGATTCGATTTGAATTAGAATGTTGAATAATGAGTGGATTGCACAAACGCCGGAGCGCCAGCTGAAGCGAGAGATAGTAGGTGGTAGCCGAAGGCGTCGGCGGCGTCGACTGTCTGTTTTGCCGCGAGCCTTCGTCTCAAACGCTTGGGGTATCCCGGCCCGTAGGCCTCGGGGGCTGCGCGAACTCGGCCTGTTGTGGCCGCAGGCTACCAACTCCAATTGGTTCTGTGTAGAGGATATTGAGTTCGCAGTTACCATGGATACTTTGCTCTTGGCAAAATGTCCTCACACCAAGCCTTGCTTACCTTGCCTTCATCATCATTTATTTTTCATACCTAATATTCTAACGTATACGCCGAAATTTTATATTGTTCATTAAGCCGTGGCGATGAAGCGTGGAAAATTCGTACGGTTCAAGCTCGATTTATTAACCAAACAAACACTACGGATTTTACATTAAAAGAATTTCTTAGTTAAAACATGCCTTTTGCCCCTGTTTCATTATTAAAATGTGAAAAAATCGTAGGCGTCTGCCGTTTAAACAAGAGAAAAAATTAGTAAATAAGCTGTAACAATTTGCTTAGAAGTTTTTAAAATATTTAAAAAAAAATCATTTATTCATGTACACATTTAATAAAAAACTATTTAGATATTTGGTACTTTATTTTAGCAAATAAGGAACATTTTAAGATAATCTTAATTCATGTAAAATTGGATTGAGTTTATGTTTTTGTATTAATAATAGATGGTTATAATTTTAAAGTTTTGTTCTTGGTTTTAGTTGCGATTTTTTTTACACTTTGGTAAGACTGAACCAAAAATACACTAAATAAATCTTTGATCTCGGTGACATAAGAATATCCATAACAGTGTTGTGACGTATCTAGATACAAGTATCTAGATACAGTATCTAGATACTTTTGGAGTATCTAGTTACATATCTAGATACATTGGATAAAATGTAACTGTATCTGTATCTAGATACATTTTTCGTAGTATCTGAGTGGTTTAGATACTTAGATACTTTTTCTTGCTCAAATTGTAAATTATACAAGTTTTTAGTAAACACCGCGGTAGTTTTTTCTGTCAGTTCATCATGTACATTACAATTCGAATTTGCAGACTTTGTATTCGGTGTTTTATGACTGCAATTCTTTCAGCGTCGCCAATTCTAATGGAATTCTACCAAATTTAGAGATTTTATGTAGTAGCGGGTATTTTGTGGGTATTATAAACTGTTGTGGAATTTTGGGGAAAACCGTGTATGAACCTACATTTTATATAATCAAGTATTACTTGAGAAATGTGACGTGTTAGCATTTATGCCATGAAACCATATTCATACTTTAAAAAAAAGAAAACAAATTTCAACTTTGTAGAACTATGAGTACAATTGTGGTCATTGTGGAACTTTTATAATTTATGCAGGGAATCGCGACAAAGTCAACTAGCAACACTGAATTTCTTCATCAGCTCAAACAGAAGTGGAGAAACTTTTTAGTGTTCGTAGTTTACTATTAACTCTACGTCGAAATATAATGACGAGACATTTATAATAACATGCTATTAATTTTAAAACAAAATAAGATTTATTTGTGAATTTGTATTTTTTATGTGATTAAGGTTGATAAGGTAATGTTTTGCTTAATATCCAGGTAGCACACTGACGTCATATGAGGACACTGACACTGACACGTTTTAATGAAGTCTCGTCATTTTGACGTCAATAAAACGTAATGTGCTGCCTGGGATACAGTTATTGTGTTGTTAGATGAACTAAATAGACAGTTTTTTAAAATTTTATTTTATTATTTTGTTAAAAATGTTTTGTTAAAAATGTATCTGACATGTATCTAGATACTCTCTTAAAATATCTGTAACTGTATCTAGATACTATTTTTGAAAAAGTATCTTATCTGTATCTAGATACAATTTATGAAAAGTATCTGTATCTGTATCTAGATACTAGAAAAAAAGTATCTGTTACAACACTGATCCATAACTTAAAAACATTTTTTTTTTAATAGAATAAACATTTTGTTTAGTCTTGTAAAATTCAGATAAGAAATATAAACAAAATAATTGTTGATATTTGCAGGATTCAGATTAGAAAAACTTCGCGACAAGCTTGACAACTCAGTTGTTTATTCGCCATAGTCGTGCTTGTGTAGACGTTTCTTTGTTTTGACAATTTTTTGAATATTTCGTTTACTTTTGTTAGACCGACAACCCGCATTTGTTTTGTTAATCTTTTGTTGTTTTTTTTAAACGTGGTTATTATATTTAAAAGACGTTTATTTGTTTGCTTGCATTAATCAAGGATCTCTATGGTTTGAAAAAACAAAAACTTTTTTTAAACAAACGTTTTCTTTATTATGTTAAGATAAGAGAAATATTATTTTATGTATTCTTTAAGAGGACAAAAAATTGGCGATATCAAAAATTAACTATCGTAATTTCGATTTCAAAGTAATCTAATGACTAGTGATTCGTACCGAGTAAAAATGTTAATGACATTACAGCGTTGATCACGATACGTTATCCAAATCGGAAATACAGCGTTTGTGTACAACATTTTGTTGTTGATCGGGACGGCGTTATCAGTTTCGTATGAAACATTATACTACGTAAAGTGTGTATTTAGTGCAACTCTGTTCTAAGTGTTTTTCTTTTACCAGTGATTTCTAGTTAGTGCGTGTGTGGGTGATGCAAAATTAAGTGCACTTATGAAAAGGCTATCTTCGGTCAAGTATTATGCCATTTCAGAGGTAAGTCCAAAGTTCTTTTACTTGAAATTCTGATTCGAAGAAAAAATGATTATGTGTTATAATTTTTAACATCTGGACAATTAAGGATGCGGGTGCGTTTATCATTATTTCGTTGTCATTCTTTTGTACGAGTGTTATTTGTATAATTACATTATAAATTCTAAAGTTTTTGCCCCATCTATCGCCAAATATTAAAAACCGAAGTTTGAAAAAACCTAAAATGGTGCAGTATTTTTCAAAATTTTGCACCAAGATTACTGCATCAGTTTTTTTATTAGTAATCAAGTAATCTTAATTTAGGGAAATCAAACGTCAAACAAAGCCTGTAACATTGAAATTATGTAATAAGAAAAAGTGAAGCGATAGAGTAAAATTGTGTACCAAAAACATTGAGGTTAAGACACAGAACAAAAAAACGAGAAACAATCAAACAAACGATCAAATGAGGAAATAACAAAGATAAAAATAACAATCAAATTGAAAAATAAAAACACAAAATAATTAAATGACTAAGATAGATGAATTATTAAGAGTTAAAAAAAAGGATACAAAAAACTTTTTTTTAATACACTTTTCCATTCTGGATAACTCCCGTATTGCTATCACACAAGTTGAGATTTTGTCACACGTTGCAGTGGATATCTTTAGAGCGCGGAGCAAACTGATTGATTGCGCCGTGAAGTTTTGTGTTTATAGCCCAGCCTCCAATCGATAAAACTAGTTTCCAAATCTCCGGTAAAGGAAAACTATAGAATCTCGGTTAATATTAAAAATATTTTTAATTATTTCAATAAATTTGCTAATTTATTGCTAATAGTAATTAGAAACATTAGCCAAAATTTACAACACTTATAATACATACTATTACAACTTATAAAACGTAATAGCGAAGGCTTCCACGGCCGGAATCTATACTAACATTAGAATGTCTTCCGGGTTTGGACCGTGTCATAGTTGCAACCGAAGCTGCCAACGTTTCGCCCACTTTCGTAAGGGGCTTCATCAGGACGTGAGATAAATCGCAAAACTCAAACAAGCAATCGAAATCTAACTAAGAACTTCTCAAAAGTTAGGTTATCCACTTGTGAAACAAGCCATAACCTAAACTCTGAAAAGGTAAGAAAGAAAACGATAACCTGAAAAAGCAAACGAAAATCTAACAAAGAACCACTACCAAGTTAGGTAATCAAATTGTGAACCAAGCCAGATTCTAAACTCCGTAGAAGTGACTTAAGAAGAAATAGTCTCCGTATTTAAAGGAAAAGGATTGTCACGGATGGTTGAGCTCGACCCTGATTGGGTTACGGTTGCTAGGGGGCGTGTTTTTGATAAATGACTAATAACCGGGAACCAAAGAGGTGATAGTTCGAAACCATGATCGCGATTGAAGTTATTGGGGTGTTTGATGATTTCTATGCTTTCTCGGAATTTCCTGTTGAAAAAGAATGGAGATTTGGCAATCAACGTAACATTATCAAAATCTATCTTGTGACCTGTAGTAAAATGATGTTCAGCGACCGCAGACTTGAAAGTATACCTTTTCCTTATACAACGATCATGTTCTGAAATACAAGTAATGACGGAACGACCGGTTTCACCAATGTAGACTAAACCACAAGAACAGGGAATTGATATACACCTTGAGATGAAAGTGTAGGAAATTTGTCTTTGGGAGAAGGAAGAATCTGAGAAATTTTGCCCGTCGAGTTGAATATGGGTTTAATACCATTCTTACGAAGGAGTTTCTTTATTTGATCTGTAACCTTGTGAATGTAGGGTAAAAAGGCCAATTTCGGGTTGGATTCGGGAGTAGAAATGTCCTTAGGTAATTGAGTACGTGGATGTAAACGACGATTAATAACTCTAAGAATATCGCGCTTAACATAACCATTGTTCACTAAGGTTCTAGTAAGATGACGGAGTTCTGAGTCTAGATTCTCAGGTTGACAAATAGAAAAGGCACGATGGACCAAAGATTCAATAACAGAACGTTTCTGTGCAGGATGATGATGAGACGAAGCATGAAGGTATCTGTCCGTATGGGTGGGTTTGCGATAAACAGAATGGCCCAGATGTCCGTCGGGCTTACGAATCACAAGAACGTCAAGAAATGGAAGAGAACCATTACTTTCGATTTCCATAGTAAATTTGATATCTAAATGTTGATTGTTAAGATGATCAAAAAACTTAAACAATTCAAGATGACCATGAGACCAAACAATAAACGTGTCGTCAACATATCTAAACCACACCTTAGGTTTTAATATTGATGATTCCAAAGCAACCGTTTCAAAGGATTCCATAAAAATGTTAACTACAACAGGTGATAGAGGAAGTAGGTAGAGGATAGACACTTTTCAATAAGAGGAACTTCACACACTTGTTTACATTAAAGTCACGTACAAGGTTATACTTCGTATATTTATCTCGACACGGATTTATCACTTATTTAACTTGAATAGTCTTCTTAACACTGCCGATTTTGAATTACTAAAATACCTTGTTACAAGCTTTTTTGCTAGTTTACGAACCTGCACGGCCAACTCACAATAGTCGGTGAGAGGGAAAGGTTCCTAGATAATAACGAACAGATATTTAAGGGCGCCAGAGCTTATCCAAAGTCACTTCTGTCCCGCTCAAGACACGTGGTAATAAACTTGTAACTAGATGTTAGGTTCGTAAATGCTGAAAGAAACGAAAGAAAAAAAAAACTCAATCGTTAATAACAATTTCACTTTAATTCCTCTATAATGATAAATAGGTTACCGTTCGAATTGATAACAGTTGGGTAACAGGACCAAGAATAATTTTAGTTCGAGTATAACTAAATATCCGAAGTATCGGCAACACACAACACATACGTAGATTACATTGACATGACTAGCGAAGAGTAGATGGTAGTAAATTTCGTCTGCATACAATATGCGAAGTACACAAAATTATTTAGTAATATGGCATTACTGACAATCAAACACAGTAATAATAAATTACTACAATAATGTTAACTTATCGTAACAAAGCGTGCGAAATTAATATAGTACTAACGTTAATCAATCGTTGGTAGGACACAGCATGCGCAACTCAACATAAGTAAAATTTACTACTTAACTGGTAAACAACAAGGTCGATAATTACAAAACTAATAGCAAAAGTTTCGTGAGTGACCCGGTTGACTACGAAATAAAACATATAAAATCACTTACCCTAATTACAGGAATTTCCACTGGTGTGAAGAAAGTACTTTCCCCGACACGTAACCCTGTAAGCAATTTGAATCGCAAATCGTGTCAAACTAATGTCTCACGAAATCAACATCTACAACAATCATTACTTAAGGTACAAGAAAGTATAAATAATATAAACCGGTTGTCGTATGCTGTGGTACCCCTTATCTTTGGTTTAATTTGTTATAGCCATAAGCCTTATAAAGAAAAAGTTAGCATCGTCCCATCCAAATATTTGTCGAGGTTCATTCCTTAGTAAATTGGTATCGAATACTGAATATCGTTAGAACACAAATAGGTGGTTAATACAGGTCACGGCGTGTCATCCACGTGTAGCACTCTTTGCCCGGGAAGGTTCCGCAAAACCCCAATTTCGTGACGTGGAAATCGCCTTACGCTGGTGCCCGTGTACGGCAACGTGCTGACGTATTTAGCAGTCGTTTACGATAGCCATTTATCGATAAGGTACCAGATGTTAAAGAAAGGAACGTAAAATGGCTGTTAAAAGGAAGAAAAAATTACGAACGAAATTGTTACTAAAAGACGACAATAGCTTACCCTGTACGCTTTGAAGAAATCAGATCATTCACTAATTATAATTGGTTTTCCAGATGGTAATAGATAACGTAACTATTCAAGGTGTACAGACCATTTTATATCATGCCCGTGTGACGAATTTTCGTCAAATGAATCGCACCGAGAAACGAACGTTAGAGGGCGTCAACCCGAATCTAAATTCACGTTGAAAATACATAGGCGTACGTAAAGAAAATTTCGTCCGTAACAACATAGGCGTACGTAAAGAAAATTCGACCGTAACAGATTCCCCCCCAGCAAGATAAAAGCGTGGAGCGAGAACAACGAAGACAAAAGCTAAAATGAAGACAGAAATTTAGGCATACGCCAAGGATAGAACCCTAAAATCCAAAACCAACCCAATTCCAAGAAAACCCAACACCGTGTAACCTCATCAGATTACCACAAATACAGAAGAGGAAAGAAAAGAACGTAAGAACCATCGATTGCTAAACGAACACTTGTAAATCATCGATCACTGTGCTGGACTGTAACAATGAAACTTACAAGCCGATAAACGGAATAGAATATCCCAAGAAAAAAACCCAAGAGAAAAGTAGCAAAAGAGATATCCCAAGAATGACTAACAACATCCAGAAAAGCCGAGCAAGCGGAAGTACGTAAAGTACAGAAAACGGAGTTGTAGTCTGTTTCAAGTTTCAGACTTACACAGCAAAACGAATAACTTACTAAGCCCAATGTAGCAAAAGAAAGAATTAGCAAAAAGGAAAATAAAGAAAAAAAGAATATGGTTGCAGTGAAACCAAGAAAAAAAGAAAGACTAAGCTTAAGCAGAGAGAAGAACTTTCAAAGCAACCTCAAACAAAACCAGAAGAAAAAAGAAAGTATGAGTCAATAAAGAACCGGAACTTCACTTGCTAATAAGGTATCGTGAGTCAGTGCTCGTTGTGTTGGAATGTCACATTGGAACGTAAATGCCGAAGAACGGATTAGAATATTCCAGGAGCAAAAGAACCCAAAGAAGAGAAATATTCTAACGGTGACTAACATCAAAAATGCCGACTAAGCGGAAGTACGGAGTACAAGAAGCGACGTTGCAGTCTATTCCTAGTTCCAAACCAAAAGCAACAAAACAAAAACCCACTAACCCTAATAAAGCGGGAGAAGTAACTGAGAAAGAAAAGCAAAAGAAAAGAAACATAGTTGCGTGAATACTAAAGAAAGAAGTTACTAAAAAGAAAATAGAAAGAAAGTATTCAAGCAACAAATCAAGATAAAAGAAAAATGCAAAAGAGACAAGGAAGATAAGACTAGGTATTTCTATGTCCAACTAACCATCCAGGAGGCGAACCATAAGCAGATCAAAAAGAAAAAAAAGAATTGATGTCACATAGAAAGTCCCTAAGCCCAAGAAGAAAAAAATGCGAAATAGGAAAGATAAGAAATAGAGAAAGACGGAGAAAGATAAGGCTCGATGTTAATGCCTGATTCATTCTTCACCCCGTAAAAGAATGAAAAGAGAGACCACCCTACGGTGCCCAACCAACCGCCCTACGTAAAAAGAGAGGAGAAAAGAAGAGAAGAGATATCGTAGTTAGTCATAACCGAATGTGTCCCAAATGCTGTCCCCAAAGTGAAAAGTTTATTTCAAGACTTTTATGCCGACAAGCGGAATAGGAAATCCCAAAAAAAATCAAAGATTTAACAGTAAAGCAGAGAATCCTATAAGTGACGTACCAATCCAAAAAAATGCCGACTAAGCGGGTACACCTATATACATACGGAAGGGTAGTCTGTCCCGAAATAAGATGGTAAAGAAAGAAAACCAAAAGAAAATTGTTAAGCAACTTAATCCAAAGAACAGCAAATCAGTGGCAGCAAATTGGAAGAAGGCAAATGGATAGCATCCGAGTTACTATAACCAAAACACCAACAAGATAGTTAAAAGAGTACAATCAAAATTCCAAACACACAAGCCAAACTAATAGCTAAAGTCAACAATCCACATTCAACAAGCGTTGTTAGAATTTACGACGCTTGCGACGCCGATGAAAGAAAAGCGAACGATCAAGGGAAAGAAACGTCGATGCATCAGCAGAAGAAACCAAAGAACTCGATGAAAAAGAGAAAGACCTCCTGAGCAGGTGTAGTATCTTTAGGTAAATGTGTAGAAAACCTATTAGCAACCATATTGTGAGAACGCTTCATAGTACCTGGCAATAAGCGAGAGTGCGATTCCATAGTATGGTTTTGTCGCGAGTTACAACAGCTAGACCGTATGTATTCAGCAACCTTAGACCTCATATGTGGCCAGTAGAAGTGCGAGCGAAGACCGTCCAACGTACTTTTAACACTACGATGGTCACCCTTAGATGGAAGATGGTGATAAGAGATTAACTGTTTGCGTTGATCTGATGGAACAACTAATTTCCATACACAAGGATCAGATCGAGAGATACGTACACGTTTACATAACAGATTTTCCACAATACACCAACGAGAGTAACGTCGCGGAAAAGTAGAAGCTTTAGCAATTAGACCTAGATACCAAGGCTCGGTAGTAGGCCGAATAAACGTAGCAACCGAAGAAAAATTTGGTGGAAGAGAAGCTAAAGAACGAACATGTCGTAAAGCTTTCTCAGCTTTAGGACCACAGTGAATACAAGTAGTAGCAAAAGAAGGAACCGACGAAGTTGGAAGAGAACCAGCAACAGCCTTAGTCGAAGATATAGAGGCAGCAGTTTTGTTCGTATACCCCAAAGGTGGTTCTAGAAGTCGATCATTTTCCTCAAATGTCGAAAAGTTAAAAGAATTATTTGAGCTAAGATTAGATTCCAAACGTTTGCCTAAGGATATCAATTGTGAAAAAGATGTAATATCGATGAGTGCGAAGTGAGACTGATAAAATGAAGTCAGATTGCGACGCATGATTTTCAGTTGTGTCTTCTCCGAGACTGGTTCTAGCAATTGCATGAAAACGTACCGGATAGTAGCAACATACATTCCAATCGGTTCGTTAGGTTGCATCCTACAGTTCTGAATAGTATATAGTAGACGTTCATCATAGTCTAACGGTAGAAATTCCGTTTTCAAAAGAATAGCAACATCCTTCCAAGAACGCAAAGAATAGCGTCGGGCTCTAAATACAAAAAGAGCTTTACCGGATAGTACCTCAAAAGCTGAAAGAAAAAGCTGGTGGTGCGAAACACCGCGAGACATACACAATTCGTCGACTCTAGTTAAAAAGTTCATCAGTTCAAAAGGATCTTCACCTGAGAAAGTAACATTCCAATTTCCTAAGTTCGTTTCGGAATCAGAGTCCGAAGAAGTAAAAAATGGTGGTTCTTCATCTGAAGAATACATAGCTAAAACAATAACAAGTAAACAAGAAACTAACCAAAGCAGTCAATTACGACGGAAACTGCCACCACGTGTCTGACACGACCTCAAAATAACAGTAAGTACCAGCAGTATCACTACCCAGTAATTAAACCAATAAGAAAAAAAAATTAATCGACGTAGTCAAGTCAATCCAAAAATCAAAGCGAAGGTCCGATTACAAGAAACGTAAGCAAAGTGCTAATCTACAGTCAAACTGCAGCACTAAAGAAAAACAAAAGTAAAAGTTAATGAAGTAACTCAGACGTCAAGTCTAGTACCAATACCTAAGTAAACAAAGCAAAGTAAACCGAACCCACGTAAGACTAAGAAAAGATAAAAGGAATCAATAAAGCAGAAGAACTTATGATCGCACACACTAAATCGAGAGAAATTCAACAGTATAAGTTACCTATGAGTGCCAGTAATCCTACGCTAATCACAATTAAAGAAAATAGCTAAAAGAAATGTAGTGAAATGAGAAATTCGATATGAGAAAATCGGGGCCCCTGACGTTGGGTAGCCAAAAATTTGTTACAAGCTTTTTTGCTAGTTTACGAACCTGCACGGCCAACTCACAATAGTCGGTGAGAGGGGAAGGTTCCTAGATAATAACGAACAGATATTTAAGGGCGCCAGAGCTTATCCAAAGTCACTTCTGTCCCGCTCAAGACAGGTGGTAATAAACTTGTAACTAGATGTTAGGTTCGTAAATGCTGAAAGAAACGAAAGAAAAAAAACTCAATCGTTAATAACAATTTCACTTTAATTCCTCTATAATGATAAATAGGTTACCGTTCGAATTGATAACAGTTGGATAACAGGACCAAGAATAATTTTAGTTCGAGTATAACTAAATATCCGAAGTATCGGCAATACACAACACATACGTAGATTACATTGACATGACTAGCGAAGAGTAGATGGTAGTAAATTTCGTCTGCATACAATATGCGAAGTACACAAAATAATTTAGTAATATGGCATTACTGACAATCAAACACAGTAATAATAAATTACTACAATAATGTTAACTTATCGTAACAAAGCGTGCGAAATTAATATAGTACTAACGTTAATCAATCGTTGGTAGGACACAGCATGCGCAACTCAACATAAGTAAAATTTACTACTTAACTGGTAAACAACAAGGTCGATAATTACAGAACTAATAGCAAAAGTTTCGTGAGTGACCCGGTTGACTACGAAATAAAACATATAAAATCACTTACCCTAAATACAGGAATTTCCACTGGTGTGAAGAAAGTACTTTCCCCGACACGTAACCCTGTAAGCAATTTGAATCGCAAATCGTGTCAAACTAATGTCTCACGAAATCAACATCTACAACAATCATTACTTAAGGTACAAGAAAGTATAAATAATATAAACCGGTTGTCGTATGCTGTGGTACCCCTTATCTTTGGTTTAATTTGTTATAGCCATAAGCCTTATAAAGAAAAAGTTAGCATCGTCCCATCCAAATATTTGTCGAGGTTCATTCCTTAGTAAATTGGTATCGAATACTGAATATCGTTAGAACACAAATAGGTGGTTAATACAGGTCACGGCGTGTCATCCACGTGTAGCACTCTTTGCCCGGGAAGGTTCCGCAAGACCCCCAATTTCGTGACGTGGAAATCGCCTTACGCTGGTGCCCGTGTACGGCAACGTGCTGACGTATTTAGCAGTCGTTTACGATAGCCATTTATCGATAAGGTACCAGATGTTAAAGAAAGGAACGTAAAATGGCTGTTAAAAGGAAGAAAAAATTACGAACGAAATTGTTACTAAAAGACGACAATAGCTTACCCTGTACGCTTTGAAGAAATCAGATCATTCACTAATTATAATTGGTTTTCCAGATGGTAATAGATAACGTAACTATTCAAGGTGTACAGACCATTTTATATCATGCCCGTGTGACGAATTTCCGTCAAATGAATCGCACCGAGAAACGAACGTTAGAGGGCGTCAACCCGAATCTAAATTCACGTTGAAAATACATAGGCGTACGTAAAGAAAATTTCGTCCGTAACAACATAGGCGTACGTAAAGAAAATTCGACCGTAACAACCTGACTTATGATTTGTTTGTACCGCGTTTATACATTTTGGCTATCCTTCAAGAATTTTCTTTATCTTTCGGTGAACCTTTTGGAAATGAGAATAATTTCTCAAACGTTCACTGCCTCCTTCTTAGGACTGTTCTGTTTCAGAACAGGAAACTGGATGCGACACCGGTCCGGTAGAAACGATGGTGGCGATAGCGGCAGCTTTCTCCATTTCGGCTACTTCCTTGACCATAAAAGTAACAGTCAATGGACTTTTCCTGACTCGATATACTCCTTGGTTGTAACTACAGACTGACACTTGAACGCCTGCTCCTGGGAAGACGGTTGATCTAAGCAACAACTAAGCTTCGGTACTGCCATTTTTTTAATATTGTAAAAGTTTATTTCTCTCTTAAAATTCCATAATGATCGCCACAGATTTTCGTATAACGGCTTGGTACGTGAGTATTTCTTGGTAACCAGATAGAAAACGAAGCGTCTGTCACCACGTAGTTTTAAAACTTTTCCGACCGCCGGTTGCTGTCTTTGTAGTTCATCTAGCCGTCCAAGCTTCTTTTTAAATACGACTGCAACCCCTCTGGACATGTCAAGATACTCGTAATCTTTTCGTGTTTGGCTTTTCCAAAACCTCCGTATAAACCCATAAAATTATCGAACTCTTTTCGATTGGATTTTTGGTTCTGCTAGTTATTATTCTGGTTCCGACCTGAACTTGCGTATTGTGGTTATTGCCAGCAAAAGAAACTAGACGATCAATGTGGACCACTTTTGGTTTACCTCTGGGTGGTTTTCGGGTGCGATATATGACGTCATTAATACACTGCACAGCTTCATAAGGGGGCAATTTGGTGTTTTTGCGGACTTCCTCATGTACTTCGTCTAGCCTCTTGGTCAGCTTGCTGACGTGGTCTTCTCCAGCAACTTCTTCTTCCGGTCTTCGTCCAAATTGGATGTCGCATGGCAGTCGTATTTTGCGACCAAGCATCACACAGGAAGATGTTTGGTCTGTGCTTTCGTGAACGGATGATCGGTATGCCATTAGGTAAAGGTGCAAGTACTGTTCCCAGTCTCTTTGATGTTCGGACACTACTCTGGCTAAGTGTTTTCCCATTGTTCGATTTATCCCCACAACCATGCCATCAAATTGAGGATGGAGAGGCGTCGTCCTAGTTTTCTTAATTTCCAACAGTCGGCAAACTTCTTGAACTAGCCCAGACTCAAAGTTGCGGCCTTGATTAGAGTGTAATTCCAACGGAACTCCAAACCGGCAGAAAAACTCTTTTACTAATATGTCTGCGACTGTAGCTGCTTCTTGATTGGGTATGGCGTAAGCCTCCGTTCATTTCGTGAAATAATCCATCGCCACCAGGATGTATTTGTTTCCCGAATCTGGTTCTGGGAACAGCCCTGCGATGACAATTGCTACTCTTTCTAAAATGCTTCCTACGTTGTATTGCTTTTTCAATGCTTTGCGCTTTTTTGCTGGACCATTTTCTGAAGCGCAGACCGTGTACTTACGGCACCATTTCATGACGTCCTCTTTGCAGTTCACCGAGTAGACTTGTACTTAAACTTTTTCCAATGTCTTCTTAATGCCAAAGTGTCTTCCTGATGTACCATCGTGGAGATGCTTCAACACTTCTGACACCTGGCTTTTTGGCACTACCAACTGTAGTCTGTTTTCCGTGCCTCCGATACTTTCTAGGGATCGCTTAAGAAAACCGATTTCTACTATCAACTATCCCACTGCGCCCTTTACGCTGTGATGTCTCCGCCCAAAGCACTCACTTCTTCCTAGGTTGGTCGTCGGCCGTTTTCGTTCCAGTCCAGAAGTAGTTCAGGATGGTTTTTTTGTTTACGACGCAATTATTGGCGTTCCCACTCGTCATCAACCATAGCAGTTCTCCGGAGGCATTCAACTTTTTCTTCAAGTCGCGAACAATGACTGCAGTTCGCCGGATATGGTCTTCCGGACAAAGCACGGCGTTCTGTGTCATAGTCATACTCTTGCAGTCTCTGGATCCATCTTGTCACTTGTTCTTCCGGGTTACGGAACTGCAATAGGCATTTTAAAGCGGCGTCGTCCGTTCTCAGTAAAAATTTTCGTCTATACAAATATTTGTAAAAATTCCATCTAAATTCTGCTCTTTCTTTGGTCAATTTTGTCAAAGGTTTGGCAATATTGGCACATTGGGGTACAAATCGTCTATAAAAGGTGCACAGCCCAAAAAACTTAGGACCTGATGTTTGTCGATTGGTCTTGGCCATGCTTGCACTGCTCGGATTTTGCCTGGGTCAGCTTTTACTCCAGTTCTAAATACGACGTGGCCGAGGTATTAGACTTCCTTCTTAAATTGAGATTAGCCCCACGTAGTCGCTGGAACACTTCTTTCAAGTTGTTCAAGTGTTCTTCAAACGACCTTCCAACCATGATCACGTCGTCTATGTAAACCAAGCACGTCTTCTAAAACAGTCTGCGCAAGATGGTCTCCAAACGCTCGAACGTTACAGGAGCGTTACACAGGCCGAAGGGCATCACAGTGAACTGCCACAAACCAGTTCCAATCGTAAAAGCTGTTTTTTCACGATTTTTGGGTTCCAATTCTACCTGCCAGTAACCACTCTTCAAATGTGTCCCTTTTGGTCACGTCGCGTCGTTTAGCTGTCTGTAGTCTACGCAAAACTTTGTGGATCCATCCTTCTTCTTTACGAGTACCACTGGGGACACTCATGGGTAATTGTGAAGGTTCACGCCTTCTCTATCCATATCCGTAATTATTTGTTCGGCTTCTTCTCTTTTTGCCAAAGGAAGTCGGCGTGGATGTTGTCGTATCGGACGAACGTCTCCGTTATTAATTTTATGTTTCACTACGTTAGTTCTTCCTTTGGAAACACTCTTCAGCGCAAACACATCTTGATACTGCTGGATCAACATTTTTAATTTTAGACAGCCGGTCTTGGCTGAGGTTTTGGCATTTGGAAGTAAGAATGTCCAATAGATGTTGTGGGCACTTCTTCGGCGACGTATCTACGTTTGTTTCACAATTTGAGATACTGGCGTGCATTGGCCTACCACGGTCTTTTTTTCAACGTTACTGGATCTGAGTTGATATTTAAGATTCTTACTGACATCATGTTTTTCATACGTATTAAAGTTCTACCAACAAGTAGTCCTTTTTCAACTAAGTCGCCTTCCAATCGCGCGAATGCTTGCCTTCCCGGAGACACGAAACCCATACTTCTTTATAACGTCCATTTACCGGATAACTTCTTCCGTGATGTCCGCTACCAGTACTTGACTTGTTCATGAGTCGGTATTTCTTCGCCCGTCGCCGTTCGAAGTCGTACTGTTACTGGTAATGTGTTCTCGTTTTCCAAAATGATGGTCTTCGTCGTTCCCGTGTCAACCAGTAACTGAACACTTGTTCAATTGATCTTGCCATCGAGATAAATGCTATGCAGTTGCTTCCTAGGCGATGCTATTTGAATGTGGTAATCTCCGGGACATGGGGACATGACTAGATGAGTTAAGTTTTGTCTCTTTTGGTCAATTCGTTTCAAACTTTCGAGCGCTCTTCTTATCTTCTTCTTGGGTTTAGTACGATGTCGTCATACATGGCCCATTTCACCACAGTTCAAAGTCGTCACTCCTCTCTCCCGAAGTATTCGTCGCGCTATCTTTTCGATGGTTTTTAGTGTCTGCGCGGATACTTCTGCAGCACAGCGGAGTTGATGACCATCTCGTTGCGATGCTTGTTTTGCTGCTTCAAACTCCAAGGCATGCACTAAAGCGTCATCCAACATTTTTGGTCGAGCTAACCGAAGAGTCTGATGCGTTTCGCTGTCTCGGAAGCCGTGTTAATCTGGCGATGTCAGCCTCTCAAACTCTTGAAGACTTTCGGCAGTCTTCTGAACTCGGTTTTTAATTTGAGCTTGTTACACTTGTTGAAGATGAGCATATCTTATTTCTAAACGTGAAATTAAAAGTTCGTAACTTTCTTGTAGGTGGTCAGGAACAGTTTGCAAGATTCCAAAAGCTTCTCCACGTAAGGACACTATTAAAAACGTCGCTTTCTGCTTGTTGCTCCAGCCAAACTGCTTGTAGTAGGTTGACCATGGAACTTTACCATCAAAATTTGGAGGTACATCTTTAAACTTGTTAGTGGTTTTTTTCCGATAGTCCATTATTAAATCTTTTCTCGTGACGCTTCCTTCTCCATGGCAATTCATTTGGTTTTATATTTTTTTCAAGCAGTTTTATTCTATCTCTTGCTGTTTCTATTTTGTCATTCACAGATTCGCAAATTTCTTCTTTTAAATTTAACATCTCAATTTGGTTTTCTATACTAACATGTATTTGCTCCTCAATAGTCTTTATTTGATTTTCAATGCTCGTTCGTATTTCTTTTTTTTAACTTCTAGAATTTCTTCTATTATCCTAGAATTTTCTTCTCTTTTCTGAAAATATTTGTACAGTTTTTCTTCCATTTTGCTAGAATTTTCTTACATTTTTTTTATCGATTTTTTATTGATTCAAGAAATTCAAATAACTTTGCATCCATTTTAGTTTGTTAACGAGTTATCGGCATAAGTTATAACACGAATAAAAAGTTTAAATACACTAATTTAACTGAAACAGTTGAATTACACGCTATAAACAAACACGCGAATTGCGAACTAAAGTTTAATTATTTACGCAATCAATGTTTTTATTACGGGAGCGATATTAAATTACTTAATGATATTTACAGTAAAATCGCGGACCCCACACTGACGTCACTATAACGATTATTAAAATTTATGTATACTAAAAATATGTACACGTTTTTAACTATTACTTGAATAATCTACTTAACACTGCCGACTTCGAATTACTGAAATAACTGACTTATGATTTGTTTGTAGCGCATTTATACATTTTGGTCATGCTTCGAGAATTTTCTATATATCTTTCGGTGAAGGTTCTGGAAATGGATAAAAACTTCGTGAAGGCTCTCGAACTTGAGAATAATTTCTCGAACGTTTTAATAGAAATTTTGTGCATTTTGGGTTTAGAGCGTTTTAGGTAATGTGGAACTTGTTCTTTGCTGATTTAAGCAGCACTTACGGACGCACTCGAGTGTAAATAACTATTTTAAGTCTGGTACTATCAGTTTTTGATAAAAAATTATACTGCTACGTATTTAAATTTTAATTTATTTGAATTATTCACATAGTTATTTATATAATTAATTTACTAAAACTAAAACCGTTGATTCTAAAACACAACTAAACAAACCAAGAACATTATAACCAACTAATTAATAAAAAATAACCTACTAAGTAATGATAACTGTAAACATACTAAATAATCTTATTCTGTTTATTTCTGAAATCGGTTCAAATATTCTTGAAGTTTAAGAATGTTTCAATACTAGTTTAATGAAACACTGTCATCGTGTTTGCTTGTTAGATTTTTTAGAGTACACTATAATTGTTGGTCGTAGGTATATGCAATCCATTCGCATTTGTCTGCTGTTTTGAAGAGTAATAAAATTACTGTTTAAGTAGTTTTCCACATAATCCACACTAATGGCCGTCAATATTGAGAAACGTATCATTGTGCAATCAAATTTTGAAAGAGGAAATGTGTGTTTGATTCGTTTTAGTGTTTTCAAATTATGTATTTTCAATAATTTAGAAGTCTGGATGATAACGTCATCTAACTTACATTCTTATTTTTAATTATTGAAACAATTTATAAAAAGTTGTACGCATTTTATACAAATGTTATAAACAAAATATGAAAAGATTTAAAAAAAAAATTGTTTCCGCCCGGGATCGAACCGGGGACCTTCCGCGTGTTAGGCGGATGTGATAACCACTACACCACGGAAACATTGTTCAGTTTATGTTGTAGAGACGGTTATTTAAATAGTATCGGTATGTTTATACTTGAACAATAATTTTAGATTAATTTAAAAAAATTTATATAATTTTTTTTTACTAATAAAAAACATTGACTATTTATTAATTTTATTTATTAATTTAAAATTTCATCTAGTTACACATTTTTAAATAATAACTACGTACGAGGGCTGTTTCATAAGTAACAAAAACGTACATAGGTACAAGTTGCTATTACACACACATTCATCTACTTCTTTGTGTTGAAGCATTGGTTTAAGTCAATGAACACTATATTGACTTACATTTAGTTACACCACAAATTCTAACTTAACTTTTTGTCGCGTACACTTTTTAACTTTTTTCTTTGTTTCTAAACGACTACATAACAACTCTAACCCAAATACAAGAGAGCTTAACGTTAACCCTAAAATTAAAACAAAAAACGGTGTTTGTAGATGGGTGATCGCCAGAGCAACCTTACGATCACTGTCCTTAAAATCATGGACCGAGTTTTCTGGAACTAAAGCTTTATGCACTTTTGAACCTCTACTTTCATAACGATGAAATCCAAACTCTCTGTACATAAAAAGATATTTGTTTACTGTATGCAGAAAATGCGAATGTTCCAAGAATAAATACGCCCGATGTCCAGGGAGAAAAGCTTCGTTCAAAATCTGAAACAAAACCTGTCGAAATTTATTTCTGCTTCGTTCGATATAAATGCTGGCGCATTCGAATGAGTTGCACATGTATGCGTTTTTGTTGTTACCTGACATGATCATATTCATGATGTCGCTTTTACTGGATGGCATTATTTTATGTTCGAGTTGATTCCAAGTACTTGCCTCTTTCAGAAAATCCGGAGTCATACTGTAAATTTTATAACTGCTTTGCGCCAGTTCTTTTAAGGTTGTTAACTTGGGGTACGTTTTTGGTTTGATTAAAGTGCTTGTCAATGAACTCTGAAAGACGACGTAGAAAAAACAGCTGTACCAAAAGCAACTCGTAAGTATGACTTTTTTGGCATTAGTAGCTCGTTTAACTTCAGAGCTGGGCAAATTCACCATTAAGCGTAACACTTGGAAGAACGCTTTTTCCCGACCGCGTAACTTAAATACTTTTAAGGACACTCTATCTAGTACAGACACAAAAAGTGTAAGTACCAAGCACGTTACAACTATGCACAACCATAAACTACTTTTAAATATATAAAAAATATTTAAGTAGCCTGGTAGACGTTCTGGTGTTGGTACCAAAATGACGAAAGCATCAAGTACGTAAGGATACGTGTAGAGAAACTTTTTTCCATACATTAATTCGTTTAAGTCGTACAAAAACAATCTGATTAAAGCGCAATCAATTTCGCCCTTTTTTAAAGCTTTTTTTACCGTCGCCATGGATTCTGAAGAATAATGCACTATTGTCAGATTTGCGTTAAGTCGCTTAAATATACTTTTTATAACTGCCAAATCTAAGGAATACACACGATTACGGTAATACACAGTTCTTGGTACATCTTCCACGGTTCCGCCTCGAATTTCGTACCCGTTTAAATTCTTCACTTTATTTCTGAACATTGTCAAATAGGACTCATCATCCATCAGAATCTCAACTTTTTCCTTTTTAAACGGGTTATATCCAATGAGCACCAGTTGGGTATTATAAGCGACAACGTAAAGATTCACTATCTTATTCTTCCAAATATACTCGTGCATCTCGGTTAGTAAGAAGACAGCGCTGATTTGTTTTGTGAAAATGAAAAATACATAAGATTGATGAGAAAAGAACTGGTACTTGGTGAGAAGGTGCATGTACTTTTTGACATCTTTTACATCGGATACAACAGTTATCATTACGTTAGCCAAAACGTTTTTTAAAGACGTTGCGTGTATTTCGTCTGAGCTGGCGATTATTGTCGGGGTTTGGTGGTAATTGTGCAAGGTCCAATCAATAAAATCTTGCGTGTTGTTATCTATGATACCGGTGATTGCAAGAGTGTTGTAATAATTGCGAAAATGAGACTCGATAAGTTTGAAGATTGGTATAAAGCTGGAAAAATCTGGTTCTGCGACAGCAGTTAGGCTTGCTTCAGCACACGATATCATCAAAACAATTTTTAAGAATTTGACCAACATTTTCGCGGAACGGATTTGAAACTAGAATGTCAGTTTAGATTTAACGATTTTCTACGACTCCATTAGTTATTACATGCTGTGGCTAACGCTGTTATTACAATTAGCAGTAATGATTGGATTATTAAAGAAAATGTAATCTATGTATCACGAAAGAATTGCGATAAGATCTTTACATTTACATTAACGAATACAAATTACGGTTACTTAAAAATTTTGTATCTTTTATATCGATTAGCTTTGTTTAAACATAAAAAATAGTTGTGCAGAACACTGCCATCTGTGTGCTACAAAATAAAATTAACCATCATTTTAAGTTAATTGTTATTAGTCGGTAAAGAAGGTAACGAAAAAACCTTAATTCGCTTTGGCGAATTTTCAAGAATTTGTTTAGTTTTATTGTGCAAATTAGTAATTGTAATGTTTTCACTGAGTGCTGACCTTAGTATTGATTTTGGTATGGTGAACACTGCCATCTATGTGCTACAAAATAACATTAACTATAATTTTAAGTTAATTGTTATTAGTCGGTAAAGAAGGTAACAAAAAAACCTTAACTCGCTTTGGCGTATTGTCAAGAATTTGTTTAGTTTTATTGTGCAAGTTAGTAATTTTAATGTTTTCACTAAGTGCTAATCTTAGCATTGCTTTTAGTTGAGCTGAGCACTGCCATCTATGTGCTACAAAATAAAATGAACCATACTTTTCAGTTAATTGTTATTAGTCGGTAAAGAAGGTAACGAAAAAACCTTAACTCGCTTTGGCGCATTGTCAAGAATTTGTTTAGTTTTATTGTGCAAATTAGTAATTTTAATGTTTTCACTAAGTGCTAACCTTAGCATTGCTTCTAGTTGAGCTGAGCACTGCCATCTGTGTGCTACAAAATAAAATTAACCATCATTTTAAGTTAATTGTTATTAGTCGGTAAAGAAGGTAACGAAAAACTCTAACTCACTTTAACGTATTTTCACGAATTTGTTTAGTTTTATTGTGTAAATTAGTAAGTGTAATGTTTTCACTAAGTGCTGACCCTAGCATTGATTTTAGTTGAGCTGAGCACTGCCATCTATGTGCTACAAAATAAAACTAACCATCATTTTAAGTTAATTGTTATTAGTCGGTAAAGAAGGTAACGAAAAAACCCTAATTCGCTTTGGCGTATTTTCAAGAATTTGTTTAGTTTTATTGTGCTAATTAGTAATTGTAATGTTTTTACTAAGTGCTGATCTTAGCGTTAATTTTAGTATGCTGAACACTGCCATCTATGTGCTACAAAATAAAATTAACCATAATTTTAAGTTAATTGTTATTAGTCGGTAAAGAAGGTAACGAAAAAACCCTAACTCGCTTTGGCGTATTTTCAAGAATTTTTTTAGTATGTTGTGCAAGGTAGTAATTGTAATGTTTTCACTAAGTGCTGACCTTAGCATTGATTTTAGTATGGTGAACACTGCCATCTATGTGCTACAAAATAAAATTAATCATAATTTTAAGTTAATTGTTATTAGTCGGTAAAAAAGGTAACGAAAAAACCTTAACTCGCTTTGGCGTATTGTCAAGAATTTGTTTAGTTTTATTATGCAAATTAGTAATTTTAATGTTTTCACTAAGTGCTGATCTTAGCATTGATTTTAGTTGAGCTGAGCACTGCCATCTATTTGCTACAAAATAAAACTAACAATAACTTTAAGTTAATTGTTATTAGTCGGTAAAGAAGGTAACGAAAAAACCCTAACTCGCTTTGGCGTATTTTCAAGAATTTTTTTAGTATATTGTGCAAGTTAGTAATTGTAATGTTTTCACTAAGTGCTGACCTTAGCATTGATTTTAGTATGGCGATCACTGCCATCTATGTGCTACAAAATAAAATTAACTATCATTTTAAGCTAATTGTTGTTAGTCGGTAAAGAAGGAAACGAAAAAACCCTAACTCGCTTTGGCGTATTGTCAAGAATTTGTTTAGTTTTATTGTGCAAATTAGTAATTTTATTGTTTTTACTAAGTGCTAACCTTAGCATTGCTTTTAGTTGAGCTGAGCACTGCCACCTATGTGCTACAAAATAAAATTAATCATAATTTTAAGTTAATTGTTATTACTCGGTAAAGAAGGTAACGAAAAAACCTTAACTCGCTTTGGCGTATTGTCAAGAATTTGTTTAGTTTTGTTGTGCAAATTAGTAATTTTAATGTTTTCACTAAGTGCTAACCTTAGCATTGCTTTTAGTTGAGCTGAGCACTGCCATCTATGTGCTACAAAATAAAATTAACCATCATTTTAAGTTAATTGTTATTAGTCGGTAAAGAAGGTAACGAAAAACCCTAACTCACTTTGGCGTATTTTCAAGAATTTGTTTAGTTTTATTGTGCAAATTAGTAATTTTAATGTTTTCACTAAGTGCTGACCTTAGTATTGATTTTGATATGGTGAACACTGCCATCTATGTGCTACAAAATAAAATTAACCATAATTTTAAGTTAATTGTTATTAGTCGGTAAAGAAGGTAACGAAAAAACCCTAACTCGCTTTGGCGTATTGTCAAGAATTTGTTTAGTTTTATTGTGCAAATTAGTAATTTTAATGTTTTCACTAAGTGCTGACCTTAGCATTGATTTTAGTTGAGCTGAGCACTGCCATCTATTTGCTACAAAATAAAACTAACAATAACTTTAAGTTATTTGTTATTAGTCGGTAAAGAAGGTAACGAAAAAACCCTAACTCGCTTTGGCGTATTTTCAAGAATTTTTTTAGTATATTGTGCAAGTTAGTAATTGTAATGTTTTCACTAAGTGCTGACCTTAGCATTGATTTTAGTATGGCGATCACTGCCATCTATGTGCTACAAAATAAAATTAACTATCATTTTAAGCTAATTGTTGTTAGTCGGTAAAGAAGGAAACGAAAAAACCCTAACTCGCTTTGGCGTATTTTTAAGAATTTGTTTAGTTTTATTGTGCAAATTAGTAATTTTATTGTTTTTACTAAGTGCTAACCTTAGCATTGCTTTTAGTTGAGCTGAGCACTGCCACCTATGTGCTACAAAATAAAATTAATCATAATTTTAAGTTAATTGTTATTAGTCGGTAAAGAAGGTAACGAAAAAACCTTAACTCGCTTTGGCGTATTGTCAAGAATTTGTTTAGTTTTGTTGTGCAAATTAGTAATTCTAATGTTTTCACTAAGTGCTGACCTTAGTATTGATTTTGGTATGGTGAACACTGCCATCTATGTGCTACAAAATAAAATTAACCATAATTTTAAGTTAATTGTTATTAGTCGGTAAAGAAGGTAACGAAAAAACCTTAACTCGCTTTGGCGTATTGTCAAGAATTTGTTTAGTTTTATTGTGCAAATTAGTAATTTTGATGTTTTCACTAAGTGCTGACCTTAGTATTGATTTTGATATGGTGAACACTGCCATCTATGTGCTACAAAATAAAATTAACCATAATTTTAAGTTATTTGTTATTAGTCGGTAAAGAAGGTAACGAAAAAACCCTAACTCGCTTTGGCGTATTGTCAAGAATTTGTTTAGTTTTATTGTGCAAATTAGTAATTTTAATGTTTTCACTAAGTGCTGACCTTAGTATTGATTTTAGTATGGTGAACACTGCCATCTATGTGCTACAAAATAAAATTAACCATAATTTTAAGTTAATTGTTATTAGTCGGTAAAGAAGGTAACGAAAAAACCCTAACTCGCTTTGGCGTATTGTCAAGAATTTGTTTAGTTTTATTGTGCAAATTAGTAATTTTAATGTTTTCACTAAGTGCTAACCTTAGCATTGCTTTTAGTTGAGCTGAGCACTGCCATCTATGTGCTACAAAATAAAATGAACCATAATTTTCAGTTAATTGTTATTAGTCGGTAAAAAAGGTAACGAAAAAACCTTAACTCGCTTTGGCGTATTGTCAAGAATTTGTTTAGTTTTATTATGCAAATTAGTAATTTTAATGTTTTCACTAAGTGCTGACCTTAGCATTAATTTTAGTTGAGCTGAGCACTGCCATCTATTTGCTACAAAATAAAATTAACCATAATTTTAAGTTAATTGTTATTAGTCGGTATAGAAGGTAACGAAAAAACCCTAACTTGCTTTCGTATTTTCTAGAATTTGTTTAGTTTTATTGTGCAAATTAGTAATTGTAATGCTTCCACTAAGTGCTGACTTTAGCATTAATTTTAGTTGAGCTGAACACTGCCATCTATGTGCTACAAAATAAACTTTAGGATCATTTAAGTTAAGCCGGTAAAGAACGTATCAAAAAAACCCTAACCAGCTTTGGCGTATTTTTAAGAATTTTTTTAGTATATTGTGCAAGTTAGTAATTGTAATGTTTTCACTAAGTGCTGACCTTAGCATTGATTTTAGTATGGCGATCACTGCCATCTATGTGCTACAAAATAAAAATAACTATCATTTTAAGCTAATTGTTGTTAGTCGGTAAAGAAGGAAACGAAAAAACCCTAACTCGCTTTGGCGTATTGTCAAGAATTTGTTTAGTTTTATTGTGCAAATTAGTAATTTTATTGTTTTTACTAAGTGCTAACCTTAGCATTGCTTTTAGTTGAGCTGAGCACTGCCATCTATGTGCTACAAAATAAAATGAACCATAATTTTCAGTTAATTGTTATTAGTCGGTAAAGAAGGTAACGAAAAAACCTTAACTCGCTTTGGCGTATTGTCAAGAATTTGTTTAGTTTTGTTGTGCAAATTAGTAATTTTAATGTTTTCACTAAGTGCTAACCTTAGCATTGCTTTTAGTTGAGCTGAGCACTGCCATCTATGTGCTACAAAATAAAATGAACCATAATTTTCAGTTAATTGTTATTAGTCGGTAAAGAAGGTAACGAAAAAACCTTAACTCGCTTTGGCGTATTGTGAAGAATTTGTTTAGTTTTATTGTGCAAATTAGTAATTTTAATGTTTTCACTAAGTGCTAACCTTAGCATTGCTTTTAGTTGAGCTGAGCACTGCCATCTATGTGCTACAAAATAAAATGAACCATAATTTTCAGTTAATTGTTATTAGTCGGTAAAAAAGGTAACGAAAAAACCTTAACTCGCTTTGGCGTATTGTCAAGAATTTGTTTAGTTTTATTGTGCAAATTAGTAATTGTAATGTTTTCACAAAGTGCTGACAGCTTTGATTTTAGTTGAGCTGAACACTGCCATCTATGTGCTACAAAATAAAATTAACCATTATTTTAAGTGAATTGTTATTAGTCGGTAAAGAAGGTAACGAAAAAACTCTAACTCACTTTGGCGTATTTTCTTGAGTTTGTTTAGTTTTATTGTGCAAATTAGTAATTGTAATGTTTTCACTAAGTGCTGACAGCATTGATTTTAGTTGAGCTGAACACTGCCATCTATGTGATACAAAATAAAATTAACCATCGTTTTAAGTTAATTGTTATTAGTCGGTAAAGAATGTAACGAAAAAACCCGAACTCACTTTGGCGCATTTGCAAGAATTTGTTTAGTTTTACTGTGGAAATTAGTAATTGTAATGTTTTCACTAAGTGCTGACCTTAGCATTGATTTTAGTTGAGCTGAACACTGCCATCTATGTGATACAAAATAAAATTAACCATAATTTTAAGTTAATTGTTATTAGTCGGTAAAGAAGGTAACGAAATACCCCTAACTCGCTTTGGCGTATTTTCAAGAGTTTCTTTAGTTTTATTGTGCAAATTGGTAATTGTAATGTTTGCACCAAGTGCTGACAGCAATGTTTTTAGTTGAGCTGAACACTGCCATCTATGTGCTACAAAATAAAATTGAGGATCATTTAAGTTAAGCCGGTAAAGAACTTATCGAAAAAACCCTAACTTGCTTTCGTATTTTCTAGAATTTGTTTAGTTTTATTGTGCAAATTAGTAATTGTAATGCTTTCACTAAGTGCTGACTTTAGCATTAATTTTAGTTGAGCTGAACACTGCCATCTATGTGCTACAAAATAAACTTTAGGATCATTTAAGTTAAGCCGGTAAAGAACGTATCAAAAAAACCCTAACCAGCTTTGGCGTATTTTTAAGAATTTGTTTAGTTTTATTGTGCAAATTAGTAATTGTAATGTTTTCACTAAGTGCTGACAGCATTGATTTTAGTTGAGCTGAACACTACCATCTATGTGCTACAAAATAAACTTGAGGATCATTTAAGTTAAGGCGGTAAAGAACTTATCGAAAAAACTCTAACTAGCTTTGGCGTATTTTTAAGAATTTGTTTAGTTTTATTGTGGAAATTAGTTATAGTAATGTTTTCACTAAGTGCTGACAGCATTGATTTTAGTTGAGCTGAACACTGCCATCTATGTGATACAAAATAAAATTAACCATCATTTTAAGTTAATTGTTATTAGTCGGTAAAGAAGGTAACGAAAAAACTCTAACTCACTTTGGCGTATTTTCTTGAGTTTGTTTAGTTTTATTGTGCAAATTAGTAATTGTAATGTTTTCACCAAGTGCTGACAGCATTGATTTTAGTTGAGCTGAACACTGCCATCTATGTGCTACAAAATAAAATTAACCATCATTTTAAGTTAATTGTTATTAGTCGGTAAAGAAGGTAACGAAAAAACCCTAACTCGCTTTGGCGTATTTTCTTGAGTTTGTTTAGTTTTATTGTGCAAATTAGTAATTGTAATGTTTTCACAAAGTGCTGACAGCATTGATTTTAGTTGAGCTGAACACTGGCATCTTTGTGATACAAAATAAAATTAACCATCATTTTAAGTTAATTGTTATTAGTCGGTAAAGAAGGTAACGAAAAAACCCTAACTCGCTTTGGCGTATTTTCAAAAATTTGTTTAGTTTTATTGTGGAAATTAGTAATTGTAATGTTTTTACTAAGTGCTGACAGAATTGATTTTAGTTGAGCTGAACACTGCCATCTATGTGCTACAAAATAAAATTAACTATTATTTTAAGTTAATTGTTATTAGTCGGTATAGAAGGTAACGAAAAAACCCTAACTTGCTTTCGTATTTTCTAGAATTTGTTTAGTTTTATTGTGCAAATTAGTAATTGTAATGCTTCCACTAAGTGCTGACTTTAGCATTAATTTTAGTTGAGCTGAACACTGCCATCTATGTGCTACAAAATAAACTTTAGGATCATTTAAGTTAAGCCGGTAAAGAACGTATCAAAAAAACCCTAACCAGGTTTGGCGTATTTTAAAGAATTTGTTTAGTTTTATTGTGAAAATTAGTAATTGTAATGTTTCCACTATGTGCTGACATTAGCATTGATTTTAGTATGCTGAACACTGCCATCTATGTGCTACAAAATAAAATTGAGGATCATTTAAGTTATGCCGGTAAAGAACTTATCGAAAAAACCTCTAACTAGCTTTGGCGTATTTTTAAGAATTTGTTTAGTTTTATTGTGCAAGTTAGTTATAGTAATGTTTTTACTAAGTGCTGACCTTAGCATTGATTTTAGTATGCTGAACACTGCCATCTATGTGCTACAAAATAAAATTAACCATCATTTCAAGTTAATTGTTATTAGTCGTTAAAGAAGGTAACGAAAAAACCCTAACTCGCTTTGGCATATTTTCAAGAATTTGTTTAGTTTTATTGTGCAAATTAATAATTGTAATGTTTTCACTAAGTGATGACCTTAGCATTGATTTTAGTATGCTGAACACTGCCATCTATGTGCTACAAAATAAAATTAACCATCATTTTAAGTTAATTGTTATTAGTCGGTAAAGAAGGTAACGAAAAAACTCTAACTCACTTTGGCGTATTTTCTTGAGTTTGTTTAGTTTTATTGTGCAAATTAGTAATTGTAATGTTTTCACTAAGTGATGATCTTAGCATTGATTTTAGTATGGTGAACACTGCCATCTATGTGCTACAAAATAAAATTAACCATCATTTCAAGTTAATTGTTATTAGTCGGTAAAGAAGGTAACGAAAAAAAACCTAACTCGCTTTCGCGTATTTTTAAGAATGTGTTTAGTTTTATTGTGCAAATTAGTAATTGTAATGCTTCCAGTAAGTGCTGACCTTAGCATTGGTTTTAGTTGAGCTGAACACTGCCATCTATGTGCTACAAAATAAAATTGAGGATCATTTAAGTTATGCCGGTAAAGAAGGTAACGAAAAAACCCTAACTCGCTTTGGCGTATTGTCAAGAATTTGTTTAGTTTTATTGTGCAAATTAGTAATTTTAATGTTTTTACTAAGTGCTCACCTTAGCATTGATTTTAGTATGGTGAACACTGCCATCTATGTGCTACAAAATAAAATTAACCATCATTTTAAGTTAATTGTTATTAGTCGGTAAAGAAGGTAACGAAAAACCCTAACTCACTTTGGCCTATTGTCAAGAATTTGTTTAGTTTTATTGTGAAAATTAGTAATTGTAATGTTTTCACTAAGTGCTGACCTTAGCATTGATTTTAGTATGGTGAACACTGTCATCTATGTGCTACAAAATAAAACTAACCATCATTTTAAGTTAATTGTTATTAGTCGGTAAAGAAGGTAACGAAAAAAAACCTAACTCGCTTTCGCGTATTTTGTAAGAATGTGTTTAGTTTTATTGTGCAAATTAGTAATTGTAATGCTTCCAGTAAGTGCTGACCTTAGCATTGGTTTTAGTTGAGCTGAACACTGCCATCTATGTGCTACAAAATAAAATTGAAGATCATTTAAGTTATGCCGGTAAAGAACTTATCGAAAAAACCCCTAACTAGCTTTGGCGTGTTTTTAAGAATTTGTTTAGTTTTATTGTGCAAGTTAGTTATAGTAATGTTTTTACTAAGTGCTGACCTTAGCATTGATTTTAGTATGCTGAACACTGCCATCTATGTGCTACAAAATAAAATTAACCATCATTTCAATTTAATTGTTATTAGTCGGTAAAGAAGGTAACGAAAAAACCCTAACTCGCTTTGGCATATTTTCAAGAATTTGTTTAGTTTTATTGTGCAAATTAATAATTGTAATGTTTTCACTAAGTGATGATCTTAGCATTGATTTTAGTATGGTGAACACTGCCATCTATGTGCTACAAAATAAAATTAACCATCATTTCAAGTTAATTGTTATTAGTCGGTAAAGAAGGTAACGAAAAAAAACCTAACTCGCTTTCGCGTATTTTTAAGAATGTGTTTAGTTTTATTGTGCAAATTAGTAATTGTAATGCTTCCAGTAAGTGCTGACCTTAGCATTGGTTTTAGTTGAGCTGAACACTGCCATCTATGTGCTACAAAATAAAATTGAGGATCATTTAAGTTATGGCGGTAAAGAACTTATCGAAAAAACCCCTAACTAGCTTTGGCGTATTTTTAAGAATTTGTTTAGTTTTATTGTGCAAGTTAGTTATAGTAATGTTTTTACTAAGTGCTGACCTTAGCATTGATTTTAGTATGCTGAACACTGCCATCTATGTGCTACAAAATAAAATTAACCATCATTTTAAGTTAATTGTTATTAGTCGGTTAAGAAGGTAACGAAAAAACCCCAACTCACTTTGGCGTATTTTCAAGAATTTCTTTAGTTTTATTGTGAAAATTAGCAATTGTAATGTTTTCACTAAGTGCTGACATTAGCATTGATTTTAGTATGGTGAACACTGTCATCTATGTGCTACAAAATAAAACTAACCATCATTTTAAGTTAATTGTTATTAGTCGGTAAAGGAGGCGAAGAAAAAACCCTAACTTGCTTTCGTATTTTCAAGAATTTGTTTAGTTTTATGGTGCAAATTAGTAATTGTAATGTTTCCAGTAAGTGCTAACCTTAGCATTGATTTTAGTTGAGCTGAACACTGCCATCTATGTGCTACAAAATAAAATTAACCACCATTTTAAGTTAATTGTTATTAGTCGGTAAAGAAGGTAACGAAAAAACCTTAATTCGCTTTGGCGTATTTGCAAGAATTTGTCTAGTTTTATTGTGCAAACTAGTAATTGTAATGTTTTTATTAAATGCTGACCTTAGCATTGATTTTAGTTTAGTTGAGAACTGCCATTTATACACTACAAAATAAAATTACGCGTCATTTTAAGTTGATTGAGGCATTTGACAGCATAGAAGGTTACAAAAAGTTTTTCTTTACTTTTATTGCGCAAATGAATTGGTTTTATTATTTAATGCTGATTAGTTTTGTACGAACGTAAACGTGTTTTGAATAAGTGCTTAAGTTAAGTTTTGGTTAAGCTGAACACTGCCATCTATGTGCTACAAAATATAACCACCCGCTAGCTGTCTGCAATTTTAAACGTCTTTCAGGATCTCGTAAAATGTGGCGCTGTAGTCTGTATATGTCAAAATATTGTTATTATCAGTCTTACAAACATTTGCCGGTACAGTTTTTCTAACCTATCTTTGCTTTTATCGGTTGTTAATAGGTCTTTAAGTATTATTATAAGTAAAATCATTTTTATTTAATATATAAATATATAATTTTTAATTTTTATTGACGTGAGTGCTTTTTAAATAGACTAACGTTTTTGGAATTCAGATAGGCTTGTCAAATTTTTGACTTTTAGTTTATTAATTCCAATTTTCGAGTTAAGATCACAGTTCACGACATAGTAAAACGCTTCTAACTCGTATTAAACATGTACTATAGAAATAGTAGAAATTATTGAAATACTTTCGACTCGACCTCTGTATACTTATTTTTCTTGCCATCACAGCAATTTACTTAAATTCTAAATTTTTCGTACTTTTTATTTCAAGTTGCATTTTTAGGCTTATAAATGTGTACAGACATGATGCAGCTCGATGAAGTTTGCCAGAAGCAACGTCATTATCTATGCAGATGGGCCCTCGGGATTTGAACTCGAGACTCTTTGTACTGACGCGCCCAGTGTATTTTATTAGCCTCGGGCTGAGATCAATAGGTCACAACTTGTGTTACAGAAATCTTGAGAAAAAAGTTATTGTACTAAAAGATGCAATCACTTCTACTTTTTAATTAACATAAACAAAAGGCGGTTGTATTTTTAACTTCTTTCACAATATGCTAATGCACAGGGTACTGTGATAAGATTGGGTCTAAGCATCAATATCACAAGTATAAGTTTGGTGAAACAAATACGTAATATTTTTTTAAATAAAACAAAATAATTGAATAATTTTACATACAAAAACTAGAAACTAATCTGGCGTTTGCTATGTTAATTTCATCAACTGGTTTTGGCTGTGAGTGCACTGCAATAGCTATTTATGCACCAAGGGCGTTATTACGATTACGCCCGGAGCGCAATGTGATGCAACCTAAGGGCTTCTGGCCCGAGGGACGTATGTTATATCATCTAGTAACGCCAGTGGTGCATACATAATTGTATTTTTCGTTTTATATAATATAAAAACTAAATATGAACAATAAATAATTTGACGTTTAATCAATGCATTTTTTAGAATTAATTTTACAATAATGATAAATGCGTAAAAATTACACTCAATATGTTTAAAACAATAAACAAAAAAATAGAAATTTTTTATCATCTAAATCTAAACAAAAATATGAAGAAAAATATCATTTTTGAGAGCGTAATGAATCTATAATGTCCTCTCAATATGCCCCGATTGTTATGAATATGTTTACGCATCTCGTATCCTAGGCATTATAAATAAATTACAGCGAAGCGAAAAGTGATAACTATTAAGCACCAATGATTATGCCCGGAGAGCAACGTGATGCAGTTCGAGGGCTTTTGGTCCGAGGGATGAGCGTAATCATCTATGAACGTCGGTGGTGCATACAATATTTTATTTTTTAATTTATATAAAATAAAAACTAAAAATGAATTATTTTTGTTTCTATTACAAGTATATCTAGTAGTTTAGAACAATAAATAGTTTGACGTTTAATTACAATTTGCAAGAATTGCTCAAATATGTTGAAAAAAAAATGCGTTAAGAGTAAATTATAACGAAGTGAAAAATAAAAATGATGTCTTAAAACTAAACAATTTCATCATCTTAATTTATTCAGAGAAAAACAGGTTCTAGCGAGTTGCAACAGCAGGACTCATTTTTTGTGTTGCTGAATGTTATGATATTTGGTTAGCAAAACAGTTTGTACGTTTGAGTTTGTTTGTGAAGGATTTTGTGCAAAAAAGATTAACTAAACCAAGTTTTACTTTAAAATCATAAACAGTGTCTCTGTACATCTCTTTTTTAGAATTTATTGATTTGTCTGGCAAATTTCTGACAATTTTGTTATTAATCTTTGTGGAGCGTAACTCTTAGGTACTTAAGGCTTGAGTAATAATCCCTGATCATTAAGAATGAGAGCAAATTTGCTGACTTCTTGAGAAGGGTTAAAGAAGCGATAGGGATAACATTAAAGAAAAAGCGAATGCTGCAATGCAAGACACGATATGCTCTATGAGAACAATTGGAAGATCGTTGCACATACACAACCTGGACGAGGTTACGACCTCCGAAGAAGTTGTAGAGGCTATAACTGCAGTTATTGGTGTAGAACTGACAAAAAAGACAAGACTTGGAAATCTCAGACCAGCAAGAGAAAATACTTAAACAATAATGGTATCTAGTCTAACAGAGTTCGCAGACATACTTATTAATACAAAATATATTAGGGTTGCTCTAAATAGCTGCAGGATAGTGGACCCTGCCAAATGTTTCAGATTCTGGAAAACAGGCGAACAAATGCACAGGAACAAATAGAAGCAGGCTTTGCCTAAACTGTGGAAAGGAAGGGTACGCTAGAGCTGCATCTTCAGATATAAAATTTTGTGCTATCTGTAGTACTCAGGGTCATGCCCTCTGGTCTATAGCGGGTTCAAAATTTAGAAAAGAAATACAAGATAAAAGAAACTTCAGACAGATGCAGCAATAACTCAGTTAACATAAAACATCAGTATGGACTACACAACCAAAGAGTGCACTAACCTTAGAATTCTGACTGCGTTCTCATAAGTGAACCAAATATTAAATGGGCTAAAAACATAAATACCATCATGAACGAAGACCTCCGTACGGCAATCTACATTAGAGACGGCATAACCTCTGGAGCAATAGCTGCCTTAAGGAAATATAACCTTTTTCAACTGCTACGTCTCTCCAGACGTAAAAAATGTCAAATTAACTACACTGATCGCAGATATTAGCAAAGAAAAAAAACAACAAGACCAGCTCCGTCGTCATCGCGGGAGACTTTAATGCCAAGACAATGGAGTGGGGCTTAAGACGAACGAGCATCGAGGCAACTTACTTCTAGACTAGATTGCAGCGGAAAAGCCAGTCATCCTAACTCAGGGTTCACATCAACTTTTGAGTCGGGCAACTAGAAGTCATAGATAGATGTCACTTTCTGCTCAGAAGTAGTAGCTCAAAGAGTAAGCCTATGGCCAGTCTTAGAAGAAGAAAGCCTGAGCGACCACAAATATATTATATTTGAAATTTACAAAAAGGCGCAGAAAATGTCCGCATGTCAAAAAAGGGCAAAAACCTACCGGAAAACAAACAATTTAGATAAGGAAAAGTTAATGAGAACATTAGAGGCCTAGAAAGGCACGTGCAATGAACTTGAAAATAACCCCTGGGACACCGCATACAGAATAATCACCAAAAAACTAAATCTTGGGAAAGACAGAGAGTCGCCAAACGTCAAAAAGGCATCAGAAGGCATAACACAAATATTTCCAAAACAACCTATAACAACTTGGCACTTTGGTGTGACCACCTCGCCACCACTTTTTACTAAAAAAGAACTGAAGGAAGCAATCTTTAAATTGGGTACAAAAAAAGCACCTGACCCAGATGGTATCTCAAATGAAGTAATAAAAATTACCGCGACCGAGTTTCTGGAACAATTATTAATTCTAAATTCTTTGAAACGGCACTTTTCTAGACTCGTGGAAAACATCAGACCTAGTTCTCATCCCAAATGGACGAAATAGCTTCCGACCGATTTGCCTGATGAATAACGTAGCCAAAGTCTACCAACGATTGCTACTGGTTAAAATCGCGAGCGAAATAGAGGGTCATGGTGGACTATCCGATTGCTAATTTGGTTTCACCAAGAGTAAATCTACGATAGATGCTCTCCTCTGAATTAGAGACCTGAAGAGAGACGTGGAGAAAGAGGAATATTAGTGCTTTAGTGCTCATGGACTTGATTAAAATTGTTGCTAATTACCTAAAAAATAGATACATCACATACACAGATGGTAACAGCGACAGTGTACATCATATGACGTGCGGAGTACCTCAGGGTGCTATCCTGTGGTCGACCCTTTGGAACATCTTTTACGAAGATCTGCTTTATACCCAACTTCCAAGACAAGTCCAACATACCGCGTTTGCCGACCACCTGGCGATTTTTTGTCAAGCTGGCAACGCAGAAGCGCTCGTACAACCTTAAATAATAGCATAGAGAGAGTGGTTGATGCAGGTAGCAGTAGAAAAAACTGAAGCCATAGCGTTCACGGGTAAAAGAAAAATTGACCCCATCATTTTCTGTCACACAGGGGTAACCGTACCAGTAAAAGATAACATAAAATACCTGGCGGTTATACTCGGCAAAAATCTGACGTTTGGGCCGCACTTGGAAAATGCGACGAAAAAGGCAGACAAACGAGCGGCTACATTGGTAGGCTAATGACGAACGTTATGAACAACGTGGTATCAGCGCTTCTGTACGCAGCATAAAAGTTGGGAAATATCGGAGTATAACCGATAAAACCCAAAGAAAAGTAGCACTAAGAATAAGCTCAGCGTATCGTACCGTCTTCCTTCAAGCTGCTAGAGTGCTGGCGGGTACCGTACCAATCGACATCTTAGTCGAAGAAAGGCACAGAGCTAGACTAGGAATCTCTTTGGCATCCTAAACTATCACTCTACTCAGACACTAATCAATCAAAAAAAAAAGGAAAACCCGACATAGACCCGCTGGTGAAGAAGTACAATGTACATCAAGGAAATCTAATTGGAACAATAATTAGTAGTGAAACAGTTTGGCAGGAAATTAGTACTTTCCTCACTACAACAATGAGAGCAAAAGAAGCTGAATAGAAGGCTTAGTGTACACAGGGCGCACTCATGCATGATTCATTAGTGCACTTACTTACTTCTCGAGATTATGCAAGGGAGAAGAAAGCGAAAACGTATACCACCTTGCATAACTGACCGTGCAAAGCGCCACTTGAGCCAGCCGTGGCTAGACAACGCCCTAAATAAAAAAAAAATACTCTCACGCGTCTTTCAAAATCTTCTGTAGTTTTTTGGAAGTAGAAACCACAAATTGTTGCTCTGTGTGAGGTCACATAACACATACTAGTTTTGGTGCTGCTTTTTTTGAGCAAAAGTCGCTCAGTAATGAAATACGAACTGGTTTTATTGCTTTCGTCAAGCATTGACGGATTGCTCTAGTGCGATACGTTAGCCTTATCGATTCCAATTCATTCGATACAAATCACACGTGGACAGAGCTCTATAGGTAAAAATTTGAAGATACAGCTGCGAAAGAAAGGGGGAATATGGATAAATAACAAAAGAAATATAGGAAACAATACAGCATCTCAAAAAATGGGAAAGCAATTGGTAAAGATGAGATAGTTCTAGAAATGATCAAAACACGAAGAGAGGAAAGAAAGGAATGATCATGAGATTTGTTTGAACAAACCTGGAATCAGGAAAGAATTGTTAAAAAACACAACAAGTACACAAACAAGAAACAACCAGATGTGAGATTACAGAACTATCTACCTAGATCAAATTAAATAATGAAATCATTCAACACGTAAACAGACTAGAACTACGGGCAGTATAAAATGTAGAAAATACAAATAGAAAGCAGGACTAGCGACCCTGCTAACCTAACGCGTTTTAGATGGCGAAATCCGCCGTGTAAAGAAAGGATCTGGACGATTTCTCGTCAGAGAACGTGAGACATTCTGATTCAGGTGAGGATATCTGGGATGAGGAAGTAGGCGTTACTCCTATTATGAAAAGTTTCCCAAAGCCGCTGCCATTCACTTAAGTTCAAGACAACAGTCAATTTTGCGTCTTTCAGTTTGTAGAATTAAATGAACTTTTATTTTTCATTATATATAAATAAATAAATCTGTCTGTTCTTTTTATAACGAGTATATTTTTTCTAGTCTGAAGATGACCTAATTAAAATTTATAGTGTCGAAACATGTCATTTTTAAAAATATAAGATTAATGGCTTGACGAAGTTTCGTTTTATTTATATATAATAAATTCTGCCATTAAAAGGTTTAAAAAATGGATCCTTTCGTTGATTTTATTTTTCATTTCGATCTTATTTTTGGTGGTCTTTAGGAAGCAAGTTTTAAATCCCGTAAGTGTCTTTATATTGTCAAATTAGGAACGTTACTTTTGAAACGTTTTATCAGAATATTTGTATTCCTGGATTTACACACAAATATAGTGACAATATGCCCGAACCGAAAGTTAGTGATGCAGTGCTAGTTTAAAATTTTTACATACGCTTATGTCATGGATAGCTGATAGAGTCACCAAGATCTGGTGGTCTCTCTAAAGTAATCACTGTTAAAAAATTGTGTGGATATCTTACACTTGTTTCTTTTTGCCACCAACTTCGCTTCTCGGGGTTCTATTTTTTGATTTATTTTTTGTTTGTTTAATGCTTAGCTTTGTTAATTTTAGGTTAACGAAAACATTTGTTTTCGTCTATTCCGTTAGATACGACTATCGTTCTGCTGCTGCTCCACTTTTTAAAAATTCAGATTTTGGATTTTACAAAAAACACTAATTGTTGCTTACTTGGATCAAGAGTTTTCACTGAGTAAATCGAAGCTTTGATTTAATTTGGGGTTGCGTAAGCTTTATATTATTACTTTTTCTCTTCTTTATTGTTATTTTTTATTTTCAATTACTATTTGGTCGGTTTAATACCGTCTGTTGCTGGTTTCCGTGTGGTTGAAACAGATGGAAATTAGTTTTGTCAGGTACATTTTTGACATGCGCTAAGGCGAGTTTAAATAAGACCTGATAGCAACTTCTGCCTTTTTTGAAAGGTCTGAAACCTATAAATTGAAGGATTGCATTTGGCAAATATTTTAACTTATTAATTTCTGTCATTTTCTTTTGTTTGTGAATATCTATTAATTTTCACCCGTCAAGGCTATCCATATATATCTTATATTTTATTTTTCAGTTAAGGCTGGCATTTACCTAAAAGAAATTTCTATTTGAAGTATGTTTAGTTGCCTAGTTAGTAATAATAAAAGCGTCTATTTTGTATGTGTTGACAAATTTAGGACGGGTAAAGGTAAAGCGGATTAACTCCTATTGTACGGAAATTGACCAGTTATTTGACTTGCGGTTGTGTCGGTTTAAAATTTTCTTAGAATTTTGTACACAAAACTAGTCTGCATAAACTAAAAATAATAATTGCATATTTGCCGAGGTAAAAAATGTTGAAACTGTTTAATTTTTATTCCATTAGTAACTTACACGCCTTCTCGATTGGTTGTATTTTATGATTTTAAACTTAAATTAATAATGGGAAGTAAGCGTGGCGCGTATTTATCTAAACCTAAAAGCCGTAAAAAGCAAATAAAACGCGCACGTTTAACAGTGCAAAAAAAAACAATTTCGGTGTTTAGTGACTCAACAATGAATTCAAGTGATTACGATAGTGATAATTATGTTAGGGATGATAACACTCAAGATATTGTGGATGCTAATTCTACTTTTCCGCAATCATCAAAAGAGTTGTCTAGCGATGAAATTCCTGAGTTAGTGGTAGAAGTTGAAAAACCTCAAGTGTCTTTCAATCCTACCGGACGAAGAATAGTGGATATCCAGTTCTTATTTCAATCTCTTCAATCTTTTAAACACAATGGTTTTAATTGTACATTTTGTGATGTAGAAATTATTAAGGAACAGCGACTTGGTTTTCGAAGCATTTTTACAACTAAATGTAAAATGTGTAACCAAATTGACACTTTATCCACAGAAGATCCAACTAAATCTCAGCTTGATGTTACAACAGCTGCCGTATCAGGTAATTAAATTCAAAACTTTAACTTTAATAGTAAATAACTTATGTAGTAAAGTGTCTTACCGTATTCCGCATAATTTTGATGTCTTTCCATTACTGTTTTTATGTGTTTTTGCAGGGATTCTATGCAGCGGTGGAAGTTATGCATGTTTAGAAGAAATCACATCTGCATTAAATATTCCATCTATTTCGAGTCGTACATTTTTTAAACACCAGCAAACTGTATACAATGGCATAACAACCTTAGCATGGGATGAAATTATACAAGCCGGAAAAATCGAAAAGCAGCTAGCAATAGAAGCTGGCGAAGTTGATGACAACGGAGTACCAATAATTACCGTAGCGGCAGATGGTGCGTGGTCAAAACGTTCTTATAAGTCAAACTATAATGCATTATCGGGCGTAGGTGCAATTATCGGTTGGCGAACTAAAAAAGTTTTATTTATCGGCACAAAAAACAAGTATTGTCGAATATGCCATCAATCAGAAAATGCGCAGGTACCAACTGAACACGATTGTTTCAAAAATTGGAACTCTTCTACAACTGCTATGGAAGCGGGAATAATCGTAGAGGGATTCAAAAAATCGATTGAAATGCATGGTCTTATTTATGGAAAACTAATAGGAGACGGCGATAGTAGCGTTATGCGAAAAATTAGAGATGCTGTTCTTTATGGCCCACAATTTTTAATTCAAAAGATTGATTGTAAAAATGATATCCTCAGAAATTTAGGAAATAAAATAAAGGTAGCAACTAAAAAACCTAAAATAGTTCCATCTATCAAATCACATTTATTAAAAAGTCAGTTACGTTTCCGTTACGCCGTAACAAAAGCCATCGAGTACCAAAAAAAAAACTGATACAAAAGAAAAAATATTGTTTCTTAAATCCGATATTTTGAATTGTTGTAAACATGTTTTTGGTAAACACTCAAGTTGTGCGAATTACTTTTGCAAGGGTCTAAAGCAAAATGAAATCAACATATATACTGAATTTATGTCTAGCACAATTTACGAGGATATTGTAAGTGCGGTTAATAGGGCAGCTATCCATGCAAATAGTTTAATAGAAGATGTTGACAACAATATTGTTGAAACATTTAAGTTGGTCGTAACCAAATATGTAGCAGCAAAGAGAATTAATTATTCACAACGAGGTTCTTATACATCACGATGCGAAGCTGCGGTTACGTCTTTTAATAATAGCGGAGAGTTAAATTATAAACTGCAAAAATTGTTAAGCACATGTAGTCCAGGAAAATATACTACGTCCTATTCACAGAAAAAAATTAGAAACTTAAATTATAGACGCAGACAGTGTGCTACAAATCAAGGCGTGAGAAGAAAAAAGGTATTTTCTTCTGCCGATAATGACGGCGATTATGGAGAAAACGCCGGTACTGAGGATATGGAGACTAGTACTTATTTAGAAAAAGAAGCAAAATTTCTTGAACAATTGAAATCCGAAGATCCGGTAGAAATACAAAAATTAACGGTAGGACAAAAAGAAAACTCGTTATGGAAAAATATGAGGATAAAAAGACTAACTGCATCCAATTTTGGTAAAGTTATAAAGTTAAAGAAAACCACTTCCACGTCAAACACAGTCAAAGGTCTACTGTATCAAGAATTTTTGGGATCTTTGGCAACGCAGCATGGCATTCAAAACGAAGGTAGAGCAATTGCTCAATTCCAAGAAATAACTGGACTAAAAGTTACGCGTTGTGGTCTTTTTATAGATTTAAAATATCCATTTCTAGCTGCATCTCCTGATGGACTAGTAGGTGATGATGCTATTGTGGAAATAAAATGTCCTTATAATGCAAGAATGTCAACACCAAAAGAAGCAACTGAAAAAAAAGTTATAAAATTTTTGGCAATAGATAGCAGCGGTGTTCTTCAATTAAAAGCTAATGACAATTACATGCATCAAGTTCAAGGCCAATTGAACATTACGAACAAAGAAAAATGCTATTTTGTCGTGTGGACTCCACAAGATTTATTTTATCAAATTATATACAAAGACGAAGCTTTCTGGGAGAGACAAGTACCCAAACTTACTAATTTTTACAAAAAAGCACTTTTGCCTGAATTAATTGATCCCCGTAAAGCTAGAGGCCAGGAATTGCGAAATATACATATTTAATTTTTTTTTACTTTAGTATTGTTTTGCACCTTGTACATATGTATATTGATTAATTTATTTTCACATTTTGAATAGATATTAATACAGCCATAAATAACTGTAACTGATTTATTATTGAATTTTATATTTAACGTATTTTAAATTACAATAATTATGTAGTTGGTAAGTGCTTGTTATACGAAGGCTTGATTGATTATGTTAAAAAAATTTTGCAAAACGTCGCCAATCTATTTACATTTATATTATTTTTAATTAAGTAACAGAAAAATACATTGCCGATATCCTGTCTGTAATGATTATACCAATTAATAAAAATTATTATTACTATTAATATTAAAATGCGAGGTTCATCTTGAATTTAAATTATTCGTTACAATTTATTGTGTTCGTACTCGATTAAGAATCGCTGTCAATAATTTTTAATGCAATAAATATATTCAAAATACTTAGTAAAAAAAACTGTAAAATACTGTATTATCGCATTCGAGTGTAAATAAACTATTACAAACTTACTGTCTATTGTCTATTTACACAAAAGTTTTTCAACCATGTACCTACCCACACTACTGTTGTAATCCTATTGTTTGCAGTGCATAGGTCGGCACGTCATAACATAGCAGTTCAGGTATAAATTCATATTGCAATGTTTGTTGCCTATGCTTTAAGTTAAATATGATGATTTCTAGGAGTTTTCCAAAAAAATATTTCCATTTTATTACGAAAAATTTAGATTTTGAAAAAAAATGAAAACCAGAACTTAAAAGAAATAGGTTTTATCTATCTACTGACATGGAGATTTTTTAAATATTTGTATTTTTGTAAACACTATTTAAGAATTTGTTAATATAATTGAGTTTTACGGTTTTTAATGCTGAACAGTTATTTTTTATAAATTTAAGATAAACGCTCTGTCAGTAGATAGACTAAACATTAATTGTTAAGAAAAAAAATTGTACGCAGTTCCTACTTTAAAACTAGCTTTACAAAATTGGAACAAAATGTACATAAAACGTAGTATATTTGTAGGTGTAAATGCCAGCCTTAATGCTTTTCTAGTTGGCGTAGAAAAGTTTAGTTGTTTCATGGGTAACTGTTCATTGGGAGTCAAGTTTTAATATATACAGAGGTCTTAGTTTGGTTGTGATGACTGAGTTTAACCGTTGTTTAACGTAGTTTTACATTGTAGTCGCCACCCTAGAATTTCTAAACTGTTTTTAGATTAGGCATCATAGGTAATACTTTCTATAACAGTTATCACACGCACATTGAGTTGCGTAGTGACATTGCTAACTTAATTTTAAAATAAGCACGTTGAGTGAAGTGAGTTTCTAATATTCCTGTTATGTACTAACTGACGCAAGGTGTGTTGCATATACTGCGGGATCATATGGTTTCAAAGTATTTATTTATACATATATTATTTACAATTTTTTATGTACATATACAATTATTATTTAATTTTTTTTATTGTGTCATTCTTGTTTTTATTTCATTATTTCTGCTTCGTTGAGTACTTTACTTGATCTTGCTTGTTTGATGTTTTCCGTCCCGTCTCGCAAATTCTATCTTTTTTCATCAAATATAAATTTGCTTGTTTTCGTTTTCGTAGAAAAATTTTGCTATTACTTTTTGCTTTGCTTCTGCTTTTGAAACTGAAAAAATTGGATGACATTTTAAGACGTTTTTCACGTGTATGAGGGTAAAATTAAGCTAAGCGTTGCTCTAACTAGAATTAAATTTCTAGTTTCGATGCGTTTTTAACGGTTTTTTAGGTTGATCCGAAATAATTGACAAGCCATTTAGCTATTAAAATTTTAAGACTTAATTTTTGAGAATTCTCTTACTCAAAAAGGAATGTTTATCTTAATCTGTTATGCGTTCTTTGTCATTGCAGTGAAGATTTTAACATATATAGCATAGGTTTTCCCTTGGGTTTTCGTTTTTGGTCTACAAGATATTCTTGATTAAGCTATGTTCTCTTTCTAATCAACAACTGTCTTACATTTTTTATTTTAATTTATTTAGTTTGTATTTTTCTTAATTGTGAACTTTTGAGATTAAGGTAACAGTGCTTAAATAAATAATAACATTAAATTCATCGTGGATTTTAGGTGGTGTATTAGCATTCGCGTTGTGATTTACAAGTCCGAGATAAGATACTGACCTAAAAATAAAATTTTGTGTACACTGATAACAGTAACGCCTAAAAACCGAAACATTTCAAACACTTTTGTCTTATCTTAGGTTTTTGGCGCCCTCTATTGGCCAGAACGTTTTTTATGTTTTTTTATACTGTATCGACTCCAATTCATTCGATACAAAGCACACGTGAAAAGAGCTGTATAGGTAAAATTTAAATTTAAAGATACAGCTGCGAAAGAAAGGGGGAGAATGGATAAATAACAAAAGAAATATAGGAAACAATACAGCATCTGAAAAAATGGAAAAGCAATTGGGAACGATGAGATTATTCTAGAAATGATCAAAAGGAGAAGAAAGGAAAGAAAGGAATAGTTATGGGATTTGTTTAAAGAAACCTGGAATAAGGAAAGAATTTTTAATGAACCTAATTATACCGGTACATAAACAAGAAACAACAAGATGTAGGATTACAGAGCTCTCTACCTAAATCAAATTAAATAGTGAAATCATTCAACACGTAAACAGACTAGAACTACGGGCGGTGATAGGCGCGTATTCTATATCACATAAAAAAATACATTTTCTACACGTAGAAATTAAAAACTTTGTACACGTTTGATGTATAAACTGTAGAAAATACAAATATAATGCAGGACTAGCGACCCTAACCTAACGCGTTTTAGATGGCAACGAAATCTGCCGTGTAAAGAAAGGATCTGGACGGCTTCTTGTCCGGGAACGTGGGACATTCTGATCCAGGTAAAGATATTCGGGATGAGGAAGTAGGCGTCACTCTCTTTATGAGAAGTGTCTCACAGCCGTTGCCATTCATCCAAGTTTAAGACATGTAAGTGAATCTTGGCCGCTGAAAAGGACGGAAAATCGTTGATCGAAACGCGCTGGTCAAGGAAGTTGCACGAGCCGGCCTTGCGTAGAACTTTGGTGCAGTAAATTTCCTGCAAAATGAGATGTTTGGGGAGGATTGTATCCTAAACCTGAATTAAACACGTATAGCTTTTGAGTCAGTAGTATGTCAATATTATGGTCGGAGAAGAACTTTATTGCTTCAAAGGTCGTAACACGTGAGTTGCGAAGATTTACTTGCGCAAATCTCAAAGTTAATTGAGTGTTCTCAAAGTCCATAATCAGTATTTGATATTTTGATAACGAGCTTTTTTAGATACGATTGGTTTCGATTCAAGTTGGGGCATGTCTTTGTTTCGTGCTTTTCAGCACAATGGCGGCACTGTAAGTCGCTTTTGCAGTCGGAAGAGTAGCGGTTATATCTCTGACAGTTGAAACACCGTGTAACTCGGATATGGTCATTGATCTGGCACGCATTCCAGGCGCCGTACATACGACACGATGCCAAAAGGTATTGTCGAACTTCTGGGTAAACTTCGAAGGTTCAATGGCTATTTGCTTTTGTATTTAAGACCAAAGCGAAACTGAACTTTGAGGTGCTTATTGGCAAGATGAAGCACTTGATCGGAAGCGTTGTGGAAGTTCTGCAAGATGATAGCGTTTTTCATCTCTTAGGGGAGAGGTTTGAAGGAACGTCTAGGATAGAAATTTGAGGAAACACCTTGCTTTAGCGCTTAACCACAAGACCGGCTTTATCAAGAATGGCCGTAGGTTTTCTCGGATTCTAGTCGAATAGAGTTTTTACTCGGTCTAGTCTAAGGCCGTACTTTTGAGGATCTAAAACTTTAATGTGAGTCGTCTTCGTCTTATCAACGGTCTTTAAGCGACAAACGGGCTTAAGAATAAATACAACAATCGACCTGATAAGAGCTGTGACTGATTTATCTTATTGACGATTTTGGAACGTGCCTCTTGGGTATAGGATAGTTGGACAGGAGATGTAGCAACAACGGTTGTGGAGAGTTTGGCAGTGACTGATTGCAAGGCTGTCTGAATGCCCGCAAGAGTGTCGGCGATATCAGCAGTTTGCTGCCAAACGCGACGGCATAGTATTGATTTTCGGAAGGTTGCTTGAAGCTTGCTGACGGTGTTTATCAATTTTGATTGTTTGGAAAAGGTAATCGTGCAAAACGCAGGATATCGAAGTAGAACCAAGGACACATGCTAAACTTTGACCAAATTAAAGTGTTGAGTAAGACTATTCCGCAAAGCTGTGGAAATAGAAAAACATCCTTATAATATGAACCGGAAAGACAGTTTAAAACTCAGCAAACCTTGGCTGCTAGCACTACACCCTCTAAGACAAAGATGAACCTTTTCGAAAAAGACATAAACTCTTACTCCGAGTAATTTCGGAGTTAGTCAAGCGGTAACGGAAAGTGAATGTCCGTTAATGATATAAATATCGTCGCTTACACTTTTTTCTTCAGTGACATTTACCACTCCGAAGATGCAAACTGCAATGTCTTGCAAAATAACAGTTTGTCTGGCCAAGTTCTACTTCTTATTTTGGCTCTGAAGGTCTAAGCCGAAAGTCGTTTATAATGCTAAATTGTCTTTTATAAAGAAGAAATTTTGTTGTTGCAAGAAAAACGTTTTTTTTCTTTTCTAGTGCAGTTATTTTTCTCCACTTCTTTGTGTTCTTATTATTTGGTTGTCTCTTTTTATTTTGGTTCTCAACATGAAAATGAAGAGGCATTTGTCAGTATTTGATTTCTTATCGTTTTGGGATTAATATTTTTAACTGAAAAATGGCGCCATTATTAGCGGATTGCGTTAATTTGTGAAAGTTTTGTTTTTGTCTATAGAAGCATTTTTTTAATGCTTGGATAGTTCGCAATTTTATTGTCGCTAAATCATCTGTGTGACTTTGGGTAAAACAGTCAATTTATCGTTTTTCAGTTTGTAGAATTAAATGGACTTTTATTTCTCATTGCTAGCTTATTTTTGTTGGTCTTTAGGAAGCAGGTTTTAAATCCTGTAAGTGTATTTATATTGTCAAATTAGGAACGTTACTTTTACTTTTGAAACGTTTTATCAGAATATTGCAGTATCTAAATTCTTCGGATAAGCCGTGTCCTAGCGCCACCTTTTCTTACGTGTAGAAAGTAATCATATAAGGAAAAGAATGTCAGTGTTAGAGAAAATGAAATACCTCAGACCCACAATCTTCAAATGCGTGAAGCAATAAAACAATCTAGTTATCACACACATACAATTAATCTTAGAGAAACAATAAAAAGAGAGAAAAGGAAAGATCGTTACACGGAGATATAGCTATTAGATACACCGTGTAACTAAGCGCCTAAATCGTAATCATATCATATCCAGTAAAAACTAAGAAAGATATCGTAGAACTGGAAGCATTAATCAAAATCTCCCCGAACCGCTTGACGTCAAATGTAGGAGTGAGATATAAATTTGGGGTTTTAATTATCTTGTGAGTATCCATAAACGTCATCGCGCCGTTTCCAATTCTCTTACATAAAGATTATTACAGTACGATAACATCCGACTTAATAATTTATTGTTACCAATAAATGACACAGCAATGACGATTACATTGATGATCTTCGTGGATTAGAATATTTGACTTAGTAACGCGCACATGAAGTGTCTATTACACCGAATAAAATTCTCACCTCGTCTAAGGCGAAGTTTGATACTTACTAAACTACAGCACGCGGTCGTATTGGCCCATTATTATGCGTCTTCCCGCTTGGATCAGCAAAGTATTAAAAATAATAAATACTTTGCGAGAATATGTCGTAAAGTATCCTTCGGTGGTGATATATTTTGTTCTTAAGGATCACACCACATTTGTTGTTGGCAAACAAAACTTCTTAATTTTGTGAACATTTGAGGTTATAAAGAATATAGCAGAATTTTCTAAAAGAATCGTATCCATAAAGTAGGTTAGGTTTTACCGTTAGTGAACCACGCCATACTTCAGTAACAAATGTCTGGCGGCTAAAACTCGACTAACTCACGAGAAACTTATCTTCACGCGCCGACGTTGGCAAAGTTGCCTAAACGACAGTTGCAGAAATCGCAAAACCGATTTTTAGCCGTTACAGGTTTTTATTGCCGTTATTCATTGGCTGGGGAACTGGACAAGAGTCTTATGACCGATTGCATAAAACAAAGTTAACTATTTTTGTTAACTGACACCGCTGTTAACTTAATCATCGCAACTGCTCTGTCATCAAAACATTTGATTGACGACACTGTGATTAAGCACTTGCACTTTCTCTAAACGCCAACGAGACTGGGGTCAATATTAAATCTATTTGTAATGGCGTATCGATCATCCGTTCACGAGACTACCGAGCAAACTCCTGCTTGTGTTGCTTGGGCGTGAGATAAGGTTACAGTGTGTTCTTCAGTTTGGATGCAAGCCTGGAGAAGAAGTTGTTGGGGATGACTACTTCAGCCAACTCAAGAAGAGAATGCAGATTATCCACGATAACGTTTGAAAGAACATTAAAATCGCTAGTAACCGAATGAAAGTCCAATATAACGTAAGGACCAGAGAAGGAGAGTTCCAACCTGATGACCTGTTTTGTTTGTACAACCGCTGTAGCTGCTTGTAAAATAAAATCATAATGCCATGCAAAAATAAACTACGCTAATACGTTTCAGATGGCAACGGAACTCGCCGTGCGATGTGAGAATTTGGACAGCAGCTCGTCCCGGGTTATATGACATGTTATTCAGTCTAGGATATTTGGAATCAAGGAAGAGGCGTTACGCCCTTTATAGAATGCATCCCACTTATGTCATGGATAGCTGGTAGAGTCACCAGGATTTGGTGGTCTCTCTAAAGTAATCACTGTTAAAACCTTATGTGGATATCTTATACTTGTTTCTTTTTGCGACCAACTTCACTTCTGGGGGTCCTATTTTTTAATTTAGTTTTTTTGTTTAATGCTTAGCTTTGTTTATTTTAGGTTAACGAAAACATTTGTTTTCGTCTATTCCGTTAGATACGACTATCGTTCTGCTGCTGCTCCACTTCTTAAAAATTCAGATTTTGGATTTCAATTGTTGCTCACTTGGATGAAGAGTTTTCACTTAGTAAATCGAGGCGTTGATTTAATTCGGGGTTGGGTAAACTTTATATTATTTCTTTTTCTCTTCTTTATTGTTATTTTTACGTTTTTTTTATTTTCAATTACTATTTTGTCGGTTTAATACCGTCTGCTGCTGCTGATTTTCGTGTGGCTGAAACAGATGGAAATTGTTTTGTCAGGTACATTTTTGACATGCGCTAAGGCGAGTTTAAATAAGACCTGATAGTATTTTTTGCCTTTTTTGAAAGGTCTGAAACCTATTAATTGAAGGATTGAATTTGGCAAATATTTTAACTTATTATTTTCTGTCGTTTTCTTTTTTTTGTGAATATCTATTAATTTTCACCTGTCAAGGCTATCCATATCTTTCTTATATTTTATTTTTCAGTTAATGCTTTTCTAGTTGGCGTAGAAAAGTTTAGTTGTTTCATGGGTAACTGTTTATTTGGAGTCAAGTTTTAATACATACAGAGGTCTTCGTTTCGTTGTGATGACTGAGTTTAACGTAGTTTTACATTGTAGTCGCCACCATAGAATTTCTAAACTGTTGTTAAATCACACATCATAGAGGATAATATTTTCTATAACAGTTATCACACGCACATTGGGATGCGTAATGACATTGGTAACTTTCAGTTTTAAATTAAGAACTTAGTGATGAAGTGAGCTTCTGATATTCATGTTATGTATTAAATGACGCAAGGTGTGTTGCGTATATTGCGGGATCATGTGGTTTCAAAGTAATATTTATACATATATTATTTACAATTTTCTATGTACATATACAATTATTATTTAATTTTTTTATTGTCATTCTTGTTTTTATTCCATCATTCTGCTTCGTTGAGTACTTTATTTGCTCTTGCTTGTTTGATGTTTTCCATCCCTTCTCGCAAATTTTATCTTTTTTCCTCAAATATACATTTGCTTGTTTTCGTTTTCGTAGAAAAATTTTGCTATTATTTTTTGCTTTGCTTCTGCTTTTGAAACTTATAAAATTGGATGACATTTTAAGCTGTATGAGTTATAAAAGGGTAAAATTAAGCTAAGCGTTGCTCTCACTAGAATTAAATTTCCAGTTACGATGCGTTTTAGCGGTTTTTTTTAGGTTGAGCCGAAATAATTGACAAGCCATTTAGCTATTGAAATTTTAAGACTTTATTTTTGAGAATTCTCTTACTCAAGAAGGAATGTTTATCTTAATCTGTAATGCGTTCTTTGTGTCATTGCAGTGAAGATTTTAACACATTTAGCATAGGTTTTCCTTTTTGGTCTACAAGAGATTCTTGATTAAGCTATGTTCTCTTTCTAATTAACAACTGTCATGCATTTTTTATTTTATTTTATTTAGTTTGTATTTTTCTTAATCGTGAACTTTTGAGATTTAGGTAACAGCAGTGCTTAAATAAATAATATTAAATTCATTGAGCATTTTAGGTGGTGTATTAGCATTCGCGTTTTGATTTACAAGTCCGAGATAAGATACTGACCTAAAAATAAAATTTTGTGTACACTGATAACAGTAACGCCTAAAAACCTTAACATTTCAAACACTTTTGTCTTATCTTAGGTTTTTGGTATTCTTTGTAAATCAGCGCCCTCTATTGGCCGGAACGTTTTTTATGTTTTTTTATACCGTTAGGTTGGTCGCTCGCGACGACGAACGAATGCCAATGTTGCCATTCAAATGACGGATGACGTGCATTGCTGTCATTAAAAAGTGCAAACGCGTTGTTGGTGAAATGTTGACTTCTTTATTCAAAATAAAGTGAAATTTCGTGCGTGATCTCATTTACAAACGCAGATTCATTACTCAGATGGGATTGAAAATATGGTAAATTGTCTCTTTTATATATATTTTATTTTTGATTGGCTTTCTTTTGCACGCGCATTCACTGTTAAAAAGTAAACCGCTCAGTGAAAGACCAATTCGTTTCAAACAAAAAAAAAACGTTCAAACTCAACTGCTAGGTTTCGTTACAGGTTTATAAGTGAATCATGGAAAAATTTCCGCTAAAAAAGGGTACTTCCTCAATACCTTTGCATACAGCCACAACCTATCAGACTATGAATAAAAAGGTAAAATACGAAAGTAATGCTAACAAATACTAACTTAGCTTTAAGAATACAAAGTGGGTAGTTTTGCTACGTGAGTAATGCAAAAGCGGTCACTTGACGTAATCTAATCTAAGCACTCGTAATATGTATCGTTCGATTTGCTTAATTAAATTTTATGTGCTTACTGTTAAATTACTCTTTATATAGATTGTTACAAATCCTGTGATTTGTTATATTTTTTTATTGATAACGATCGATGCATGACGATTCTAGCTTTCACCTGTTGCTTCTTTTCACTATTAAAAAAATTGTTTCTCTTCAGGACGAAACTTGATTTTTGAAGTTTGCAATCTCGAATTGTGGTGACGTTTTGTGGTTTCTAAAGCAACTCGATTATTTATTTTGTCTACTGATTGTGTAACTTGTCCTGGTTTTTATAGGTTTGTTGGTGATAAAATTATGCATACTTTATTTTGATTAGACTGGAAATCACGTTTAGTTAGCTGCAGTTTAAATCAAGTAAATGTTACAGGTAGCTGTTTCTTTTACTTTTTTTAATTTTCACTAGATGGCAATATTTTTTTTGTTTTTGCATTTGTGGGCTTTAACTTTGTTTACCGAAGTGTAAAATTCTTTTATTTTGATTATGAAAAGACCTGGTGCTATTTATACACAAACATGTAATTTACATAATATCCCCTCTACGCCAATTCCAATAACCAGCGCAAATTAGTATTTACGTACTTTACGTAGACAATGTTGCGTTACCTGCGCGCCTTAGTGTATTGTGTCGTAATTCACAAACAATTTTATCATTGTTAATTGTTCGTCAACGATAAGAAAACGGTGTCGGTGAAAAGTGCGAATGACACAGCATCACGTGCGGCACATACCATATGTTAATTTACGAATGCTACGTTCTTGAAGGTGAAGGACGTACATCTAGCTGTGAATGACTGAACCAACAATTAAGGTCAGTAAAGCGCATTTAAATACTATTAACTGCATAGTTCTAGGTGAAAAGTACTGTAAATGAGCCTTGAACAACGTCATTTATGTTAATCTCCCCAAATTCTTTACTTGGTAGCATTGGTTTGGTTTTTCCATTTTATGTTTACCTCGTGACGTCTGGTTTTTGACCTGTCATCATCATGTATTTTTCAGTTTTTTATGCGATTGTGCAGTTGTCTTTATTTAAAGATTTGAATTTTCATTTGAGCGCGTTGCGCATGGGACTGATTGTTACTGTTACCATAGTTCTGCTCCTTGACAGCATCTTCAAATCCCATGTTTTCCTTACAGGTCCTCACATAGGTGTATGTACCGTTTTGTACATTTAACCTACTCCTTGAACTTCAATTATTTTAAGCCAACAAATCAAAATAAAATTACTGCAATGTGGCATAAATATCATAGTTGGTGTTGAAAAATACAAATAATAATAAATCGATTTTTTTAGATATTTGTTATACTTAATTCGCGTATACTAACGCGATTTACGATTTTAGATTTATTTTGACAAAGGGATATAAGCAAATATTTCTTAGTCTATAGGATTTCGCTCAGTACCTACAGGTGTTTTGTCTGATTTTATGACATAGGGCCTTGTTCAACGATAGAATTCAAAATGGGCACCGGGTATACTTTTTACTAGTCTTCTAAAAAGATATTTTGCTTTTATTGTAGCTGTAAAGGCGGAGAACGTTGTAAGTTTGATTTTAAACCCGCGCAATTCAAAATAGTTTTGAATAAAACTGCGGGATAAAAACACAACGTAAAAAACATTGGGACAAAGCAATGACCCGTGTGAAGTTAGCCACAAAAATATCGAGTGCATTGGCACTGAAACAACGATCGGAAATATAAAAAAGTGTTAATACTAGTTCTAAATAACTTAGACATTTACTAATTCATATTTGTATAAATAAAATTAATTCACAGGAACTGCAAATTTTTTCATAATTATACACTAAAATGATGTCGTGTGCGTGGATTTAATTTTCTGAAAATTTAGAAACTAACAGAATAAACAATAATTTACAAAATAAAAATTATGATATTAAAAAAAAATAGTTATTGCGTTTTAAACTTGCTTCTATCCGTCCTGGTAGCTCGCATGCACTGCTTTCGTCCAAAGTCATTTTTTACCATGTTGGTGTGAATTAATTTTTGTTCAAATTTAGCAATAAACAATAGTATATTAACATAATACACACATAATTGTTTTGTTTTAAAGTTGCTCACAATCCACGTCAGCATGATAAAAAATGACTTCGAACGTAAGCCTTGCGTGTGGTATATGAGATCGAATAGTAACAACTTTAAATCAACATAATTATTTTTTTAAGTGTTATTTTGATTTTGGAATCTTATTTATGTGTTATTGCTTGCACAAAAATTAATTCTCGATAACATAGTAAAAAATGACTTTGAACGTAAGCCTTGCGTGTGGTATATTAGAGCAAATAGAAGCAACTTTAAATCAACATAATCATTTTTTTTAATGTCATTTTTATTTTGCAATGTTATTTTTTATTGTTTGCTCTATTTGTTACTAAATTTGCACAAAAATTAATTCTCACAACATTGTAAAAATGATTTTGCATGCAAGCCTTGTGCGCGAGCTATCACGGCTGATAGAAGCAACTTTAAAACGTAATAATTATTCTTTTTGAAATAACGTCATTTTTATTTTGCAACATGTTATTTACCGTATTTGTTGCTAAATTTGCACAAAAATTAATTCACGCCAACATTGTAAAAAATTACTTTGAATGGAAACCTTGTGCGCGAGCTATCACGCCTGATAGAAGCAACTTTAAAACGCATTAATTTTTTTTAAATATTGTTATTTTTATTTTGCAATATTTTATTCACTATTGTTGACTCTGTTACTAAATTTGCACAAAAATGAATCCACGCCAACATGATAAAAAATGACTTCAAACGTAAGCTTTGCGTGTGGAATATTAGAGCGAATAGAAGCAACTTTAAATCAACATAATTATTTTTTTTAATGTCATTTTTATTTTGCAATGTTATTTTTTATTGTTTGCTCTATTTGTTACTAAATTTGCACAAAAATTAATTCTCGCCATCATTGTAAAAATGACTTTGAATGGAAGTCTTTTGCGCTAGCTATCACGGCTGATAGAAGCAACTTTAAAACGCAATAATTATTTTTTTTTAAATAACGTTATTTTTATTTTACAATATGTTATTTACTGTATTTGTTGCTAAATTTGCACAAAAATTAATTCTCGCCAACACGGTAAAAAATGACTTCGAACGTAAGCCTTGCGTGTGGTATATTAGAGCAAATAGAAGCAACTTTAAATCAACATAATCATTTTTTTTAATGTCATTTTTATTTTGCAATGTTATTTTTTATTGTTTGCTCTATTTGTTACTAAATTTGCACAAAAATTAATTCTCACAACATTGTAAAAATGATTTTGCATGCAAGCCTTGTGCGCGAGCTATCACGGCTGATAGAAGCAACTTTAAAACGCAATAATTATTTTTTTTTAAATAACGTTATTTTTATTTTACAATATGTTATTTACTGTATTTGTTGCTAAATTTGCATAAAAATGAATTTACGCCAACATAGTAAATAAATGACTTTGAATGGAAACCTTGTGCGCGAGCTATCACGCCTGATAGAAGCAACTTTAAAACGCATTAATTTTTTTTTAATATTGTTATTTTTATTTTGCAATATTTTATTCACTATTGTTGACTCTGTTGCTTAATGTGCACAAAAATTAATCCACGCCAACATGAAAAAAAATTACTTCGATCGTAAGCCTTGCGTGTGTTATATTAGAGCGAATAGAAGCAACTTTAAATCAACATAATTATTTTTTTTAATGTCATTTTTATTTTGCAATGTTATTTTTTATTGTTTGCTCTATTTGTTACTAAATTTGCACAAAAATTAATTCTCGCCATCATTGTAAAAATGACTTTGAATGGAAGTCTTTTGCGCTAGCTATCACGGCTGATAGAAGCAACTTTAAAACGCAATAATTATTTTTTTTTAAATAACGTTATTTTTATTTTACAATATGTTATTTACTGTATTTGTTGCTAAATTTGCATAAAAATGAATTTACGCCAACATAGTAAATAAATGACTTTGAATGGAAACCTTGTGCGCGAGCTATCACGACTGATAGAAGCAACTTTAAAACGCAATAATTATGTTTTTACAAATATCGTAATTTTTGTTTTGCAATATGTTATTTACTATTGTGTACTCTATTTGTTGCTTAATGTGCACAAAAATTAATCCACGCCAACATGAAAAAAAATTACTTCGATCGTAAGCCTTGCGTGTGTTATATTAGAGCGAATAGAAGCAACTTTAAATCAACATAATTATTTTTTTTAATGTCATTTTTATTTTGCAATGTTATTTTTTATTGTTTGCTCTATTTGTTACTAAATTTGCACAAAAATTATTTCACACCAACATTGTAAAGGATGACTTTGAATGGAACCTTTGTGCTCGAACTATCACGGCTGATATAAGCAACTTTAAAACGCAATAATTATATTTTTAGAAATGTCGTAATTTTTGTTTTTTAATATGTTATTTACTATTGCTTACTCTCTTTGTTGCTAAATTTGCACAAAAATTAATTTACGCCAACATGATAAAAAATGAATTCGAAGGTAAGCCTTGCGTGTGGTATATTAGAGCGAATAGAAGCAACTTTAAATCAACATAATTATTTTTTTTTGATGTAATTTTTATTTTGAAATGCTATTTATTATTGCTTGCTCTATTTGTTACTACATTTGCACAAATAATAATTTTCGCCATCATTGTAAAAATGACTGAATGGAAGTCTTTTGCCCGAGCTATCACGGCTGATAGAAGCAACTTTAAAACGCAATAATTATTCTTTTTTAAATAACGTCATTTTTATTTTGCAATATGTTATTTAGTGTATTTGTTGCTAAATTTGCACAAAAATTAATTCTCGCCATCGTTGTAAAAATGACTTTGAATGGAAACCTTGTGCGCGAGCTATCACGACTGATAGAAGCAACTTTAAAACGCAATAATTATGTTTTTACAAATATCGTAATTTTTGTTTTGCAATATGTTATTTACTATTGTGTACTCTATTTGTTGCTTAATGTGCACAAAAATTAATCCACGCCAACATGAAAAAAAATGACTTCGATCGTAAGCCTTGCGTGTGGTATATTAGAGCGAATAGAAGCAACTTTAAATCAACATAATTATTTTTTTTAATGTCATTTTTATTTTGCAATGTTATTTTTTATTGTTTGCTCTATTTGTTACTAAATTTGCACAAAAATTATTTCACACCAACATTGTAAAAGATGACTTTAAATGGAACCCTTGTGCGCGAACTATCACGGCTGATATAAGCAACTTTAAAACGCAATAATTATATTTTTAGAAATTTTTGTTTTTTAATATGTTATTTACTATTGCTTACTCTCTTTGTTGCTAAATTTGCACAAAAATTAATGTCTGCCTGTTACCACCAGTTACCTCTTGCATCAATAAAGATGGAGAAGTACTTTTTGTATTTGGTCTCATCACCTATGCAAGTATAATTGCGTTGAAGTTAGTTGACGTGAACAAGAGAACATTGAAATAATGTCTTCCGGATTTTGCTATGATGTCATGTTAAAACTTGAACCTTCGCTGCTTATACTGTCGTCTTTTTTAGAAGATTTCCAAACACTTCTGTTGTCTTTTGCTCTTGGTTATATTTTGCGCGTTACTATACTCCGTTTATCCGTTTCAGTTGTTCGTTGAAACGTATTCAAGTTTGGCGAACCGTGTTTAATGGTGTAGGTTGGAATGTGTGGTAGTCGTGTTTTTAGATATTTTTTTATCTCTATTAAAGTTGTTGTTTAATATTACTAGCGATTCTCATTCGTTGATAATAATGCTTGTTCCTTGCAAGTATTTCAACATTGTCATACTGCTGATTTTTTAATGTATCTCTGTTGTTATTATCAACGAATGTTGAGAGAGTCGCTGAAAAAAATGAAGAACAACTTTAACAGAGAGGATAGGTTAACCAACATTTAGCGAATAGCTATACGAAAAATACATACGTAACCAGGAGCAGAAGATAACAATGCCGTTTTTGAAAATCTTCTGAAGAAGCTGACAGCATCAGCAGTGAAACGTCAAGTTTTAACATGAAGAAACGGGAACACCCAAAAGACATTACTTCAATGGAAGACGGCCGTCAAACCCTACATTCAATTTAATTTTTTCGTTTTCTTGTTCATGTCAACTAACTCCTCTTTCTTTTCTAATGATGCAAAAAGTAACTGCTGGTGTGTAAGTTGTCTTCTGTCGTGATTGGCTTACTTCAAATGTGTTACCTGGATGAGTTTTGCAGAAAACGTCGTGTAAACGGGATTGTCGTCAGTAAATAGATGTTGCTTATAGCCACAGCGAAGGAGAGTAGTGGTTCGACGGTTAAGGCGCGTGCTGCAACACGGCTGTAAGCCATTTCGAAGCAGACTACGGCTGCACAGGTCAGATCCACGGCGGTGCGGATGGGGGTTACGGCCGGATATGTAGACCTGGTTGCTGACGGCGATGCGGTCGTCACGATTAACGGCGAATGTTGCGTAGTGATTGCAACAGGCGCAGAAAACTTGAAAAGTGTGATCCGGACACCGAGCTTCTGGTGCTCATTGAACAGCAATACTTTTGGGACTTACGTCTCCCCGCTAACGAGGTGCTTTGACTCTGCTCAAAATTTGATTTCTTCCGCTTGGAGATTGGAACCATACAGTTGTATCAGCAAGCGGATCGCAAGTCTCGGTGTGCTAATCCTACACTACATTAAAAAGGCGCCAAAACCAGTAATATCACCTAATACAGACCTTGTTTAAATCTGTCGATCACTAAAAGGAACAAATTGACAAAATAAAACTTCTAAAATTAATATATTTATTTCAAGAAGACAGAATAGTCGTCAAAATCAACAGAGAGAAATAGGCTTCTTTGTTCAGGCAACCCACCATACAACTAATTATATTCAATTGCTAACGAATGTTATAAGTAAATGATTTTAATTTAAATATAAATATTACTTGATCCAACTACCTCGTCTACTAAGCAGTCGCGAAAAGAGTTGAAAATCGACAATGATAAAAATGAATCACAAATAAAAGTAAAATATGAGTACAAAATTTGTTTGAATGTATTAAACAATGTTGCTTGATGCAAAGTAATAACATGTGTATATTCATTTCAAAATAATAAACAATGAAAGTTCAGCAGAATGTTATTACTTTGCATGAGTACAAAACTTACCAAACCGACACTTCTTTGTCAATCGTAGTGACCTCCACTACTCTTATTTATCTTATGTACGATGTTACAGATGATATAAAGTTTTCGACTAAAAGTAAATTAAAGTTAGTACGATCTAACTTTATTACATAAAAAAAAGTTAAGACTGACTTAATGAATACAAATATAAATGCAAGAAGATATATGCTATACCAAATAATGTGCATAACGTAATTAAATGCGCGAGTCTTCTCTTGTCCCTTCTGATTACGTTAAAGGAGACTCTACAGGTCACGTACTTATGCCGGAAATAGCCGGGTACAAAGACAGCATGGTAATCCCTCGAAACTCGCTGGAATAAGTTTTCCCTAGCACATCTGAAGTCTTAAAATAAGATTCAGGTAAACGAACGTTCACAGCGGTTTTTGAACAAGTAAAAAGCGAGTAAAAGTAGTCCTACTTACATAGTTGATAAGATCAAAGGCAAAAAGTTCTTCTCTGTCTTTTCTTGCTGATCTGTAAGTTGTCCTTTATTGTGATTCTCGTACTTTTCACGCACTTCGTTGATAGAATATTGGGCAACATTCTTGTCAGCAACTGCTAGTAATGTGGTTTCTAAATACCAGCTCAAAGTATTGCCGTTATAACACGTAGCTCAATAGTGAAGGCAAGTATTCATCTTGTAAAAGGCTGCAATATAATTTTCGCGCTACTACCAATAACACGTAGACTGTATTCCACAAAAACGTCTACACTATTGAGTGTGGAAGGAAAGTTATTACAAATAAAGTAAGAAAAAAAACAGCGAGTCTGCAAGAATGGTTTTCTGGCTCGGCCATTGAAATAAAGCTGATAAAGACGTATTTCCTAGTAAGGGCACTCACATAAAGGGATACCGGGTGTAGAATACTAAAACCATCGCTGCGAGTGGGTGTTTAAGGGGAAGACCGATGCAGAGAAGCGTCTTTTTACTCACAGACTAAGTTTGGTTGCACGAATGCTCACTCAGAAGTGTCGAAGCGACTAGGTTTAGATTTGTGCCCCAGTTGCACGTTAGACACTTTGATGTGAAGTGTGCGTACTTTTATCTCGATCAACCTCAATGTTTCCAGAAGATTGAATAATATTGAACGGAAGCTAAACATGTTTTGCGTCATTTGAACTCTATAAGTATACAAATGATTATCAAATGTTATGTAAATGCTGATTTGGTCGACGATGACGTGACAGAAAGTCTACGAGCGCACGTGTTTTTTTATCGGTTATGATGAAATCTCGTGGTAAAATTGGAAACTACTACTGAAGTAATATAGAGCGCTGCATCGAGAGTCGGTATAGTTAAGACAACTATTACAAGTAATCACTACAGTAATAGTGCACGAGGACAATCAAGTATTGCGACAAGTTGCTGGCGTCTGAATGGTGTAGTTGACGAACGAAACACATTGTCATCTCAGAGATGACATTATGGGCAATGTTTCAGAAACTGAATTTGGATTATAGAAATTTTATTTGTTATGATTTTAAAGTTTGGTAATATCATTTCTGAATAAATTAACAATGTAATACTATAGTAACGAATTCGTTTTTAGTTAGTGAGCAGCGACCAACATAGACAAAGAGCTCAGATGCCTTAATAAACAAATTCAAAAAGTTGAACGAAACAAGTACTAACAAATGTCAGCTAGCACACTCAAGGCAAAGATGGGAATTTCTGCAATTTAAGTTGCATATCTTACAGGAGTATTTTCAAGTAAAATATTGAAACATTCAAGAAATATCTTGCAAATGCAATAGCCTTCTAGAAGCTGTCTAGAAGATATAGCGAAAAGTAGGGAACGTTCGAGAAGGATTCGCCGATGTCTATAAATGACGAACATGGAAATCGTAGGTCAGTTATTGCTGGAATGCGAATGTGTTAAGAAGATTATCAAGTGAAAATAAATCGTTAACACGTGTTTGTCTACATAAATAAATCGAGAATAATCGTGTATGTGATAATTAGTGTAAACAAGAGTGATATCCGAGGACGTTATCTTATCTTAAGTGTTATACAACGGTATACATAAATTGTAGTGTAAGTGTTTTTATTATTAGATTTTATTAGTTCGGTTAATTTAAAAGTGTACATATTTCTATAATAAGTAAACGTAGTTTTAATCGTATAAATAAATTAGTTTTTAAGTAATAAATTTGTTACAATATTAACAACCATCGATGGAAGAGGGCAAGGAACAGCGAAATATACAATAATTGATCAGAAAGATTTTCGTTTAAAAATTTATGTATTTAAAACGTGTAGGAATACGTTGTTTATTGTTGACAGATAAAAATATTTACTGCAGCTTAAGCTCGTACGGACATTGGTTGGAATTCAGGAGATAAATTAGAGACAGGTATAATTTTGACAACACATTTTAGAATATTATGAGAATGAAATAAAACCCGCATATTTATACTAAAGTTTTTAATAAAGTTCTATTTATTTTTCCAGTTGTTGTTAAAGGTATCTCATCGACGAACCTAACCCCACCTCTCAATCGTTGCGCATCGTGGACCCGTTCTTCCAAAAACTTCTCGATTTCTCTTTCTGAAACGCTTCGATGTGTTGATTTTAAAACTATAAATGCCATTGGATGATAACTATCTATTTCGTGCGGCACGCCGACAACAGCCACTGCAGCAACGGCTGGATGACAATAAAGTATATTTTCCAAAACCGTTGGAATTACAGGCCACAGTCGGTATTTAAACATTTCTTTGATTCTTCCCGTGATGAAAAAACAATGGTCTTCGTCGTAGTAACCCAAGTCGCCGGTTTTTAACCAGCCATCCGAGTCCCATATATCAGAAGAATCTTCTTTATAGTACCCGCTTGTTTGGATTTTAGTTTTGACGCGTAGTTCGCCTTGTTGATTAGGTCCTAAAACTTCTCGAGTCTCTATGTCGATTATCTGGAGAAAAAAAAATTATAATGAGTGTTGGTACATTCTCTGCAAACTTAGTACTTTATAAGACATTCCGTATAATCCCGTGCCAACGGATATGGGTTTCTTTTTCATCATTTCTCTTTCTTTGGAACTTGTTCCATCGAAAAACGTCAAGGCCATTGGAATTTCACTTTGGCCGTATACCAACTGCACTCTGGTGTTTGGAAACATTTTCTTCATCTCCAATATTTGATGCATTTGGGCGATATCGCCTCCTATGTGTAAATTAATTAATGCGTCTGAATCGACGTCTTTTGGTCTTCCTTGTTTAATCATTATGGCCATTTGGGCGTTGATTAGAAATATGTACGTAACCTAGAACGTAGTTACTAATAACTGTCAACAAAAGTTGATACTTAACTTTGTAATTGAACATTTCCCAAGCTTTAGTGGGGTCGTACCGCGGATACACTAAGCGCGCCAACCCTCTTATTAAACTAATATTAAGGATAGCATTGAAAACTCCCCAATACGGAGTTGCGTATGTTAAAACCAAAGCCGATGGTGTTACCATACCATTTCTGCAAAAAATTTGTAAGTATTCGTCATTTTTTTGATTATCACTTACGTTTTATTCATCGTTTGACATAATAACGTGTAGTGGTTTTGACAAATACCTTTGGGATATCCCGTCGTGCCGCTGGTAAACACAATAAGAGCAAGATCATCTAGACTTTTAGGCACCCATGGTTTAAAAGTACTTTCTCCTTTGTGACGTTGCAAAAATGTTGCGAACGGTATATGATCAGAAGTATCTCCAAAAGTGACTATTTCTGCATTGGAACCAAACATTTTTAACACGTTAGCGATTTTTTCTTCGGAATCTTTTTGAACAAATATCATTTTCGGTTGCACTTTCTTTAGTAAATGGACAGTATCGTTAATGGTTAACGAAGGGTCTACGGCTGTGTAAACAGCGCCAATAAACATGGATGCGATTAATGGCACGCAGCTGTTGAGGTGATTAAATGTACACAAACACACTATGTCTCCAGGTGTTACTCCTTTATCTTTCATGTGTAAGGCTACGCGTATTGACCTCTGAAGCAATTGCCCGAAAGTGTCTTTTTCCCCTGTCGAACCGTCGATCTATTTTTAAACGTGTAGAATCTGTAGTGTTTTGTTAGACTTACTTGCGCCAACTCGTTGCAATTTTTCGACATGTTAGTGTAGTACACATACCCCAATCCTTTGGCATCTGGAGTATAGCTCAAATCGGGTGTTCGTATAATATTTTCGTTCATGTTTGGTCGTTGTTGAGTAAATACAGATTGTCGAGAGAAAATCTACTCATTTAAGATCTAGAAGTTTTATTGGTTTAATCCTTAATTGAGCTTACTTAGATTGGTGGGATTTGCTAAATTTAGGAATTTAAAAGAGGTGTTTTTCGTACGATAATCCACGAATTCTGCCGTTTTTATTGTGCGTAAACTTTTGTGATTATTGTTTTAAGCGGGGATTTTCGAAAAGGGGTCGGGCATCGACCGGTTGTTGACTTTTTTCAAAAAACCGTTAAAACTCTGAAACCTATTTTCTAGATGCGCTATCTAACGACGATTTTGATTTAACGTCTTGGAGAATTACTTAAATGATTTAAGGCGACGATGTGTGTGTTTAAAATTGAGGTAGCCGATTCTTAATTACAGCAAGCTATTAAATTAACCAGCTAAAACACCAATTAAATACAGTACAGGCACAAAATGAGGAACTACTGCAGTCAAATGCAAGAAAATCGCTGCCTGAAAGAAATCTTATAGTCTAGCAAATTCGGATGAGGAAAAGAACCTTGTTTCCCGAGAAACGGACTGACTGCTAGCCGAATCCAAAAAATCTAAAAAGAAGAAGAAATGAAAGGCTACTGAATTGTCTGAGAGAACTGACGAAATCCCTGAAACAAACATTAGAAACTTGTCAAGTATAGCTTAAGTAGTGACAACTGTGATTATAATAATAGTATGATGAATAATAACCAAATTCAAGTTAATGTCAGCTCTAATGAAGAATATAGAGCTCTGACAACTTCAATGAACGAGGCTAACATTGGATGGCACTCATTTGAAAACAAATCCTCTTGGTTTATTAAGGTAATGGTCAGGAGTTTGCATCCTACTACTTCCTCGGAAGAAATTTCCAGGGGAACTAGAAGCCAGAAAATTCAATTCAAAAACTCAGGAGAACTACCTCTAAAAAATTGAGCTACATATCTTATGCCTAACTCATGCAACAAAAATTTGCAGAGGTAGTACCTGCTCCATCGACATCTGAACTATCTTTAATGCAGCTTGTGCAAAATATAATGAACACATTAGATCGGGTCAATGCAAGACTATGAACTAGAAGCCAGGAGCACTGGTACTATACCTAAGCCAAAACAAGATTATAGACCAAAAAGACCTACGCATTGTTACCTGGAATGCCAATGGCAGACTAAACAAAAAACGCGACCTTAAAGTATTCCTGAGCACTCCATACATTGAGGCCTGTCCTATTTCTGAGACACATGTGACAAAGCAATCCTACCTCAGAATAAAAGGATACAAAACATATCACACTATTTATCCAGAGAACCAAGCATAATGACAGATAAGATCAACCACTATGAAGAATGTCATCTGCAAAGAGATTATATTCAACTAACAGTGGTTGGAATCATGTCCTTAAAACAGAAACTGAGAGTGGGGGCTGTATATTGTCCACAATCTTAAAAAAAGATTACCTAACACTCTTGAAACGCTTTGGCAAAAACTGCAACTAGAATTCGACAGCAAGTCATCGTACTGGCGAAATAATCTTGATAAAATTCTAGATTTACTTGACTTCTGCTTCTATAGAAAAGTGTCGCCTAACTTTATAAAAGTAGAAGAAAACTTTGATATGGATTCAGATCACTCAGCAGTCATCTTGGCACTAAGTCAAAGGATAATAAAAAAGAGAACCAGGATCACGTTTACTAACAAAACTACTGACTGGAAAAAAAACAAGTGAGCAGCTAGAAAAAGAAGCTGAAAACGTCACAGTTTTATCCAAACTGCGGCTTATAACAACACGTAACCAAAGGTGTATATTATCCAGCCTAGATCAGAGCACTTGTTAAAGAAAAACGATGAGTTAGAAGAAGATGGAAGCAATCAAGGGATCCTACAGACAAAACCATATTTAATAACAAGACTCAGCTGTTTAGAAGAGGAATAGAAAAGCTTCAACAAGAATCTATAAGATCTTATCTCCAAGAATTGACAGTATATGAAGAGACTGATTATTCTCTCTTCGCGACCAAGAAGATTAAAAGACCTGTCACATCTATTTCTCCTATTAGAAACAACGATGGACAATGGGCCAGAGACAATAAGCAAGAAACTGACTTCTTTGCCGAGCATTTGTCTGAAATATTCATTCCAAACCAAGCGCAGATAAGTTACACTATGAATTCTACATTCTAAGATCTGAAAATACCGCACCACTTACCACAAGAGAAACAGCTGAGAAGATAAGAATGAACCTGAACTCAAAGAAATCGCCAGGGTTTGATCTAATTACTGCAGATATTTTAAAACGCCTTCCTAGAAAGGGTATTGTAATGCTCACATACCTGTTCAACGTAGCTTTCAGACTGAAACATGTTCCTGCCTCCTAGAGAGCTGCTATCAAAGCCAGGTAAACAATCCAATAATGTCAAATCTTATATTATAAATAATAAATTATCGATTTGGATTCAGCCAAAAACACTTGACAATAGACCAGGTGCATAGAATAACTGAAATTATCAAACGTGCTTTAGAAGGAAAACAAGTCTGCTCTGCAGTCTTCCTACATAAATTGAACAAAAATGCTGCCAATGCAATTCGTAGAGATACTAACGTACTAAGAAGAATATTCAGGTTTGAAAGAGAATAGAACGGGTGTGCTTCAAGGTAGTGTATTGGGTCCTATCCTCTATTTGTTAGATCTAGAGGGAACCACAGTGGCTACGTTTGCAGATGACACCGCAATACTAACAATAAAGAAAGACCAAGGATTATACGCTAGGAAATCACAAACAGCCAGCAATACAATACTTCACTGGACTAACCAATGGAGGATAAAGCTAAACGAGTTGAAATCCACCCATATCAGCTCCACAAATAAACCATTAAAAGACTCACTGATTCTGGATATAAATGGCACTCCTATACCTTATGAGAACAATACCTAGGCATGACCTTGGACGCCAAACTTACGTGGAAGGAGCATGTTAAGAAGAAAAGATCGGAATTCGTACTAAAATACAGACAGAATTATTGGCTGATTGGAAGAAACTCCAGACTTTCAATCTCAAATAAATTACTGATTTATAATCAGATCTTGAAACCAGTATGGCTGTACGGTATCCAGCTTTGGAGCTGTGCCAGTGATTCCAACATAAAGTGTATTCAAACATCCCAGAATAAAGTGTTATGAAACATAGGCATGTTCGAAATTCCGATCTTCGTAGAGACCTTCGCATCCCAACCGTCAACGGAAGAAATTAAACGGTTTGCTGAAACCCATAAAGCTAAACTTCATCTACACGCCAATGCAGAGGCTCTTCTACTGCTGGACAATCAACACCATGTCCGAAGATTCAAGGGGAGAAAACCATGTGATTTCATGTAGTATGTTGTGTATAAAAACATAACACATTGGGTAAACAGTTCTGAAAAATCTAGAAAACATCAATGAATAGACTCTAGCCGATGAGTAGATTGAGATGAAAATGAATGGTAAATTCAAAGAAAGTTTTTGAGCGGCAATGTTTTGACCGATTTTTGGATCACAATTCATGTTTTTTACCAGTTCTATGATTAATTGAAGTGGGTTCTAACTTGTCGCGAGGGAATTAAGACTATCAGGTATTTATCTTTTTTTGATCACTTTCTTCTCGATTGGTACCAAATCTTGCGAAGAAAACTTTGTCGGCGGTAATAGTCGATCGATTATTTGTGTCACAATATATGATTCTACCGGTTTATTCATTAATTGGAGCGAATTCTAACTTATAGCGAGCGAGTTAATAGCGTCTGGGATTTATCTTCTTTGACCACTCTATTTTTAATTTAATTTTGAATGGTACCAAATCTTGCTAACAAAATCTTGTGAGCGGCAGTGTTTTGACCTATTTTTTGGATCGCAATTCATGCTTCTACCAGTTCTATGATTAATTAACTTACCGCTAGAAAATTTATCGTCTTCGGCCACTTTTCAGTCTAATTTTGATTAGTACCATATCTTGCGAACAAAATTTTGTGGGCGGCAATGTTTTGACCGATTTTTTGGATCACAATTCATGTTTTTTATCAGTTCTATGATTAATCTAAGCGGGTTTTAACTTATTGCGAGAGAATTCAGACTATCAGGTATTTATCTTTTTGGGACACTTTTTTCTTGATTGGTACCAAATCTTGCGAAGAAAACTTTGTCGGCGGTAATAGTCGATCGATTATTTGTGTCACAATATATGATTCTAGCGGTTTATTCATTAATTGGAGGGAATTCTAACTTATTGCGAGCGAGTTAATACTGTCTGGTATTTATCTTCTTCGACCACTTTATTTTTAATTTTATTTTGAATGGTACCAAATCTTGCTAACAAAATCTTGTGAGCGGCAATGTTTTGACCTATTTTTTGGATCGCAATTCATGTTTCTACCAGTTCTATGATTAATTAACTTACCGCTAGAGAATTTATCGTCTTCGGCCACTTTTTAGTCTAATTTTGATTGGTACCAAATCTTGCCAACAAAATTTTGTGGGCGGCAATGTTTTGACCGATTTTTTGGATCACAATTCATGCTTCTACTAGTTCATTGAGTAATTGGAGCGGGTTCTAATTTATCGCGAGTTAATTAAGATTGTCTGCGATTTATCTTCGACCACTTTCTTCTTGATCTAATCTACTAAACCTTGCGAAGAATAGTTTGTCAACGGAAATATGTTGCCCGATGACTTTTTGGGTCACAATTCATGTGTTTATTTGTTTTATGATTAATTGGATCGGGTTCTAACTTTTATCGAGGGAATTAAGGCTGTCCGGGATTTATCTTTTTTGATCACTTTCTTCTTGATTGGTACCAAATCTTGCGAAGAAAAGTTTTTCAGCGGTTATATGTCGATCGATTATTTGTGTTACAATACATGCTTTTACCAATTTATAATTGGAGCGGGTTCTAACCTATCGCGAGGGAGTTAACACTGTATCGCATTTATCTTCTTCGACCACTTTATTTTTAATCTAATTTTGATTGGTACCAAAACTCGCTAAGAAAATCTTGTGAGCGGCAATGTTTTGACCTATTTTTGGGATTGCAGTTCATGCTTCTACCAGTTCTGTGATTAATTGGAGCGGGTTCTAACTTATCGCTAGAGAATTAAAACTATTTCGGATTTATCTTCTTCGACTACTTTTTAGTTTAATTTTGATTGGTACCAAGTCTTGCAAAGAAAAGTTTGTGAGCGGCAATGTTTTGGCCTATTTTTTGGATTGCAATTCATGCTTCTACCAGTTCTATGATTAATTGGAGCGGGTTCTAACTTATCGCGAGGGAATTAAGACTGATACTTATATTCTTTGGCTACTTCTTCCTAATCTATTCTTGCTTGGTACCAAGTCTTACAAACTAAAGTTTGTGAGCGGCAATATTTCCACCGATTCATTGATTACAATACATGCTTCTGTCAGTTCTATGATTAATTCGATCAGGTTCTATTTTATCGCGAGGTAATTTAGATTGTCTGGGATTTATCTTCTCGATCTAATCTTGATTGGTACCAAGTTTTGCAAGCAAAAATTTGCGAGCGGCAATGTTTGGACCCATTTTTGGGTTACAATTCATGCTTCTGCTAATTCTACGATTAATTCGAGCGGGTTCTAGCTTATGGAGAGGGAATAAAGGCTGTTCAGGATTTATGTTTTATGGCTACTTCTTTCCTGATGTAATCTTGATGGTACCCAGTCTTGCAAACAAAAGTTTGTGAGCGGCAATGTTTTGACCGATATATTAGATATCAATTTATGCTTCTACCAATTGTATCATTAATTGAAGCGCGTTCTAACTCTTATAGGGTGATCTATTTTCTTAGCTCACTTTCTTTCCGATCTAATCTTGATTGGTACCAAAATTTGCATACAAAAGTTTGTGAGCGGCAATACTACAAACGATTTTTGGGTTACAGTAAAAGCTTCTGACAATTCTACGATTAATTCGAGCGGGTTCTAACTTATGGTGAAGGAACTAAGACTGTTCAGGATTTATGTTTTTTGGGTACTTCCTGATCTAATCCTTATTGGTACCCAGTCTTGCAAACAAAAGTTTGTGAGCGGCAATGTTTTGACCGATATTTTAGATATCAATTTATGCTTCTACCAATTGTATCATTAATTGAAGCGCGTTCTAACTCTTATCCGGTGATCTATTTTCCTAACTCACTTTCTTCCTGATCTTATCTTGATTGGTGCCAAAATTTGCATACAAAAGTTTGTGAGCGGCAATACTACAAACGATTTTTGGGTTACAGTAAAAGCTTCTGACAATTCTACGATTAATTGGAGCGGGTTCTAACTTATGGTGAAGGAACTAAGACTGTTCAGGATTTATGTTTTTTTGGGTACTTCCTGATCTAATCTTGATTGGTACTCAGCCTTGCAAACAAAAGTTTGTGAGCGGCAATGTTTTGACCGATATATTAGATATCAATTTATGCTTCTACCAATTGTATCATTAATTGAAGCGCGTTCTAACTCTTATCCGGTGATCTATTTTCTTAACTCACTTTCTTCCTGATCTAATCTTGATTGGTACCAAAATTTGCATACAAAAGTTTGTGAGCGGCAATACTACCAACGATTTTTGGGTTACAGTAAAAGCTTCTGACAATGCTACGATTAATTCGAGCGGGTTCTAACTTATGGTGAAGGAACTAAGACTGTTTAGGATTTATGTTTTTTGGGTACTTCCTGATCTAATCTTGATTGGTACCGAGTCTTGCAAACAAAAGTTTGTGAGCGGCAATGTTTTGACCGATATTTTAGATATCAATTTATGCTTCTACCAATTCTATCATTAATTGAAGCGCGTTCTAACTCTTATCCGGTGATCTATTTTCTTAGCTCACTTTCTTTCCGATCTAATCTTGATTGGTACCAAAAGTTGCATACAAAAGTTTGTGAGGGGCAATACTACAAACGATTTTTGGGTTACAGTAAAAGCTTCTGACAATTCTACGATTAATTCGAGCGGGTTCTAACTTATGGTGAAGGAACTAAGACTGTTCAGGATTTATGTTTTTTTGGGTACTTCCTGATCTAATCTTGATTGGTACTCAGCCTTGCAAACAAAAGTTTGTGAGCGGCAATGTTTTGACCGATATTTTAGATATCAATTCATGCTTCTACCAATTGTATCATTAATTGAAGCGCGTTCTAACTCTTATCCGGTGATCTATTTTCTTAGCTCACTTTCTTTCCGATCTAATCTTGATTGGTACCAAAATTTGCATACAAAAGTTTGTGAGCGGCAATACTACAAACGATTTTTGGGTTACAGTAAAAGCTTCTGACAATTCTACGATTAATTCGAGCGGGTTCTAACTTATGGTGAAGGAACTAAGACTGTTCAGGATTTATGTTTTTTGGGTACTTCCTGATCTAATCTTGATTGGTACCCAGTCTTGCAAACAAAAGTTTGTGAGCGGCAATGTTTTGACCGATATTTTAGATATCAATTCATGCTTCTACCAATTGTATCATTAATTGAAGCGCGTTCTAACTCTTATCCGGTGATCTATTTTCTTAGCTCACTTTCTTTCCGATCTAATCTTGATTGGTACCAAAATTTGCATACAAAAGTTTGTGAGCGGCAATACTACAAACGATTTTTGGGTTACAGTAAAAGCTTCTGACAATTCTACAATTATTTCGAGTGGGTTCTAACTGATGGTGAAGGAACTAAGACTGTTCAGGATTTATGTTTTTTTGGGTACTTCCTGATCTAATCTTGATTGGTACTCAGCCTTGCAAACAAAAGTTTGTGAGCGGCAATGTTTTGACCGATATATTAGATATCAATTTATGCTTCTACCAATTGTATCATTAATTGAAGCGCGTTCTAACTCTTATAGGGTGATCTATTTTCTTAGCTCACTTTCTTTCCGATCTAATCTTGATTGGTACCAAAATTTGCATACAAAAGTTTGTGAGCGGCAATACTACAAACGATTTTTGGGTTACAGTAAAAGCTTCTGACAATTCTACGATTAATTCGAGCGGGTTCTAACTTATGGTGAAGGAACTAAGACTGTTCAGGATTTATGTTTTTTGGGTACTTCCTGATCTAATCTTGATTGGTACCCAGTCTTGCAAACAAAAGTTTGTGAGCGGCAATGTTTTGACCGATATTTTAGATATCAATTCATGCTTCTACCAATTGTATCATTAATTGAAGCGCGTTCTAACTCTTACCCGGTGATCTATTTTCTTAACTCACTTTCTTCCTGATCTAATCTTGATTGGTACCAAAATTTGCATACAAAAGTTTGTGAGCGGCAATACTACAAACGATTTTTGGGTTACAGTAAAAGCTTCTGACAATTCTACGATTAATTCGAGCGGGTTCTAACTTATGGTGAAGGAACTAAGACTGTTCAGGATTTATGTTTTTTGGGTACTTCCTGATCTAATCTTGATTGGTACCCAGTCTTGCAAACAAAAGTTTGTGAGCGGCAATGTTTTGACCGATATATTAGATATCAATTTATGCTTCTACCAATTGTATCATTAATTGAAGCGCGTTCTAACTCTTATAGGGTGATCTATTTTCTTAGCTCACTTTCTTTCCGATCTAATCTTGATTGGTACCAAAATTTGCATACAAAAGTTTGTGAGCGGCAATACTACAAACGATTTTTGGGTTACAGTAAAAGCTTCTGACAATTCTACGATTAATTCGAGCGGGTTCTAACTTATGGTGAAGGAACTAAGACTGTTCAGGATTTATGTTTTTTTGGGTACTTCCTGATCTAATCTTGATTGGTACTCAGCCTTGCAAACAAAAGTTTGTGAGCGGCAATGTTTTGACCGATATTTTAGATCACAATTCATGTTTCTACCAATTGTATCATTAATTGGAGCGCGTTCTAACCTATCGCGAGTTTCTTTTTGATCTAATCTTGATTGGTACCAACACTTGCAAACAAAAGTTTGTGAGCGGCAATACTACAAACGATTTTTGGGTTGCAGTAAATGCTTCTTCAATGATTTACTGAAGGTTGTTCTAAATTATCGTTGAGTTGTTCTCAGATTTGTGGTCGAGGACTCATCGTTCTCTGCACTTCCGTTCACCCATTGGTGTGTGTGAGATTGCAAGAATCCCTTTCGTATCTCTTGAGTCATTAATCTGCCAATGATAAGTTAAGTTAAGGAGATTTTATGAGAGAAGAAATAAATGAACACGTCGGATGGAATTGGTTAAACCAAGACGTTTTGCATTTTATTCATTTGAGACTTGGCCTCGACGACAGCAAAGTAACGGAAGTGTGTGAGACTACCTCACGTCTTTTGAACGCTCTACCGAAGTTCTTAACTATGTCATGAAACAGGCTTCTTCTGAATACAAAGGAAGTATCTTTATGGGTCACATGGGGACACGCCCCTTCTGTACTCTTAGCAATTAAGACTTTTTTGCGAAAATTTTGGAAGGAATTTTTGGAAAACGAAAATTAGTTTAGTTTTTTATGAAGCTACTAAGTTACATTACGAAAGAAAACTTTATTTATACATTTTTTACAAAGACATTTCAGTAAAAGCTTTTTAAAACCATTTAGAATCTTTTTTTGGACTAATTTTGTACATGAGACTGGTGTGATTCGTGACAAATAAAAAATGCATTTGCTTAACTTAAATTAAACTCTTTAATAAAGTTCTATTAATTTTTCCAGTTGCTGTTAAAGGTATGCTGTCTACAAATCTAACTCCACCTCTCAGTCGTTGCGGGTCGGGGACTCTTTCTTCCAAAAACTTTTCGATTTCAGCTTCCGATACGCATCGATGGTTCGATTTTAAAACTACAAACGCCATTGGATGATGACTGTCGATTTCGTGCGGCACGCCCACGACTGCCGCAGAAGCTACGGCGAAATGATGACAGAGTATGTTTTCCAAAACGCTTGGAATGATTTTCCAATGTTGGTTTTTAAACATTTCTTTTATTCTTCCAGTGATGTAAAAGCAATGGTCTTCGTCGTAGTAGGCCAAGTCGCCGGTTTGTAACCAGCCATCTGAATCCCATATATCGGAAGAGTCTTCGTGGTAGTACCCGCTTGTTTGGAATTTGGTTTTGACGCGTAACTCGCCTTGTTGATTAGGTCCTAAAATTTCTTGAGTATCTACGTCAATAATCTGAAAAAAATGGTAATTAGTTTGGTATAGTTCTACAAAGGCTTAATACCTTGAAAGACATTCCATATAGCCCCGTACCGACGGACATTGGTTTTTGTTTAATCATCTCGCATTCTTTAGGATCGGTCCCGTCGAAAAACGTCGAGGCCATTGGAACTTCACTTTGACCGTAAACTAAATGTACTCTCGTATTTGGAAACATTTTTTTCATTTCCAGTACTTGGTACAATTGGGCGATGTCGCCTCCAATGTGTACGTTGAGTAGTGCGTCGGAATTTACGTGTTTTGGTTTTCCTTGCTGAACCATAATTGCCATTTGGGCATTGATCATAAATATATACGTAATCTAGAACGTAATGAATAAAAAGTAAAAGCACACGCCGATACTTACTTTATAATCGAACATTTCCCAAGCTTTAGATGGATTATATCGCGGGTACACCAATCGAGCTACTCCTCTTATTAAACTGATGTTAAGGATTGAATTAAAAACACCCCAATATGGGGATGCGTATGTTGTAACTAAGGCCGATGGGGTTACCATGCCATCACTGAAAGAAATTGTATATACTTGTTGCGTTTTTAGAATTTACTTACGTTTTATTCATTGATTGGCATAATAGCGTGTAATGATTTTGACAAATGCCTTTAGGAAGCCCCGTCGTACCACTCGTAAACACGATTAGGGCTGTTTCGTGTAGACTTTTAGGCACCCACGGTGAAAAAGTATCTTCTTTTTGGTGGCGTTGCAAAAGGTTTGTAAACGGTGTATGATCAGAAGTGTCTCCAAAAACGATTACTTCAGCGTTAGAATCAAACATGGCCAATACGGCTACGATTTGTTCTTCGGAGTCTTTTTGGACAAATACTATCTTCGGTTGCACTTTCTTTAATAAATGGACACTGTCGTTTACGCATAAAGTCGGATCTGTTGCCGTGTAGATTGCTCCGATGAACATGGATGCGATTAGTGGCACGCAGCTGTTTAGGTGGTTAAACGTGCAAGTACACACGATGTCTCCAGGTCCTACTCCTCTATCTTTCATGTGTAAAGCTACGCATACTGAGCGCTGAAGTAGTTTGCCGAAAGTGTCTTTTTCCCCTGTCAAACCATCAATCTATTTTTAAACGTGTAGAAAATGTACTTAGTTACACTTACTTGTGCCAACTTGTTGAAGTTTTTCGACATGTTGGTGTAGAATGCATGGCCCAGCCCTTTGGGATCTGGAGTGTAGGTCAAATCGGGCGTACGAACAATGTTCTTCATTTCGTCGAATAAGTACCGGGCTGAAGCGAATCTTCCTATTTAAAGCGATCAGAGTTATTAGTTTTATCTTGTTGCTGTTAAGGAAATTGAGTTTAATTGCAGATTACTGGGATTTTGTTCAAAAGTTCAATGGTAGCCAAGGATGTTTTATTATTTTGGCCCAAATTACATTAGCTTTTTTTATTGGTCGTAACTGTGTACATCCTGGATTATAGTGATTAAAAAGAGATATTGTCGTTTCTCTAATTACTTTGTAAGTTCAAGAAAAGGTGTTTTAATGACCTATTTATTATGCGCCATCTACCGGTGATTTCATTTTTATACAATTGTTTTAGCGATACACCGATAGATGTCAACATTTACGTGTCAATTTTTGTTTGTTTCGTTTACTTTTTAGCAGATGTAAGTATGTTTTTTGGTATTTTGTAATTTAGCTAATTTTTTTTACGCATTTTTGGAAATAATTAAGATCGTTGTTTGTTGTATCTTATTGAAACTTTGATACTGTTATCTTTTTATCTGTATATATGTTTCTTTACTTGATGCTACACTTTCTTGTGTTGGTATTTGTTACTCTGAATTCTTTGAGAACTTACTCTAACGTTTGAGGCATTTTTGACAACATGGTCCTCACGTTAAGCTTCTTGATGGACATTTTGTCTGATGCTTTCGTTTGTAAGTTAGTTTTGTTTTCTGTTTTTACTTACGCTAAGCGCGACTCTGATTGGGACACAGCCGAAAGGAAGGCGTGTCCGATTCTCTCTCGGAGAATGAGTTCTTACATTTCTGTGAAATTCTAATTATGTTTTTTTCTGACTAGATTTTAGTCGTTACTTATTTAACGAAGTCTAGACACTATCAGTCTTATCTTAATCATGCTAAAAAACAGGATTAAATTATAGATTACTAAAATTTCTAACGCGAATTTAATAATACCGGATAAGTTTTTATTGATCGTATCTAGATTATATTTGAAGCTAGAGTTAGTCTGCATTCTCTACTCAATAAATGTGTTACCGTTGTTGTAATTGATTTTGTAGTACAAGACAGTTACTTAGTGCAAAATAAATCTGAGATCGTGCGCCATCTGCTGCTACGTCGTATTTTAGGTAATTATTTTATCGCTAGATGTCGACTGTATTTTTATAGATATATTCTAATTAACCTTTTATTGATCGTCTTCTTGTTTAACTCAAATCGGAAATACTTTGCATTGCGAATTGAATTAAATTTACAAAAAAACTCTCCGAAGATCACACTAACCTGACATGCGCACTTAACGCATATAAGAAAATCCATTACCGCCCCGAAGGTCAGGTGACTTTTACGCGCATGAACGAACAAGTAACTCGTTCTTAATTTATCACCTGCGCCAACGATTAAAGTCTTAAATCCCGGTCATGTGAGAAATTATCTCACATTTGCCGTTCGGATTCAATATAAACCTTACTCCTGTATGGTTTGTTACGAGAATTTTCTCGTAACAAGGCAAGCGTCTAACTCAGTTTGATTCGGCAAGCGGGTCGCAAGTCTCGGTGTGCTAATCCTACACTAAATTAAAAAGGCGTCAAATATCACCAAATACAGACCTTTTTTAAACCTGTCGATCACTGAACAACAAAAGAAATTGGCAAAACACAACTAACAACAATATCTTTACTTCAAACAACAGAGAATAGGCGATAAAATCAACAAGGAAAGAGGTAGACTATTAAGAATTATAGATTCGTCAACTAATATAGTAATATCACAGCTATAGTATCGATGAAGGCCCTAATTGCAAACAAACGTTATGCGATTTATTTTAATTTAAATATAAATATTACTAGATCAATTATGCAGTCGCGAAATAAGAATATACAATGATAGTAAATCGCAAAAAAGTAAAATATGAGCACGAAAACTTACGCAACCGACAATTCTTCGTCAACAGTAGTAACTTCCACTACTTCCTTTTATTTGATTTAAGAACAAAAATATGCGTGATATATAAGCTTATGCACGACTGTTAATGTTATTTTGTCTTTGACTATGACTGCGTTCAAATGATCGCAAAAAGTTTACAGATGATATAACGTTTGCTACTAAAAGTAAGTTTAAGTCAGTATAATTACATATATAGACTTAAGGCTGACTGTTATTGAATACATTTGAAACCGATTACATAAAAGCAAAATTTTACAATTATTATTATGAGATCGGGTTTGGAATGCCCCCCTCAAGCACTGCGACCAGAAGACACTTTTTGTGCCCCTCGTTGAACTCAACGGAGATCTATATCAGTGATGAAGTTGATCAATCCTCTGGTTGGCAGTTGTTGAACTGCACCCTCTGCAATGAAGTATTGTTTAAGGTGTTTGCTTCTTTTCAAGCATAGAGCTGTACAACTCATGATGATGTGTTTTATATGTTCCACCTCATCACCACAGTACCGGCATCATCTACCAGTCCCATCTTTTTAAGATGATACTTACAATGGCTTTTTCCTGTTAGTGTTCCGCACAGAAGTCTCAGTTTCTTTCTGATCAGTTTCATGATTTCCTTCATCTTTTTCTGATTGTGGTTTAGAAATTTCTTAGACTGTTTGAGACATGGAGTTTCTTTCCAGATCTTGTTGACTTCTTTGTTTGTCCAGTTTTTTATAAGTTTCTGGAAGTCCCTCTTGACAGCTGTATATAAAATTCTAGGTCTGATTACCGGCTTGTAAATCCAACTGCTCGCTTTTGAGTTCAGTCCCCAAGGCCACAGTGTTCTAACGGCTTTGTCAGTCGTTTTTGTCAGGTGACTCCCCCAGTTTAGTTTTTTGATCACCCTCGGGTATTTAACTTAACTTTATGCTAGGGGTGCCAATCCTCCTTCGCTTGGTAAATGGAACCACTGTCGTCTTATTCGGGTTGAGATAGAATCCTGCTTTTTGGCATCACATCGTAGTTAAGTTTACCATTGACAGCATAACCTCCTATTATTTTGTCATGCTTGCCGTCTACACTACAATATGGTTATGTCATCAGCATATCCAAATATTTTGTGTCCCGCCTTGCTCAGATCCTGAAGTAGCTCATATACTATCAGTGACCATAGTATAGGAGATAAAACTCCTTCTTGTGGACATCCTCGTGTTGTTTCCACTGCATGCGTTGCACACCCTAGGTTTGCTGATACTTCTCTGACATCAAGCATATGTTTTACCCATTCGGTAATGTTTGTTCGTCTCTCTTTTGCTGAGAGATCATACCGTTGATTTATAGACAGCTTTCTCAAAGGCGCTTTCTATGTCCATAAAGATACCTTTGATTCAATTGCTCCTTCTATACATTTAACAAGCTGTTGTAATGCGGTTATAGTTGATTTTTCCTTCTGATAGGTAAATTAGTATTTATGTAGAGGTACTTCATACCTTCATCCTAATATACAGATTGACAAGTTTCTCTATCATTTTGAGCAGAAATGACGATAAGCCTATCGGTCGATATGACTTCGCAGTGTCTAGAGGTTTGCCCCTTTCCTTGTGTATGAATACGACTCTTACTTTCCTTCATAGTTGAGGAATATAGTCGTATTGCAGACAGGCTCGAAGTAGATTGACCAGTGGTGATAGCAGCATGTCTACCCCATGTTGAATGAGTACAGGAAACACTCCGAGGGGACCCGGAGCCTTAAAAGCTTTAAAGGTCTTTATGACCCACTTAATTCTTTCAGGTGTCACAATTGTTTTTGTAAGGAGAATTTCCATCTTGATTTCTGCTCCTTTTTTTATCTGTGTTCTTCCATCATTAGCTCCCTTTGGTGCTTTGCAGCCTGAGTAGTGTGTTACCATCAAAGTTTCTAAGATTTCTTTAACGGTCGTTGTTGTTTAGTCACTTTTTTTTGAGTGCACCAATGCTCTTGAGAGAGCCTTCTGTACTCTGCTAATCTCAGGTACTTCCTCAACCGTCTCACAGAAAGTTCTCCATGAGCTCTTTTTGGCTTTGCGAAGTATTTTGTTAAATTCCGTTAGGGCATTTCGATACCCTTTCCAGTCTTTGCTTTCTTTCGCTCTGTTAAACTCCTTCTTGGCTTTCCTTCAGAGTTTGCTTAGCTTCTCATTCCATTAAGGAACTGAGCTGTTGGTTCTTCTAGTTTTTAGGGGACACTTTTCCTCATAGACCTTCACTATGACCTTCATGGTGAGTTCCGCTTTTTTCTTGAGATCGTTAATAGATCTTATATTTTATATAACATCCTTCACACCATCTTGTAGGTTGTTCTTGTAGCCTTTCCAGTTGGTTTAGGAAAGGTGTTTAGGAACTCTGTACGTCTGATCCATCATAGGTCATGCTTAAATCTTCAACATAATCATATGATGGTCTGATAGAGATGCCTCATCAAAAACTCTCCACCTGCTGATTAGGTTCACTACACTTCTAGTCACCAAAGTTAGATCAATTACTTCCTGCCTTATAGAGTTAGTGAATGTAGGCTTGTTGCCTTTGTTAGCCACTACCATGTTAGTAAATTTGTTAGTATTCGTGAAAAAACTCACCCCGTTCGTTGGTGTCTGTGCTGCCCCAGATGCGCATTACTATGAGGTTAATATCCATTTTTTCTCCCGGGACTCTTAGCTCTGCTATTGTGACGGTATCGGAATCTGTAAATTCTGAGAAACATATTGCGTTAATACATTTGTTAACAAAAAGCGCGGCCCTCGGGTTCTGGACAGTCTTATCGTAGATTAACTTACAGTTTTTTTAATGTTGACTCCACAGATTTGGCCTGTATTTAGCCAAGGTTCTTGTATTAAACCTACCAGTTGTGTGTCCAGGGAGAACTTTCAGCAAAGGAGAGTAGATGCTGCCTTCGCATGATGGAAGTTTACCTTCACACATTCTGTTATTTGTAGGTAGGTTCCGAGGTTGATGTCACCTTCATTGAGGTGTTTTTTTCCTCCTCCGTAGGTGGTCCATTCTTCTTCTTCTGATACCTTATCCGTTTCGGACGTTGGCGATCAACATAGCTATTTTTATTTTGTTCACTGCTGTTCTAAACAGTTGTATAGATGTTAGGCCGTACCATTGGCGCAGGTTGTGTAGCCACGAGTGTCTTCTTTTGCCGGGCCTTCTTTTGCTGTCCGTCTTGCCCTGCAGAATGAGTTGAAGGAGTCGGTACTTGTCATTAGGTGGTTCGTTAAGTTACGGATTTTAACTGCTACCTCATTGAAGCCAAAACTTAAGGCTCCTTTTTGAGCTTCTACTGCTGCAGCCGACTTAGGGTTTATGGAGAGAATTGGGAGTACCGATGTGCCCCTTACCTCTTTTCTTATTACCCTCCATGGGGTGGTATCTATCCCTTCATTTTGTTCTTGGATCCTATGTAGTATCTTCTCCGCTGGCAATTGAGGAACATAGGCTTAATCGTCTCATTCCGCCATTCTTCCGAGCCAACGTAATCCATCTGTTGCGTTGTAAGTAGTTCCTTTAGAAATTTTCTGGCCATTCTGGTGCTGTGCAGAGCATTTTTATATGAGACACTTTTCTGTCTCTTCTCCTCTGGCTTCTGTACAGGTTTCTTAGTTCTTCCTTGATTGGGTTTTAATTTCTTTATCTTTATATTTTACGATACTAAGAAGTAGTACGTACAAGGCTGACATAATTAAAGTAATAAATATATATAAAAGGTGTATGCTATACTAAGTAATGTGCATCAAGTTGATAGATTCATTACAGAAATAAGTTAACGAAGTAATTAATACGATACTTATATGTCGGAAACAAGGGTTAGCCTTCTCTCGTTCCTTCCGATTACAAAGATAGCTAGGCAATCCCACGGATCTCGCTGAAAAAAGGTTAAAAGATAACGTGACTACGCCATTTTTGGAAATTGTTTTCCAGCTGGAATATCGCGTAATTAATCGCTGAATCCTTGCGACAAATGCCTCGAATAAGATGTCATAAAATAACACTCAGAACGTTCACAGCGGCTCCAAACAAGTAGAGTAGTAGAGCGAGTAAAATGGCCTTTAGTTGCTGTATCTTGTTTATCCTCACCCGAAAAGTGAATTGACAATCAATAGCCGCGTATAAACAGTGCAGCCGTTAATTTTAATTTAAAATAAATATTTTTGAAACATACAAAAATAAAGATATGTAACATGTGTTTGATTATCTGTTAGCTTTGTGTAATGACAAGTTTGTAAATGTGACTATTTACAAGATATGGATTATATTGAGAAACATGCGTGAAAGAAAAGTTTCAGTATATTCGAGGACCTATGCGATAACGTGATTGCAGTTCTCATAGTGTGTTGACAGCTTAGCAACACTGGTCAACTGGTTGAGTCAGAATAAACCGTAGCGTGAACTACAGAGCTACCTTACAATGAAGACTATGCTTTAAGATTATGAAAAAGGACACATTACGTAATTGCGAATACCAGTACGAGAGAATTCATCCAACGCAACTAAACAAGACGATGTTACGGTAATACAACCGTAACTTGCAGTAAACGGTAACTCAGAGTAATAGCGAAGGCTTCCACGGCCGGAATCTATACTAACATTAGAATGTCTTCCGGGTTTGGACCGTGTCATATTTGCAACCGAAGCTGCCATTTCAGCATTTCAGAACATGATCGTTGTATAAGGAAAAGGTATACTTCCAAGTCTGCGGTCGCTGAACATCATTTTACTACAGGTCACAAGATAGATTTTGATAATGTTTCGTTGATTGCCAAATCTCCATTCTTTTTCAACAGGAAATTCCGAGAAAGCATAGAAATCATCAAACACCCCAATAACTTCAATCGCGATCATGGTTTCGAACTATCCCCTCTTTGGTTCCCGGTCATTAGTCATTTATCAAAAACACGCCCCCTAACAACCGTAACCCAATCAGGGTCAAGCTTAATCATCCGTGACGATCCTTTTCCTTTAAATACGGAGACTATTTCTTCTTAAGTCACTTCTACGAAGTTTAGAATCTGGCTTGGTTCACAAGTTGATTACCTAACTCGGTAGTGGTTCTTTGTTAGATTTTCGTTTGCTTTTTCAGGTTATCGTTTTCTTTCTTACCTTTTCATAGTTTAGGTTATGGCTTGTTTTACAAGTGGATAACCTAACTTTTGAGAAGTGCTTAGGTAGATTTCGATTGCTTGTTTGAGTTTTGCGATTTATCTCACGCCCTGATGAAGCCCCTTACGAAAGCGGGCGAAACGTTGGCAGCTTCGGTTGCAAATATGACACGGTCCAAACCCGGAAGACATTCTAATGTTGGTAACTCAGAGCTTCGGAGTGAGTCGTACGTAATCTTTGATGTGCTGATTATAAAATAATTAAAAGAGCACCGAAGCGGGAGAAACATACACTATAGATGCCCGTTTACATCTGATAAACAAATCAACAATCAGTATTACGAAGTATATGATAACAGATTATCTATAAGAAAAGACAAATAACCTCATATACGTAGGTACATTCAAACTAAAGTATGAGCATATAATACAACGAAGAATAATAATTTAGTCAATGCAAACCTCGTGATTATACAATCGGAAGTAAAACGCAGTTGTGATAATTTTACCAAGTAATTACACAAACAAATGTGCATAAATGAATCGTGACAACATATATATCTAGGTCGTTCGTATTTACGTTCGATCCAACACAAACTAATAGGCAATAGAGTGTTACTTACGGTTTTCCAGACATGCGATTAGCTGATAGTATTCCAAACCATCCCTAAAATTATTTAAATGATATTATAAACAGAATGCGCCAAGCTTCCAAATGACTGTGGAGCTAACCCAGCTCGTTGTGATAATACGAGAAAATTAAATAACGTAAAATAGAAGTGAATTCTTACCCCAGCGACACTTTCACAGGTAACACATACAAATCGAAGTTGATTTACCCATTTACGACGAGGATGGTATATGATATTTAAAAATGTAGATTTCATTCTCACGTGCTGCCTTTCTCAACGTCAAAAACGGAAGTGAAAAACAATTCTTTCCCATACGTAAAAATTACGTTTACGTTCCGGAACAAAAGTCATACAGCACTCTAAATAAGAATTATTAATATCTATGTGGAAGGTGCGGCAGAACGGATTAAGCAGGTTGCAATAGTGAGGCAAGAATAGCGGGTTCGGTGATGGTGACATTAATGCCATAACACTTTCAATTGAATCTTTCACTGTAATGGTTTATAACTATGTCAATTTGTTTAATGTGATTGTGACATCCGCATTAGAGTATTCCAGTGTTGATGAGTCCTAAAAGGATAAAACAATTGTCTACTAGGCTCTGTCGTTGGTTTCCGCAGTCATATGAATCTTTAACAGCTGGGTCTGAAGCACATGGCCTTTAAGCGTTCATCGATTGCGACACAACTTTTCCAGATTTTCTCCTCTACGCAGATTGTAGAACCTAGAAAGTGGCACTTCTTAAAGTGGTGTGGTGGTTTATCTAACGAGTTATGTCTCAGCAACTCTTTGATTAGTGAAGTCGACAAGATTTTTTCGATTTTAGCGCCATTAAAGCTGGGCGAGCGGGTGTCAAACTAAATGTTTCTCAAACGGTACGACATAACCTTTAATAATTTATTAGTCTACTCTTAAATACACCGCTACCAACTTAAAAAAATAAAATTGAATACATTTTGTATCGGGAAATGATACTAGGCCGCAATAATTTTGGCTCACTTTGGATATCTACAGATACGAAGTTAATAAAGACTCCATCTCCGTTTACATCAATTACAGGAAGAAAGGAGAAGTTAAATGGTAGAAATTGTTGTCGTAAAGCCGGGTCAAATTGCTCTTTTATCTATGTCATGGATAATGCTTTAATAGCGTACCTTTTAGAAAAGAGGATAAGTCAGAGAACGCATATTAAAAAAAACATTTATTTAAATTAACAGCTTTAATGCAGCTCGATTTACTTTTCCACTTGGAGTTAGGGGTAATGTATCCACGAACCTAACCCCTCCTCTAAGTCGTTGCGAATCGTGCACATCGTTTTCTAAAAACTTCTCGATCTCCGTCTCTGACACGTCTCGATGGTTTGGTTTTAAAACCACAAACGCCATTGGATGATAAGTGTCCGCTTCGTGCGGGATTCCAACAACAGCTGCACGCGCGACGTCAGGATGACTACAAAGCATATTTTCCAAAACATTTGGGACCACTTGCCACTGTTGGTATTTAAACATTTCTTTTATTCTGCCTGTTATAAAAAAGCAATAGTCTTCGTCGTAGTACCCCAAATCGCCAGTTTTTAACCAACCGTCTGAATCCCATACACAAGAAGAATATTCGTTGTAGTATCCGTTTGCTTGGAATTTACTTTTTACGTACAGCTGTCCCTGTTGGTTAGGTCCTAAATTTTCGTGGGTCTCTACATCAACAATCTGTTAAAAAAATAATAGTTAGGGGTGGGATAATTCTGGTCTATTTAGTACTTTATAACTCATTCCGTATAATCCTGTGCCGACCGACATTGGCTTTCTTCTCATCATTTCTATTTCTTTCGGGTCGGTCCCATCAAAAAACGTCAATGCCATAGGAACTTCGCTTTGACCATAAACTAAGTTTACTCTGGTATTTGGAAACATTTTTTTCATTTCCAGCACTTGGTGCTTTTGGGCGATGTCGCCTCCTATATGTATAGTTATTAGTGCATCGGAGTTTACGTGTTTTGGTCTTCCTTGCTTAACCATTGCTGCCATTTGGACATTGATCATGAATATGTACGTGACCTAAAAGTCTGCACTTAAAGCTCGACGACTAATACTCGATACTTACTTTATATTCAAATATGTCCCAAATTTTGTTCGGGTTATATCGCGGATACACCAATCGAGCCAATCTTCTTATCAAGCTGATGTTGAGGTTTGAATAAAAAACGTTCCAATACGGAGATGCGTAATTTAACAGTAACGCTGATGGAACGACTACACCATTTCTACAAGAAAATTTAAGGTAGTTGCTTATACCCATTTAGTACTTACGTTTTATTCATCGTTTGGCACAATAACGTATAATGAGTTTGGCAAATTCCTTTTGGAAATCCAGTCGTGCCGCTTGTAAACACAATGAGTGCTGTGTCATCTAAACTTTTCGGCACCCATGGTGTAAAAATATCTTCTTTTTCGTGGCTTTTTAAAAGTTCTGAAAACGGTGTACGATCGTAAGTGTCTCCAAAAACTATCACCTCGGCGTTGGAATCAAACATTTTCAAGACATTTTCGATTTTATCTTTGGAGTCTTTTTGGACAAATACTATTTTTGGTTGAACTTTATTTAATAAATGAAAAGTGTCGTTTATGGATAACGTCGGATCTGCAGCTGTGTAGATTGCGCCGATAAACATAGATGCGATTAGTGGCACGCAACTGTTCAGGTGGTTAAACGTGCAGATGCACACAATGTCTCCAGGTCCTATTCCTTTATCCTTCATATGTAAGGCTACGCGTACTGAGCGTTGAAGTAGTTGGCCGAACGTGTCTTTTTCGCCAGTCAAACCATCAATCTATTTTTGAAAGTATAGACAGTACTGTTTTTTGATGTTAAACTCACCTGAGCCAATTCGTTGGAATTTTTCGACATATTAGTGTAGAATGCATAACCCAAGCCTTTGGGATCTGGAATGTACTTTAAATCTGGTGTTTGAATTACGTTCTTCTCCATTTTTTCTACTGATTGTAGTTGAGCTGAAGGCAAATCTGCTTATTAAACCAGTTAGTTTTATTGCTTTTATCTCAATGTCATTGGGAAAGTGGGATTAATTACTGGATGTTGAGCTTTATTGTGCAAATTAGGAGCGTGTTTTTATTACATTGATATACGCCTGATAAAATCTGAAAACTGATTCCGATAAGTTGTTATCGTGATTATTTACATTCGTCTTTTGCGTCAAATAGTTTTTTGCGGTACATTTTTTGTTATAATTTCCATCTGTTGGCAATCGAATTTTGTATTAAAACATCCTTTTTCTACAATTTCGATGATCTAAATTTTTAAGTTTAGGTTATTTTGGGTTAACTCAAACTGCGTCGTCTATATTGAAATTGATGCATCACGTAGGAAGGTACATAAATATATTTATATAAATTCTATTAAACGCTAACACGTCGTACAACCAAGTGACCTAGTCGGCCTAACTTTGATATTCAGAAGCGAAGTAAATTTATATTTGTAAATTGAAATACAAAAAGATTTAGAGAATCAAAGCTCGTCCTATAATAATATGTGATACAAATCAAAACGATTTTCTAATAATTGTGTTAACAACCTGTTATGTATACGTTTAGTCGTTCGTATAATCGAACCAATAATTAAAATAGAAAATACAATGCTTATAATCAGTTTTTCCCAAAGCCGGCGACTAGCTAGTTACTTCTTCGCAGCATTCTTAACTAAAAAAAGTAATTGAAATCTTATAAAGACGTACATACGGCGTTATCACAACTAAATCCCTCTTGATCATACGATAACTAACGGCAAACCAATGCGCAGCGTTTCCTTCAAATAAATTTCATAAGTTCGTTAAATGCTGTTACAGGCTTTAGGTCTTACGAACCTTGCACGGCCCACTCACACAGTCGGAGATAGGGGAGGTTCAAGGGAATTATGCTTAAGGGCGCCAGATCTACTCCAAAGTAACACTTCTGCCTCGATCACGACAGACGGTCCAAACTTGTAACTAAATTTGAGGTTCGTAATCCTTGTCACTCTGATGTTCGAGTAGCCAAAATTTGTTAATAGATAACGACAATTACAAGAGAAAGAAAAAAAATAAAAGAGGGATTAACAAGTCTAACAACTTTAATGTATTAACGTAGAATATTAACAAGAATATATGAAACTTCTCCACTCATCAATGCTCGAAATATTGCTAAGTATAATTAACACATATAAAAGCTTTAATTTAGCAGCGTAGCAAATTGACAGCCGTATGTTAAATTTCTCAATTCAAAAGTACTAGAACGACTAACAACTAACATAAAAGATTAACAGGATTATATCTAATTCTCAGTGCATAAATGCCAGCAGTATCCGCAACACACAATACATATCTAAGTCCAGTCGAAGCGAACAGCGAAGAAAATTTCGTAGTAAATATTGTTTGTACACAGCATGCGATACAATTTAAATAATTGGAATTACCTTATTGGTATATAAACAGTAAACGTAATTACGGACATTAACATTAATCAAAGTTCTGTGAGTAACTTTCGTGACAGCGAATAAAAATTAATCAAATAAACTTACCCAAAGTCCAGTGTCCACTTGCGCAAAGAAAACGTTTTCCCTCGCTAGCAGTCTGTAATAAATATTGAATAGCAAATCGTGTCACACAATAACTCACGACGAATAGGAAGCTACAAAATCAGTATTAATAATTCATTAAATGTGATATAAGAACCCGTTGTATCGAATGCTGTAGGGTTGTAATTTCGAACAGGTGGTTGATAACACAATCGATGTTTATCCACAAATCAACATCTCCGACGCATTGTTCGACGAGACCTCGTTGTTGTTTAGGTAGCAGGCCCTCCCAACGGTTTATACGCTCGGTAGCGGTATTTATCAATTGTACTTATGCATCCTTATTACTTATTGAAGCGAACCGGTGCTTGCAACGTGGTGGAACCGGCTATCACATTAATACAGAAATTACGAAGGAATCTTAATAGATTGGAGACAAAATATCTTACCTTGTGCCGAACGAATCGTAATAAATTCGCAATCGCCTTATAAATTTGTATTCATCACAAGGGATGTCCTTAAACATTTAAGAATCAGTTCAAGATCCTCGACACCGACCCGTTCCCGTAATTGACAACTTCAACAATCGCTTCGCAACCTCTCAGTAACCAAGAAGGTCGGCAGAGGGCGTCAAAACCAGAACTAATTTTAAGTCGATATACAGGGTACTCCGTTATGAAAATTTCGCACGTAACAATGCTTTCTCCAATGCGATAACAAAGTTAGTGTAGATATTATGAACTACTGTGGCGTGACGATTCCATGAAAGTTTTCCCCAAATACAACATCTGCTAATATTTCCACAGACGAAGGAAACGTATGGGGTTATGGAAACTCGCTATAGGCAATTACGAAATAATTCAATTAAACCACAAACACAAGAGATGCTTACCCCAAATAAAGACTTTCACTCAGATCACAACAATATTCTAATTCATATTCACATAGATGTGCGTGAAACACCTAACGATGAAAGCTTTGTTGGGCGTACACAGCGCTAGATGATGTCTGCATTCTTCAAATTTTACCGGAAGAAATGAAATCGTGTTTTAAATTTTGACATTTTATCCCTACTCAACAACAATAAGTGGGCGTATCAAGAATAAATTTTATACAGGGGACAAATATTATACTAAAGCAAATTTAACATAACACAATGTTTCTACAAACCGGCTCAATATCACCAACAATTTTAATCGAATTACACAGTTATTAAATTATAGAGGAAAACGAAGGGGATGTCAAGCGGCACTATACAATAAGTTATCATATCGAACAACAAGCTTTTGTCTCCCGTTGTCATAACAGTCTGTCGCCTGATTTGGCAACCACTGATTTACGGTCGTTTTGAGGCTATCGTCGTCATTGTGGCGCTGACCTCCGAGATGCTTCTTCAAGTACGGTGTCCTAGTCGGCTAGATCTAGTCGATGAAGATTCGGTAACCACGTTATGATAAAATACAAAATAATAAGGAACGTGACAGAAAGATACTTAGTAGAAATAAGGCTAAAGCTTTTATAGAACAATTTCTCTTCCTATCGACGAAGATCCTTCCATCGATTTCAAACAGTAACTTTAACCTCAAAGACAAAATTTCATTCAGGTTAAATGAATATGTAGTCCAATCAAATACGGCTAAATCAACATCTTTACTTTTCACAAATTTTTATAAAAGATTTCACATACATTTTACAACATAGTATTGTGAGATGCTTTTTTTGTAATAAATTTTGAGTACAAACACGAGGTGTTACCCACGCATTAAAAGCAAAAAAGTGACAAGATCGTCGCAACGGAAAGAACAGTAACTAACCATTTCAAGTCGTTGCCAACTGAAACGTTTTTTTTTAAATATACAGGATGTTGTGGAAGAAAATAATTGTAAACGTTATTGAATACGGCTTGTCATTTGCCATTCTAACGATCACATTAGGTTTGGCACCGGAAGCTGTATTTTAACAACAAAATTCTCTACAAGTTATAAATCGATATATCTGAGAGTTTTCTGGTGTTTTCTTAAATGGCCTCGAACATTCTCCAACGTTTAGAATGTTTCAATACTTTTTAGTGTCCGTTTGTATTGTCAATAATCGTTTGAGTTCAGAAAATTGTAATATCTTGCGATTGTCAGCTGCTTTGTGGGTAGTTTCTCTTTACGATTTTGTTTCTAGTTTTAATTGTCTGCTGTCTGTCTGCTCATTACCATTTTGAAAAAACTCTTTTAACTCGTTTTTTTATATTTTTTTCCTGGCAGACATAAAAAAAATTTCCCGATAGCTTTAGGTTCTTCCGCAGCGTATCTTCCAACCTTGTCATGATAGTTTTTTTATAACATAATCCGTGCGTGTTGTGTTTGCATTTATTTGTAGTTGTCATAATTGCGATCTCTTTTTTTTTGGGTAACAGACGACGCTACAACCTCGTACTCCCTTGGTTTTTTTAAAAGACCTTCATTTGTGCGACCCTAAAACTTTGTGTGTACTCTGTCTAGTGCCCACTTCTTCAAACGTGGAATATTTTCTCCGATAACATTGCAGAGTATAGAGTTATTCACATATTATGGAATGCAGTTTCCCCATCCAACACAAACAGACAGAAAAGATTACTTACAGTAATTAATGCGAGTTTCAACATTACCTAGCATCAAGAGAACTATATCGAAAATGATAAAATATTGCAATAGAATGGACCTCGCATCGGCGTAAGAAATAGTCGCATTAAGGTGCGTGTGGTAGAAACTTCTTCACATTTTCGCGTCTTTATCGGATAATTCTTTCATTATTTTTAAGACCGAACTGAGTTGGTTGCGCTTTCCTTTTATACTTTCTCTTTATCGACGACTAGAATATTCTGATGTTTTTTTAAACCGCCTCGAACATTCTCGAAGGTCCAGAATGTTTCAATACTCTTTAGTGTCCGTTTGTATTGTCAAGTTAATCGTTTGAGTTCAGAAAATTGTAATTTTTTGCGGTTGCCAGAAGTATGATCTTTAGCCTACATCAATTTCTAGTCTAGTTCTTGCCATTTTGTTTATGGTTTCAATTGTCTACCTATGGTGTCATTACCATTTGGGAATTTTCTGTTCTTTTTTTAACCGCGCTTTTTCTAATCTCATTTTTGGTTGTGTCTCCACACAGGCCGTAGTTAACGCTACATTAGCCTCCCTCTCCCCTTCTTCAAAAGTTTTAAGCATCTAGGAAACGACTTGAAAATTTGACCTTCCGTTCACTTCTAGTAGTGTGAGTGGTGGAGAGATTGGTACGGTAGGCTAAAGAGAAACTTCTTGTGGTAGATTGACTACTGTTGTGTGTTGTTTTGGTATCTGCAGACAATGGAACGAGTAATTCTGAATTTTTGATGAACGCAGGTTTGAGTCGATTAGTGCTCATATTGACGTTGCGACAATTTATGGACAATTTGAAACATTTTGGACCTCTTCTTATAATAGTCTTTCATATGGTTTTGATAGAGATGTCTTGACTTTGTCGACACGGACAAATGCATGTGTGGCTGTAGCAAGATCTCTGCGTACGAATGGCTGTTGGTCGATGTGATGTGCTGACTTGGTGAGTCGTAGTTGGTTCATCAATTCATTCAGGTTTTTTTTTGTGGCATTGTTTCTGTTGAAGATAAAAATTGTCCAGGAAGACGAAGAGTACATCTAATCGTTAACTCAGCTGTAGAAGCGTTTAAATCTTCTTGGTAAGTTGTACGTAACACTAATGGCAGTTTTGATACCCAATCAGATAATTCCTGGGCCATTAAGGCTGTCTTTAAGTTACGGTGAAAGCGTTCGACGATTCCGTTCTCTTGTGCGGTACATGACTTCACAAATTTCTTAACACCTTCGCTAATGTATGGCCACACAAATCGTTGTCGGACAATCTTGTCTGTCGTTTGAATTCCGAGATGTGATAAACAGTGCAGTTGTCGCAGTATTTTGTTTTGCAGGTAACTGGAACAAAAGGACGAATATTCTGCGTCGAGATATCGGCTCAAATCTTAAAATTTGAATCTGGAAGGTTGATTTGGTTGAGGGTCTAGCGCTGTGTGCGATTGCAGCAACGACTGTAACTCAGGATCATTTTCTTGATGGTTGGCTATTTCTTAGTTGGTCACTTGGTGTCTATTACAGAAATTTTTGACAGCATATCGGCGATAAAGTTCGAAAAGAAGCATGTTGGATATCTGTCGAAAATTGACTGATAAAATTCAGCTGGCGACTGCGCCAGATTTTCCTTTCTATCTGCTATTGGCTTTTTATTGGGTTGGGGTATATAGTGAAGGTTCGGCCTTTTAGCATATGGCGGAAATATAGAATTGCTTGTCAAATTGCGGTTAATTCGCGATCATAACCGGAATATTTACATTTTGCTTCGTTGAAAGCTTTACTGTAAAAACCATGTAGTTTTAATTGGGCGTCGACATGTTGGTGGAGTCCGGCACCTGCATAGTAGTCAGAAGCATCGGTATGAAGTGATAAATGAACGTCTTTGACCGGAAAGGAAAGTCTGGCACATCTTGCTAACTGATGTCTACATTCATCGAATACTTTCATTGTTTCATCAGTCCATATGATGGCTGTTTTGTGATTCTTCTTGTTGTTGTTGTGATCAGGGATGTTACTTTGTTTTGGAAATGTACAGCGTGTGGTAAAAAACCTGTATAAAAGTTCAGCAATGGCTTCGATCTTTGAAGGTATTGGTTTAAATCCGTGTGGTGATCGTGTGTCCTAAAAAACTGTTTTCAGGTTTCACAATTTTTCAATTTTTAAGACTAGGTTATTGTTACATAACCGTGTAAAGACAATGCGAAGTGTGTTAATCTAGTGACGACGAAGCGACAATGTCGTTAATATAGACAAACACAAGTATAGTATTTACTAGGCGTTGCTTGGTTTGAGCAGCATTACATAGTCCGATAGGCATAGTAACGTAGTCGTTTCACACCGAACTGAGTTTGTTGGCGTTCTCCTTTTATACTTTTCCTTTATCGTCGACTAGAATATTCTGATATTTTCTTAAATCGCCTCGAACTTTCTCGAAGGTTTATAATGTTTCTATAATCTTTAGTGTAAACTTTGTGGTGGTCAGCGTTTCCTTACGATTTTGTTTCTGATTTCAATTGTCTGTTGGTGGTGTCATTACTATTTTGGAATTTTTTGTTCGTTAACTCTTTTTTTACTTTCCTATAAGGAAAGTATAGCGATCGCAATTTTTTTTCTCCTGAATCAGAAAAACGTATTTTCGACAAAAAAAGTTTGGGTATCTGTGTCGTTGTATTTAAATTATTGGATAAAAATTAATAACTTTCTAGCGCCAAATTTAGTTTTGGTAGACCCAAAAGTTGAAAAACTCTAAAACATTTGCGCAGCAAATTTATTGGTTCTACAAGCTTCAATTTTGTCTCACCACCAAACTATTTCTTCCATTTAAAATTAGATATTTTTTAAGTAGAAAGTTATAAATTATTGAACAAAAGTGTCAAAATCTGAGTAGACCTAAAAGTTCCAGTTTTTGCAGAAATTCAAGTTACCAAATCTTGCAATTATTGTGCAGAAAATATATTGGATCATTAATTAAAAAAACGTTTTGAACAAGAATTTGGTCATTGCAATAATATTTTGGCTCGTTTTTTAAATCTACGTTATTCTAAATCGTCTAATATTTTTCTCCAATTATTTCTTCAAAAACAGATGAGACACCTTTTTAAGTAAAAAATTATAAATTTTTTAACAATGATTTCAAACTTTTTAAGTGCCTCAATTTGAGTAGACCTAAAATCCTGTTTTTGCAAAAATTCGAAATTTACCAAATCTTAAAACGTTTCTGCAGAAAATCTATTAGAACCACGTGCTTTAAGTTTGTCTTATTAATTTTAAAACAAAGAAAAAACGTTTTGAACAAGAATTTGATCATCGTTATAAAATTTTAATTTATTTTTTTGAATCTACGTAATTTTAGTCTCATTTGCTTTACCAAACTATTTCTTCCAAAATTAGACACATTTTTTAAAGTAACATTTATAAATTGCTGAACAAAAATGAAAACTTTTTAAGCGCTTAAATTTGAGTACACGTAAAAGTCTTATTTTTTGCAGAAATTCAAAAGTTAACAAATCTTAAAACGTGTGGGGGGCAAATCTATTCGTTCTACGAACATTAGACAAATTTTTTTAAGTAATAAATTATAAATTACTCACCAAAAATTGAATATCTTTTAAACGCTTTTATTTGAGTCTACCAAAAAGTGCAATTTTTTGCAGAAATTCAAAGCTAGCAAACCTTAAAATGTTTCCGTAGCAAATCTATTAATTTTACGAGTTTTAATTTTTACTCATAAAATTTAAAACAAAAAAAAGTTCTAAACGCGAGTTTTATCATCGCGATCAAATTTTGGCTCGTTTTTTGAATCTACGTAATTTTAAATAGTCTCATTTTTTATCAAACTGTTTTTCTGAAAACTTGGTTTGGACACATTATTTTAAGTAAAAATCTGTAAATTGAACAACAAATTCAAAACTTTTTAAACGTTCAAGTTTGAGTACAACTAAGCCTCAGTTTTTGCAGAAATTCAAAAGTTAGCAAATAGTAAAATGTTTATGCAGCAAATCTATTGTTTCTACGAACATTAAGTTTAAAACAAATAAAAATACGTTTTGAACAAGTTTGTTCAACGTGATAAAATTTTGGCTTGTTTTTTGAATCTAGGTAATTTTAAATAGTTTAATTTCTTTACCAAACTATTTTTTTAAAAACTTGATTTTAAGTAAAAAATTATCAATTATTGAACAAAAATTGAAAACTTTTAAAGGACTTAAATTTGAGTACACCAAAAAGTCTCATTTTTTGCAGAAATTCAAGTTAGCAAATTTAAAAATGTTTGTGCAGCAAATCTATTAGTTCTACGAGCTTTAATATTGACTCATAAATTTTATAATAATAAAAAATTTTGAACGCGAATTTGATCATCGTGATAAAATTTTGGTTCGTTTTTTGTATCTACGTAATTTTAAATAGTCTCATTTTTTACCAAACTATTTTTTTAAAAACTTGATTCAGACACATTTTTTTAAGTATAAAATTATAAATTATTGAACAAAAATTGCAAACTTTTAAAGCACTTACATTTGAGTACATCAAAAAGTCTCATTTTTTGCAGAAATTCAAAGTTAGCAAATCTTAAAACGTTTGTGCAGCAAATGTATTGGTTCTACAAACTTTAATTTTGTCTCATTAATTTCAAAACAAAATAAAACGTTTTGAACATGAATTTGATCATCACGATAAAATTTTTGATCGTTCTTCGATTCTACGTAATTTTAAATGGTCTCACTTTTTTCACCAAACTATCTCTTCAAAAACTTGGATTATACAAATTTTTTAATTAAAAAATTATAAATAATTGAACAAAAATTGAAGACTGTTTAAGCGCTTCAATTTCAGTAGACCTAAAAGTCTCAGTTTTTTGCAAAAATCCAAAAGTTAACATATTTTAGATACTCTGTGCAGCAAATCTGTTAGTTCCACGAGCTTTAATTTTCTCTCATAAAAATTAAAACAAAAAAAACGTTTTGAACGCGAATTTACGTAATTTTAGTCCCAATTTTTTACCAAACTATTTCTTCCAAAATTAGACACATTTTTTTAAGTAACAGTTATAAATGACCGAACAAAAATGAAAACTTTTTAAGCGCTTAAATTTGAGTACAGGCGAGTCTCATTTTTTTGCAGAAATTTAAAGCTAGCATAGTTTAAAAAATGATTCTGCAGCAAATCTATTAGTTCTACTAGCTTTAATTTTGTCTCATTAATTTCAAAACAAAAAAAAACGTTTTGTACACGAATTTGATCATCCCGATAAAATTTTTGGTCGCTTTTTAGGTCTATGTAATTTGAAATAGTCTAATTTTTTTTACTAAACTATTTCTTCGAAAACTTGAATTAAACAAATTTTGTTAATTAAAAATTTTTAAATTATTGAACAAAAATTGAAAACTTTTTAAACGCCTCAATTTGAGTAGACCAAAAAGTCTCAGTTTTTGCAAATATTTTAAATTAGCAAATCTTAAAATGTTTGTGTAGCAAATTTATTGATCTACAAGCTTTAATTTTGTCTCATTAATTTCAAAACAAAAAAAAAACGTTTTGAACACAAATTTGATCATCATCGCTATAAAATTTTTGGTCGCTCTTTGAATCTACGTAATTTGAAATAGTCTTATTTTTTTACCAAACTATTTCTTCGAAAACTTGAATTAAACAATTTTTTTTTAATTAACAAATTATAAATTATTGAATGAAAATTGAAAACTTTTTAAGCACCTCAATTTCAGTAGACCTAAAAGTCTAAGTTTTTGCATAAAAAAAGTTAGCAATTTTACATAGTCTATGCAGAAAATCTGTAAGTTCCACGAGCTTTAATTTTGTTTCATAAAAATTAAAACAAAAAAAAAGTTTTGAACGCGAATTTGATCATCGCGATAAAATTTTGACTAGTTTTTTGAACTTACGTGATTTTAGTCTAATTTTTTTCCAAACTATGTTATCCAAAATTAGATACATTTTTTTAAGTAACATTTAGAAATTGGTGAACAAAAATGAAAACTTTTTAAGCGCTTAAATTTGAGTACACGTAAAAGTCTCATTTTTGTAGAAATTCAGAAGTTAGCACATCGTAAAACCTTTGTGCAGCAAATCTATTCGTTCTACGAACTTTAATTAAGTCTCATTTATTTTAAAACAATTAAAAAACGTTTAGATCTGTGTGTGTGTGTGTGTGTAACGTTGTGTTGTACCCACGATAACTCTCGAACCAAAAGTCTTAGTAACTTGTAATTTGGTATGGAGCTGGTTTTTTCATATTTTCTCGGTTCTATCAAAATATGGGTCTGATAAAGAAACCGGAAGTAGGTGTATCTGCCATTTTGAGCAGTTTTTCTTACATAATTTTGTACGAATGTAAATTATTCGAATTATTTTTACAGTTTCTTATCGAGTTAATTCTTTTTAACAATTGATTCAAATAAAAATTTTTTGTAACATAAGCAGTTTATTAGATATTTCATTTATAATTGAAATTGAATTCGATATACGATAGGTTCGAATCCAACCTACGACAATTTTTTTTAGAAAAAATCCGCCATTTTTAACAGTTTTTCTTATATAATTTTGTACGTATGTAAATTATTCGAATTATTTTTAGTTTTTTATAGAGATATTTATTTAAATACAAAAAATTCTAACATTAACAGTTTATCAGATATTTACTTTGTAAATTAAATTGAATTCACAAACATAATATAGTTTCGAATCCTGCCTGCGACGATTTTTTTAACTGATTTACTAAAGGGGTAAGTAATATCGAGGCGCACAAATATGCTAGAAAATCAATACAAACGTGTGAATATCACTTCAAAATGGTTTTATGACAGCATAACTTTAAAAAAATATGTAAATATTCCTTCATCATTCCTTATAGGAAAGTCGTGTGGTGACCACACCAGTTATTTTAATTTTCTTTTGTTGCAGGCGAAAATCATTTTGCTGCTAGATTTAGGTTCTTCTGTAGACTGACCATCCGCGAATCATGTCATGATAGCTTTCTTATAACATAACATGCGTTTTGTGTTTACATTTGTTTGTAGTTCTCACAATTGCGATCTCACAAACGATCTTACTTTTAACCTCTCGGTAGTTCGTGGTTGTTTTTTGAGACCATGTTTTTTTGTCCAAGTAATGCACGTGCCTGGTCGATTTTATTGTTTTTCGTCAACTTTTTTTGTGTAACAGACGACACCTTCTTTCTCTCTCGCCGTTTTTGTGTGTGTACTCTGTTCATTTTTGTTCGAAGACGTCGGATTTGAGTTCTAAACTTGGAGCGTTATCAACCTCTAGACTTCGAACAGTAATTCAATTTCACGTTTTTATTATACTTAGTCAAGTACTTATTGTACTTCTTTTGTGCTGGCTATCTTCCTTTTTCTATTCTTTGTAAAATTTTGAACGTCTGGAATTTTGATTTTTTTTTCTGGCATCGATAAAGGACTCATCGGGCGGTTGCTATTAAACTGTTTTGAGCATTTTTGTTATGTTTCTCTTGGTGCTGTTCTTATTCTGTTTTAGTCTGCCTGTGGATATCGGATGTCATTGACATGACGAGACACCTTTTTTTACTTACTCAAAACGCTATACTCCAAGGATCTTCTTGACGTTTATGATGCAGTTCTTTTTGTCTTTGGTTTCTTAAGTTTTTCGTATGTTCTTCGTAGATTCTTTCCCAGCAAACACAAGGTAGCTTAATTTAGTAGTTTATTGGGTATTGAAAAGTAATTTATAAGTAATTTAATTTTTTTCGTAATTTAAGAGTAGTCTAAGGTGACGTTTAGCAGTAATTTAATAGGTTACTAGTTTAGTTTAAAAGTAGTATACGAAGTAGTTTAGGAGTATTTCAGTATTGTGGTAGCATAAAAGTAATTTAATTAGTAACTTAATTGTAATTAAAAAATTAAACGTTGTAGTTTAATGGTAATTGAGTCACCATTATACTACCCGGTAATTAGAAAGTAATTAAGAAGTAATGTAATGATGCGTAGCTTAAGAATAGTTTAACCAGTCATTTAAGAGTAATCAAAAAATTGAACTTTGTAGTTCAATGGTAATTGAGTCACCGTTATACCACACAGTAATTAGAAAGTAATTAAGGAGTAATGTAATGGTGGGTAGCTTAAAAATAGTTTAACCAGTAACTTAAGAGTAATTAAAAAATTGAACGTTGTAGTTTACCGGTAATTGAGTTACCATTATACTACCCAGCAATTCAATAGTAATTTAGGAGTAATGTAATGATTGGTAGCTTGAATAGTTTACTCAGTAACTTAGTAGTAATTCCAGAATTAGGTTGGGGAGTTTAATGGTAATTGAATGTCTGTTAAAATACAAGGTAAACTAATAGTCAGTAGTAATAGAGTTGCTATATAAATGTTAAGCTAAATTATTTTAAAAATAGTCGTTATATTTGCCAAGGTCTGTTAGGTCTGCTGTCAAACAATTGCTTGAATAATGCATAGAAAGAAGGAAAGTGGCAATTATTATCGACAACTAAAAAGATTTCGTACAGCTTACGAAAATACTAATATTGGAAAGTCAAATAGCCTTGGTCAATCTGCGGAATCCAGTAACGCAATATAAATATAAAACAAAAGTAAATATTATAACTTATGATACAAGAATATCAATATTGCATGAAATTATGTACTTGCCGTATCCAAAAATATTCGGATTATATAAACCACTTCAAGCAACTAAGACATGAATTATCCTGATTACAAAATAACAAAAACAACAAGAGTATAATTAATACGTAGCGATGCAAATGTACATATAGGACTAATTCATCATCAGTCTGATTGTCATGTGAAATATTTAATGGTTCACGTTGAAAGTATTAAATTACGAATAAGTTACTCGATTTTGTATTCAACATATATAACGTGTAGTTGGCATTTATAGTATTAGGTCAGGTAGAGTAGTGGTTAACACGTTTAGGTTGCAAGGGATTTTCGTGATGTTCGTGGGATCAAACCCCAGGTAAGTACTGCTTAAATTAAATTTTCTAATTTTAAAAAAATCCCACAATTTATCAATCATGTGCGTCAAATTCTGTAAACGAAATAAATAAAAAATTACAGAAACACATAATTAACTAAAAAAAACTATTTTTTAAATATGTTAGTGGTTCTAATAATAATTTAAAACTTTTGCTAGTAGTTCAAAACAGTAGTTTAACAGTAATTCAATGGTAATATAACAACAGTATTTTAATGGTAGCTTATTAGTAATTTAGAAGTCAATGAATTTTTGGTAGTTTAAGTGGTTGCTTAATGGCGCCCTTTTTACTGTTTAAGTTACTACTTAAATTACCGTAATTTAATGGCAATTTAACAGTAATTTAAGTCCATCTGTGTTTGCTGGGTTGAGCCTGCTAATCTGAATCGTGAATTTTGGTATAGACCATGGTAGGTTTTTCGCATTTTGTTGCGGTCGTCTATATGTGTTCGTACTCGACTCGAGCGCGAACTTGCTTGTTGGTACGTTGTATCAGTAAACTAGACCTCGGACAGTAACTGAATCACCGTTGTCTAGTTTGTGACAATTGGCAATGTGTTGTAAGATTCATTGACCATTTTTTGGAAATATATACTTCTTTCTTGTCTTTTTGTAAGCTTTTCCAGCGTGTTTCTACAAAAACAGCTACCTGTGACAATGTGAGCTCGTGCTCGTGCTTACTAACTGTACACGTATCATTAGTGTGACGAGGAACGATATCGCCTAAGACAGTAGAAAATACGTTGAGCAAATACTAGAAAAGCTAATAATATACAGTCACATGATGATCATTTGTACGTGCTATTTATGGTATTAGCTTCACCAATTTCGTTTTTATAAGCTTTAATACATTTTAAAACCATTTCTTAGATCCAAGCAATCTTTGAAAACAATTACGTCATACGGAGCCAATTGTTTTTTTAGCGCATTCTTAATGTTTTTAAAAATTAAGTTGCTTTTTGTAAATATTTTACTTGGGTTAGTTAAAGAATGTTTTTATTACACATTATAAAAGGCTGACTTGTCACATTCCTCATTTGAAATTAGTCAATAAATGTTACATTCAGCAATGCTAAATTATTGATAACGTTTGAAAAATGTTTGTTTTATATCGATCTTGGTATGCCGCGCATGTCAAAGGGGTGTGTTTGATAATGATGTGACAAAGATCTTGCTGTGTTGTAAACTAGCGTGTTTTGACGTGTAATGATTTTGTCCGTAAGTAATATGTGATCCATTTGGTTCTAGTATACTAACGGCTCTGGATTATCGTCTGTGACATCTGATGACAGCGACATGATTGACATTAACACGTCAGGTGGCGGAGACAGAAACAGTACAACTAGGTCACAAGACGACGATGATGGAAATTTACAGTGTAAGTATTATTACTGTTTACAAAACGAATACGTTAGTTTTGGTGTTGCTTAAAACAAACAATGATTTCGAATTTTTATAAAATTTAATTTTTTTTTTATTAGTATTGATTTTTTTTTGGTAGAAGACTTCGATTGTATTATATTAGTATCGGGTTCAAGTTTGTCTTTGGCTAAGATTTTTTTTATACGAGGGGATGGTGTTATGTCAACGCCTACTGGGTACCGTGTTTTTAAATTTCTTTGCTTAATACATCCATAGCGTTCATTAAAATGTCACTTTCTTAATGAAAATGCAGAAATCAGTACTTTTGCAAAATATATCATCTTCTGATTAAACAGTCGCGACCTCTCGTTATCAGAACTACGTAATAAGTCAGTAGTATTAGCATATTAACTAGACTTTAATTGTGTTTTAATCGAGCTGTTTTATTTACAGATTCCGTTGGTTTTAGTGGGATGCACGGTGAGTACTTTAGCTTTAATTTTGGTGGTAGCGACGCTCAAAATGTTTTTAATTTGTTTCAAAAACACAGTTTACTAGATTTGACTTGGTCGTGTAACTTAAAAGCTTCTGATACGTATGGTCTATAATTAACTATTTCTTTTATGTATTTATTACTTTGAGATTTATGGTTTATTTAATCAGATGCATTCTCTAATTAAGTACTTATAGAGTAGTCCTAAGTTCTGCATGAGGATAGCTGCGTTTCCCAGGTATAGTTTGTCAAGTTTTGGCAAGCTGTTTGTGGAGATTACTTTGGTGTTGGCGTTAAAACACTGCTTGCTATACGTTTTTGCTTTTCTCTTGTGTTTTAGTTACGCATTTGGTAGAAGTTTTGTTTCTGGATGACTTTGTTTTGTTAAATGTTATGCATTTTTTTTTTTTGAAGTTTTTAGAGATACTTAGTCGTTTCAAGGGCGCTGACGCTTAAGACATAAATCTTTCTTTTCTAATTTTCTCTACAAATCTTATCATCATTCTTACTTGTTAACTATAGTCAATCTTGGACGTAAATGTTGATACCGACGTAGATCTTTGACGTACTCTGGAAGATTTATTTATGATTGCAATTTCTTTATCAGTTAGAGCATTGAAGGCATGTAAACAATTCGATATAATGACGGGAATACAGGAATCAATTGTTTTGATTCTTAGAAACATACATGGAGAGGTGAGATTTATTATAACGTTCGGTCATGCAATCACATTGGATCGAGTTTTCCTAATGTCAGTGCTATCATTTCTTGCCATAGTGCATATTTAAAGTTCTTTGATCTAAAAGTAGCTGAGACTAAATGTTTGGGCTCGAGCAAAAATTGATAACACTTATAAGGTTGTCATTTTCAGGTTTTGGAAGATGATCAAGCTTGTATATAGCAACTCTTTGAAATGGTACTGTGTCATTTTTTCACGAGTTTTTATTTTTAGTTCTTTTTGATTTTGAACTCTGGACAATGTCTTTTTTACAACATATTTTTTATTTGCTGTTTTGCAGTTCTCGCAATACTTTGGTTTTTGGTAAGCATTAGATTGCTGCCTCGACTTTCTCGTGGTCGATGTAGGTCATCAGGTAGGTATAGGGTTGTCTTGAAGATTAACTCCATATCTTAGCCACTTGAAATTTTTAACTTCTGGATCTTTTTTTTGCTCTTCAACTACTTTTCTATAGATCCCTCAGCTTCTTCTGGAAAGATGTTTCATAGCTGTTGCAATAGCAATCAATGCACATTTTTGAAGCGAGTCTCAGTAACGCAAACTTCATTAATTTATCAAAGGTGGCTGGTGCATTGTAAAGTCACATAAAATCTTGTGGGTTTGATGATTTTTTAATACACTATTTTTTTTTAACATTTTTTCTACGAAATCATTTTACTTCCTCATTGCTGTTTGACTGGCTCCTGTGTTAGTTTCTTGCTGGACGGTTGATCACTTTCTGTCGTTTTCCTCTCACAATGTTAAATGCTGTCTACAGTTTTGAAGTTGGGAATTGATCAGTTTGATATCTTGTAGAGAAACCGAAATTATTTGTTTTATTCACTTTGTAAAGTTTGAATTGTTCTTGGTCGAATTGATCGATTCATTTGTCTTAGTTCTACTGTTACCGTTGCCTAGGTAAGGAACGTAACGAGCGAGGTGGTGGCGACCCGTAAACGCGACACGAAAATAACAGATCGGCGTGGTTTAAATAATATATTTAAAGAAATACATATATACACTGAATATAATACATATGACGTACTCAACGCGATTTAAGGTTTTATCGTTTGGTGGGCACCCAGACTCAGGTGTCCATTAATCGAAGGAGTCTTGCGAGCCAAACGACTATTGACTCTTGTAGTTCCGTGGTTCGTTTATAAAGCCTCGGTTACTGCCGGAGGCCACGTGATCGGAGGTGGAGGGCGCAGCGTGGTAGGGGTCCGGTAACAGTCCCCCTTGGTCAAGAGTGGTCTCCGGAGTGGCTGGGGCTGATGGTGGTCGAGCCGGGGCGGCTGGTGCTGATGGCGGTCGAGCCGGGGCGGCCCGCAAGTCGCAAACGTGAATTTTTGCCCATTCCAAGTTTGCCTGCTCGATCCAGTAGGCATTCACTTCTGCTGATTGAATGATTTTGCATGGTCCGTTCCATTTTGCCGGAAATTTTCCTTTTCCTGATTCTTGGTGTATTCTTTCTATTACCCTGTCTCCTTCTTTGTATTGCGTTTTTGGTGGCCTGTAGTCGGCATAACGGGATCTGAAACGATGCTGGTTTCGGTGGATTTTGGTGATGCGCTGTTGTGGATTGTCGTCTCTCGATGTAGTTGGGAGTTTCCAATCTCCTGGTCGTTGACCCAGTAACGCTTCTCCAGGTGTGGTTCCGGTGGCTGCGTTCTTAGTTGGTATAGAATTGTGGGAAGGATTTCGTTCCACGTTGCTGGATCTTTCTGACTAACTGGATCCGTAACCCCTTTTTTATTTCTTGGTTCCTCCTTTCCACCGGGTTGGCTTGTGGGTGCCATATGGGCGTTGTCCAATGATATGACCCCCACTTTCGAAGAGCAGCGTCCCAAGTAACTGAAAGGAACTGGCCTCCATTGTCGGTAACAATGGCCTTAGGGTAGCCAAATCGCTGGAATACTTCCCGCTCTAGCACTTCGACGACGGCCGGGCTTGTGATCGTCTTCATCGGAAATGCTTCTACCCAGCGGCTGAATAGATCCGTTGCTACAAGGATCCATTTCTGTGCGAGTTTTGTTGGCGTATATGGTCCCATCAGGTCGACAGACACTACCTCCCACGGCAGTGACGGGTCTTTTGGCCGGTTAGCGGCGCGTTCTTGAAGCGGTCTTCTTTTTACGGCTGCGCAAATCCAGCATGATTTGACGTAGGTGAGGACGTCGCTTCGTATTCGTGGCCACCAGAACTTTTCGAGGATTGCTCGAAGCGTCTCTTCCGCTCCCGGGTGCCCAGCGTCGCGACTGTCGTTGTATCCGTACATGACTCGCTCTCTTAACTCAGCGGGAACGAAGAGCGTAAGCAATTCTTCGGTCACGTGGTACAAATAGCCTTCGTGTACCTTATATTCATTGTGGGTGTCGACTTCGTTTTCGAGGCCGGGGCCGTTGGCTTGGACTCTTTCCCAGGCAGCGACGATTCGTTGGATTCCCGGCAAAGTTTGTTGCCTGTCTTGTACTTCGCACACAAGATTAGAGACCGGAGTTAACTGCATCACCATCGGTTTCTCTACGGTATTGCTGTTCGGAGACGGCGGCAACAACCGTTCCCAGTGAGTCTCGATGGATTCTTCCGAAGTTGGATTTCGGGAAAGATGGTCCGGTAGCTCATTCTTTTCTCCCGGGCAGTGTTCCACGTCAAAGTTAAATTCCTGAAGGAGCAGAGACCACCTCATTAGCTTGCTTTTTACTTCTTTAGCGCGATCAAGCCAGGTAAGCGCTCGGCTGTCCGTCCTGAGGGTGAACCGCTTATCCTCTAGGTACGGGCGGTACTTCTTTATGGCCCACACGGCTGCCAAACATTCTTGCTCGTTCACGTGGTATTTCTGTTCGGGTGGTCGTAGTTTTGCGCTTGCATAACTGATGATTTTTTTCTGACCCTGGGGTTCTTGGTAGAGAACGGCGGCTATTCCTACCCCGCTGGCATCCGTTTGCAAGAAGAATCGTTCTTCGAATTCCGGTCGACTTAGTTCTAAGGGTTGTGCGATGCTTTGTTTAATTTGTTGGAACGCTTCTTCGGCTTTTCCCTCCCAGCGGAATTTTTGCGACGGCTTTAACAAATCATGGAGCGGTGCTTAAAGCTGTGCACAGTTTGGTATGTAGTCGCGCAACCAGTTGGACAATCCTAAGAAGCGGCGAAGTTGCGTGCGATTAGTCGATCGTTCGGACGCCGCAATGGTTTCGACGTGTTCCGGCAGTGGCACGTTTCCCGTGGAAGTGATAACGTGGCCGAGGTACCTGATGTTATCGACCCCAAACTTGCATTTGTTTAGCGCTACCCTTAGCTGGTGTTGTTGTAGGCGTTCGAACGTTAATCGCAGGTGTTGTAGATGTTCTTCCACCGAATTCGAGTATACCACAATATCGTCTAAGTACACCAATAGAAATTTCCGCAAAAATCCGGGAAACACTTCGTTAGTCATAAATTTCTGGAAGCTCGCCGGTGCGTTCTTAAGACCAAAAGGCATCACCCGAAATTGGTAGGTGGCTCCATCGGGAGTTGAGAAGGCCGTGTATGGTCGTGATGATTCGTCCAAAGGCACCTGCCAGTACCCACTCTTCAGGTCAATAGTGGAAAATACCGTGGCCGTTCCGAGGTCGCGGAGCGTTTCATGTATTACCGGTAAGTTGGAAGTTTCATCATGGGTCAACTCATTTAGTTTCCGGTAATCTACACAGAATCTTGGCGTCCCATCTTTCTTGTCGACTACTACTATGGGTGACGAGTAGTCAGAATGAGATGCCTCTATGATACCGGTCGCTAGCATGCTTTCCACTTCTCTGGTAATCACCGTTTTTTTGGCGGGTGAGTACCGATACGTCGGTAATCGGAACGGTCTGTCTTCCTTCAGGCGAATCTTGTGGTTGGTGGTTCTCGTGGTTGTTTGCGGACCACCAGTCGAGAACACGGGTTGAAAGTCTTCTAGTAAGGCTACTAGTTGGGGTTGATGCTCGTCGGAGAATCCTTGATCTATTTCGAGAGGGTCTGACGGTCGTGTCCCGGTGCCAGAATAGCGTTTGTCGCTGTTTTTTCCAAAGTGGATGCAATGCCGGTTGAAGTCGATAACTGCTTCTTGGTCTAGTAGCCATTCTTGTCCTAGTATCACCGGCACCGTAAGGTCTTCGACGACGAGAAATTTAACGTCTACCTCTTCCGATAATAATTCGCATTTTTCGACGGTTTCCCCAAGTATGTTTAGCCGAGACCCTTGAGCGGCTATGGCGTAGTCATTCGATGGGGGTTGCACGGCGGTAATGGCGTCGCATCTTTTTATGAAGTTGTGCGTCGCTCCTGTGTCGAACAAGACTTGTAAGTCGCGATCGTTTATTCTGATGCGCCCGATGAGTCTTAGTCCTTCGACGTTTAGTTGGTTGAGGGCCGGTCTGGGTTGTTGCCGGCCCTTCCCCCGTTTCCCGAACTTGGTTCCGGCTGAGTGGGACAATCTCGGTTGAAATGACAAGGCGGCAACTGAGGCGTGTATTTCGGTGTTGCTACCTCGACAGTAGTAGGTTTGGATTCTGCGGTTGCGATGGGTTTCAGAGCGGCTTCCAGTAATTTTGCTTTTTTAAGGAGTGCCAGCACGGAGGTGGGTGTCGTATCGATAAAATGTATTTGTAACGTCGGTAGAAGTTGCGTAATAAGAAATATGTTTGCTTATTTCGGTCGGCCAGTTTCTTTTTCTTTAGTAGAAATTCGGCTGCGCCTTCTGAGGTCGTTTGTTTTCTGCCGTAGAATGGTGCAGTCAATTGACTTCTTATGGTAATGTCGAATTCTTCTCGTAGCAGATCCGCGAATTCTTCGAACGTGTTTACAAAAGCTTCGTACGTTTTCCACCACTTGGTCGCGTTGTCTTCTAAACACTTGGCCGTGATTACTAGTTGTGCCGTTGGATTCGCGATCTCGTTGTCTTCGAAGTGCTTTTGTAAAGCGTCGATAAGTACTTCCGGGTTTTCAAGCGATTCGCCTTTGAGTTGTGCTGGTTTTTCGTTATTAGCTAGTTTAGTCGTGATAAGGGCGAGTGCGTGTTTTGTATCTTCGTTGTTTTGTTGGGCGCCACTGGATGTATTGGAACCGGCATCCAGTCCGGAAGTTTTTGTGGATCTTGTTTCAGGCATCTTGCTCTGCGGTTGCTCGTCGGTAGATCGTCGTGGGTTGGAAGCGCGTTGCTTTCTAGTGAGCCCCACGTGCTGAGCGCCAATTGTTACCGTTGCCTAGGTAAGGAACGTAACGAGCGAGGTGGCGACGGTGGTGGCGACCGGTAAACGCGACACGAAAATAACAGATCGGCGTGGTTTAAATCATATCTTTAAAGAAATACATATATACACTGAATATAATACATATGACGTACTCAACGCGATTTAAGGTTTTATCATTTGGTGGGCACCCAGACTCAGGTGTCCATTAATCGAAGGAGTCTTGCGAGCCAAACGACTATTGACTCTTGTAGTTCTGTGGTTCGTTTACAAAGCCTCAGTTACTGCCGGAGGCAACGAGATCGGAGGTGGAGGGCGCAGCGTGGTGGGGGTCCGGTAACACTACGGCCGTAGGGATTTGGTCTGGGAACTGTGTACATTTCTTTTGAAGTTAAGCCTGCTGTTGAAAGGCACTCAATTTATTACGTATACAAAGTGTATGTCTAAATTGCGCTAGGTGTGTAGTAGACAAGTTTCATACACTGTGTTGCCATCTTTCGAGCTACAGCTTGACTATCGCATGTGGTGATGGGTTCAATCTTTTGGAATTATCTTTGATATTTTTCGAGGATTAGATAGTAAAATAGATTTTACAGTTTCCCGCTCTATTAATACCACCGGTTTGTTAATAATCGTAGACACCTTTCAAGATCTCGTGAACTGTGGCGCTGTAGTCTGTATATGTCAAAATGTTGTTATTATCCGTCTTACAAACATTCGCCCGTACATTTTTTCTAACCTATCTTTGCTTTTATCGTTGTATTTGTTCTTAATAAGTCTTTAGGTATTATTATAAGTAAATAAATTTGTATTTAATAAATAAATATCTGATTATTTTTAATTTTTATTGACGTGAGTGTCTTTTAAATAGACAAACGTTTTTCGAATTCATATAAAAATGTCAAATTTTTGACTTTTAGTATATTAATTCCGATTTTCGACTCAAGGTCACAGTTCACGACATAATGAAATGTCTCTACTGGTGGCTTTTCACAATTACTTTCATATTGCTCATGTAATTGCACACAAATTTGTTCATCGATAATGTCGGATTCTTATTAAACAGTTTTGATAAGTAACGTCATGCTTATGGATAAATCTTCTTTGAATTATTTTTAACATTTTGAGGTTTTTTATTCGTTTACAACCTAACATAATCATTAACATTGACATAATCGTTTTTAGTTAATTTAACCTAATAATACTTAAGCATAAACCTGTTTATTTGTTTATTATAAAAATAATCTAAACGAATTAAGTAATATAGTCATTAGTTGGTATTTTTATACTTTATCAGTTTTGTGTTCGCTTTTATGATACTGCTTTAGCTTTTAATTGTTTAGGACACGAATAGACCTCTATGATCTGGTTTTAGTTGGTCTAATGGCGTGTAAGGGCAAAATGAAGGTTTTTGTAGGTTGGGTCTTTTGTCTTCTTATTGTTCAAGCCAAATAGAGTAATTCTGGTCTGGCTAACGTCAAAGACCAAAAGTCTGAACCAACCCTTGTACGCCTGATGCACTAGTCAAATAAGTTTTTTATGCAGCTGTGTTCACTTAATTATTTTCTGGCATGTTTTGTGAAGGACAGTTGTGCGTTTGTTCAGTTTTGTCTTTGTAATACCATTTTTACACTCGATAAGAGAGGGCACTGCAAGTTTGTCAACTTTGATGTATTGTTGTCATAACCAATTAAATTGAATGCAAAGCAACAAGCTAAATTTTAACCAAAGAGAGAAGAAAGGACGCTGTCAAAGCAACCAAACAAAACCAGGGCTAGACAAAGAAGATAAAGAAATAAACAAAGAAAAAAGAGAGGTGTTATTCCTTTTCTTTGTGAAAGAGACGGAGTTGGTGCTTAATGATCTTTCCAAAATTCTTGCAGGCGCCATCTCAGCAACGGCCTTCGCACAACTAACCTGAGAATCCGTTTGGTAACTACGGACCAGTTAAAGCTTACTACGGCTATTTTTTACAATACTTAAAAACATTGTCTCAAATTTCTTGTGGTCTTCCTTTTTTTCTCTTGCTTACTTTTCTCGATTCCCATAATTGTTTAACTTGTCTATTTTATTCTATCCCATGTAGGTGATCCCACTACGCTAACTGTCGCCCTTTTATGAAATTTGTTACTGGGTTGATCACTAATTCTTCTCTTATCTGGTTACTTTTATCTCTCAAGGTATTTCATTTCTGTAGCTTCTAATCTTGATTTCATTTTTTGTGTCAGTACCCACAGGTCATGATGGGTCTAAAAATTGTTTTGTACACAGGAGTTTAGTTTTTTGTGACACGCCTCCTTTGTTTCTAATGTTTGCATTCATTGCATAACATAATTTGTTACATTTATCTATCCGTTCTGTTTTGTTGCAGCTGTTGTTACGTGTTTTTTTTTCGTAATTTAAAAGAGCGACGACTAACTCAGTTGCTCCAGTGATTGAGTCGTAAGCTTCGTGGTGCTAAATTATAAAATAAATTTTGAAAAGGCGCAAAACGATTAAAGGCTAGGGAAGGAGACACCGTTTAAAACAGACAACGGTTTACGTTAGAAGAAAATGCATAATTAGATGTATATAAATTTGATCAAACAGCAGCACGTAGGTCGGTATCACAGACAAATTACTAAAAAAGCATTCGACTAGGCAACACATCGGTCTAACGTTTATATTCAGAAGAGAAACGAATTTACTTCGTAAATTAAAATACAAAAATAGGAATGATAATATGTGACACAACAAAACGATTGTATAATTAAATGTGTGTAATCTAACGTGTACGTACAGTCGTCCTTAAGAATTAAAATAGAAAATATAATACTTAGAATTAGTTTTCCTCAAAGCATGCGACTAGCTAGCGACACGTTACCAGCATTTTCTAAAACTTAATTGAAATCTAACAAAGACGTACATACGGTGTTGTTACACTAAAAATAAATGAATGTGCAGGGTTTCCCTCAAATTAATTTCGTAATTTTTGTGTTTCTTCCAATACGATAATTGCATCCAACTTCTCAAAGGTATAGGTAGTATTAGCTACAGTGACGTGACATCATCATGAAAATTTTCTCAATTACAACATCTGCGTATAATCTCCACAGACAAAGAACACGTGTGGACGTATGGAAACCCGCTACAGCAAATTACGGTAAAATTAAATTAAGCCACAAACAAGAAACAAATGCTTACCCCAAATACAGACTTTTACTCAAATTGCAACGCTATTCTATCCCATATTTGCATAGATCTAAATAATTAACATTGAAAGCCTTGTTGTGCCCATAGAACGCTAGACGATGTCCGCGTTATTCAAACTTTACCGGAAGAATAAATCGTGTTTAAAATTTGACATTTTATCCCTACCGATGTCACAAAAAGTGGGCATTCCAAGAATAAATCTTATACAGGGGACAAACATCATACAAAAACAATTTTAACACAACACTTTCTCTCTCTTTCTGTCATTACTATAATGTCGTCTGCATATGCACAATCCTGTATAAATGTGGTCTGTATCCCATACTTAGCTCGTATTATGATGGTGAATAGTACCGGACGCATTACCCCTCCTTGTCTTGCCATTCATTTGTAACAAACTCTTCTGAGGTCCTGTTATTGCTTATCACGTAAAAACTTGTAAGTAACGCACAGAACAACCCTAACTACGCAACCTACATTACACAGAAGCATCTCTTAAGTATGGCAACAAAAGTTATCACTGCCCTAAGTATATTTAAGTCAAACAGATTTAGTTAATCGCACTATGATTAAATTCGTTCAAGTTCAAAAAGAAATTCCTATTTGATTGAACAAATCTGTAAATACAAGCAATGTACAGCCATCTCGGATGAAAATGCCGTCAAGGGGATGTCGATGTTACTAGAAGGAACACCCGCAACCTGATGGCAAGATATAAATCGCACGTTGTGGGAAGAGGCTACACAATGGTAATAGCCACATTTGGTTCAAAGAAGCCCACAGCTACCAAGAATTGAGGGAAATATTTGCCACCGAACAAACGAATTCCGAAAATACAGAACTATTCACCGCACATCAAAGGTGATCGCAATGATCCCAGATCATACCAGCCCGCCGGATCCGCTACACATAGATATTGTCTATGGGCTCCTCCATCGCCGAGTTAGAAAACATGACTCCCGCACTTCAGTGACAACATTCGACAAGTTACGGAATTAACTACGAAGAACACAAGAAGTCACAGAATCTCAACAAACGCCTACTGCTTCTGCTAAACCCAAGTCTGCTTACCGTCGCCTCATAGGGCACACTAAAGCAGAATGCCGAAGCCGCAAACGAGCCAAGTTGATGGGCGACCAACTACACTACTCCCAACAACTACTAGAACCGACATTATCCAAGCCACTCAAAGACCGGAAAATAAACCAGTGGCTTAAATCACCTGTTTTGGATGTGGAGCTCTAGGAGTAGTCCGTAGTCAGTGTGCAAGTTGCAATGGCCGAACATTTACGGAAAAAAAGATTTTTATCTGGCAGATATAAGCCTAATCAAAACAGTGACAAGAACCCGGCCTATTATTCTCGTAAGCATTGGCAGGCGGAAGAGATTTATAGCATCTTTGCTAGTGCACTGTCACGATACGATCCACCCTTCGAACACCCGCTACCTTCAGTGAAATTCCCACATTAACCTGATAACAACAAGCCCTGCAGACACATACACTTAGCCATGTTCGAGGCAAACGAAGTGGACCTCCGCGACGACGAAGGAACCTCTCTAAGCTCCGAGCAGCGAACCTCTTTTAATGCAATCGTTACTGGTAGCCACTGACCGATTGCCTCGCCACTATATAGGCTGACACTGTCAAATAAGCGATCCTGAAGGAAAAACTGGAAATGATGAACACGGGCATCATAGAGGAATGCGAATCTCTATGGGCCGCTCCAGTAGTCATGGTACCGGAACCCAACGGTGACACAAGGGTATGCATCGATTACAGAAAATTAAATTTAATCACACAGTCAGACCGATATCCACTTCCAAGGATTGACGATCTGCTTTACGCAGCCAAAGCCTAGTAATCGACCTCAAGGCAGGGTACTGGCAGATAACCGTAAAAATGGAATACCAGGACAAAACGGCATTTGTCTCACCTTTCGATCTATATCAGTTTTGACCAATGCTTTTTGGCCTGAAGAACGCTGCAGTCACTTTTCAGAGGCTCATAGATCGGTTCAAGCGTAGTTTGCCAGACGTCACAATACTCGCTTATCTAGATGACATCATAGTATGGTCGAAGTCCGTCGAGGCCTATATAGAAGACCTAGACAAAGTATTCAACAGGTTACTTCAATTTAAACTAAGGACAAAACGTGCGAAATGCCACTTCAGCTGCCAAGTAAAATATCTTGGACACGCCTTAACTTCAAAAGAACTACAAACGGATCTAGTTAAAATTAACGTTATAATCAATCTTCCAGAGCCACACAACCTGAAGCAAACCTGAAAACGCTACTCACTGGAGCGCCCATCCTAAAACAGGCGTAGTACAAAGCTCCATTCACCATAAGAACCGACGCAAGTCAATATGCGAGCGGTTTCGGACCGGAAGAATGACCAGTTGAGTATGCAAGCAGATTACTCCTCCTAGCGAAAAAGAACTATTTAATGACAAGAATCGCTTGCGGTCGTATGAGCCGTCACAAAGTACAGGATTTACATTGAAGGGAACCTAGTAAATGTAACCACCGATTATGAGTTTTTAAAGTCCCTTTCCGGAAGACTAGCACGATGGACTCTAACTCTTCAGTTATATGATATCATATTTCCATATACGCCCGGAAAACTAAATGTCATAGGGGTTACGCTTTCGAGACCTCCTTAGGTACATGATATCTCAAGGCGTACTCTCCCGATACCGAACCTGAAGAGCCACAATTGGTCGTTCCAGAAATGCAGCGGATACTGCAGGAGTACCATGACGCACCAACTGCAGGTCATTATGGCGGGATACGATCATTTAAAAAAATTGCAAGCCGGTATTTCTGAGTAAGAATGCGCAAGCAGATACTGGAATAAATGAAAAACTGCCTCGAGTGCCAGAGATACAAAGCAACCAATCAGAAACCAGCAGGCCTGTTGCAGACCCCTGTACAAATCCGCAGATTTGAAACATTAACCATCGATCTTTTCAGGTCCCTCTCAGAAGGACCAAACGGAAAAAGATAAATATTCACAGTAGAATACACGACCAGCAAATGGGTGGAGTTTTCCCTGAAAACAGCTGCCGCAAAAACCTATGCATAAACTCTGATAGAAGAAATATTTCTCAGATATGAAACTCCACGGCTGTTAAATGATGACAGCACAGTTTATCAGCGGCATCATGCATCATATCACAATCTGCCTGGACATTAAGCAGACACTGGTCGCAGTATATCATCCCCAAGCAAACCTAGTGGACAGGAAAAATAGAGAACTTAAACTCCAACTGGTCATCCTAGTAAAGGAAAACCATTGGCCAGAAGACTTAGCACCCATAAGGTTCGCGATGAACGCAACCGACTTAACCTTCGGTAGAGAAATGCGAACAACAGACGACACTCAAAGGACTATAATCACATCCGATAATTTCGTAGCGGAGGTAACATCATATCTACTCAGACTAACCAATGTTCTAAGACAAGCTCTACTAACTTAAGAGTCAAGAAAACAATATGCAGACAATAAAGGAAGAGACGCCCTACCATACCAGCGTGGAGACCTTGTCTGAGTCCAAACTGAAACTGGCACCACGCCGAGATGGATTTTGCCGCGTCCTACAGGCAATCTCACCTGCCTCCTACGAACTAGAAAACCCAAACATACAAGAGATCATAGGAAAAAACCACATTTCAGCGCTCAGTCTGTACAGAGGACCGATTGGGAACCCACCGCCACCAGTTCGGCTCATCAGAAGATGAGGTCGTCCAAGAAAACAATAGATCTGGCGAAAGAGTCGGGACGCCATCAACACCAGAATGGAGAAGATGTAACGAACGCACAGGACACCCCTAACCAAACGCAACCTACATTATACAGTCGCAGAAGCATCTTTAAGTATAACTTAAACCACTCACGACAGATGGCAACAAAGTTATCACTCGTAGATCAAGAAACTACCCTAAGTATACTTTCTTATTCGATTTGACAAATACGTGGTGAGAAGTTCTGGACATAGGCTTAACCCTTCTATTTTTTAAATCACTTTCTGCTATTATACTCTTCATATTTATATGCTATCTTTTGTCTGTTTACTCAATACGGCTCTATTTGAATATTGGGGGTACGAATTAGCGTATTAAAAATGTACTATTAATCTTAAAATAACAAAATACTTCATACTTCCGTAGACAGAAAGATCGCGGTTGTCAGATATCTTGGTCGAAACCTTCAACACAGAAAAATCCAAAAATTCTCTTCCGGTAGAAACTATTCGTTTTTGTTCTCCGTTTTGTTTTTAACTTTATTAATTGAGATTTAATTAAGCTAGTCTTTCTATAAGTTACTGTCGTTTAGTTATTAAATTTATGAAATCGTTCTCCCCCAATGACTATATCCCCTCCAAATTTACTACGCAGATTTTAAATGATGTCATGTTGTTCTTAGAGTAATACTATTGGAGTGATCACTGGTAACGTCAGCGATAAGTCTTATGATTGCAGTTTAATCTGTTAGGTTTTATTGGTCTCATGTGTTCTTTTGTTTCTTGACCTGGCATTAAAATCTCTACAATATACTTTTTATATGTCACTGTATACTTAGTGTAATTTGTTTTATTGTTTCAGAATCAGCTGACATTCCTGGTATTGGTCAGTACGATGATTTTCACACGATCGATTGGCAAAGAGACATCGCAAGAGATCGGATGCGACACAGGTACATTGTTAAAAAGAAGCAGGATTCCATTTGGAGCTTAATCGAAGGCGCCCACGATGCTTGGTCCGGTTGGCTTTGCGTTCTATTAGTGGGCTTATTAACCGGCGCGGTTGCTGGTGTAATAGACATCGGCGCAAGTTGGATGACCGATTTGAAGTTTGGCATATGTCCGGAAGCTTTTTGGTTGAACCAAGAGCATTGTTGTTGGTCTTTGAACGAAACAAATCTTGATACGGGGAATTGCTCGCAGTGGTTGACGTGGTCTGAAGTGTTGGGACATTCGACGAAAGGGGCGGGAGCTTATATTATTTCGTATTTATTTTATATAGTGTGGGCGTTATTATTTGCGGCGTTGTCTGCGTCGTTAGTGCGAATGTTTGCGCCGTATGCCTGCGGGTCAGGTATTCCTGAGGTAACGTCTTTTAATGATGCTTTACATCATTACCATAACATCTTTTTCTAGATTAAAACAATTCTTAGCGGGTTCATTATCCGAGGGTACTTGGGTAAATGGACTTTAATTATTAAGTGCGTTGGCCTTATACTGTCCGTCTCGGCGGGACTTAGTCTTGGAAAGGAAGGACCTATGGTTCATATAGCGTGCGCGATCGGTAAGATTTTGTATCTTTATAAATGGAAACTAAATTCCGTTTTTAGGTAATATTTTATCATATCTATTTCCGAAGTATGGTAGAAACGAGGCGAAAAAGAGGGAAATTCTTTCTGCAGCTGCTGCGGCTGGTGTATCTGTGGCTTTCGGGGCGCCTATAGGTGGCGTTTTGTTTAGTTTAGAAGAAGTTAGTTATTACTTTCCACTCAAAACATTATGGAGATCGTTCTTTTGCGCTTTAATTGCTGCATTCATTTTAAGATCGATAAATCCATTCGGAAACGAGCACTCAGTATTGTTTTTCGTAGAGTACAACAAACCTTGGATATTTATTGAATTAATACCTTTTATAGCGTTAGGAATTATAGGGGTAAGAATAAATTTAGTAATTTTTTGGTTTTAATTCAATTTTTTTAGGGCTTAATAGCAACAGTTTTTATAAAAGCAAATTTATACTGGTGTCGTTATAGAAAACATTCGAAGTTAGGCCAATACCCGGTTACGGAAGTGTTAATGGTAACCGTAATTACGGCGGTGTTCGCTTATCCCAATCCGTACACACGGATGAATACTAGTCAATTGATCTACCTATTATTCAGTCAGTGTGGAATTTCTAATACCGATGATTTATGGTAACTTTTCGATTGTTTTATTAACCTTTTAATTATTTATTTTGCAGCGATTATAATCGGAACTTCACCGATGTTAATTCGGCTATTGAAATTGCGGCCGCAGGTCCTGGTGTATACAGAGCGGTGTGGTTACTAATCCTCGCACTTGTCTTCAAATTAATTATGACAATTTTCACTTTCGGTATGAAAGTTCCTTGTGGTCTTTTTATTCCGAGCTTGTGTCTTGGAGCGATAGTCGGCCGATTAGTCGGAATATTCGTTGAACAACTTGCGTATACTTACCAGAAGAATTGGATATTTAGTGGGGAGTGTTCCACGGGTGACGACTGCATAACGCCTGGTTTATACGCTATGGTTGGAGCAGCTGCTGTTTTAGGAGGTGTTACGCGAATGACGGTGTCGTTAGTGGTGATTATGTTCGAGTTGACCGGTGGCGTTCGGTATATTGTACCTTTAATGGCAGCTGCTATGGCTAGTAAATGGGTTGGCGACGCTCTGGGACGACAAGGAATATACGACGCCCATATCGCGTTGAATGGGTATCCGTTTTTAGATTCCAAAGACGAATTCGCGCATACGTCTCTTGCTGCTGATGTTATGCAGCCAAAGTAGGTACCTGCTTTAATTGTATATTGTAGTATATTGTATCGTTTATTAGGCGCAACGAAACACTGAGTGTTATAACTCAAGATTCGATGACTGTGGACGATATAGAACAAATGTTGAAAGAAACCGAGCACAACGGTTATCCGGTCGTCGTATCCAGAGAATCCCAATATTTGGTGGGCTTTGTCTTGCGGAGGGATCTTAATTTAGCTATAGGTAAGTTACAGTTGATTAAAAAGCACGATGGTACATTTGGTACCTTGCGCTTTAAAATTTCGCCAATAAGCTGGTTGTCTGCATCAAAATTCTGACACATGCGATTGTATTGCTTTATTACTTGACTAAACAATTTCTTGTTTTGTTCAACAATATTTTCATAGGAACAAATAAGAAACAAAAAAAGTTGAATATTCTAAATGTTGATAACATTGACTCCTAGTCTCAATGAGAAACTGTTGGGAAGTAGAATAACAGATGATAGTCGGCATTAGTTGATCTTTAGTCATGTCATTTGTGTACTCTACTCTTTCGTTTAAACTTATCGGATCTCTCATCGAACCTCACTTGTTATCCTCATATTTCAACGCTTTACTGTTATATACAATAGCTGCCGGAGCGTGGTCGTGGATGACACGGAAGGCGCTAGTTTTTACGCTATAATAAGCTTACTTGGGTGGACATACAACAATTATCCCAAGAACACAAAAACAAGATAGTAGACAAAACATGACTATACAATAAAGTTTAATAAACGACTGGGTTTAAGCGACCTGCTGTATATTATGTATTATTTTTTGGATTAGGTTCTTAACATCTTTTGCACATAAGCTTATTGTGGCTGATAGATGTTAGAGGGCTCATGCTGTATTAGAGAAATTTTGGCTCTCATTTTTACTAATGGGTTACCTCTCATTCTTAGTTCCGTGACAGTTCCTCCGTAAACCCAAGTTATTGTATCAGTACAATACAACAAATAGCTACTACAGCTGGTTTTGGCACGTCCTTAGCACGATGTAAGCTTTGCACTTGGCTAGGATTGTTTTTTAGGGCCCACACCGACCAATCTTTGGTGGAATGATCGGCACAAGACGCTATGAGAAAATATTGTTGCCAGCCTTTTTTTTCCGGAGGATCCTGCTGATAACAACCTCGGCTAACTAAGATGTCGGTGAGTGGGGGTGGTGGAGAATGCTACTACAAAGAAAGAAAAAACGGGCGCCACTCCTAGAGTACTCGCAGAATCTTTAGTTTTTCACACCAAGGGTATATATGAACTTGATGACGAGAAAACGTAACACATTGGTTGTATATTTTTTTACATAGACAAGTAAAGTAGAGACAAAATCGATGATATACACCCAGTCAAAATAATCACATCCAATAAAATTCATGATAACGAGACTTGATCTTTCAAAAATATAATAAGAAAAACGTATGAACTTGAGGTAGCAGATAATAATAGTAGCTAACTGTATAATAGTTTTAACACTTTCGAGCCATGAACGTAAACAGTAATAATCAAATTCGATATAAGCTGAAGGCTAGTTAATTATACTCGACTGAAAGTAAAACATTAATAACGATCGTAAACACAATAAATTTAGCTGAAGGCTTAATACAATGTAGAAAGCATTAACTAACAAAGAACTATACAGGTTATCAACAGCTGATCGAAGCCAAAAATTTTCTTTTTCCGTGACTGAGGTCATCAACCAACTTTGTTTGCACAAGAATTTAATTGGTTCAAAGGAAACGCTTTGAGCTTCCGTCAACTTGCTGCGAGCGATTCTGTAGTGATAACAACGATCGTGACGCCAAGGTCGCGTGCGAAAATTTATTAATAAGGACACGTAACAATCTGGGAGCAGATTATCCTTCGGTTAATGTGATGAAAGCTTGGTTCAGCAGTCTTAATAAGTCTCGCCTGTTTTTCTCTTAAGACAACGCATGCATATCTTTGTGGCATAACTGCTATTCGAATGTGCGCCACGGCAGTAAGCATAACATAAAGGATAGAAATTTTTACACATCTTTGTTGGTGGTTGTGTTCAGTGCCTTCTGGTTGGTAGCGTCTTGTGTCCCCAATATTTTGGCTCAACTCTTGGTGTCAAGCGCTGCGTCTTTATCTTTCATGATTCAATTATTTTGCTTCCCTCTTGTTGCTGAAGTTTTTCTTTGCGGAGCTAACTTCTAGTAGAACCTGAAACGTTCAAGTTCCAAAATCTGTTTCTTATAATTGGTTCTCGTTTACAAGGTTCATATTAATCTCACAAGTAAGGTGGGAATATAAGCAACTATTTGCAGTGCTCCTAAACACATATTTCTACGGGGTTCGTCTAGTGCCCAGAGGTTGGGAGCAGTGAAGACTGATCTTGTATCTAGTCACGTATCTATTGGTCTAGTCTTTCCCATTTTAGATTTTTTTTTATGAGGCTGACTCCTTTTGATCTAAACAATTCAGCCAACAAAGAGTGTTGGGTTTAATTGTCGTATCTACTCAACATACACCGTAGAGCAATGACAGGCGTTGTTTATCCCAGTAGAGCAGCGACGTACGCTGTTTGCTCTTGCGAAGACACTACAGCGTGGGGTGGGAGTGCTAGCTCTATTGCAGTACGTAAGAGTTTTAGGCCGCGATTACAAAACCTGTCCTGGTAAACAGGGTTGTCCTGGCTTAAGTAGTTAACGTGACTCTTTATTCACGCTCTACCAGCAGGAGACGCGGAAGAGGTGTAGAAAACATTTCGATTTCCCAGTGGAGTGAAAATATCAATTAATGCACGTTACCAATTCTTCCGCGTCTGATAAAAATTAGTCTCCTAAAACTTCTGTTTCTCTACACTGTATCTCACGACTAGTCTCGGAAAACCGGTACTAAAGACTAGCAGCATGCACCAAAGCAATGCATTCAGTGACAAAATATAATTTTGTAATAGTCGACTTGCCCATTGATCAGACCTGAACAACTCCTCACGTTTTAGCAATCACTGATTTCGCCGCGAGGTCTGCACGGAGCGCAGCTGCGGATTGGCGGACGAAACAGGGAGCGCGTCTGCCATCATTCTGACGATTTTGTTTTATAAGATTTGGATTCTGGTGGTGTGGGTTTTGGCAGCGTAGAACCATACTTGTGCTGCTACGGTTATGGATGTTGAGGCGGCTGTTGCGGCACAGCATCGGGTAGGCCGTTAGAAGAGGCGAGCTTCTAGCTGATGTGGGATTTCCACAACAAGTTCTTGTCTAGGGTGAGGCGGAGATATTTGGTCTCGTCCGCCTAAGGGATGTCGTTGTTAATGGTGTGGGGGTGACGTTTCTTTCGGCTTAAGAGGACGGCGGCGGTTTTCGTAGGGTTGACTTTTATTCGCCAGTTGTCTAGTGGGGTGAGTGCCATTTAAAGATTTCTCTCGGCTTGAGCGGAATGTTGCCAAAACGGCGATATCGTCGGCGTAGCAGATGTACGTGAGTTCGTCGATCTGGCGTGAAGATGTTGTGTAGTAGTAGGGATGGTGTAGATCTTGCAGGAACGCCTGCTTTTATGTGATGTGGACTTGCCGATGCGAAGCGTCGATTGAGGAAGGAGCCGATGATTGGAGCGTTTGCGCCCAGACGCTGCAAGACCGCGATGCCAATCTTGTTGAACGCCTTCTCGATGTCGAGGAAGCCGTTGGTGCTCCACGACGCGGACGGCTTGGTGGACGCTGGAGTGTTTCCTGCAAAAACCGAACCGTTCTTGGGGAATGATTTGGCTGATTGTCGACCTGTTCCTGTAGTCTGATGTGGATTATTTTTTCAATACTTACGAAGCGTCGGAAGTAAGTTTTGGGGCATGACGTGGTCTTTTCCGGGTTTAGGAATTATGACGTCTGCGGTTTTCCATTGATGTGAAAAGTGTCGGAGTCTTAAGCAAGCCTTGAAAATCGCGGTTAAGTTTGCTATACCTTTGGCGAAAAGTTTGAGGGCTTTGTTGGGAATACCGTCGTTCCCGGGAGTTTTGCGCGGTTTAAGATTTTTGATTTCCCCTTCGATTTTCTTGCAAATAGTGTGCCTGATGGGCTCGTTTGTGGTGTACGTCAGGATGCGATAGACCAGACCTCGGGGACCTTGGATGGTCAGCATTGGAGGCTTGTTCTTGTTTTTAAGAATGTTGGTCATTTGCCATACGTTGTGGTCTTGTAGATTTAGTGAAAGAAGTTTGTCATTGAAAAGAAGATTATGATGTTCTTTGATCTGAATCTAAGCTGCGTTAAGAGCTATTTTGTCATTTGGGTACGTTGCCAGCTGCGTCTTAGGCAGTTTTTCTCGGTGATCTGATCGCGAATGTGAAGTGGGAGTTGGAGCGGGTCGGACTTGGTTTTAGTGACTTTTGAGATACATTTTTTAAAAAGGTCTGTGAAATTGTCAACCGCGGCTTGAAGTTGGGGGATGTTATCAATGACCGGGACTTGTGGGATAAGTTTGCTGGCCTCGAATTTGAAAGATGACGACATGGTGATGTTCTTTTTGAAGTGAAGGTTATCGTTTTTTGCTCGATCACCGAGTTGTAGAAGCACGGGCTTGTGGTCGGAGCTAAGGTCGGGATGGATTGTGGGTTCGTAGGGTCTGTCTACGACGAAGTTTTGAATGCTGGCGAGGTCTTGGAGTCGACGTTCGATTTCCTGCTGTACCGTCTGGATGTTTTGCGTTAAGGTCTCCTGTGAGGATAGTGGGAATTCTACTGTTAAAAATCGCGTCTAAATCTGCGGGTATGACGTCTTTGGTGGGTGGGATGTAGGCAGCGCAGAGAACTGTGTCTTCGTTGGCTGTCGTGTTAATAACAATTTGGGTTCTTGATTGTGAAATTGTGGCGTTGGAATGTGGTGGTGGGAGATAGACCGTTTGATGTAAACGGCCATACTTCCTCTTCTCTTCCTCCTTGGTATTGTATTCGTGTAGTTTCGAATGTTTGGATTATCGCAGTTTCGGAGATAAGGGCGACGTCGATGTTGCGGCGATGGAGTCATTCTTGTTGAGGAGACCATTAGCGTTCCAAATCGCAATGAGGAGGAAGTTCGGTTTTCTGCGTCGTGCTGTTGGGCGAGGATCTCTCTGATGAGGACGTGCTCTTCTCTGGTAATCTCGGTGTGGACGAACTTCTGCGTCTTCGTCTGTCCGGCGGTGATGGTTGTCACAGGGACGGTCTCGTCACCTGGGTAAACGAGACCGCAGGGTTCACCGGCCTGGCGGGTGCTCGGGAGGTTGCTGAAACAGAAGTAAATTGATTAGTACGATTATTACTTACCTGTCGCTGCCATGGGTGGGCTGGGCGTCCCTTATAGTTCGCCGGGTGGTCGTTCCTGCAGTTGCAGCACGTGGCTTCGTGCTTCTTCTGGCACTCGTAACTGAAGTGGAACTCCAGGCACTTCACGCATCGAGTATGTCCTCGACATCCTCTGGCGGAGTGTATGAAGCGTTGGCACCGGTAGAACAGCCTGATTTGCCTTCTGGGGTGCGGAGTCTCGACGCGGACTGACGACTCCGATATCGGAGATTAAAAAATCGTCATCGCCTGCGGATTTCTTCGTAGCTGGACCAGAAGGAGCTGCGTTGGCCGCTTAGACCGATCTGAAATCATACGGGTGATCTTAATAACATCCATACCTTTGCGGTGAAGGTAGGCGGCGATTTCGTAAATGAAGGTGTCTCACATGGGCATCCCTCGGATGACGGCCTTCAACAGTTTGTCTCCCTTCAACTGGTAGGAGTCGAACTCCTATCAGGCTTCTTCTAGGACGAGCGTCGCTGTCCGGTGGTTTTCGGCAGAAGCGACGTGGATGGGGACTCCGTCCCAGGTGGTTTTCGCCCTGAAAACATCAACGTTAGACTCGCGTAGAGTTTGCATCGCCTTACAGTAGTCCTTCTGGTCATGGACAATCGGAAGGACATCCCTGCGTGATGTCTCGGCGGCGTTCCGTGTCGGGACGACTGGCGTCTCAACCCGGGGGGTTTTGGGTGTCGGCTCATCCTTCTTCGGGGAAGGAACTATACACGCACCGCCGTGTAAAACACTTTCGGGTGATTCCGTTCTACAGCATTAAATTCGCGGAAGGTCGAAGGTTTTTCTCTCTCTAATTCCTAATTAGCATCGCTGTCTATACCGGCGTTAAAATCTCCCTTTGTATATTTCCCCTTCCACGTTTTCGTAAGTTTTTTTCTCAAAATTTATTTTAAAGTTAATTTTCTGCGAATTATTCTTTACTTATGAAAATGTTAGTATGATTCTGCATTCGATTGCTCTCAGAATTTCAGTAGCGTACAGTTGAATTTGATGCATTTACTTGGTAGGGGTTATTTTTATACGGTTACGCATCTAATATTCTAATTTGAAGTCTTGAGTTCGACTAGGTTTACAATGAATTCTTTCAGCAAACGCCAAACGTATGGTTGACGGTATCTGCGGTCAATCGTTAGTTTTATTCACAAGCGGAACTACAATACAAGCACTTGGTCCACCGCCACTTAAACTAAAGAAAATTTTAGATATGGCTCCTATTACGATTACAGATCAAACACCAATGGAGACCATCGTCGATATGTTTAGAAAATTAGGTTTAAGGCAAACGCTAGTCACACACAACGGGTACGTATTCGACTGATTCAAACCCGCTTATGTCCACTCCTAATCCCATCATCGTCCCTCGTTCACAAATTAATGTTTCAACACATTTCAGGCGGTTGTTGGGTGTGATTACAAAGAAAGATGTACTACGTCACGTTAAGCAATTGGATAACGAAGACCCAAACTCAGTTTTATTTAATTAGTTTAACTTGATTATGTGTACGATGACTATTATTGTATTATACAAATTGTTATTAAGATTATGTATTTTTTTAAACGCTTCTTCTGTTGCAGCTATTGTAATTATCTGTTAAACGAGGAATTTAATTTATCGAGAGCGAACTTAATATTTTATCCCATAAAATTAATATAATGGTTTTTTGTCTTCCTTTAACATAGTTGATATTTTATTTCTATTTGTATATTAGAAACTAATTGTATATGTAGACTATATTAAGTCGGAAAGTGAAAATGCTCATTATTATTTAAATAAAGATTTTTATAAACAGCAATTACAATAGCGCAATTCTCACTTTATTTTTTAAATTTATATTAATATATTATTGAAATTTAATTAGTTCTTTGTGACGACACTATGATGAGGAGTATTATGGTAGTTGATATAAGTAAACGTGGACATTGCCGTGATTATAGCAGGGAACACTATTTTTTTATGCCGAGGTAAACCCAGCGCTAGCGCGAAGTTTTCTTAGATGGACAAAAATATTTTAAAAAACTTAACAATTGTATCGTTTTGGAACAAAGGTCTCTTGAACCGGAACCACTCGTAAAGCGGTCACAACCGAAATCTTTTAAATAATAACCTTTAAAGATTAAACCGGATTCTAAACTCCATAAAAGGGACTTAAGTAGTAGTATCACACAATTGGTTAAGCGTGATTAGGATTGGCTTACGATCGATAGGAGGCGTGTCTTAACTAAATTAATAACCGGGAACCAAAGAGAGCATAGTTTACAACCGTAAACACGATTGAAGTTATTAAGAAGTATTAATTTTTACGCTGTTTGATTATCAAATTCTTAATGAAAATTGTAAATAATGCTTCTCTCTCATTTTTCGACGTTTTCGTTTCACGTAAATGGACCAAAATGTAAGTATATGCCGATTCTTAACCTCTCGCTTACTTTTTATCAAATTTTGATAGTCAGTTACATAACTTGATGAATTTTGACATTTTGCAATACAAATTACTAAGTGTAATAAACTCGAACTGCTTTAAACTTCTTGCTGTTTTTCCACAGTTTTTATTATAGATTGCTAATAACTTAATTAATTAACCAACTCTTTGCAAACTTTTTATAGTTTTAACCAATTGGCTTAACTAGTTCTTGCGTACTCGTTTTAAACTTTGACGTTTTGCTAACTATGCCAAATATTTTTATTTTATTAAATCAGATGTCTGAATTATCTCCCGACATTTTTAATTTTTCGCGTAATAAAACTATCTATATTAGCTAAGTTGGTGACTTTTCTGCTTAGCCAATTTTTGCAACTTTGGTCTATTTAGCAAACTCGCTAAACTTTAAACACAGCTACTATTATATAAAATCTTAAGCTTTCGCGGTTATGTTTATGATTATAAGCGACTTTCGGCTTAGACCGCGTCGTAGTTAAACACCCAGACTTAGGCTTGGTCCTAGTCTCTTCTTGAGAGCCAAAACAAGAAGTAGAATTTAGCCTTTGCCGTATTGACGTTAACCTTATGTTAAAAGTTGGTAGGTTAAGATTTTCTGAGTATACAATTTGTCCTCTACACGCCTACTTTTCGTAGACAGCTGTCAAACGACTTCATTTCCTGTTAACGTTTTCTATAACACGGACCGTTTTTAGCGGTATCTCTAAGCTCAACAAGGCTTTCATTATTAAATTGTTTCACGTGAATATGTGGACGAATTCTGCGTATTGTTGGGTGAAAGCTTATTTTGTGTTATTTGATTCTATAACTTTTTTTTGTACTGAGGGCTTAAATTAATTCTTTAGCGAGTCGCCACCCTTCCATCTGTAACCTTATCAGTGACATTGATAAAACACCTGCTTGTCGAAAAGTTTCCATGACGTCAGGTCGCTGAAAGCTAGGGGTTGAACACCACTTTATAGGAAGAAATACTTAAACAAGTGCGAAGTTAATTAGAGAGAAGCTCGGCCCTTTTACGTTAAATATCGTATGCATTAAATCAAATTACTTGTGCTAACGCAGTATGTACGCTTTGTGTCAAATTGTATATTACGTTTTAGATGAAACTGGTGCGGAATTAGCTAATCCCCTACTTATTTTTTTTAGTATCAACGGCAAGGAGTGTGGGGCTTGCACCCACTAAACCCCTTCTCCTTGTATTTCATCCTGGTACGAACGGGACCACCTTAAAAAAGGGTATAACTTCCTCCGCACCGAATCTTTTCTGCCTTTCATTCATTTTCTCCCTTTCTCATACTTTTCTTTGCTGCTCATAATCTTGTTTATCAGCATCTCTATTATCTTCCAGTTATTCTCCTTTTTCATCATAATTCTTATGATGTTTCCTGGCGTTAGCTTTTCGCCCACTTCGATTTCTGTTCTGGTGCAAAGTCCTTCCCACCTTCCACACTTAAACATTGTATGTTCTGGTCCGTCTTCTTCTTCGCAGAACCAGCATTTGCTTGAGCGTCGTTTTCCTATCCTCTTGAGGTATGAGCCGAAACACCCGTGCCCTGTCAGAACCTGTGTCATATTATAATTTGTTCTTCCGTGTTTCCTCGTGATCCACGCCTTGATGTCGGGTATCAAACGAGCTGTCCATCTTGCCACAGTGCCTCTGCTCCACTCGTCCTGCCACCTATTAACCGTGCGCTCCCTTATCCTGGTTACGATCTCCTGTCTTTCCTGCGTCGGATTTTTTCTACTTTCTTCCTGGATCTCCGCTCTCTCCTGTATCGTAAGGTCCATCGGGCACAATCCCCCTATTACTAAGATAGCAGCGGTCGAGGCCGTTCTGTAGGCGCTGCCCACCCTTACGGCCATCGTTCTCTGGCATTTAATTATCAGTTCTCTGACGCTGCTGATTTCCATGGCTTCGTGCCAGACTGGCGCCGCATACAAGACGATCGATTGCATCGCTTTCTGCAATATCCATCTCTGCTTGGCCCCGGGTCCCCTAACGTTTGGTAAGATTACGTTTAGGGCTTTCATTGTTCTGCAGGCTTTCTCCGTAACCTTATCTACATGTCTCGCAAACGTGAGCCTATAATCGAACGTGACCCTAGGTACTTCACCGTTGGGCTTGGTCTTATGGTATGTCCGTCCATTTCGAAGGTGATATCCTTAGCTTTTCTTGATAGATTGAAGATTATGGCGGTGGTTTTCCGCGGTGCTAGCTCCAGTTTATTTTCCTTCATCCATATGTTTACTGAGTGGAGGGCGTCTTCCGTCTTTAATTTCATCCCCAACGCTTCTTTTGAGGCTGCCATAATTGCAAGGCCATCCGCGTAGCATATTATGTCCACGTGTTCTTCTACGTTTATGGCCATAACATCGTCATATAAGAGGTTCCACAAGGTGGGTCCCAGTACGGAACCCTGAGGTACCCCTGCTGTTCTCCTTGCCTATCTTTATCTTCCTTTCGGACAAATAGGCCCTAATGATGTTCCTCATGTATGCAGAAATACCCTTTCTGATGGCTTTTTCGTTGATTATATCCCAGGCGGCTGTCTTGAACGTATTTCGGACATCCGAAGCAATACCAGAGAGCACCACTCCCTACCATCCTTCTTATGTTTGTTCGCTAGATCCAGTATTCGTTCCATCGCATGCACCGTACTGCTTCCTTTCCTGTTTTTTTGTGGAAACCTCCCTTGCCTTCTATTTCTTCCCGCAACCTATCATTTATTATATTTTTATTGAGTTTCCCTATTACGCTTATCAGACAGATCGGCCGGTAGCTCGCTTGTTCCTGGGCTTCTTTCCTGGGTTTTTCTATTAAAATTAGCTTTGCTATTTTCCACTCCGCCTGAAGGCTTCACATATGTACCGCTGCCTGCATAGTGTCCTTGCTTCACACATATTGGGCAGTATGAATCGTTGTCCTTGCACTCGTTCCATTTGTGTCCTTCTTGGGCGCACCTCTTGCTTCTGTCTTCCCCTTCGCATTCGTTCGCTATATGTCCATATTCCCAGCACCTTTTAACTTGCATTTTCTCCCTTATTTTGCACCTGTTCATGCCTATTCTTATGTATCGCTCTTCGATAACCCTTGTCGCATCTCCTTTTTCCATACTTATTGTGGCCGTTTAGTAGCCATCCTTATTGGTCCTCCTGCCTCTCAACTTGAGCAGTTGCTCGTACCGGACGTTTCCGTTTCTAATCGTGCTTTCCGTTATTTCTTCTTCTGTCGCCGTCTCATCTATTCCCATACTCAGTACCGTTTTACTCCCTTTTGACCCTATGGATCTGACTGTCTGCCCTTCTTCTAGCACCTCTTTTACCTGTTCCTTTATTTTCGTATTCCCTTCCTTTATTCTTATTGCGATATCCCCTCTTGCTGTTTTCCTTACGTTCCTGATTGCGCCTAGGTCATCCTTCTTTATTATCTTTTCTTGTAATTTTTTCAAGATTTCCGAGTATGTGCTTTGGCCCCTCTCTATGACCAGTGCTTCCTCCTTGCTGTAGTCTCTAGCTGCCTTTATTTTAATGCTGGTCGCTCTCGAGAGCGCTATTTCCGCCATTTTCCTAATTTTTTTTGTTTCGTCTCCAGTTGGGATTATGCACACATCCTTGTTTTCTTGGCCTTCTAGTTCGGTTCCTAATTTTAGTAGTGTTTTAAATATTATTTCGTCTTTGTTCTTCAGTTCTTTTTTTATAGATACGGCTGTTATCTTCCTTTTCTTGCGTTCCATTCCCCTTTCGGTGCGGACTGTGCTCGTTTGCTCCATTGCTTTTCAGTATCCTCCTTGTTGTTCCATCTTTGCACTTTCCGCTATTTCAGGGTATCTTCTTAGTAATACCTTGTGCCATCTAGATTTTTCCTGCTCTTCGCTAGTCAGTAAGATTATACTGTTTCCATTTAGGTTCTCCCCTGTTTCTAATGTCGCTCTCTTGTAGCTATCCTCCGTCCAGTCTCTTGCACTTATTTTTGCGAATTCCTCGTAGTTCTCCACCTGGTGAGTTGTTAAATACTCCTGAAGGTCGAACCTTCCGTTATTTTTGCATTTCGTGCATAATTTTTTATCTGTTTCCTCTTTTTCTTTCTTTAGTGTGTTATATTCTTTCTCCATATCCTAATGTTTTTCTTTCAATATTCTTAGTTCTTGCAGGTCTTCCTTTCTTACGTCTTCTGTGTTTTCTTCCGCTTGAGCGGCATTCATTCTTCTTTCTGTCCTTTCTAGCTTTTCTTCTGTTACTTTTTTCACCTCTATAGCGTTTGTTCTCCCTTTCCACTCTCCTTATCATGTTATGCAATACATCAATACCTTCCTTCAGCTGCTTGTGTACGTTCTTGTTATTAGTTTTAAACTCTACCATCTTTGCTATCAGGTCCCTCATACGCTTTATTGAGTCACTCGGCTCTTTCTCTTCCTTTTCTTTACTTTGTTTGTTTTCATCTACTATCCTACGTTCTCTTGGCCCGCTCTTGTCCCCCTCCTCCTTGCACGAGGTGGTTAGCGGGGAACTCTGTTTGTCCCCTCTTTGTTTCTTGCACCACTTACTTATGTTCACCGGGCTTGCTCTTGCGGCATATCGAGGACTCCGTTTCGCTTTTCTTTTTTTATTTTCGTTCCCATGCACGCTACCCTCTTCGGTGCTCTTGTGTTCGTCGTCGCTTGATGCCATTGTTACTAGGGCTTTCCCATCCGTCTGGCTTTCCTGCTCGCTTTGAGCTTGGCCGATTTCCGTAGGCACCTCTTCCCGGCTTGCGGTCTCGACTATGGGATCGCTGTTTCATGGCGCTCCCGTGGCCCTTCTGTCGTACGTGGTTCCTTACCTGGGCGGCTGTACGGACTCTGGCTGACGGTCGGAGGGGGGCCGCACGCCCACCCTCACCCCCGACTGGTACTGGGGTATTCCTCCCCTGCACCGTACGCGGTTTATAAATGTGCCTCAAATCCATTTTGGTCGTGTAATTGCATTTTATACTTCCTGCCAAGTTCAGGTCGTCAACGTAAGAGCAGTCCGGTTTTGTTTTTTTTGTCACAAGGAAGGGTGACGTTTTTTATTGAGATTAGAATATATGGGAAGAGTAAATGAATAGCCTAGCCCTCGGTAACCTAATAGCGTCGGGGTCTGAGGAGAGGAAGATTTGGTCAAGAAAGACCTGACAGTAAAGAAAACAGATAAGGGGTCTGCTCATAGTGAAGAAAGAGACAGATCCAGCTAGGGCACCTCGGGGACGCCACTTCCCCACTGCAAATTTGCAGCACCCTGAGGTTGATCAGGCCCTAGAGCCAGTTGCAAGCTTGTTGGTCCGCGGGAGGATTTTAACCCTCCTACCCAAGAGAAGCACATCGGCCTTTCAAGGGCGTTTGTCTATCCGCCACCTGGGGACGCGCCCGATGGGGGTTACACGTGACCCCACACGGGACTAATCCCCTACTGGATAATACACAACTGTCAGTATTGCATTTTCGATTTATACCGAGTATTACTTTGTTGGTCATGTCGATTATCGGAATGGTCACACGTATATACATACTAGGTTGTAATCACAATTAAAGTTAAACTTTTTTTATGTGTCACATACTTATGTGGTGCGCTTTGATTCTCTATACTTTTGCTTTTCATATTATTGTAATTAAACTTAACAAAGTGAAGTCATTCCTTCGTTAAATCAAAGGTTAAGTGTAAAAGTTAGATCGATTAGGGCACTTTGATGTGCGACGTGTTTTCCATTCAAAGGCCGTAACTTATACTTTGTCTGTGATATCAACCCATACAACATTGTTTGCAACCTTTATATAACTATACTTATGTACTGTCTTCGTCGTCTTCAACTACTTCTGTCATACAATAAATATATATTCTGTATTATCGCTTCTGTTGTCTTATTTGTTCTTTTACAGCTGCGGATAGATTTAACGATATCCCTAATTTAGTTTATTTTTCATCGTTTTGGCGCCTTTTTATATTTAATTTATAATTTAGCATCACAAAGCCTGCGACTCCCTCTTCGGGAAAACATGGTTGTAACTGAAGTTGCTACCGTTTCGCCCACTTGCGTAAGGGGCTTCATTAGGCCGTAAGAGAAAAATCAAAGAACTTAAACAAGCAACCGAAATCTAACTAAGAACCTCTCAGGAGTTGTTACGAAATTTTTTTTGCAACTTAAAGGCAAGCGACTAACTCGGTTGTATCGGCAAACGGATCGCATGTCCCGGTGTGCTGATCCTACACTAAATTAAATAAGCGCTAAAACAAGTAAATATCGTCCAATACAGACCTTGTTTAAATCTGTCTATCACTAAAGGGAACAAATTGGCAAAACAACTGTTAACAAGAATATATTTATTTCACACAAGAGGAATAGTTGTTAAAATCAACAGAGAAAGAGGTAGACTAATAACAATTATAGATTCGTGGATTAATGTAGTAATATCACAGTTATAATATCAATATAGGCTGTTTCGTCCAGGCAACCCACCACATAAATAATCATATTAAATTGTTAACAATCGCAATCGCAAAAAAGTAAAATATGAGGGCAAGAACTTACCCAACTGACAATTCTTTGTCAACTACATTTAAAATAAAAAAAAAGCGTAGTACGACGTTTAATGCTATTTTGGCTATGACTGCGTCCAAATGATCGAAAAAACTTAACAGATGTCATGCCAACGTAGTCGACGACAATACATAAGGTCACAGATAATATAAAGTTTGCGACTGAAAGTAAAATTAAGTCAGTATGATCTAACGCTATAATTACATAAAATAAGTTATAAGCTGACGCTTAATGAATACAATTAAAACAAATTACATAAAAGCAAAATTATACGTTACTAAGATGCGTACAGGGCTGACAAATACAGTAACACATAGAAATGTATACGCTATACAAAGTAAAGTAATTTAACGAAGTAATACGATACTGATATTCTAGAAACAGGCGTGACGTGACCACGCCATCTTTGGGAATTGCTTTTCCTACTTGGAACGTCGCGTAATTAAGCCAAACTCCGAATTCGACCATTACCTGGAATACGTTTTCTCTAGTGCATCTGCTAAAAACTTAATAGAAATCACTACAGAAGAAAATTCAGCAGAAATTAAAACCACGTACATATCGTAAAATACACTCAGATACACGAACGTTTTCAGCGGTTTCGAACAGGTAAAGCGCTTATAAAATGGCCGTTAGTTGCTGTATCGCGTATACGCTAAGGAGAATCAGTAGCGGCGTATAAACAGTGCAACCGTTAATTTTGATTTCAAATAAATATTTCTGAAAAATACAAAATAATGCCATGTAACAAGTTAATCAACTTGTAAACCAATCCATATTCTAAACTCTAAAAAAGTTAGAAAGCAAAAGATAAACTTGAAAAAGCGAACGACAATTTTACAAAGAACCACTACAAAGACTATAGAAGTAAGTTAAATAGAAGTAGTCTCCGTATATGAAGAAGTATCGTCGGGGCTAGTTAAGCGCGACTCTGATTGGGTTACGGTGGAAAAGGAGCGTGTTTTCGATAAAGGAGTAATGACCTGACTAACTACGCATTTTTTTTAAATTCATCATCCATTTTTTAAATGTTTACAATTTTCTTGAAGTTTTAGTCCTTTCATTGATAATTTTTTAGAATGTTAACTAACTGGTAATTCATGTTTAAGCCAATTTTTTCATTTCTTAACTCATACAGCAATTGTTTGTAACTGTTCTTCTTTTATTACGAGTCTTTAGCAACCTTAGCAAACACATCGTTTTCTTGTATAAATTTGGTTGTACTCCATTGGCAACTAATTTTTTTGATTTATTATTCACGACCACTCCCGGCGAGTTTGAGTTGCTTTTCTTCCGGACACAGGAAGCACGACTGTTCAGCTTTCTTGCAAATGCCTGCTAAATATGCCCCACAGCAGCCATGTTCGGTAAAGACTTGGGTGATATAATAGTTAATGTTTCCGGGTGGTCCCAAAGATAATGGGTGGTCCAGTCTCGGATATTTGGAATTAACTTCCACGTCCAAGCAGCTTTTCGATACATTTCCCATTTGTTTTGGCACTTTTGCAGAGTTAGCTCTTTCCTGAAAGCTTTATCGATGCCGTTCTTGGCGGTAACTTGTTCTTTTGCCAGTAATTGAATCATTGTGGTGCTCGCCAGAACTCTAGCGGCTTCTAGAGAAATCGTTCTATAGGCCGAGGTAAATCTCATCGCTATCTTCCTTTGCGATCTTTCTAGCATATGCCTTACCTCCTTTATCTTCAACGCCCTGTACCATATTGCTGCTGCGTATAACAGTGATGAACGGACCGTTGACATAATCAGTTTCCTTTTGGCTGAGGATGGTCTTTTAACAATGGACATAAAATTTTATAAGGCCGTTTTTCTCTCTTCCTCCTTGGAGACCACCTTTCCGATCTGCGAGTTAAATAATTAAAGTCACTCCCAAATAATTCATCGTGTTTCTTAACAAGTACCGGGACCCGCTTATATAAAAACTGTATAGTATCGAGTTTCCTTCCTCCCGTGAATGCGATAGCATCTGTTTTGCTTACCGCTACCTCAACCTTGTTAGCTACCATTCACGAGTCCACTGCCTCTAACCTCTTGTTGACTACCCGCACCAGTTCAACAACGTTTCTTCCTGGTCCAAAAAGCGCCAAGTCGTCCGCAAAGGCAGTTAATATCACTTGGGGGACAGGCGAACTGACAACAGGTCTTCATAAAAAATATTTCACAACAATGGTCCTAGTATAGAGCCTTGTAGAATTCCGCAGGTCATTTGGTGTTGTAGTTTAAAGTTGTAGTCATTCGTGTACGTGATCGTCCTGTAGCTAGTAATGATTTTAATTAGGTGTGCGTTGATGCCTCTTTTTCTTAGCTTTTCCACTATGACAATCCACGGCACAGTATTAAATGCGTTTTGTATGTCAATCGCGACAAATGCCTCTATCTCTCTAGTACGCCACGTTCCTTCCTTTGTATTATCAGCCAGCATACGTTTCAATCTCCCTTTTAATTCAATTTGCAAGCAGATGTTCATACAGTCTTGCAGTGTTATTTAGTAGGTAGATCGGGCGGTAGCTTTGGTAATCTTTGTCGTCACTCTGACTTTTGGGGATTAAAACCCGGAGTGCCTCTTTCCATTGGCCAAGAAGTCTACCGTTAGCTAATTCAGCGTTCACAATTTTTAATAAAAGTTATAGATGTTCTCTTGGTACAGTCAGGGCAACCTCGTTCGAGATTTCATCCGGACCCGGAGCCTTTTTAAGTCTAAGCATTGTTGTAGCTTCAATCAGTTCTTCCTCCGTAAACTGTGGCGGACAAGTGGTCTCTCCAAAATGCCATTTATTCTATTGTTGTTCTGGGAACAGTTTTTTAATGAGACAAATTGGCTCTTCCCTATTTGGTGCTTTCGTGGCGTTACCTAGTTTAAGTTTTTTCGATACGATTTTGAACCCATGGATTGTTATCGTGCTCTGAGCACACATCCTCCCAAGCCTTTTTTTGCTTTCTGTATGGCTTCCTGTAGTCTTTCCTAATTTTTTGGTATTCATCCTGAGCCTTTGTGTCTCCTATGGATTTAATGCTACGCGATGCTTCTCTCTTTTTTCTAATACATGTCGTTCTTAGTTATTCTAGCTTCTTTGATCACTAATATAGTGCGTTCTTGCTTTTTCCACTTTTGTTGGGCGGTATACTCTTCATGCAGGCATGTGTGTTTGCTTGGTTGAATTCTTTGTCCATTGTTAAATTACTATTTACCAATCCTAAAGTGTCGAGTAGATCACCAGCAGCAGGTGATGATTCACAGGTGAGGCAAGAGGGGAGTGCTACCAACCACAACAGTACACATGTATTCTTGCAAACTTTGGTGGCAGGGCTGGTAGGGAGTGCAGTCTCATGTAACGTGCGAGTTTTGATCGACACTGAATCGCAACGTTCATATATACTAAGTTCAACTGCACGTAAGATGGGTCTGTTGGCCGTCGGTGAGGAGAGAATTAGGCATTGTCTATTCGGAGGTGCTCAGTCCGAGCAAATGCATCAACGTTACAAGCTGACTACAGCAGAATAGGTACTCGTGCAAATTTGAAGCTTTGGATCAGCCAGAGATATGCAGTGCAGTTCCCACTATTTTTCCTGGTCCATGGCTCAATGAGTTGCGGGGTATGAACATCGAAGTTCGAGACACGGGCGAGGAGTCTGTTATTGAACTTTTAATTGGTGCCAATGTCGTCGGGAAACTGTACACTGGTGATGTACGTGTCTTGAAAATTGGTCTTGTTGCCGTGGAGACTCTCTTAGGTTGGACGCTAATGGGGAAAGTTCCAGTTTCGGCTAGATATGCCACTTTAGTTGCGACTACAATGTCTTTGTTGGTGACTAATGGTTCTCTAGGAGACCTATGGGACCTAGATGTTCTCGGAATAAAAGAGCCTTCTGTCAGGCAATCTATGGACGAATTGAACAAAGCAGCAAAGGATTTTTTCAGAAAACTACGGAGGTCAACGAAGAGGGTCGATATGAAGTTAGATTATTTTGGTTGGAAGGTCACCCCCTCTTACGAATAATCATTCCGTTGCAAAAAAGAGGTTGAAAAAATGGTGGAGAAGCTTGAAAACGGTGAGCTTGTAGACCTGTTTAATTTAATTTTACAAGAATGGCTGTCAGAGGGTGTAATTGAAAAGGTGGACTGCCAAAAGCCTAATAACCACTGTCACTACTTACTACATAGACTGGTAATAAAAGAAAGTAGCACAACTACAAAAATACGTCCAGTGTTTGATGCTTCTGCGCAAGAAACTTCTCTGAACCAATGCTTAGAGAAAGAACCGAATTTGATTGAGTTGATCCTTTCAATTCTATTAAGGTTCTGAGAGACGCGCTTTACAGTTGTTTCTGACACACGCAAGGCATTCTTGCAGATAAGCGTAAACAAGGACGACAGAGATTTCTTGCGTTTTCTATGGATTGAAGTTGCTGAGAACCAGTTAACTTTCAGACACAAAAGAGTGGTGTTTGGAGTTAATAGTAGCCCTTTTTTGTGTGCTACCATAGAACTACACCTTTCACGGTGTTAGGAGGTGAAATCATACGCCGAAGATACTGTTAAGAGACTGGGAAAATGTTTCTACGTTGACAACTGTGTGACTAGTGTAGAGGATGAGATTACGTTCAAACGGTTCATGAAGGAAGCCGTTCCATCATGCAGGAGGCCAAATTTGATCTGAGAGCATGGGAGTTTTCCCGAAACTCTGAGGATAAAATCGAAGTCATTTTGGTACTTGGGCTCAGATGGGATCCAGTGAAGGATGTATTGTCACTCAGCAATGAATTCTTGAAAGACTGTGACTCCAGTAACGTCCCGGTGACTAAGAGGCTGATACTGTCTTTAGCGCAGAGAGTGTTCGATCCGATTGGCTATACTTGCCCAGCAACTTTGATCCCCAAACTGCTGCTGCAGCGTTTGTGGAAGACTAGGCTCACGTGGGATCAACCTGTCGATGCTGAAGTTGAGCATTTGTTTCGAGCATGGTTGAGTGAGTTGAACTATCTATGGAGAATCAAGATACCCAGATGGGTGCACGCTGGAAATGGTGAATCACAGCACAAGAGTTTGCATGTATTTTGCGATGCCAGTAAAGACGCTTTCGCCTGTGTTATTTTCCTGAGAGTTATAAAAAATGATGCTAGGTCCTTGCATTTCATTGCTGTAAAGTCGAGGGTAGCTCCTTTGCGTCTACTTACCTTACCTAGACTGGAATTGATAGCAGCAAGAGGAAATTGAATCATATTTTTGGAGTGATTCTTCCACAGTTGTTTGCTGGATACAGAAGAACGAAGAATAGAGTACGTTTGTTTGGAAGCGGGTAAATGAGATACACGTACTCACATCCGCAAAAGAATGGAGACATGTGCCAGGGTCTCATAATCCGGCAGACCTGCCTTCCAGAGGTTTTATGCCTAAGAAACTATTAGAACTGGAATGGTGGGAAGATCCTGCGTGGCTGCTAGAAAACTCTTGCAAATGGCCGTTAAAGAATTGTTTGTGTGATGAAGCGGAGATTTCAGAAGAGAACAAGACACGCGTGACTACACTTTTAGCAACATTGTTCTCGGATGACTAGAATTTTACACATTTTTTCCAGTATCAGAAAATTGTGCGAATGATGTCCTGGACCAAGAGATTTGTATGGAATGTAAAGCATCTAAGTAACAGACAAAAGGGAGAGCTGACCGCCAGTGAGCTTGCTGATGCTGAGCATTTTATTCACACGGTGATACAAGCAGAAAGTTTTGCTCAAGAAAATGAACAAGCACCGGGGGGTCTCCCTACTTTCAAAGACGTTAACCGACTCATTTGATTGAGAAGTCGTGTCTTAAGGCGAGACGATACGGAAGATTTTAGATTTCCAGTTGTGTCACCAGCGAAACATCCTGTGGTGAGCAGACTGATCTTTAGTTTGCACAAGCGTTTCTGCCACTTTGGAGTTCAAGAACTCCTTAGTCATTTGCGAGAAAATTATTGAATTCTCGGAGGACGAAGAACTGTCAAATCAGCTATAGCGAAGTGTGTTTTGTGCAAACGGCTAAACCTTTCGAGGTGGAACCTCCATCTTTACCTGTGGATAGAGTGCGGGATGCTCGCGTTTTTGAAGTGACGGGTGTTGATTTGGCTGGACCATTGCATTTAAAGAAAGGAGATAAGTCGTAGATTTCCCTATTTACTTGCGCAGTGTACCGGGCAATACATCTTGAACTTTTAACTTCGTTGTCTACTGCTGGTTGTCTGTGACAACGGCGCAAATTTAGTTGGAACCGAGAACGCGCTTTTCGACTAAACTGAGACGAGATAACCCGCGAGACTTTGGTGTAGCGAATAACGTGGCGTTTCAACCCACCTTCCGCGGTGTGGTGGGGCGACTTTTGGGAGAGACTCATTGGTTTTGTCAAGCAACTTCTTCGAAAAGGGAGTGCGATGCTATCTTATGAAGATTTGATGACAGTATTGTGCGACTGGAGTATGCTGTGAATTCGAGACCACTGACCTACACGTCCAATGACGTTAGTGATTTTGTGGCCCTGACGCCGGCTATGTTTTTAAACGAAAAGACCCCGCACGGTGTGCCGGAACTCGATACAATAGGCCAAAATTCGCTGTGTCGAAAGTTACGGCATCGACAGTTTTTCATTGAAAATCTCTGTAAAAGATTTCGTTCGGAGTATTTCGGACAATTAAAATTGTTTTATAAGTCGCGGCCCTGACCGAAATAATAACAAGACCTATACAGAGACTTTTCCCATTCGAGATTTGTAAAGCTTCAGAAGGACAAGCAATGAAAGAGGTAATCGATTACGAGAGCTGCGGAAACAAGGAACCTGTTCCAGACGGTGCACAAACTGAAGGTGAGTGCGGAGAGCAGAGCACCCGTAGTGATGACGCGTACTACCTGTTTCTTAAAGTATGGACAAGCCATGGTCTTTGGTGAATGACCAGAGCGATCGCAGATTGCGCAATATTTCTCCTCATTACAGTCTACTTTAGCGTGTCCTTCATTCTCGCAGTTCAAGCAGTGTTTACTTCTATCTTGCCCTGTGCATTTGGCTGCATGGTGACTCATTTCTCAGCATTTTGAGCATTTGGTTAGTTCTACTCTTTCCACTATTTTACACGTCTTTAGACCCGTAGTATTATATTCTTCTGCGATGTCTAATAGGGCATTCACCGTAACCGTTTGTGTATCCCATTTAACAGGTCTTAGGTTCATAATCCGGATTTTCTTACAATCTTCAACTCTTATCGTGCTCTCCAAGCCTTCTTGGACTTTCTCCAGGGTCTTTACTTCGTCCAAGTTATATAAATCGAGGGTGCGGCCCGTCCTTTTAATTGAGCATTCGGCACCAAGCATCTCTGCGTCTACCTTAGTTTTGATGGATTCTAGAGTTTTCGATTCTCCGACGAAATTAGCAGGTGTCCGCTTTTGGTTTTCTTAACTGACTTTAAAGGAGATGTAATCGTAGATTGCCCAACCGCTTGTCTGACCCCTTTCTAGGTCTGTATAACTTTTTCCATCTTTTTTTAAAACCAGTGTGCCCACCTTGTTTGTCTGTGTACGATGTAGTTCCGCTTCGGTCACCTTCTGTTCATCGCTACCAAGCTTAACTTGGGAGCCTCTGAAAGCAAACTCCGCTATATTCTTTACTGGGACTAACTCTTTCCCCAGCACCCTTAACTTAAGATATGGAATATCAGCCGTTTGCGCCCTGTCCCGGGGCTTTATCATGGTTGCACACGCTATTTCGATCCAGGATTGTTTAATAGTTTCCGTCTGTATCCACTTAACTTAGTCTAAGTTAACCGTCGAACCTTGAGCGTCTGATGGTAAAACTTTTACTAGTTTAATTTCTCGATGTTCTTATGTTTTTTTAAAAAAGTTTGATTCAAGACACTACTCTCGATACAATTAAAAAAATCCTTTGAAGACATCGCAAAAAAAGTACTGTCTTATTATGTATGGATCAAAAGTAGGTATTTGAAGTGCAAAAAAAAACAAATGGATTTAAAAAAGTGCATCGGCATTGCGCATCAAAATAAGGAACCTAATTACAAGGTAGGAAGTTTATTGTTAACTTCTGATGCCTCTACAAAGCGACGAGAAACCTTATCGTTTAACGGACAGTCTTTATTTAGTTATTGATTATTTAATCTCAAAAAACAACTTCATTCATGCAGGTCATTCACTCAATAGTACAATACGTCTTGGAATAAATTTAAATCCGTTCGCGAGTGTCGATCAAAATTGGGTGTAACACGAGTCCTGGGGGTTATCGAAAATTTTATTTACTCTTAAAATGTAGATCATGTTTAATTGGTAGATAACAAATCGTGTCATTTGTTAACAAACTGATTTTACCACACGCGTGGCTTGAACTTTTTTGTTTATATTTATCGTGTTCCCCGATGCATACTGGTGTTTTCTAGAAACATCTCGACTGTTTTACATCTTACTAATTTAACAGTTTAATCGGGTTCGAAGGACCAAAAATTTTACATTTTTACATGCTTTGAGAAATTCCTGTAATCTACCAATTGCTTAAGGAAATTTAGCTTGTGAATGATTTCATAATTTTTTTTCTTGCACGATTGTGTCGCGTGAGTGTCTTGTTAGATAGATAATTGTTCTTATCGCACACTTTGCTGTGTCTGAAAAATTCGCATAAAACGAACTATTTATTGTTGATAACAGCGACGATTATTTCAAACTTATGCTTTGTGCCAGTTTCTCCACGCGGTTGCTCAATAGGGACATGTTCGATTATAGTAGTTTTCAAACGATAGTCCGTGTGTGTAGATGCATAAATTAAAATTTTAAGTGCGCACTCTAAGACTATTTTAGTAAAGTCAACCTACGATCAGCCTCAATCGATCTACTTATGGTATGTTTTTTTTTTCTAACCACATTTTTTCCATTTTTCTTTAATTAATCCTAGTAATTAATTACAATTACCGCTAATGATTTGTCATTGCCGTTTCACCTTGTACCTGTTAGATTAAAATCGTCCGACGAATAAACCAGGTGAAATTTCGAACATTTGACTATTTTTCTTATTATTGTTGAACCATAGATACTTAACAACGACCTTTATTGATAACGCGATTATGACAAAAATAAATTATGCAAACCATGGGTAACCTTTCAACTTTTTTTTATCAAAGTTATAAATATATTTTTCTTGGGACACAAGAAGTGTTCTAATTTATTATAAGGATCGCGTCGGTTTGAAAGACCCAAAAATTATTGGTTTAATTACTTAAACGTGTTGTTTTGTGTTAGCGTTGTATATTAACAGCTAGAAGTTGTTCGCCAACCGTGTACGTGCATTTCGTTTTTTGGCACAACGTCTAAAGGTTTTTTCTTGCGAAAGAATTTTGGAAAATTACCGTTATTAGTTGTGACATTACTGATTAGTCCGCGTTATTTTTGTTCGTTTTTCGTTTTGCCATCTTTCTGTTAAGTAGGTTTAATAACACTGGATTAAAAGACAATTTGGTTTGAATTTTAGCATTTTAGTGTTAAGATTTGGTTTACTGGTTAAGTGTGGATTAGTAGATAATAAACTAAATTGTTCATTATCTTTATGGTGTACAGTAAGCATAATTTTAGCTCAAGTTTGAAAATGCATGTCACGCTAGATTAAAATCCGGTTTGAAGGACCAAAAAAATTTTTTCAATGTAAAATGCTTCTAAGTACCAAACTTGTATAGTATAGTGGTTGCAGAGAGTGGTTGGCATATACTTACTGTACGTTTTATCTTTGGCATAATGCCATTAATGTTTCCTGTTAGTACATTGTGGAAATTTTCTTACTTATTTGCTAAGACTCTTAAAATAGAACTTTTTGTTAGATTTAAGCGTAAAAATATGTTTTTTGCGTAAACCTAATACACTTTGTTAAAGAGTTCGAAGGACCAAAAATATATATATTCTTAATTTAAAGACAAGAAGTTTTTTTGGACTGTTGCATACTTTAATGTTGGCGTAACGCCTAAAATATTCATTCTATGGGTTAAATTTTGGAAAATTACTTGTATGTTGTTTTGGGATTGTTAAAGTGTGCCCTTGAGTTATTCTTAAGCATGAAAACACGCTTGATGTTTAACTTGGTTAAGTGCCACGAAAAAAATCACCTTACTACGCGTTCGTCAAAAACGATACGTTGGATTTTCCGACTTAGTAAATTTGATTTAAATTGTTTTATTATGGGTGTCTACGTATAGACGTTGATGCAAAAAATGCACAATTATCAATAACCGATCAAACCGAGGCAACTTGTGAGCTAATTAAAGTTAATTAATCCCAAAAATGACAAAATTTTATCTGATATTTACAAGCGACCTTTAGATAGCACGGTGCACTAGATTTTTTTAATTAAAGGTGATGGTTCGAAGGACCCGAAAAAAAATATTAGCGTAATAATTAAGTAAAAGTCGCTAACATTATTTACGGACTAATTGACATTGAGAATTTGCCACAAATTTTGTTTATGACTTAAGCTCGAAACAACTTTTAACGTTTAATTTGATTGTTAGAAGGTGAAAGTACAAAAAACGAGTTTTTAATTGTTGGGAAATGTGATGTTTATAGTTAATTTGGGTCAATGCCCGGTAGTATTCAAATAAAGATGATTGCATTTAGTAACATTTTGAGAATTAAATTTAGACACACTACGGATTTTTTTAACGAACCAGAAGTCAAAAAAAGAAAATGTTTTTGAGAACTGTGACACTTTGATTACTCTGGTCAAAGATCACTTGATTATGGCAAGCTAGACTTTTGTCTTGCCCTTGACATTGCAAAGCACACTGATTCTTTTTTTTTTTGAAAAAAAGAAAATATAGTTACTAATGAGAAATTAAGGGCTCAGCAAATAAACGTAACTGTTTCACTCAGAAAACACAATTGAAACAGTTGACGTCAGCAGTGAACAAACATCTAAAATGCATTAATATTGATAGTATCACCAATACCAAAACTGAAACGTCTAAATAGTTTTAAAGAATTTTCGAGAAAATTAGAATAATAAGTAATTTGAGCAGATTATATAAGTGTCCTTGGCCTCTAAGAATCGGTCTAATTAAGTAATCTAATCGCTCATTGACAAGGATTTAGTCAACAAAAATAACGTTTAGATATTAAATACTTCGCATTTACTTACATTTTTTTCACGCGGTTGCGTTCTGACATGTTATGATGACTGTATATTTTCAGCGTGCTGAATTGTTTTTTCTTTTTTTCTATTTGGCACATGCACATGCACGATGTTTTTTTTTTCTGTTGACGTTTTCTAACGCGAGTTCAACGACTTTTTATTTATAGTTGACGGAAATTCTCGTTGCAAATCGGTTGCACAACAGACTTTTTTTAAGTACCAAGCGATGCATTTTTCTTCATTGTTTTAGCGGCTAAGGTCATTGATAAGAATATTTTGCTGAGTAATGGTATATATCTAATTATTTCATCCGGAATAAAATTTTGTCAGGAAAATCCTTTTTTTGGAAACTCGGTTAGTACCAAAATAATTTTAGTTTTTGCTTAAAAAAAATCAAGTTAAAACATTCTTGTTTAGAACAGATGCTAATAATTTAAATTTTGAGATTTCTATTCGCCTCGCTTAATAAAAACTTTGGTTTGGTAACTTTCCAGTCTATGTAAAACTTCGAATTTTAGAGATTTGTGGTTCAAAACAAATGAGACAAGATTAAATCACATAGATTCACCAGTTTTATTCTACAAATACTTCCGGATTTGGTAACTTTTGAATCTCTGCAAGAAGAAACTTTTGGGTTTAATCAAAATTAGGCGCTTATAAAGTTTTTAATTTTTGTTTGGTTATATATAATTTTTTATTTAAAAAAATGTGTCTAATACAAGTTTTTCTAAGTTATGACATTGTTTAAAATTACGTAGATTCAAAAAAGGATTCAAAATTTGATTACAATGATCTTTTTTTTGTATTAAAAGTAATGAGAAAATTGAAGCTAGACAAATCTTATCATGGTTCTCAAATGCTTCTTCAAAACTTTTTTTTTATTTTAAAATTAATGATTCAGAATTAAAGCGCATAGATCCAATAGATTTACTGCAGAAAAACTATTGGATTTGGTAACTTTTAAATCTGCAAAATTTGAGACTTTTAGGTCTAAGTACTCAAATTTAGGTATTTAAAAACGTTTTCAATTTTTGTTAAATGATTCAAAATTTTTACTTAAAAAAATTTAAATATAAATAAACTTTTCAAAGAAGTTTGTTAAAAAAACTTTACTTTAAACTTACGTAGATTCAAAAAAACGGGCAATCTTATCATGATTCTCAAATGCTTTTTCAAAACTTTTTTTGTTTTAAAATTAATGATACAACATTAAAGCGCATAGATCCAATAGATCTACTACACAAAAACTATTGGATTTGGTAACTTTTAAATCTCTGCAAAATTTGAAACTTTTAGAGGTCTACTCAAATTTCGACACTTAAAAAGTTTTCAATTTTAGTTAAACAATTCATAATTTTCATTTAAAGAAAATGGCGTCTAATTCAATTTTTCGAAAAAATAGTTTATTAAAGAGATGAGATTTTAAAAATATGTAGATTGAAAAAAGGATTCAAAATTTGATTGCAGTGATCATTTTTTTTTTGTATGAAAAGTAATGAGAAAATTGAAACTAGTAGAAGTAATACATTCGCTTTTGGATTTTTGCAGAAACTGAAACTTTTGAGTCTACTCGAATTTAGGCATTTAAAAATGTTTTCAATTTTTGTTTAATAATTCATAATTTTCATTTAAAGAAAATGGGATCTAATTCAATTTTTCGAAAAAATAGTTTGCTTAAGAAACGACACTTTAAAATTACGTAGATTCAAAAAAGCGAGACAAATCTTATCATGATTCTCAAATGCTTCTTCAAAACTTTTTTTTGGATTTGGCAACTTTTAAATCTGCAAAAATTAAAACTTTTAGGTCTAACCAAATTTAGACGCTTAAAAAGTTTTCAATTTAAGCTAAACAATTTATCATTTTTATTTAAGAAAAATGCTGTCTAATTCAAATTTTCAAAAAAATAGTTTCTTAAAGAAATGAGATTTTAAAATTACGTAGATTCAAAAAACGAGCTTAAATGTTATTGTGATGATAATGAACTATTAAATCTCGGCCAAATTTGAAACTTTTAGGTCTACTCAAATTTCGACACTTAAAAAATTTTCAATTTTAATTAAACAATTCATAATTTTCATTTAAAGAAAATGGGATCTAATTCAATTTTTCGAAAAAATAGTTTGTTAATGAGATGAGATTTTAAAATTACGTAGATTGAAAAAAGGATTCAAAATTTGATTGCAATGATCATTCTTTTTGTATTAAAAGTAATGAGAAAATTGAAGCTAGTAGAAGTAATACATTCGCTTTTGGATTTCTGCAGAAACTGAAACGTTTGAGTCTACTCAAGATTAGGCATTTAAAAATGTTTTCAATTTTTGTTTATTGCTTCGTAATTTTTTACTTAAAAAAATTTTAATCCAACTTTTCAAAGAAGTTTGTTTAAAAAACGAGACTTTAAAATTACGTAGTTTCAAAAAAACGAGACAAATCTTATCATGATTCTCAAATGCTTCTTCAAAACTTTTTTTTGGATTTGGTAACTTTTAAATCTGCAAAAATTGAAACTTTTAGGTCTACTCAAATTTTGACACTCAAAAAGTTTTCAATGTTACTTAAACAATTTATAATTTTTATTTAAAAAAAATGGTGTCTAATTCAATTTTTCAAAAAACGAGCTTAAATGTTATTGTGATGATGAACTTTTAAATCTCTGCAAAATTTGAAACTTTTAGGTCTACTCAAATTTCGACACTTAAAAAATTTTCAATTTTAGTTAAACAATTCATAATTTTCATTTAAAGAAAATGGGATCTAATTCAATTTTTCGAAAAAATAGTTTGTTAATGAGATGAGATTTTAAAATTACGTAGATTGAAAAAAGGATTCAAAATTTGATTGCAATGATCATTCTTTTTGTATTAAAAGTAATGAGAAAATTGAAGCTAGTAGAAGTAATACATTCGCTTTTGGATTTCTGCAAAAACTGAGTCTTTTAAGTCTTCTCAAATTTAGGCATTTAAAAATGTTTTCAATTTTCGTTTAGTAATTCAAAATTTTTTACTTATAAAAATTTGAATCCAACTTTTCAAAAAAGTTTGTTTAAGAAACGAGACTTCAAAATTACGTAGATTCAAAAAAGCGAGACAAATCTTATCATGATTCTCAAATGCTTCTTCAAAACTTTTTTTTTGATTCGGTAACTTTTAAATCTGCAAAAATTGAAACTTTTAGGTCTGCTCAAATTTTGACACTCAAAAAGTTTTCAATGTTACTTAAACAATTTATAATTTTTATTTAAAAAAAATGGTGTCTAATTCAATTTTTCAAAAAACGAGCTTAAATGTTATTGTGATGATGATGAACTTTTAAATCTCTGCAAAATTTGAAATTTTTAGGTCTACTCAAATTTCGACACTTAAAAAATTTTCAATTTTAGTTAAACAATTAATTTTTCGAAAAAATAGTTTGTTAATGAGATGAGATTTTAAAATTATGTAGATTCAAAAAAGGATTCAAAATTTGACTGCAATAATCAAATTCTTGTTTAAAACGATTTTTTTTTGTATTAAAAATAATGAGAAAATTGAAGCTAGTGAAAGCAATACATTCGCTTTTGGATTTCTGCAAAATACTGAGACTTTTAAGTCTACTTAAATTTAGGTATTTAAATACGTTTTCAATTTTTGTTTAATGATTCATCATTTTTACTTAAAAAAAATTGAATCCAACTCTTCAAAGAAATTTGCTAAAAAAAAACGAGACTTTAAAATTACGTAGATTCAAAAAACGAGACAAATCTTATCGTGATTCTCAAATGCTTCTTCAAAACTTTTTTTTTGGATTTGGTAACTTTTAAATCTGCAAAAATTGAAACTTTTAGGTCTACTCAAATTTTGACACTCAAAAAGTTTTCAGTGTTACTTAAACAATTTATAATTTTTATTTTAAAAAATGGTGTCTAATTCAATTTTTCAAAAAACGAGCTTAACAGTTATTGTGATGATGAACTTTTAAATCTCTGCAAAATTTGAAACTTTCAGGTCTACTCAGATTTCGACACTTCAAAAATTTTCAATTTTAGTTAAACAATTCATAATTTTCATTTAAAGAAAATGGGATCTAATTCAATGTTTCGAAAAAATAGTTTGTTAATAAGATGAGATTTTAAAATTACGTAGATTGAAAAAAGGATTAAAAAATTTGATTGCAATGATCATTCTTTTTGTATTAAAAATAATGAGATAATTGAAGCTAGTAGAAGCAATACATTCGCTTTTGGATTTCTGCAAAATACTGAGACTTTTAAGTCTACTTAAATTTAGGTATTTAAATAGGTTTTCAATTTTTGTTTAATAATTTATCATTTTTACTTAAAAAAATTGAATCCAACTCTTCAAAGAAATTTGCTAAAAAAACGAGACTTTAAAATTACGTAGATTCAAAAAACGAGACAAATCTTAGCGTGATTCTCAAATGCTTCTTCAAAACTTTTTTTTTTGATTTGGTAACTTTTAAATCTGCAAAAATTGAAACTTTTAGGTCTACTTACATTTTGACACCTGAAAAGTTTTCAATGTTATTGAAACAATTTATAATTTTTATTTTAAAAAAATGGTGTCTAATTCAATTTTTCAAAAAATAGTCTGTTAAAGAGATGAGATTTTAATAAGACGTGGATCAAAAAACGAGACAAATCAAATCATGATTCTCAAATGCTTCTTCAAATTTTTTTTTTAATTTAAAATAATTATACAGAATTAAAGCGCATAGATCTAATAGATTTACTGCAGAAAAACTATTGGATTTGGTAACTTTTAAATCTGCAAAATTTGAGACTTAGGTCTAAGTACTCAAATTTAGGTATTTAAAAACGTTTTCAAATTTTGTTTAATAATTCCTAAATTTTTACTTACAAAAATTTGAATCCAACTTTTCAAAGAAGTTGTTAAAAAAATTTTACTTTAAACTTACGTAGATTCAAAAAACGAGCAATCTTATCATGATTCTCAAATGCTTTTTCAAAACTTTTTTTGTTTTAAAATTAATGATACAACATTAAAGCGCATAGGTCCAATAGATCTACTACACAAAAACTATTGGATTTGGTAACTTTTAAATCTCTGCCTTTTAGAGGTCTACTCAAATTTCGACACTTAAAAAGTTTTCAATTTTAGTTAAACAATTCATAATTTTCATTTAAAGAAAATGGCGTCTAATTAAATTTTTCGAAAAAATAGTTTGTTAGAGATGAGATTTAAAAATTACGTAGATTGAAAAAAGGATTCAAAATTTGATTGCAATGATCATTCTTTTTGTATTAAAAGTAATGAGAAAATTGAAGCTAGTAGAAGTAATACATTCGCTTTTGGATTTCTGCAGAAACTGAGGCTTTTAAGTCTACTCAAATTTAGGAATTTAAAAATGTTTTCAATTTTTGTTTAATAATTCAAAATTTATACTTAAAAAAATTTGAATCCAACTTTTCAAAGAAATTTGCTAAAAAACGAGACTATAAAATTACGTATATTCAAGAAAAAACAAATCTTATCATGATTCTCAAATGCTTCTTCAGAACTTTTTTTTTTGATTCGGTAACTTTTAAATCTGCAAAAATTGAAACTTTTAGGCCTACTCAATTTTGACACCTAAAAAGTTTTCAATGTTAGTTAAACAATTTATAATTTTTATTTAAAAAAAATGGTGTCTAATTCAATTTTTCAAAAAACGAGCTTAAATGTTATTGTGATGATGACGAACTTTTAAATCTCTCCAAAATTTGAAACTTTTAGGTCTACTAAATTTCGACACTTAAAAATTTTCAATTTTAGTTAAATAATTCATAATTTTCATTTAAAGAAAATGGGATCGAATTCAATTTTTCGAAAAAATAGTTTGTTAATGAGATGAGATTTTAAAATTACGTAGATTGAAAAAAAGATTCAAAATTTGATTGCAGTGATATATCATTCTTTTTGTATTAAAAGTAATGAGAAAATTGAAGGTAGTAGAAGTAATACATTCGCTTTTGGATTTCTGCAGAAACTGAGACTTTTAAGTCTACTCAAATTTAGGCATTTAAAAATGTTTTCAATTTTCGTTTAATAATTCAAAATTTTTTACTTATAAAAATTTGAATCCAACTTTTTAAAAAAGTTTGTTTAAGAAACGAGACTTTAAAATTACGTAGATTCAAAAAAGCGAGACAAATCTTATCATGATTCTCAAATGCTTCTTCAAAACTTTTTTTTTGATTCGGTAACTTTTAAATCTGCAAAAATTGAAACTTTTATGTCTACTCAAATTTTGACACCTAAAAAGTTTTCAATGTTAGTTAAACAATTTATAATTTTTATTTAAAAAAAATGGTGTCTAATTCAATTTTTCAAAAAAATAGTCTGTTAAAGAGATGAGATTTTAAAAAGACGTGGATTCAAAAAACGAGACAAATCTTATCATGATTCTCAAACGCTTCTTCAAAACTTTTTTTTGGATTTGGTAACTTTTAAATCTGCAAAAATTGAAACTTTTAGGTCTACTCAAATTTTGACACTCAAAAAGTATTCAATGTTACTTAAACAATTTATAATTTTTTTTTTAAATGGTGTCTTATTCAATTTTTCAAGAAACGAGCTTAAATGTTATTGTGATGATGATGAACTTTTAAATCTCTGCAAATTTGAAACTTTTAGGTCTACTCAAATTTCGACACTTAAAAAATTTTCAATTTTAGTTAAACAATTCATAATTTTCATTTAAAGAAAATGGGATCTAATTCAATTTTTCGAAAAAATAGTTTCTTAATGAGATGAAATTTTAAAATTACGTTGATTCAAAAAACGAGCTTAAATGTTATTCTGACGATGATGAACTTTCAAATCTCTGCAAAATTTGAAACTTTTAGGTCTACTCAAATTTTGACACCTGAAAAGTTTTCAATGTTAGTTAAACAATTTATAATTTTTGTTTAAAAGAAATGGTGACTAATTCAATTTTTCAAAAAAATAGTCTGTAAAAGAGATGAGATTTTAAAATTACGTAGATTCAAAAAACGAGCTTAAATGTTATTGTGATGATGAACTTTTAAATCTCTGCAAAATTTGAAACTTTTAGGTCTACTAAATTTCGACACTTAAAAAATTTTCAATTTTAGTTAAACATTTCATAATTTTCAACTAAAGAAAATGGTATCCAATTCAATTTTTTGAAAAAATTGTTTGTTAAAGAGATGAGATGTTTAAAATTATGTAGATTGAAAAAAGGATTCAGAATTTGATTGCAATGGTCATTTTTTTTGTATTAAAAGTAATCAGAAACTTGAAGTTAGTAGAAGTAATACATTCGCTTTTGGATTTCTGCAAAAACTGAGACTTTTAAGTCTACTCAAACTTAGACATTTAAAAATGTTTTCAATTTTTGTTTAATAATTCATAATTTTTTACTTAAAAAAATTTAAATCCAACTTTTCAAAGAAGTTTGTTTAAAACACGAGACTTTAAAATTACGTAGTTTCAACAAAACCACACAAATCTTATCATGATTCTCAAATGCTTTTTCAAAACTTTTTTTTGGATTCGGTAACTTTTAAATCTGCAAAAATTGAAACTTTTAGGCCTACTAAATTTTGACACCTAAAAAGTTTTCAATGTTTGTTAAACAATTTATAATTTTTATTTTAAAAAAATGGTGTCTAATTCAATTTGTCAAAAAAATAGTCTGTTAAAGAGATGAGATTTTAAAAGGACGTGGATTCAAAAAACGAAACAAATCTTATCATGATTCTCAAACGCTTCTTCAAAACTTTTTTTTGGATTTGGTAACTTTTAAATCTGCAAAAATTGAAACTTTTACGTCTACTCAAATTTTGACACTCAAAAAGTTTTCAATGTTACTTAAACAATTTATAATTTTTATTTTAAAAAAATGGTGTCTAATTCAATTTTTCAAAAAACGAGCTTAAATGTTATTGTGATGATGATGAACTTTTAAATCTCTGCAAAATTTGAAATTTTTAGGTCTACTCAAATTTCGACACTTAAAAAATTTTCAATTTTAGTTAAACAATTAATTTTTCGAAAAAATAGTTTGTTAATGAGATGAGATTTTAAAATTACGTAGATTGAAAAAAGGATTCAAAATTTGATTGCAATGATCATTCTTTTTGTATTAAAAGTAATGAGAAAATTGAAGCTAGTAGAAGTAATACATTCGCTTTTGGATTTCTGCAGAAACTGAGACTTTTAAGTCTACTCAAATTTAGGCATTTAAAAATGTTTTCAATTTTTGTTTAATAATTCATAATTTTTTACTTAAAAAAATTTAAATCCAACTTTTCAAAGAAGTTTGTTTAAAAAACGAGACTTTAAAATTACGTAGATTCAAAAAAACGAGACAAATCTTATCATGATTCTCAAATGCTTCTTCAAAACTTTTTTTTGGATTTGGTAACTTTTAAATCTGCAAAAATTGAAACTTTTAGGTCTACTCAAATTTTGACACTCAAAAAGTTTTCAATGTTATTTAACCAATTTATAATTTCTAAATTTAAAAAAATGGTGTCTAATTCAATTTTTCAAAAAACGAGCTTAAATGTTATTGTGATGATGATGAACTTTTAAATCTCTGCAAAATTTGAAACTTTCAGGTCTACTCAGATTTCGACACTTCAAAAATTTTCAATTTTAGTTAAACAATTCATAATTTTCATTTAAAGAAAATGGGATCTAATTCAATGTTTCGAAAAAATAGTTTGTTAATAAGATGAGATTTTAAAATTACGTAGATTGAAAAAAGGATTAAAAAATTTGATTGCAATGATCATTCTTTTTGTATTAAAAGTAATGAGAAAATTGAAGGTAGTAGAAGTAATACATTCGCTTTTGGATTTCTGCAGAAACTGAGACTTTTAAGTCTACTCAAATTTAGGCATTTAAAAATGTTTTCAATTTTTGTTTAATAATTCATAATTTTTTACTTAAAAAAATTTAAATCCAACTTTTCAAAGAAGTTTGTTTAAAAAACGAGACTTTAAAATTACGTAGTTTCAAAAAAACGAGACAAATCTTATCATGATTCTCAAATGCTTCTTCAAAACTTTTTTTTTTGATTCGGTAACTTTTAAATCTGCAAAAATTGAAACTTTTAGGCTTACTCAATTTTGACACCTAAAAAGTTTTCAATGTTAGTTAAACAATTTATAATGTTTATTTAAAAAAAATGGAATCTAATACAATTTTTCAAGAAAATAGTCTGTTAAAGAGATGAGATTTTAATAAGACGTGGATCAAAAAACGAGACAAATCAAATCATGATTCTCAAATGCTTCTTCAAATTTTTTTTTTAATTTAAAATAATTATACAGAATTAAAGCGCATAGATCTAATAGATTTACTGCAGAAAAACTATTGGATTTGGTAACTTTTAAATCTGCAAAATTTGAGACTTAGGTCTAAGTACTCAAATTTAGGTATTTAAAAACGTTTTCAAATTTTGTTTAATAATTCCTAAATTTTTACTTACAAAAATTTGAATCCAACTTTTCAAAGAAGTTGTTAAAAAAATTTTACTTTAAACTTACGTAGATTCAAAAAACGAGCAATCTTATCATGATTCTCAAATGCTTTTTCAAAACTTTTTTTGTTTTAAAATTAATGATACAACATTAAAGCGCATAGGTCCAATAGATCTACTACACAAAAACTATTGGATTTGGTAACTTTTAAATCTCTGCCTTTTAGAGGTCTACTCAAATTTCGACACTTAAAAAGTTTTCAATTTTAGTTAAACAATTCATAATTTTCATTTAAAGAAAATGGCGTCTAATTAAATTTTTCGAAAAAATAGTTTGTTAGAGATGAGATTTAAAAATTACGTAGATTGAAAAAAGGATTCAAAATTTGATTGCAATGATCATTCTTTTTGTATTAAAAGTAATGAGAAAATTGAAGCTAGTAGAAGTAATACATTCGCTTTTGGATTTCTGCAGAAACTGAGGCTTTTAAGTCTACTCAAATTTAGGAATTTAAAAATGTTTTCAATTTTTGTTAGTAATTCATAATTTTTTAATTAAAAAAATTTAAATCCAACTTTTCAAAGAAATTTGCTAAAAAACGAGACTATAAAATTACGTATATTCAAGAAAAAACAAATCTTATCATGATTCTCAAATGCTTCTTCAGAACTTTTTTTTTTGATTCGGTAACTTTTAAATCTGCAAAAATTGAAACTTTTAGGCCTACTCAATTTTGACACCTAAAAAGTTTTCAATGTTAGTTAAACAATTTATAATTTTTATTTAAAAAAAATGGTGTCTAATTCAATTTTTCAAAAAACGAGCTTAAATGTTATTGTGATGATGACGAACTTTTAAATCTCTCCAAAATTTGAAACTTTTAGGTCTACTAAATTTCGACACTTAAAAATTTTCAATTTTAGTTAAATAATTCATAATTTTCATTTAAAGAAAATGGGATCTAATTCAATTTTTCGAAAAAATAGTTTGTTAATGAGATGAGATTTTAAAATTACGTAGATTGAAAAAAGAATTCAAAATTTGATTCCAATGATCATTCTTTTTGTATTAAAAGTAATGAGAAAATTGAAGCTAGTAGAAGTAATACATTCGCTTTTGGATTTCTGCAGAAACTGAGACTTTTAAGTCTAATCAAATTTAGGCATTTAAAAATGTTTTCAATTTTCGTTTAATAATTCAAAATTTTTTACTTAAAAAAAATTGAATCCAACTTTTCAAAGAAGTTTGTTTAAAAAACGAGACTTTAAAATTACGTAGATTCAAAAAAGCGAGACAAATCTTATCATGATTCTCAAATGCTTCTTCAAAACTTTTTTTTGATTCGGTAACTTTTAAATCTGCAAAAATTAAAACTTTTAGGTCTACTCAAATTTTGACACCTAAAAAGTTTTCAATGTTAGTTAAACAATTTATAATTTTATTTAAAAAAAATGGTGTCTAATTCAATTTTTCAAAAAATAGTCTGTTAAAGAGATGAGATTTTAAAAAGACGTAGATTCAAAAAACGAGACAAATCTTATCGTGATTCTCAAATGCTTCTTCAAAACTTTTTTTTGGATTTGGTAACTTTTAAATCTGCAAAAATTGAAACTTTTAGGTCTACTCAAATTTTGACACTCAAAAAGTTTTCAATGTTACTTAAACAATTTATAATTTTTATTTAAAAAAAATGGTGTCTAATTCAATTTTTCAAAAAAATAGTCTGTTAAAGAGATGAGATTTTAAAAAGACGTGGATTCAAAAAACGAGACAAATCTTATCATGATTCTCAAACGCTTCTTCAAAACTTTTTTTTGGATTTGGTAACTTTTAAATCTGCAAAAATTGAAACTTTTAGGTCTACTCAAATTTTGACACTCAAAAAGTATTCAATGTTACTTAAACAATTTATAATTTTTTTTTAAATGGTGTCTTATTCAATTTTTCAAAAAACGAGCTTAAATGTTATTGTGATGATGGTGAACTTTTAAATCTCGGCCAAATTTGAAACTTTTAGGTTTACTCAAATTTCGACACTTAAAAAAATTTCAATTTTAGTTAAACGATTCATAATTTTCATTTAAAGAAAATAGGATCTAATTCAATTTTTTGAAAAAATAGTCTGTTAAAGAGATGAGATTTTAAAATTACGTAGATTCCAAAAACGAGCTTAAATGTTATTGTGATGATGATGAACTTTTAAATCTCTGCCAAATTTGACACTTTTAGGTCTACTCAAATTTCGACACCTAAAATGTTTTCAATGTTAGTTAAACAATTTATCATTTTTATTTTAAAAAAATGGTGACTAATTCAATTTTTCAAAAAAATAGTCTGTAAAAGAGATGAGATTTTAAAATTACGTAGATTCAAAAAACGAGCTTAAATGTTATTGTGATGATGAACTTTTAAATCTCTGCAAAATTTGAAACTTTTAGGTCTACTAAATTTCGACACTTAAAAAATTTTCAATTTTAGTTAAACATTTCATAATTTTCAACTAAAGAAAATGGTATCCAATTCAATTTTTTGAAAAAATTGTTTGTTAAAAAGATGAGATTTTAAAATTACGTAGATTGAAAAAAGGATTCAGAATTTGATTGCAATGGTAATTTTTTTTGTATTAAAAGTAATCAGAAACTTGAAGTTAGTAGAAGTAATACATTCGCTTTTGGATTTCTGCAAAAACTGAGACTTTTAAGTCTACTCAAACTTAGACATTTAAAAATGTTTTCAATTTTTGTTTAATAATTCATAATTTTTTACTTAAAAAAATTTAAATCCAACTTTTCAAAGAAGTTTGTTTAAAACACGAGACTTTAAAATTACGTAGTTTCAAAAAAACCAGACAAATCTTATCATGATTCTCAAATGCTTTTTCAAAACTTTTTTTTGGATTCGGTAACTTTTAAATCTGCAAAAATTGAAACTTTTAGGCCTACTAAATTTTGACACCTAAAAAGTTTTCAATGTTTGTTAAACAATTTATAATTTTTATTTAAAAAAATGGTGTCTAATTCAATTTTTCAAAAAAATAGTCTGTTAAAAAGATGAGATTTTAATAAGACGTGGATTCAGAAAACGAGACAAATCTTATCATTCTCAAATGCTTCTTCAAAACTTTTTTTTGGATTTGGTAAGTTTTAAATCTGCAAAAATTGAAACTTTTAGGTCTACTCAAATTTCGACACTTAAAAAATTTTCAATTTTAGTTAAACAATTCATAATTTTCATTTAAAGAAAATGGGATCTAATTCAATTTTTCGAAAAAATAGTTTCTTAATGAGATGAAATTTTAAAATTACGTTGATTCAAAAAACGAGCTTAAATGTTATTCTGACGATGATGAACTTTCAAATCTCTGCAAAATTTGAAACTTTTAGGTCTACTCAAATTTTGACACCTGAAAAGTTTTCAATGTTAGTTAAACAATTTATAATTTTTGTTTAAAAGAAATGGTGACTAATTCAATTTTTCAAAAAAATAGTCTGTAAAAGAGATGAGATTTTAAAATTACGTAGATTCAAAAAACGAGCTTAAATGTTATTGTGATGATGAACTTTTAAATCTCTGCAAAATTTGAAACTTTTAGGTCTACTAAATTTCGACACTTAAAAAATTTTCAATTTTAGTTAAACATTTCATAATTTTCAACTAAAGAAAATGGTATCCAATTCAATTTTTTGAAAAAATTGTTTGTTAAAAAGATGAGATTTTAAAATTACGTAGATTGAAAAAAGGATTCAGAATTTGATTGCAATGGTAATTTTTTTTGTATTAAAAGTAATCAGAAACTTGAAGTTAGTAGAAGTAATACATTCGCTTTTGGATTTCTGCAAAAACTGAGACTTTTAAGTCTACTCAAACTTAGACATTTAAAAATGTTTTCAATTTTTGTTTAATAATTCATAATTTTTTACTTAAAAAAATTTAAATCCAACTTTTCAAAGAAGTTTGTTTAAAACACGAGACTTTAAAATTACGTAGTTTCAAAAAAACCAGACAAATCTTATCATGATTCTCAAATGCTTTTTCAAAACTTTTTTTTGGATTCGGTAACTTTTAAATCTGCAAAAATTGAAACTTTTAGGCCTACTAAATTTTGACACCTAAAAAGTTTTCAATGTTTGTTAAACAATTTATAATTTTTATTTAAAAAAATGGTGTCTAATTCAATTTTTCAAAAAAATAGTCTGTTAAAAAGATGAGATTTTAATAAGACGTGGATTCAGAAAACGAGACAAATCTTATCATTCTCAAATGCTTCTTCAAAACTTTTTTTTGGATTTGGTAAGTTTTAAATCTGCAAAAATTGAAACTTTTAGGTCTGCTCAAATTTTGACACTCAAAAAGTTTTCAATGTTACTTAAACAATTTATAATTTTTATTTAAAAAAAATGGTGTCTAATTCAATTTTTCAAAAAACGAGCTTAAATGTTATTGTGATGATGATGAACTTTTAAATCTCTGCAAAATTTGAAATTTTTAGGTCTACTCAAATTTCGACACTTAAAAAATTTTCAATTTTAGTTAAACAATTAATTTTTCGAAAAAATAGTTTGTTAATGAGATGAGATTTTAAAATTACGTAGATTGAAAAAAGGATTCAAAATTTGATTGCAATGATCATTCTTTTTGTATTAAAAGTAATGAGAAAATTGAAGCTAGTAGAAGTAATACATTCGCTTTTGGATTTCTGCAGAAACTGAGACTTTTAAGTCTACTCAAATTTAGGCATTTAAAAATGTTTTCAATTTTTGTTTAATAATTCATAATTTTTTACTTAAAAAAATTTAAATCCAACTTTTCAAAGAAGTTTGTTTAAAAAACGAGACTTTAAAATTACGTAGATTCAAAACTCCGAGACAAATCTTATCATGATTCTCAAATGTTTCTTCAAAACGTTTTTTTGGATTTGGTAACTTTTAAATCTGCAAAAATTGAAACTTTTAGGTCTACTCAAATTTTGACACTCAAAAAGTTTTCAGTGTTACTTAAACAATTTATAATTTTTATTTTAAAAAATGGTGTCTAATTCAATTTTTCAAAAAACGAGCTTAACAGTTATTGTGATGATGAACTTTTAAATCTCTGCAAAATTTGAAACTTTCAGGTCTACTCAGATTTCGACACTTCAAAAATTTTCAATTTTAGTTAAACAATTCATAATTTTCATTTAAAGAAAATGGGATCTAATTCAATGTTTCGAAAAAATAGTTTGTTAATAAGATGAGATTTTAAAATTACGTAGATTGAAAAAAGGATTAAAAAATTTGATTGCAATGATCATTCTTTTTGTATTAAAAGTAATGAGAAAATTGAAGGTAGTAGAAGTAATACATTCGCTTTTGGATTTCTGCAGAAACTGAGACTTTTAAGTCTACTCAAATTTAGGCATTTAAAAATGTTTTCAATTTTTGTTTAATAATTCATAATTTTTTACTTAAAAAAATTTAAATCCAACTTTTCAAAGAAGTTTGTTTAAAAAACGAGACTTTAAAATTACGTAGTTTCAAAAAAACGAGACAAATCTTATCATGATTCTCAAATGCTTCTTCAAAACTTTTTTTTTTGATTCGGTAACTTTTAAATCTGCAAAAATTGAAACTTTTAGGCTTACTCAATTTTGACACCTAAAAAGTTTTCAATGTTAGTTAAACAATTTATAATGTTTATTTAAAAAAAATGGAATCTAATACAATTTTTCAAGAAAATAGTCTGTTAAAGAGATGAGATTTTAATAAGACGTGGATCAAAAAACGAGACAAATCTTATCATGATTCTCAAATGCTTCTTCAAAACTTTTTTTAATTTTTAAATTAATTATACAGAATTAAAGCGCATAGATCCAATAGATTTACTGCAGAAAAACTATTGGATTTGGTAACTTTTAAATCTGCAAAATTTAAGACTTAGGTCTAAGTACTCAAATTTAGGTATTTAAAAACGTTTTCAAATTTTGTTTAATAATTAATAATTTTTTACTTAAAAAAATTTGAATCCAACTTTTCAAAGAAGTTTGTTAAAAAAACTTTACTTTAAACTTACGTAGATTCAAAAAAACGGGCAATCTTATCATGATTCTCAAATGCTTTTTCAAAACTTTTTTTGTTTTAAAATTAATGATACAACATTAAAGCGCATAGGTCCAATAGATCTACTACACAAAAACTATTGGATTTGGTAACTTTTAAATCTCTGCCTTTTAGAGGTCTACTCAAATTTCGACACTTAAAAAGTTTTCAATTTTAGTTAAACAATTCATAATTTTCATTTAAAGAAAATGGCGTCTAATTAAATTTTTCGAAAAAATAGTTTGTTAGAGATGAGATTTAAAAATTACGTAGATTGAAAAAAGGATTCAAAATTTGATTGCAATGATCATTCTTTTTGTATTAAAAGTAATGAGAAAATTGAAGCTAGTAGAAGTAATACATTCGCTTTTGGATTTCTGCAGAAACTGAGGCTTTTAAGTCTACTCAAATTTAGGAATTTAAAAATGTTTTCAATTTTTGTTAGTAATTCATAATTTTTTAATTAAAAAAATTTAAATCCAACTTTTCAAAGAAATTTGCTAAAAAACGAGACTATAAAATTACGTATATTCAAGAAAAAACAAATCTTATCATGATTCTCAAATGCTTCTTCAGAACTTTTTTTTTTGATTCGGTAACTTTTAAATCTGCAAAATTGAAACTTTTAGGCCTACTCAATTTTGACACCTAAAAAGTTTTCAATGTTAGTTAAACAATTTATAATTTTTATTTAAAAAAAATGGTGTCTAATTCAATTTTTCAAAAAACGAGCTTAAATGTTATTGTGATGATGACGAACTTTTAAATCTCTCCAAAATTTGAAACTTTTAGGTCTACTAAATTTCGACACTTAAAAATTTTCAATTTTAGTTAAATAATTCATAATTTTCATTTAAAGAAAATGGGATCGAATTCAATTTTTCGAAAAAATAGTTTGTTAATGAGATGAGATTTTAAAATTACGTAGATTGAAAAAAAGATTCAAAATTTGATTGCAGTGATATATCATTCTTTTTGTATTAAAAGTAATGAGAAAATTGAAGGTAGTAGAAGTAATACATTCGCTTTTGGATTTCTGCAGAAACTGAGACTTTTAAGTCTACTCAAATTTAGGCATTTAAAAATGTTTTCAATTTTTGTTTAATAATTCAAAATTTATACTTAAAAAAATTTGAATCCAACTTTTCAAAGAAATTTGCTAAAAAACGAGACTATAAAATTACGTAGATTCAAAAAACGAGACAAATCTTATCGTGATTCTCAAATGCTTCTTCAAAACTTTTTTTTTGGATTTGGTAACTTTTAAATCTGCAAAAATTGAAACTTTTAGGTCTACTCAAATTTTGACACCTAAAAAGTTTTCAATGTTAGTTAAACAATTTTAAATTTTTATTAAAAAAAATGGTGTCTAATTCAATTTTTCAAAAAAATAGTCTGTTAAAGAGATGAGATTTTAAAAAGACGTGGATTCAAAAAACGAGACAAATCTTATCATGATTCTCAAACGCTTCTTCAAAACTTTTTTTTGGATTTGGTAACTTTTAAATCTGCAAAAATTGAAACTTTTATGTCTACTCAAATTTTGACACCTAAAAAGTTTTCAATGTTAGTTAAACAATTTATAATTTTTATTTAAAAAAAATGGTGTCTAATTCAATTTTTCAAAAAAATAGTCTGTTAAAGAGATGAGATTTTAAAAAGACGTGGATTCAAAAAACGAGACAAATCTTATCAGTTATCATGATTCTCAAATGCTTCTTCAAAACTTTTTTTTGGATTTGGTAACTTTTAAATCTGCAAAAATTGAAACTTTTAGGTCTACTCAAATTTTGACACTCAAAAAGTATTCAATGTTACTTAAACAATTTATAATTTTTTTTTTAAATGGTGTCTTATTCAATTTTTCAAGAAACGAGCTTAAATGTTATTGTGATGATGATGAACTTTTAAATCTCTGCAAATTTGAAACTTTTAGGTCTACTCAAATTTCGACACTTAAAAAATTTTCAATTTTAGTTAAACAATTCATAATTTTCATTTAAAGAAAATGGGATCTAATTCAATTTTTCGAAAAAATAGTTTCTTAATGAGATGAAATTTTAAAATTACGTTGATTCAAAAAACGAGCTTAAATGTTATTCTGACGATGATGAACTTTCAAATCTCTGCAAAATTTGAAACTTTTAGGTCTACTCAAATTTTGACACCTGAAAAGTTTTCAATGTTAGTTAAACAATTTATAATTTTGTTTAAAAGAAATGGTGACTAATTCAATTTTTCAAAAAAATAGTCTGTAAAAGAGATGAGATTTTAAAATTACGTAGATTCAAAAAACGAGCTTAAATGTTATTGTGATGATGAACTTTTAAATCTCTGCAAAATTTGAAACTTTTAGGTCTACTAAATTTCGACACTTAAAAAATTTTCAATTTTAGTTAAACATTTCATAATTTTCAACTAAAGAAAATGGTATCCAATTCAATTTTTTGAAAAAATTGTTTGTTAAAAAGATGAGATTTTAAAATTACGTAGATTGAAAAAAGGATTCAGAATTTGATTGCAATGGTAATTTTTTTTGTATTAAAAGTAATCAGAAACTTGAAGTTAGTAGAAGTAATACATTCGCTTTTGGATTTCTGCAAAAACTGAGACTTTTAAGTCTACTCAAACTTAGACATTTAAAAATGTTTTCAATTTTTGTTTAATAATTCATAATTTTTTACTTAAAAAAATTTAAATCCAACTTTTCAAAGAAGTTTGTTTAAAACACGAGACTTTAAAATTACGTAGTTTCAAAAAAACCAGACAAATCTTATCATGATTCTCAAATGCTTTTTCAAAACTTTTTTTTGGATTCGGTAACTTTTAAATCTGCAAAAATTGAAACTTTTAGGCCTACTAAATTTTGACACCTAAAAAGTTTTCAATGTTTGTTAAACAATTTATAATTTTTATTTAAAAAAATGGTGTCTAATTCAATTTTTCAAAAATAGTCTGTTAAAAAGATGAGATTTTAATAAGACGTGGATTCAGAAAACGAGACAAATCTTATCATTCTCAAATGCTTCTTCAAAACTTTTTTTTGGATTTGGTAAGTTTTAAATCTGCAAAAATTGAAACTTTTAGGTCTGCTCAAATTTTGACACTCAAAAAGTTTTCAATGTTACTTAAACAATTTATAATTTTTATTTAAAAAAAATGGTGTCTAATTCAATTTTTCAAAAAACGAGCTTAAATGTTATTGTGATGATGATGAACTTTTAAATCTCTGCAAAATTTGAAATTTTTAGGTCTACTCAAATTTCGACACTTAAAAAATTTTCAATTTTAGTTAAACAATTAATTTTTCGAAAAAATAGTTTTTTAATGAGATGAGATTTTAAAATTACGTAAATTGAAAAAATGATTCAAAATCTGATTGCAATGATCATTTTTTTTTGTATTAAAAGTAATGAGAAAATTGAAGCTAGTAGAAGTAATACATTCGCTTTTGGATTTCTGCAGAAACTGAGACTTTTAAGTCTACTTAAATTTAAGCATTTAAAAATGTTTTCAATTTTTGTTTAATAATTCATAATTTTTTACTTAAAAAAATTTAAATCCAACTTTTCAAAGAAGTTTGTTTAAAAAACGAGACTTTAAAATTACGTAGATTCAAAAAAACGAGACAAATCTTATCATGATTCTCAAATGTTTCTTCAAAACGTTTTTTTGGATTTGGTAACTTTTAAATCTGCAAAAATTGAAACTTTTAGGTCTACTCAAATTTTGACACTCAAAAAGTTTTCAGTGTTACTTAAACAATTTATAATTTTTATTTTAAAAAATGGTGTCTAATTCAATTTTTCAAAAAACGAGCTTAACAGTTATTGTGATGATGAACTTTTAAATCTCTGCAAAATTTGAAACTTTCAGGTCTACTCAGATTTCGACACTTCAAAAATTTTCAATTTTAGTTAAACAATTCATAATTTTCATTTAAAGAAAATGGGATCTAATTCAATGTTTCGAAAAAATAGTTTGTTAATAAGATGAGATTTTAAAATTACGTAGATTGAAAAAAGGATTAAAAAATTTGATTGCAATGATCATTCTTTTTGTATTAAAAGTAATGAGAAAATTGAAGGTAGTAGAAGTAATACATTCGCTTTTGGATTTCTGCAGAAACTGAGACTTTTAAGTCTACTCAAATTTAGGCATTTAAAAATGTTTTCAATTTTTGTTTAATAATTCATAATTTTTTACTTAAAAAAATTTAAATCCAACTTTTCAAAGAAGTTTGTTTAAAAAACGAGACTTTAAAATTACGTAGTTTCAAAAAAACGAGACAAATCTTATCATGATTCTCAAATGCTTCTTCAAAACTTTTTTTTGATTCGGTAACTTTTAAATCTGCAAAAATTGAAACTTTTAGGCCTACTCAATTTTGACACCTCAAGTTTCAATGTTAGTTAAACAATTTATAATTTTTATTTTAAAACAATTGTGTCTAATTCAATTTTTCAAAAAAATAGTCTGTTAAAGAGATGAGATTTTAATAAGACGTGGATTTAAAAATCGAGACAAATCTTATCATGATTCTCAAATGCTTCTTCAAAACTTTTTTTAATTTTTAAATTAATTATACAGAATTAAAGCGCATAGATCCAATAGATTTACTGCAGAAAAACTATTGGATTTGGTAACTTTTAAATCTGCAAAATTTAAGACTTAGGTCTAAGTACTCAAATTTAGGTATTTAAAAACGTTTTCAAATTTTGTTTAATAATTCCTAAATTTTTACTTACAAAAATTTGAATCCAACTTTTCAAAGAAGTTGTTAAAAAAATTTTACTTTAAACTTACGTAGATTCAAAACCCGAGCAATCCTATCATGATTCTCAAATGCTTTTTCAAAACTTTTTTTGTTTTAAAATTAATGATACAACATTAAAGCGCATAGGTCCAATAGATCTACTACACAAAAACTATTGGATTTGGTAACTTTTAAATCTCTGCCTTTTAGAGGTCTACTCAAATTTCGACACTTAAAAAGTTTTCAATTTTAGTTAAACAATTCATAATTTTCATTTAAAGAAAATGGCGTCTAATTAAATTTTTCGAAAAAATAGTTTGTTAGAGATGAGATTTAAAAATTACGTAGATTGAAAAAAGGATTCAAAATTTGATTGCAATGATCATTCTTTTTGTATTAAAAGTAATGAGAAAATTGAAGCTAGTAGAAGTAATACATTCGCTTTTGGATTTCTGCAGAAACTGAGGCTTTTAAGTCTACTCAAATTTAGGAATTTAAAAATGTTTTCAATTTTTGTTAGTAATTCATAATTTTTTAATTAAAAAAATTTAAATCCAACTTTTCAAAGAAATTTGCTAAAAAACGAGACTATAAAATTACGTATATTCAAGAAAAAACAAATCTTATCATGATTCTCAAATGCTTCTTCAGAACTTTTTTTTTTGATTCGGTAACTTTTAAATCTGCAAAAATTGAAACTTTTAGGCCTACTCAATTTTGACACCTAAAAAGTTTTCAATGTTAGTTAAACAATTTTAAATTTTTATTAAAAAAAATGGTGTCTAATTCAATTTTTCAAAAAACGAGCTTAAATGTTATTGTGATGATGACGAACTTTTAAATCTCTCCAAAATTTGAAACTTTTAGGTCTACTAAATTTCGACACTTAAAAATTTTCAATTTTAGTTAAATAATTCATAATTTTCATTTAAAGAAAATGGGATCGAATTCAATTTTTCGAAAAAATAGTTTGTTAATGAGATGAGATTTTAAAATTACGTAGATTGAAAAAAAGATTCAAAATTTGATTGCAGTGATATATCATTCTTTTTGTATTAAAAGTAATGAGAAAATTGAAGGTAGTAGAAGTAATACATTCGCTTTTGGATTTCTGCAGAAACTGAGACTTTTAAGTCTACTCAAATTTAGGCATTTAAAAATGTTTTCAATTTTCGTTTAATAATTCAAAATTTTTTACTTATAAAAATTTGAATCCAACTTTTTAAAAAAGTTTGTTTAAGAAACGAGACTTTAAAATTACGTAGATTCAAAAAAGCGAGACAAATCTTATCATGATTCTCAAATGCTTCTTCAAAACTTTTTTTTTGATTCGGTAACTTTTAAATCTGCAAAAATTGAAACTTTTATGTCTACTCAAATTTTGACACCTAAAAAGTTTTCAATGTTAGTTAAACAATTTATAATTTTTATTTAAAAAAAATGGTGTCTAATTCAATTTTTCAAAAAAATAGTCTGTTAAAGAGATGAGATTTTAAAAAGACGTGGATTCAAAAAACGAGACAAATCTTATCATGATTCTCAAACGCTTCTTCAAAACTTTTTTTTGGATTTGGTAACTTTTAAATCTGCAAAAATTGAAACTTTTAGGTCTATTCAAATTTTGACACCTGAAAAGTTTTCAATGTTAGTTAAACAATTTATAATTTTTATTTTAAAAAAATGGTGTCTAATTCAATTTGTCAAAAAAATAGTCTGTTAAAGAGATGAGATTTTAAAAGGACGTGGATTCAAAAAACGAAACAAATCTTATCATGATTCTCAAACGCTTCTTCAAAACTTTTTTTTGGATTTGGTAACTTTTAAATCTGCAAAAATTGAAACTTTTAGGTCTACTCAAATTTTGACACTCAAAAAGTATTCAATGTTACTTAAACAATTTATAATTTTTTTTTTAAATGGTGTCTTATTCAATTTTTCAAGAAACGAGCTTAAATGTTATTGTGATGATGATGAACTTTTAAATCTCTGCAAATTTGAAACTTTTAGGTCTACTCAAATTTCGACACTTAAAAAATTTTCAATTTTAGTTAAACAATTCATAATTTTCATTTAAAGAAAATGGGATCTAATTCAATTTTTCGAAAAAATAGTTTCTTAATGAGATGAAATTTTAAAATTACGTTGATTCAAAAAACGAGCTTAAATGTTATTCTGACGATGATGAACTTTCAAATCTCTGCAAAATTTGAAACTTTTAGGTCTACTCAAATTTTGACACCTGAAAAGTTTTCAATGTTAGTTAAACAATTTATAATTTTTGTTTAAAAGAAATAGTGACTAATTCAATTTTTCAAAAAAATAGTCTGTAAAAGAGATGAGATTTTAAAATTACGTAGATTCAAAAAACGAGCTTAAATGTTATTGTGATGATGAACTTTTAAATCTCTGCAAAATTTGAAACTTTTAGGTCTACTAAATTTCGACACTTAAAAAATTTTCAATTTTAGTTAAACATTTCATAATTTTCAATTAAAGAAAATGGTATCCAATTCAATTTTTTGAAAAAATTGTTTGTTAAAAAGATGAGATTTTAAAATTACGTAGATTGAAAAAAGGATTCAGAATTTGATTGCAATGGTCATTTTTTTTGTATTAAAAGTAATCAGAAACTTGAAGTTAGTAGAAGTAATACATTCGCTTTTGGATTTCTGCAAAAACTGAGACTTTTAAGTCTACTCAAATTTAGGCATTTAAAAATGTTTTCAATTTTTGTTTAATAATTCATAATTTTTTACTTAAAAAAATTTGAATCCAACTTTTCAAAGAAGTTTGATTAAAAAACGATACTTTAAAATTACGTAGTTTCAAAAAAAACGAGACAAATCTTATCATGATTCTCAAATGCTTCTTCAAAACTTTTTTTGGATTTGGTAACGTTTAAATCTGCAAAAATTGAAACTTTTAGGTCTACTCAAATTTTGACACTCAAAAAGTTTTCAATGTTACTTAAACAATTTATAATTTTTATTTAAAAAAAATGGTGTCTAATTCAATTTTTCAAAAAACGAGCTTAAATGTTATTGTGATGATGATGAACTTTTAAATCTCTGCAAAATTTGAAACTTTTAGGTCTACTCAAATTTCGACACTTAAAAAATTTTCAATTTTAGTTAAACAATTCATAATTTTCATTTAAAGAAAATGGGATCTAATTCAATTTTTCGAAAAAATAGTTTGTTAATGAGATGAGATTTTAAAATTACGTAGATTGAAAAAAGGATTCAAAATTTGATTGCAATGATCATTCTTTTTGTATTAAAAGTAATGAGAAAATTGAAGGTAGTAGAAGTAATACATTCGCTTTTGGATTTCTGCAGAAACTGAGACTTTTAAGTCTACTCAAATTTAGGCATTTAAAAATGTTTTCAATTTTTGTTTAATAATTTAAAATTTTGCTAGTTTGCTAAAGAAGCGAGACTTTAAAATTACGTAGATTCAGACAAACGAGACAAATCTTATCATGATTCTCAAATGCTTCTTCAAAACGTTTTTTTGTTTTAAAATTAATGATATAGTATTGAAGCGCATAGATCCAATAGATTTACTGCACAAAAACTATTGGATTTGGTAACTTTTAAATCTGCAAAATTTTAAACTTTTAGGTCTACTCAAATTTTGACACTTAAAAAATTTTCAATTTGAGTTAAACAATATAAACGCAAATATAAAACGCTTCGATTCTATAAATGTAATGCATATACATTTTAGAATTTTTTGGATTTTGGTTCTTCACCAACACCAAATGTTGACGCTAAAAACTTTTTTTTTCCAATAATAATTTTTCATTAAAAAGAAAGTTTGAAATAAGTTGTTTCCAAAATATGAGTATTTAAAATTATTTAGATTCAAAAAACGAGTCACAATATTATTGATAAGAGCAAAATATTGTTCCAAAATTTTTTGTTTAAAAAAACCAGACAAATTTGAATCGCTTTGACTTTATAAATTCAATGCATAAATATTTTAGGATTTTTTAAATTTTGGTTCTCCACCAACACTAAATTTTGACGCTAAAAAGTTGTCAATTTTTTTCCTTTAATAATTTTTCATTTAAAAAAGATTTTGAACCAATTTTTTAAATATACGTCGTTTTAAAAACATGAGTATTTAAAACCATTTAGATTCAAAAAACGAGTCAAAATATTATTTTAAGAGTAAACTATTGTTTTTGTTTAAAAAAACGAGACAAATTTGAATTGACTTTTTAGGATTTTTTAAATTTTGGTTCTTTACTAACACCAAATTTTTGGCTAAAATTTTTCAATTTTTATATAATAATTTATAGTTTTTTATGTAAAGAAAAGTTTTTAACAATTTTTAAAGAAATTTATTGTTTCCAAAATATGAGACTATTTAAAATTACGTCGATTCAAGAAACTAGTCAAAATATTATTGTAAGAAGCAAATTTTTTTTGTTTAAAAAACGAGACAAATATGAAACGCTTTGATTCTATAAATTTAATGCATAAACATTTTAGGATTTTTTGAATTTTGGTTCTCCACCAACACCAAATTTTTTCGCTAAAAAGTTTTCAATTTTTATTCAGTAATTTATAGTTTTTCATCTAAAAAAAAGTTTTATCCAACTTTTAAAAAAATATATTGTTTTCAAAATATGAAACTTTAAAACTACGTAGATTGAAAAAACGAGTCAAAATATTATTGTAAGGAGCAAATTTTTGTTCAAAAATGTTTTTGTTTAAAAAAAGTAGACAAACCTTGAAACGCTTTGATTCCATAAATTTAATGCATAAACATTTAAAAAAATTTCTAATTTTGGTTTTCCATCATCGCCAAATTTTTCTTAAAATTTTTTTTTATTTAAAAAACAGACATGAACTTAATGCTGAAACATTTTAGGATTTTTTGAATTTTGGTTCTGCACCAACACGACATTTTACGCTAAAGATTTATTATTGTTTTCATCTAAAAAAATGGGTTTTATTCAATTTTTAAAGAAATGGTTTGTTTCCAAAATGTGATTCGAAAAACGAATTAAAATATTATTGCAAGGGGCAAATTTTTGTTGAAAATATTATTTTATTTAAAAAACGAGACAAAAATTGAAACGCTTTGATTCTATAAATTTAATGCATAAATATTTTAAAAAACTTTTAGTTTTGATGCTAAAGAGTTGTCGATTTTTATTAAGTTTTTGTTCATAAAAATTTCTTTTGTTTTAATAAACGAGACAAAATTATAGGGTTTTGATCTAATAAATTTACTACATCAACATTTTGCGATTTTTCAACATGGGAGTCTATAAATACCAAGGTTATCGCTTTTTTCTTCTATGGTTTATAATTTTCCGTTAAAAAAATATGCTGTAACGAATTTTTTAAAGAAATAATAGTATGTTTACAAAATATAAGACTACTTAAAACTACGTAGATCCAAAAAATATTATTGATATAAAAATTGGGTAGATCCACTAGTTTTACTTATTGATTATGGTTTTGAAAGAAATGAGACAACTTAAAATAACGTAGATTCAAAAAATGATTTAAATTATTATTGCCATGATCAAATTTTTGTATTTGGCACTGAAATCTTCAATTTTGCTGCGTAAAAGTTTTAGAATTTACTAACTGGTTTCTGTTAAAACTGAAACTTTCAGGTCTACTCAAATTTAAGCGTTAAAAAGTTTTTAATTTTTGTTTAACAATTTATAGTTTTTTCTTTAAGAAAAATATCTTTGAATTAATTTTACCACACAAAAATACTAAAAATTAAAGAGTCAAATTGATGTGCGTCATTTGAATAGATTTTATTGCACAAATATTTTAGAATTCGGCAGCTTTTTAGTATTTTTAGGCGCTTAAAAACACATAATCCAACGTTTCGAATAAATGCTTTTGTTACTGAAAAAATGAGACACATTCAACAATGTTTTTAAATATTTTTGCATTGGTCAAATTTTACTTTATTTTTTTCGTTTCTGGAAAAATGAGATTAGATGAAATTCTGTAGATCTAATCCTCAAGTTTCCAATAGCTTTGAGTGTTTGGCTTTTAAGAAATAACTAAAAACTCAACTCAAACAAACGTTTTTTCATTTGTATGTAAACGATTTAATCTGCCTACAGTTTTTATCATCTTCGTTAAAATGTTATTGGTAAGTGACATCGCAATATTTTTGTGATTTCATTTTTGCACAATCATGGTGTTTAGGTTCAGATAAAGTCAAAGTTTTCTTGCGTTGTATTCAGTGGACAAATATAAATGTTACTTGTTGCATCAAGATCAGTTCTTAACGAAAAAAAATCACGTTTCTAATCACCTTTAATTACATAAAACCAAGTACAGACAAACAGTGTTTCTTCCTTAAAACGTGTGTAGAAGGTATAACGATCTGTGGTAAGGTCAAGATTGCGTTCGAAGGGCATCGCGCTGCTATTAATCTTTCATGCTTCACTTTTACTTCCACTAAGTGTTTCATGTAACAAAGCGTACGCACGCAAAATTAAAATGAACGCCGAAAACGATTGCGATAACATGATGGGTATTGAAGATTCTTTGTTGCTTGCCGAAGCTTTGGCAAGGGCTAGTTTGCTGACATCGCCTGCCGCTAAAATTCGGCTGGCGGCCAGGAGTGCCGAATTGAAGTTTGGTCATGTCGATGAAGCTTCTGGTGCTTACGTACCACCTAAAGAGCTCTTGATGTATCTCGTCAGGTAAAAATTTATCATTTTTTATTGCGCAGTTTTAAATGTGTCAAGTGGCGATTATTGGTGGTTTTTTCTTATCGCAGTGCAAAGTGCTGATTAGATACTGTCGCCAACATTTTGGTAATAAAATTGCAGGTTGGTACCGTTTTTGGGTTTAACATTTTTAGCAAAGGCAATTTGATATTTTAATATTCATTGCTTGTGTTCTGTTTTTTTTTTATTCACTGTTTTGCTTATTTGATCGGTTTTTGTTTTCACTGTTTTTGTTGGATTTTTTATTGTTAGAATGGGTTGTTTTTGGATTCTTCAAATGTATTCATTTTTGACTCCATATTAGTTTTGTTTCTTAATTCTACTATAATTATTATGTTTTTTGTTCCATTTTTTTGCGTATTTAAGTTTTTCTCATACTTTTCCATACTACACTTGATAATTTATTTTTGTAGTTTTCGTCTATTAATTTCAATTTGTGTATTTTGTTTATTGTTGGTCTTGTAACATCAGTTTTTTATCTTATCATTCCGTTTGTAAAATTTTCCTTAGTTTGTTTATTACATAGACACTTTGTCGTCTGTTAAGTTTTTTTTATTATTTTTGTTATTTCATCCAGTTTTCCTCTTCATTTTTCCTTATATTTTAATAGTATTTTAATGTTGAAGAATTCGCCTTCTTGATTTTGTTAGATTACATTTTTCACTTATTACACTACTTGAACTATTTGTTTTTTATATGCGTTATCCGTTGTTAGTGTTGGATCAATTTAACTGATTGGTTTGATCGTGTTGGATCTACTTCAAACGCGAAAATTCTCAAAAACATTGTTATCTATATCTTAGAGATAAACTTTTTGCAACTAACCAGACATTCTGATCGAATTTTGACGTCATGACCGAGAAAAACACTTAGAAATAAATTACCGATGAGCAATTATGTTTTTGAGTTTTACAGTCACAGTGTTAAAAACATTTACGTAACACTGATTTTGGAAACCTTATTTCTAGAAAAATATATTGTCTATAACCTATTGACTTTTGCTGTTGTAAACAACGATGAGTAAACAAGTATGTAGGCCCGGTTTAGCAGACAATATTTAGATGTAGATAAGATAGCGAGTTCTAACAATTGCTTTAAACGCTTTGTTAAAGTGGTTTGCGGTTGTAATAGAAACTTCTTTAGGTAAAAGTTTGAACGCGACGGTGCTCCTACCTAATTCTAACAGTTAAGTTATCTAAACAAAACTGGATTTTATCAGTAATAACGAAATTTCACTTGTTTACACTGATATAATCGTCTGTCTAAAGGTTCTCTGATATAATTAATAGGACAAATCATTAGCGGCTTTTAAACCTGCTCGTCAGTATTAACGTTTTTATTCATTTAAGCAGAGCATGAACAACACAAATCGATCGTTCTTTCTTTGGAGTATAAGAGTGTCGTCAAAATTCATATGAACTAAGTAGTGTTTATTGTGCTAAGAAAATTCTTTGCGATGGCTTCTTTGAAGAACAAATTGTTGGTACAGTCGGTGAGGCGTTTTGGCCGCATTCTGACTATGCCCAGGTGAGATTTAATCGTAAAGTTAATGTAGGAAGCGCCCTTTAACTTGACCTCGTTTAATAATTAACTTCCGGTTTTGTACGTTCTCTTACGTGTCAAGTACTTCATTAACCTTCGAGAAAATGTACAGATCGTGATTTATTTAAATTTTTTTGTATTTACTACTGATGTGGAACATGCGTGGCCTCTGGCGTAAGTCACGGTCACTATTTGGCTTCGAACAATAATTGTAGTTGCTCCATCTATACGAGCTCAGTAACAACGTTCACTTGTTCGATTTTTTAAACGCAACCCGTAACTTACAATAATGGCTCAAGTAACTAATCTTATTGTTTCTTTGGTTCAAAACCTTCGAGGACGCCAGCTGAGACAATTATCGAGTTCTAACTGCATCGGATTATATCAAACAACTATAGTCGTAACTAAGTTGGTCCTTCGATCCAAGTACTCGAATATCGTTTTTTCAGAAAAAGTTTTTGTTTATAACTGTTCTTCTGTGCCAAATGGTAATTGTGCAATTGTTTCACATAATATTATTGCACTCTATTTTGAGACGTTTTGCGTCTTTTCTATTTTTAGCTACATTATTTACTTGTATTATCAAATTACGTAGATTAATACCAGTAATCATTTAACTTAGTTGTAATCCAAACTGTAGCTACGAAAATATTGATCAAAATTTAAGAAAATTTATGCGTGGGTTGTTTTATTCGTAAATAGATTAATGTGCAATGCTTGTTGTTCAAATACCACCTTGGTGAGTTTAAGATTTATACATACCATTATTAGAACGTTTTTTAAGCAAACGTGTGTTAATTTATTTATTTTGATAGTACAACTAAATTTGTTTTGATTTTATCTGCTACACAAATAAAAAAAAAATTAAAAATGAAAAAAAATATTTTAAGAAGTGTTGCAACGTTGCGCATAACACATGATTCAAATATTTGACAACAATGCATTTTTTATAACCCCAAATTTGGTGGTTATATTTTTAAACGATTTATTTTAATCAGTTTTGGAGCACCAATGCAGCGCAAATTGATATCAAAATTCTCAAATCCTTTTTAAGGTACATAACAAAATCTTTAAAATAAAGGTTACGATGAAAACTTGTTTTTTAACCTTTTCGTAAGATAAGTTTTGCGGCACGTGTATTTACACTTAAATCTGCTTAAATACTACAAAGCAATGCAAATTACCTTGTAGGACAATACACCGCATCGCCAAGATTATCTTTGTTTGTAGAAACATTTAAAACGGTCACTATTAACATACTACTTATTGTTGTTATGCGCTCGTAAAATGAACAACAAAAAAATGTTTTTGATGAGGTCTTACGTTGGTTTATGTACTCAAGTACTTTACGTACAATTTGATTTTTAGGATGGGAAGCTTTAATTCGGCTCCTAAAATTCTTAACGGTGATAATCAAGATAAAGACGTACGTCTCCCCGATGCAATCACAAGAATCGAGCTGCTCAAGCACTGTCAAAATCACTTGCAGCTATATCCGATGATAAAGAGGAATTTTCGTTTAATGAAAGATTACCAAGACGATTGTTGTGCCAACTTCCAGAAACTCAACAGCGTTTCAAAAGGTACTTAACAAAATTTAGCTACGATATATTAACTTTTTGTTTTTAGGTTGTAGCGATTACGTTTCAAGTCCATACAATATAAGGGTCCTGCAATGGAATATTTTGTCACAAGGTGGGTTATTCGTTGTGAGAAAGTTTTGTAGTTTATTTTGAAAAAAAAGACTAAACCGCATCCACTTAAGCTCACGTAAAGAGTGAAACTTCTTTACTAATTAATTTTGATTTATTGATGAAAAGTAATTACTCACCGATTAAATTAATAAAACAAATTTTCAAAACAAAATTATAGGTTAGAATAGCTCATGTCGAAATAAACTTCAGAAATGTAAATGCGATTGTGCTGCCCCCATTTTCGTTGCGGTGCAACTTACAAAAATTTAAGATTTACCCTCGCTAAAGAAGTTTCACCACAAAAAATATATAGGGTGTTTTATGTATATTTTGAATTTTAAACTAAATAGTTATTACGCACCAAGGGCGTTATTACGATGATTACACCCGGAGAGCAACGTGACGCGACCTGGGTTCTGTATATGTTTACGTATCTCGTATCCTACACATGAGTAAATTATAACTAAGTAAAAAATAAATTATTATTACAGCCTTAGGCGTGATGAACGACAACTTCGCCCGTTGTCCGGACAACGCACTGGACTGGAATTTTCGACGATATCGTATCGTCGAAGAAATCGTGCAATATTTCCCCGACATCGTCTGCCTACAAGAAGTCGATCATTTTAACTTCCTCAAACACGTATTAGGAACGCAAGGATACGAAGGAATGTTTTTCCCGAAACCCGATTCGCCGTGTTTCTACATCGAAGGAAACAATGGCCCCGATGGCTGTGCTATATTTTACCGAAAAAACAAATTTGATCTCGTCAAAAACGAAAACAAAGTCTTAGAGATATGGCGAGTGCAAAGTAATCAGGTAAGCCGTTAAACGCTTTGCAGACTATGTTTTTAAACTGATTTTTTTAAGGTGGCTGTACTGGCAGTATTAAGAATCCGCGAGACTGGCCAAGAAGTTTGTGTAGCTACGACGCATCTAAAAGCGCGACAAGGTGCGCTTTTATCAACGTTGAGAAACGAACAAGGAAAAGATTTATTACAATTCGTGTCGAATCATTTTTCGAACAGGCCTACGATTTTGTGTGGTGACTTTAACGCGGAACCTACGGAGCCGGTTTACGAAACGGTTTTGAATAGTCCGTCTTTGAATTTATCGAGCGCATACGCCAGCTGTCACGATTACGATGGGCTGTGTTCGGCTCATCGCGAGCCACCCTACACAACTTGGAAAATTCGAGACGAAGGCGAAATTTGCCATACAATTGATTACATTTTTTATAATCGAAACTCTATGGAAGTTGAGGCTGTGCTTGATTTTCCTTCCGGCGATGAGATCGGACAGGATAGAGTTCCTTCTTACTTATATCCTTCAGACCATTTTTCGTTAGTATGTGATTTTAGAATAAATACTTTATAGCGAGTAATGAAATTATTAATCGTTGTTTACAATACAAACAACATCGTTAATGATATATTTTTCTATATTGGTATTATTCTACTTAATTTATTTTTTAATTGTGAGTGTGATGTATTAAATTATCTAAGTCAATAAATACTTGGAATTTCTTTTTATTCTAACACGTCTTATATGGAAACATGGATCTTCTACAAACTGCACACATTGTCTTTTTCTATCACAATTAGGAAAGTTAAACAAAATATTGAAAATAATACATTTTGAGAATATTCTTTTTAACATTGCTTTGCAACGTAATTTTTGTCGTTAAGACGTTTTAAAAAATAAGAGTAAAATGTTTTCTTGTAAATTAAGTTGTCTATGGATCTTCATGTAGTGCATAGTCTATGTACACAATGTTCTATACTCTTAGCTAATAAATACTTAAAGCTACTTTAACAACGAAACAAGAAACATCTCTTAGATGGCGCTAGCGAGGTTGTTTGATAAGTCCTGCGACACAAATTCAATTTGGCGAAATACAGAGATAAAATAACAGAACTGTTTTCTAAACAGTCTAATGTTTTTTAGATAATCGCCCATTTCAACCTTGTTTATTCATTTGTTTGTATATGTATGATACAGTTTGTGTATAGAATACTTAACTTAAACTATTTTCTTCACAAATTAATTAAAAATGCTAAATTGACTGCATTACTCAAAGTCAGGAGTGGTCGAAACTTTGATACTGACATTTCATAAACGTACATCGATTTTTTTTTTAATGTTTTTTTTTAACATTGTGATGTAACCCACTCACGTTTGAAAATTAAAACAAACATCATTATTTTAAATAGAAGAAGAGTCAGTAAGTACTGACGTTCTGGTTACGGAAGCAACCCACCTACAGTGTCTGTACAAACAAACGTGTTAAACTGGGTCATTTCAAAATTTGTATTATTATGAAAAATATTAATCATAATACCGTTTAACAATCGCTACCACTGACAATAGTAAAATTTTTGTTTTACAAACGAGGAACATTTGAACTATTTTTATTTCCATGGACTCATACAAATTAAATACAAGGAAAATATGGAAATTACAAAACGATAGTATCACACAATTTTGTACCTACAGTTTTTGCAACGTGCCAAAAACTGTAATTTGGTTCATAAAATAAAATTTAACAACGTTACTCTTAAACTAGTATAACAGTTCCGTTTTTTAAGGTCATTTATGAATGGGCAATGACGCAATTTATATTTATGATATATACAATTTTGCATATTTCATGTATTTGGGTGTCGGTTGGTTTCTATAATATATATAAGTTTAACTTTATTCGTTGCCATTTGGCTTACAAATTTGATCGTGTTGTCTATACATATATACTACATTTTCTTATCCCTTCTCCCCCCTTAACTGTTTTCTCCTGCTCCATACTTTCTCCATCCATTCCGCTCCTTTTCCGTTTTCATCTAAGATTTCCACTATTTTCATCACCTCTTCTCTTAGTTCCCTGCATTTCTTTCTCATGTAGTTAAGGTCTTCCGTTTCTTCTCCACATAGCCTGCACAACTTTTCTGGTTCTTCTTTCCAATATTTGTTCACTAACTCCTCGTTGCCACATCTGAACCTTGCTACCATTTTTTTCCTTTTGTTGCATTTAATCTCTCTATCTTTTAAATATTCCGGCACCCCTTCACCCTTGATATCTTTATAATTCCTATTATATCTGCTCTCTTTTATCTTTGTTCATCTTTCTTATTTTTCGATGTCTCTATCTCTCCTTATTATTTCTTCCCTTGTCCCTACCCTCTCTTCTCTTAATCTCTCCACTTCTTCACTCGCGTACCCGTTTCTTTTGTAATACTCTTCTCTGCCCTCCTGCCCGTACTTCACTTTCCCTCCCTTTATCTCTTTCCAACATTCTTGCAGTATTTTGCAATCTGTTCCCAGGCAGCAACAGTACGTCTCTAAAACGTTGGTTTAACGTAATTTACAGACCACGACGTAACTTGTCCAAAATGTAACGTCTTTATTACGTCAAAAGTAACACCAAAATACGACGTTATATCTTGACGTCATTTGGAAGTTGCATTAACGTAATCTTTTCTTGCGCAATACGAGAGAATATTCTGTATTACAAAATATCACTATCTTTAGTTATGAACTCTCAATATCAAACAACAGGTAACTCAATCAACAAACTAATTTTCAACTTCAGGTATAAATAAGATACAAAAATTTACTTTATTTTTCATTCCGAGTTTACGTTTGTCAGAGTGTATAACCTAAACATATAAAGAGCATTATTATTATGTTATAATAAATTAGACACCTAAAAAAATTTCAAATTTAACGATTCAGGGAGATGTACATTTTCATTTCTACGTTCGTTTTCAATCGACTATTATCGCATTAAAACGGTTTGCATATTACGCTTTGTTCGTTGTTCAGCGCGCATGTGAACTTTAGGTTATGCTTGGGTTGTTGGGTTATGGTACATCAGTTTTTTGGGTTTTGTGTGCTACACCTTTACAACAGGAAGGTAATAACTAAATTTTAGTAAGTACCTACAATTGTCTACCTATAACTAATTATATTCTTTATAGGAAAATGTTTCCATTAGTAGAATTTGCAGAGGAATCTGGTGGAGGTTTATCAGTCATTCGAAGTGAAGGGTATACTCCTCGTAAAAAGGAAGTGTTTTGGCCTTCTACGAAAGAATCAAAGAAATTTGAAAAGATATTATTAAGCGAGAATCAAACATTTGACAAGTGGAAGCTTTACTCCATCAAACGATGCTTGTATGAATCGGGTAAGTTTTGTTCTCGTTACACCGGCACTACAATTTTGAATGTATAGTAGCTTTGATTAGCATTTGATAATTTTTCAATTCACTTCATAGTCATATCAATCACTTAAATGTTTAATCTAAGATTTTATATTATAAGGCACTAATAATTGTTTTTATGTAAATAAATGATTACAAAGTGATAAAAAAGAAATCGAGAAGGGCTGAAGACACCTCAGACTTGCAAAGTGAAGCTGATGAGGTTATTGCAACTCTCTCAAAGAGAAAAACAAGACCTACTCAACGGCTATTAGAGTTTGACAGTAGTGAAGAAGACACTGCTTCAAAATTTTCTCGACCTCCTACTATTAGTTTGGATAGACAGTGTAAGTACTCATTAAGAGTTTTTTTAGTTTTATTTAATCTTTATGTAATTATTTATGGTAAAGTAAGAAATGTAGCATCTCAACAGCAACTAGAAGTTTTGGAACCTGTAGCTCAATGCAGTATTCCGATATCAAGATCCTCAACACCACAATCATCACTCAGTGGTCTCGATTCATCCATTGTAGAAAACTCAACTTTGACAACTTGTTTAGGTAACTACACAACACAGTAGGTAGTATTTTTTACACGGCTGGAATTTTTTAATTTTAGCTCTTCAAAAAAAATTAACAAATGATGTCATCTTCATCAAAGAGCAATCAAGCTGCCTATTAATGCAGATCATGATATTCAGCAATTAGAGGAATATTTAAAACGGCAGGATAATTATGATGCATTGGTAAATGTTTACTAGCATGTTATGTTATCATACTTATTAGTTACTCATTCCAGCGTTGCCACTTATCTACTTTTGGTGGCAAAAATGTTAATGATATCACTTCGAAAATATTTAAAAAAGTCATTGATGATCAGTTGGCATGCAATTACAATTATCTTGGCACATGGTCTCAAAAAAAGGCCTTTTTACAATTATCCTTAAACAAGGTTGTTATTGGTGAGTAAAATTATTTATAATATGAACTTTTATTTACGATTTTTTTGTAAAGATGCAGTAAAAGCAAAACAATTCTTGGAAAAGAAAATAAACTTTACCAGTCTGTTTATGGATACCCTATAGACTCTAAATTATTAAATAATTTTAAAATTAGTGATAAAACTGAGGTAATTGAGACTGTAAATGATATTGTTGCGAAATGTGTGGTACTTACTTCAGAAAATTCTAAGATTGCATTACCTTAACTGCACACTTTGTAGCTTAAAGTTAAGTATTTTTTTGTGTATCTACAAATTAACAATATAATAAACTGATAAGTGGTATTTGAGTATTATTTTGTAATGTGCTGAAAACAATAGATGAATTTTTCAAACGTTGTGACTTCGTAATTATTGTACGTCGCAACGACGTAATTACATAATATTATGACGACGTATATTTTTTACGTCACTATGACGTTACTACTTTACGTAATTGGGCTGTGACTTATGCACGTAAAATTTACGTGTTATTTACGTGCACATTGTGGTTGTTTTGACGTAATTAAGTACCAAAAATTGACGTCATTAAGACGTACGTTGCTACCTGGGTTCTTTCCCTCATTTCTTCCTCGTATTTTATTGCTCTTTTTCCTGTCTCTACCCTTATTTTTTCTGTCTGTACCTCCTCTCTCACAATATACCCCGGTGTATCCCTGTCCAATCCTAACACCCATCTCCAGTATTTTTCCTGTAGCCCCTCTACCTCCTTCCACTCTTTCCAGCCTCATATTTCCGCTCCATACATTACCACCCCCTTTATTAATTTTTTGAACAACAATTTTTTTTTTTTATATCCATCTTGAATACTCTTTCCCCCACACCCCAGACTTGTCCTATTAGCCTGTTTCCTTTCTGCACCCTTTCCTTTATGTGTTCTCCCTCTTTATTATCCTGTTTCATCGTGTAGCCCAGGTATGTAAATTCCTTCACTTGTTGCACTTTCTCATCACTCCATCTCCACTCCTCTCTTTTTCTTTTCCCCCCACCTTTTCTAAATATCATTATCTTTGTTTTCTCCGTGTTTACTTCTATTTCTTTTTTTTCATATATTTTTCTAGCGTTTTCATCATCTCTTTCATTACCTTTTCCTCCTTAGCCACCAACACTATGTCATCCGCATACGCCAACGACCATACCTTCGCTTTCCCTACCACCATCCCTCTTGTCTGTTGTCCTCTCATTGTCTCTTCCAGATCCCCCGTATATACTGAGAACAGGCTTGGGCTCAGTGGACATCCCTGCCTCAACCCTCTCTTTGTTATGAATTTCTCACTCTCTTCCCCATTCACTTTAACCCTGCTTCTCGTTTCTTCGTATATTTTCTCTATTCTTTGTATTAATCTTTCATTGATTTTTTTTCTTTTCATATATTCCCACAGCTTTTCCCTATTCACTTTGTCAAAAGCAGCTTTTAGATCTACGAATAGTGCCACCATTTTCCCTCTTTTTTTTCTAGTTCTTTATTTGCTAAGTGTTTCAGTATATATATGTTGTCTATCGCCCTTCTTCCTTTTCTGAATCCCGCTTGTCCGTCTGGTACCAAACTTCTTTCCTCTATTTCCTTCTGTAGTCTTTCTTGCAGTATTGTCGCGTACAATTTGTATGCCGTGCTCAATAATGTTACCCCTCTATAATTCTCGACTTTATTTTTTTCGCCTTTTTTATGTATTGGGCATATTATTCCCTCTCTCCATCTCTCTGGAAATCCTTCCTCTTTCCATATTTTGTTTAGTATTTCCGTCATCCTTTTTGCTACATTTTCTCCCCCGTATATCCACTCTTCTCCTTGTATCCCATCTTCTCCTGTCGCCTTTCCTTTTTTTATATTCTTTATCGCCTCTATTACTTCTTCTTCCCTTATTCTATCCCTATCTCCTTCTTCTTGTCTTCCTACCGCGTCTTTTCTTTTATCTTTTTCCTGCTTTTGTTCTTCCCCTCCCAACAGGTTCCGAAAATATATCTCCCATTCTTTAATTTTTATTCCCCTTGTCGTCCTGTTTTTTTTCCTCTGCTTCTTTAGGTACTTCCATACATCTTCTTCCGTTTTTATTCCTTTAATCTGCTCCTCTTGTTTCTTTTGTTTTCCTCCTTCTTTCTGTCGCATGTTTTTGTATATTTTTACTGCTTCTTTGTATTCTTCTTTTCTTTCTTCCCTTTTTCCACTGTCTTAATGCTCTTCTTGCATTTTCTTTGCTTCCTTGCATTCCTTATCCCACCATTTCTTCCATCCAGTTTTCTCCCCTTCCACTTTCTAAATCTGACTCTCTCTGTTGCTTTCTCCATCATCTCACTCATTTCCTCTACACTTTCTTGTAATTCCTTTCCTATCCATACCGTTTTCCCTATTCTCTCTTTATATCTTTTTATACCCTCTTCTGTCCACTTTTTTTTAGTTATGTACTTCTCCTCTTCCTCTCTCTCTTCTCTTTCTCTTCCATTGTCAATTCCAATGGTTGATGGTCTGACTCTACCCTTTCTCCCACTTTAATAGTCTTTACCTTTTCTGCAGCCTCTTCATTTGTCATTACAAAATCTATTATTGATTCTCCCTTTCCTCCTATGTACGTAAATTCCCCCTTTCCATCTTCTTCTCTGTTCCCGTTCATTATTTCCCACCCTTTTTCGTTGCACAATTCCAGCAGATCTTCTCCCTCTTTATTTATCACCTTGTCCTTTGTTTGTCTCTTTCCCGTCCCTTTTCTTTCTTGTATTCCCCCTCTTCCCCTATTCTTGCGTTGAAGTCCCCTCCTACTATTATCAATCCCTCTTCCCTCTCTTCTATCATCTCTTCTATGTTTTTCCTTGTCTCTTTCATTCTACTGCTATAAACCGTCACTACTTTTATTTTTGTTTTACCCCACTGTATGTTCCTTTCTACAACTCCTCTTCTCTGTTGCACTTTCTCTTTCTTTTCCTGGCTCAACCATTTTTCTTATTCCCGTTCTTATACCCCCTTTGCTCTCCCTTTTTCTTTTCTCTTTCTGCATGTTGCACCACCCACTCAAATTCCTCCGGCAACTCTTTTTCCCACCACTCCCATTCTTTTTCTTCCATCCATGTTTCCTGTAATCCCACTACATCCTGTTCCTTGATGTACTTCCAGGAATCATGGTCCTTGTTTTTATTCCCACTACGTTCCAAAACAATACTCTCAGCTCACTTACCTCCCTCTGTGCTTCTTCCTTACTTTCTTTTTTCTTTCTTCTTTTTCTTTTCCATTTCCATCTCTCATTATTCCTTTTCTTTGCTATTTCGTCAACTTTCTTTCCTTTACCACCCCCCTTTGCCCTTTAGTTTTTGCCTTTTGGTTCCCCAATTTCTCTTCTCTTTCTCTGCTCAGTCCCCTATCCTTGTCGTTCCATGTGTATCTGTCTCCGTCTATCTCCATTTTTCTGTACCCTACCCATACTCTTTTTCCTTCCGCTCTTTTTTCCACCGCTATGTTTATTATTTCTCTTTGCACTCTTCTTTCCTCCCATGTTAAATCGTGACTTATATATATATTCTTGTATTCTTTAATTTCTTCTTCTCCGCCATTACCTTCTGTTTTTCCTCCCATCCTCCGATTTCTGCTACCACCATATCATTTTTCTTCTCTTTGTTTATTACTGTCACTTTTTTCACCTCTACTTTTACATTTAATTTTTCTTCCAGCATCACTGCTAAATCTTTTTGTGGTTTTTCACTTCTCCACCCCTTTATCACAATATTATTCTTTCTTTTCCCTCTGTCCTCGTCTTCCGCTTTTTCTCCAGTTTTTCTATTCTCTCCACCAGTTGCTCTTTTTCTTTCTCCCACTTCTTTTCTCTTTCTCCCATTTCTTTAATTTCTTGTCTTATTCCTTGCATATTTTCTTCCATCTGTTTCATCATTTCTCTCATTAATTCTTTTAACTTCTCCATTTCTTTCCTTCCTCCTTCTGTTCTTGACGTTTTTCCTTCGCTCTCCTCCGATATCTTTTTAATGTCTGGTGATCTTATTGTTTTCTTTCCTCTTTCAAATATTTGTTGCCTTTCTTTTTCCTCTTCCTCTCTCTCTCTTTTATTCATCCTTTTCCCCCTTTGTTATTACTTATTTATTTATTTTTTTTTTTTTAATTTAGTTATTTATTTTTTTTTTCTTTATTAATTTTTTTAAATTTATTGTTATTATGATTCTTTCTAATTGTGTTTAATTAAAGCCCGCCACAAATATTAGCAAAAGTATATAAATAAAAGTTTGTACTTCACTGTTATCAAAAGCGCGCTTGACTTTTAAACTAGTCCACGATATCCGCTCGCATTCGCGCACGTTATCTGAGCCACCTATATCTTTTTATCCATAATTTTAATGTACTTATTTACTACTCACATTAAAACTGTACTTCTAATCATTTCTTCAACTTCACAATCCTCAACACGCACACGTCAATTAATTGCTGTAAATCACTTTAAATTATACAAAACTCCGCACTACTATTAAACACGTCCTCACTCAACCACCTTCAAAACACGATGGTTTCTATAATATAGTCCCTACGTTTTAGAATATGTTATTAACTGTGTATTTTTAGTCCTCGTAGTTTGCGGTTGCTTCCGTAACCAGGACCTTAGTCAGGTCGGCAGTTAACTAACTCTTTTTTATGGTTTAATATGATGATGTTTCTGCGCTTGTTTAGATGGGTTGGATTTCTTTTCATGTTCTGCACCAACCCAATCAGCAAGGAAACGTTTTTTTCATGTTTTAAAAACGTTACAACGTTTTAAAATAGTCGAAATAAAAAATGTTTTTCAAAAAAATATTTATGTTGCGTTTTAAAAATATTTCATTTAAACATTGATATTGAAATATTTTAAAAATGTTTTCTAAAACATTTTTTAGTAACATAAAAAACGTTTTTACTTTATTAGAAATCATACTTTTGCTTGCTTTCACCTATACACTTTTTTCTTTTATATATTGTAACAAAAACACAATTATATGAAATTTTGTTACATATTATTAATAAATACATATTAAACCTTTCCGTTTTTCTAAAAACTTTCTTGCAAATTTGAATTAAGTACTTAATAATCGCGTTTGCGCAAAGTACCGGTACCTGCGTGAAAAGATGGCGATTTTGTATATTATAATTGCATTATATTTTAAGCTTCAAAGAATCAACAATTTCCATGGTATTACTGGCTATGCTGTGTAATGTATCGTTAGTGTATCAGTTTAATCGTTTTCTAATTTACGTTCTAGTGAAACTCAAATAGATACTTTTAGTTTATATCAGCATTTATTATGGTACGTTTTTCTTTGTTTTTTTGTTGCAAGAACTTTTGCTGAAGTATAATGTTATTTGTTACAGCAGTGGTACACTAAAACGTTCATTCTATGTACTTTATGATTTCCATTCTTTGTGATGTTTTAAGGTTATCAAATTGATACGATGAAATCGGAGATTTGAACGTGCTCAATAACCAATTAATCTTGGTATGTAATTTTTTCAGTATTTTTTTGTGTGTACAAAGTTTCAAAATCTTGGATTGTTCTGGTTTTCGTTTTTATACAAAGAGGTAGTGAAAAGTTTTCTTATTTTATAGATAATATCCTTCGGTGTGGAGGAACGGCAACAATAAAAACAACCTTTATTGTTCAGGCCTTAACAGATAAAGGTTGTTCCTATTGTTGTCGTTTTTCTACTCTGAAGGATCCTATTCATTAAATAGAAAAATTTTTAATTAATTGGAAACTTTTGAGAGGATTATTATAATTATTTCAATTAATATAAAGTAATTACATGAATAATGTTTGTTTTACTTTTATGTTAATGTGTTAATTTTTGTTATAGGCATCAAATGCGTTTACAGCCATGTGAAACTGAAATATTTAGACTACACGAAGATTGTATTATGTATTTATCTTTTGTAAGCATTTTAGAGCTGGTTCTATAATAATGGTATAAATGTCAGTTAAGTTATACTTAATTTGATTGTAAACTGCTGTCGTTATTGGCTAGTATAAATAAAACTAACAGCCAAATATGACAGTATTTTAAAATTAAAGCAAGTATAACTAAACTTACATTTATACCATGATTGTAGAACTGCCCTTAAGTATATTGCAATATTTAAAAAAAAACGTTGATTATACATTTTTTATGCATTAATGTAACATTTGTAAAATATTATAAATATATATAAATAATATTATAAATAATATTTTTTAAACATTTTTAGAATGTTTTTCTAATATTGATTTTGCAACGTAATTCTGGCCATTAAGACGTTTTTGCAATGTTTTTAAAAATGTAAATATATCTTTTGTAAAACGTTGAAAAAAACATTTCAAAAATGTTTCCTTGTAGATTGGGAAATAACAGATTTTAGCGAATCTGGCACTTTTTGGTAAAAAGCTTTAGAACAATTACTCGAATAAAATAGTATTTGTAATGTGCGTGTTTGGTTTTAAATATACAATAGTCTTCTCACATATAAAAAGTAAGCAGTGTAGGTATATCAAACCTAATAGAACATAGAGAAAGTCGAAATAACTCTTCGTAGTTTTAGTCCACGGGTTTTTAGGTTTTTAATGTTAACTGGATGGGCTATATCACACGTGTAAGCATTTATTACTACCCTTCTGAATAAACGCACGCCCTTGGTCGATGCGAAATCAAATTATCAGTGTCTGCTTATTGTGAGTCACTAATTTAATGCTTTTATTGCATACTTATGTTATTCGAGTATCTTTGTAACAAACCCCACAAGTTTTTAATTTGATCAAAGTTTGATTTAATAATTTGTTAAAACTTAATTGAGAGATTTAGGTTCGTGACGGCGCCAGGTTCTTTTAGTTGAGTGGGCACATTTATTTGCGTAAAAATATTTTTTACAAATTCTTTTAAAAAAAATTGTTTTTTTTAAATAAATAAATAAGGTGGGTATGTGCCCACTTAAGCATCCTCTTAGCATCGTAGCTGGTTACACTATTTTTTAGTTGTATGGGGTTATAAACAGTCATTATGAGGTATCGCCATCTGGCGCAAAGAACGATAACTGAAAATGCGAAAGGTTGCGTACGCTGAGGCAGTGTTGACAGGTATTGCGATTTGAAGAAACATCACGTTTTCTTTGTTATGGTAAAGCAAATGTATTGGCGGTCATTTTAATTATGCCTATTTAATTGTTTTTATGTGTATACGATGCATTTCAAAATCAATTTGTGTGGAATTATTGAACGACACCATTTGTTAATTAAAGGTTCTAAAGCGACATGTTTTAATAGAATGTTTAAAATGTAATTTAGATATGTCGAATTTTCTTTATTTCATAATTTCATTTACTTATGTGTAATTTTAAAGATTATTAAAAAAGTGGGTTTGTGTAGATGTTTCTTTGCTTGTAAAGAAACTATTTAAACTTCTTTGTCATTTTGTTTTTGTCATTTGTATACCTTTGACGTGTTTTATAATCAATTTCCCTTAATCTATTCAATAATTTTCTCTGCAAGTTATTAATGCTAATTTCTTACTTCGATTCTTTTTTTACGTTTACGTTTAGCTTAACGATTACAATCACAGCGAGATGTCGCTATTTTTTTTTTAGTTTGCGGGTTTTATTTTTCAAATACGACTGGGTTGCATCACAACTTTTGTAAATTTTTATACAAAGCGAGACAATCCGATATTGGATTTTACCTTACATTCATAAAGGTATAGATCAAATAAGGAAAACCACGAGTGGTAATAAACCCATATTTAACTCGACAGGTAAAATCTCTCAGATTCTTCCGTCTCTTAAGAACAAATTTGTTTCATCTCAAGGTGTACGTATACTAAGTTCCTTGTTCATGTGATTTTAGTTCACATCCGCGAAACTGGTCGTTCCATCATGACACGCATTTCAGAACATAATTGTTGTATAAGAAAAGGCAAGGTCTGATATTTCTGAACAACATAGATTTTGATAACACTTCGGCGAAATCTCCATTCTTCTTCAATAGGAAAATCCGAGAGAGTTTAGAAATCATCACGCCCCAATCACTTCAGTCATGACTTCTATTCCCTTTTTGACCGTTGCCGAATCAGAGTCACGCTCAACGAACCGCTGCAATAATTTTTCTTTATATATGCAGAATACTTCCGCTTCGACAACACAAAAAGATCCGGATTTTGCTTTTTATCTGAAGTTCGTCGCATTTATGAAAGCACACAAAAGCGAAGTATGAATAATACACTCTTTAACCCCCAATTTTTGCAGATAGCCCTTTGGAACCCAAACGGCATATACAAACATAGCTTAGACGTTATTCTCGTTTCCGAGACACACCTTAGGGCGTGTCGCGATCCGAAGATACGGAACTACGTAATATACCGAAAGGATCGAGCTACCGGAAGAAGTGGTGACACTGCAATCTACATCAACAGAATGTTAGTCACCATAAAAGCGACGCCCTCGATTGAAAGGGTCGAAGCGACGCATCCTGAGACAGCACTAACGCTAACGGTATGAGTTAGTCTACGACATAATTGCAGACGCACCGACCGAGCCGACTTACCATCTCACTCAATTAAACTGTGGACCGGACGTACTGGACATCGTCTTTGTCGTATTACTAGCCTACGAGATTGAGATTGAGCGTTTTCTGCCCAAAGTTCCTATGATCGCTTACGAAGCACAACTGGAACAAGCGATCAAAGATAACAACGACCCGCAACAACTACCTCAGCTTATTCGAAAGATGATACGCGATAATTAACAACAACGTCGCAGGTGGCAACGCATCAAAAACCCCAATGACGCAGGATTCTCGACACACAAAGATTGCCGAGCATCGCAGCTGGACATGAAAAGCGATGCTAGAGTCGCTTTATTCCTAAGACGGCAGCGTCTGGAAGATGGTAAAGATGCTGAAGAATTCTAGCCTGCCAAGGATTCCGCTACTACAAGGACCCAATGCTAAAACAGATTATGTCAAGGTTAAGGAAAAGAAAATTACGCGGATTAGATCGCATCAGCAACAGAGCAATCCGACTTCTGCCAGGTAAAGGCGTGGCTATCCACACCGCTATTTTCAACGCTTCACTCACACTCCGAATCAATGAAAGATGGCTTACCATATTCTCCTCCCGAAGTGGGGAAATCTCTCCCGTTTGACAAGGTTTGGCTTTTGACTTCTACTGAAACTTTTCTACAACAGCATCTCGCAACCGATAGTGCAGTTTTCCGTTCTTACTTCATCAACCGGATGTTTCGAGTGAAGTTGAACACTCCGACCCGAAAAGAATTCAAGCTGCAGTAGCTTAAAAGTCAGTCTTGAGTTTTCTGTTGTACAAAATCTTCACTTCGAAGCACCCACGAGCGAAGAGCGGCTTATGCGCCGACGATGCTGCAATAAGTTCGTCAATCGGTTGCAGGTCGTATAACACACTAATTGCGAACGTTTAAAAACAGAAAAAAAATAGATTGTTGACTCACTTGTTATGGCTAGCTTACTATCGGAGATGGTGGGCCAAATTCTGGATCTGCGCCTGCTCGCAGCTACGTATATGGACACCAATGATACCTCATTGGTGGACACAGGTAGTAGATATCCGTTTCAAATAAAACCGAACAATTCTTAACTATTGTCTGCTTAAGGCAGAAACATTTATTAGCAAATTGAAACTTGAAACCTTGACGCGACTGTGATTGGAAATTTGCATACCCGTCAGCTTAAATTTAAATCGTTACAGTCGCCATGGATAACAAGTTAGTACGTCGACTGAAGGATCATCGTAAATCCGACAAAAAAAGCACCGCAGTATACTCTTCATATGCTGCATGAAAATCAAGTCGGGATGCCGATATATCGTCGAATTTTTGGACAAATGCTTGTCATGGAAAAAACATCTCTACAACGTCGCATTCGCAGTCATGGCCAAGTCATGGCTAAGCTGTATCGGATTATAAAGAGAAACGCTGTTACTTTACAAGTTGGTGATCGCTCTTAGTTACATGTAAAGAGAGTTAACTGAGAAGTCTCTTGAAGAAATCTATATAAAGAAGAAAACCTTACTGTTCAATGGGGTTAAAATTATGGGGTGCTCCGAGTAGATTGAGTTAAATTTCAAAAAAATATTCAAAACAAATTAAAAACTTTCGTTTTTGTTATTCAAAATCAAATCGAGATCATTGCAAAAGCCACATGAAGTTTACAAAATTTGGAAAAACTATAAACTTAACTATACAAACACATTTTCCAGGGAGTGTACCAACTGGTGAACGAAACCAATCATGAAACTCATATTAATTCGAAGTAATTTCGAAGAACGGATCTATCATTAATACTGGATATCGCCAGATTAACACGACTTGCGTATCCTACAGCACCAGATACCTTCTTGGAGCAGTTGGTTATTCAAACTTTTGTAGACGGCATCCGAGACAGCAAAACGCAGCAGAGTTCGAGGCGGCAAAACAGGCGTCATAACCTGCACTGTGCTGCAGAAGTACCCGCGCAAACGCTAAAAAGCATCGAGGAGATAGCGCGACGAATACTTCAGGTAAGAGGAGTGACGACTTTGAACTGCCGTGAAATAGGCCATGTAGACGACATCGTACTAAACCGACGAAGAAGACAAGAAGAGCGTTCGAAAATTTGAAACGAGTTGACCAAAAGAGACAAAAGGTAATATGATCTAGTCATGTTCCAGAGATTACCATTCAAATGGTTTGGGAAATGGAGTACTCGTCTATCAAGTACTGGTAGCCGACATCACGGAAGAAGTTATCCTGGGAATGGACGTGATAAAGAAGTATGGGTTTCATTTAGATATGACGAACGATGTCCTGAAGATCGACAATGAAGAAATTCCCTTTTATTCGTCAGAGAATGTTTTCGTGATAGTTTTATTAAGTGAAGACGTGACTCTGACGGCAAAGACTGAAAGTGTGGTGATGACACGCCTGGATGTAAATCTCCGGGAAGGTTACATTCGTGCGATTGAACCAATGGAGGGCGACTTAGTTGAAAACGGACTACTCGTTAGCAAAACTTTAGTACGAGTGAAAAACACGATGCCAGTAAGGATCTTAAACGTCAACTCAGATCCGGTAACTATGAAAAAGAAGACTGTGGTAGGCCAATGCAACCCAGTATCTCAAATTGTGAGATGCGTGAATTCTAACGAAGGTACGTCGCCGAAGAAGTGCCTACAACATCTATTGGACATTCTTTCCAGTAAACACACGACGTCCCAGGGACGTTCGTTTTATGTCCAAATGACAGCTTTTTATCCCGGGCTTTAAAACGGACCTTTTTAGGATGTCTTTAATAGGACGTCCTCAGGATGTCAATGATGAACGTACAATGGGATGTCCTATGCGGAAAAACAAATTTGGGCGTTTGTCAAATCATATTTTTAATCGAATTAAAAAAAATTGAAAAAGAGAATTTTCATAATACCTAATGCGAATGTTTATTTATAATTACTTATCAAATAAAATTAGAACAGGATTATACATTCATTATATATAAATATAAATTAATCAATGATATAAATATAGGACAGTTAAATAAATATTATCCATCCATCAATTTCGGTTACTCTAGTTAATCTTTCTTTTGATATAACTAATATCTTGAAGATGTTGATGTGTGTGATTTAGGTACATTAACCACACCGATAATCAGTTATCGTACATAAACGCAACATAAACAAAACAAATGCAAAGTTAGTGCGCGTGCCCACTTTCCTTCTTGTTCTCTGGTGCCTACTCAACACCCGTACATTGCGCTCTGTATTTGTTTTTGTTGGTGTTCTGACTACTTTATTTATCTGTTCTTTTTATTATGTAACGTTTTTTGGGTGTTTTAAACAAATTTATTTGGTAAGTTTTTGGTACCTTGTATTTATTTATAATGCATAAAAATTATCATTTATAATTATTATTTTGAATTACTAAAACTTAATAAAAAATTTATCGAAATTAAAAGATCACAATTATTAATAATGGTAATTTAAAATCCCCATCGCGCGCGCGTACCTATGCGGTGAATTGAAAATATTTATTTTATACAAAAAAAATTTTTTTACTCAAAAAATTATTAAAAAAATGTTTTCTTTGTATCAAAGGTTTAAAAGCGTGACGTTATCTCACGTCGCGATTCACAATAATTCATGCAAAAATTCACGCACTACCTGTCAACATGACCGATAAGGCACAAAATCGCTTATCTAACTAAGAAACTCTAACGTTATCACGTTTTTGGTAATAGCGTCTTAGTTCATAGTTATGATTAGTGTGCGGATTTCTCGTATTGTATTACTGTTTCCATAATAGTTAGTTAGGTAGTTAAAAATACGTCTAGAAATATGATGAAACGTAAATGCAAAACGTATAAAAATTCTTAATGAATTTGCAGAACTGACGATTTTACAAAAATTTTTTTTAAAAACGATTGAAACAGTTTTTAACTGGTTATAATCGATTATCTCTTATGATTTACTCAATAATAGAATTGTCAAAAAGATGAATCAATAAAAAATTTAAATTCTGACTACATAGAAATATCAAAATAAGTTTTTTTGTATTCACTTTTTTGTCGACTCTACATGACGATTACCATCTCTATAAAACCTGTAATAGTAAAATAAAAAACGTATCATTAATTCAAACATTTATTGTTTATTTCAACTTTACATTTTTTAAATATTTACATGTCGTACATTATAACTCCGTTATTTTATTTTTGAATAAATTCAATGTTTGTTGTTTCACCAACAGCTCCTCGGCTCACGAGATAGATGTTTTTTTCCCGAACCAATCAAGCTATTAATTTGGTTTATGTCTTCAATCGAAAACTTGTTAATAAATCGTTGTGGTAGAGGTACTTTAAATTCACCACATTCCACAATCACTTGCTCCCCAAATTTACCATCGACTTTACTAAAACCTTTAATTTTATACTGCTCATTGATTGATAAACTTCTTGCACTTACATAAGGAACCAAATGAGAAGTTTCGTTCAAGTTTACAAAAAATGATTCCATTTTAACTTCTTTCAATTTATTAAAACAAATAAGAGTTATTAAAATACTAATATTAATTCTTCACAAATATCACCTTTATATACACATAACAGCATCCCCACCATCACTACGAACTTCTCCGAAAAACCTAGAACCGAGCAAACCCGAAACAAAACGACTCTTATGACGTATTGCGATTCCCCCACCACCAATACGATCTATCCCGACTTACAAAATCCAAATGCAACTCGAGCATACCCGAAACGAAACGATAGCAACGAAATTTCACGATCTCTTACCGATCGTACCCGAGTGATCCAGAACCGGCCCTACTATACTACTTATGTAGTTGCATTGTTTCAGGTGCCACTTAAAAAAATCGGGAAGAAGTTTAAAAACTCGCTAAGCAGGGCCGAAGAACGCCGGGATCGAGAAGATAAAAAAATTACATAACCTCTAAATTTATTTTAATTGAATATAATTAGGATTTTTATTTAAAAATATAATTTTATGTAATGATACTTTTATTACTGTTATAGACGATTTGTACACGGATTTGCCAATATTGCCAAACCTTTGACGAAATTGACCGAACAAATTTAGATGGAATGAAGACTGCGAATATGCTTTTCATCAACTGAAACAGGCCCTAGTCACTTCGCCGATTTTAAGTTATCCAAGGGAAGATGTAAAATTTATTCTGATGGATACCTATGCAAGAAATCTGGCCATAGGCGCGGTGCTTTCGCAGGTTCAAGATGGGCCAGAAAGAAATTATTGCGTGACTAGGAGGGAGCTGTTAGCAGTCCTTAAGTCCATAGCACATTTCTACTAATATTTGTATGGATGAAATATTTACTGAGACCGGACCACGCCGCTTTAAAATGGCTATTGCAGTTCCGTAACCCGGAAGGACAAGTAGCAACATGGATCGAGAGACTGCAAGAGTATGCTATGATACAAAACACCGTGCCGGAACGCTGATGCCTTGTTCAGAAGACCATGTCTAGCGGACTGCAGCGATTGTTCGCAACTTGAAGAAAAGGTTAAATGTCTCCGGAAAACTGCTATGGTTAATGACGAGTAGGAACCTGAGCAGTCACGTCGCGAACAAGAAAACGATCCTGATATAAGACTACTACTAGACTGGAAAGAAAACGGTCAATGATCAACCTGGGAAGAAGTGAGCGTTTTGGACAGAAACATTACAGCGTACTGGGCGCAGTAGTACTCTTTGATAGTAGAAGACGGTTTTGTTAAGCTATCCCTAGAAAGTGTGGAGACCACACGGAACGGCATACCGATCATCCGTTCACGAAACTACAGGTCACACACTATTCTATGTCATGCTCGGGCGCGAAATACGACTGCCATGCGACCGTCAATTTGGACAAAGACCGGAAGAAGAAGTTGCTGGAGAAGAATACGTCAACAAGCTGACCAAGAAGCTAGACGAAGTACATGATGAACTACGAAGACAGCGACCGGTGGTCGGAAGTTTTAAAATTACGTGGTGACAAACTTCGTTTTCTATCTGCTCACCAAGAAATGCTCACGTACAAAACCGTTATACGAAAATCTGTGGCGAAAATTATGGAATCTTAAGAGAGAAATTAAGTTCCACAATATTAAGAAATTGGCAGTATCCAAGCTTGGTTGTGGCTTAGATCAACTGAATTGGAGAACAGTTCGAAATATGTTGGAGGTCGTTTTCCGAGGAACAGGCGTTCGAGTGTTGGTCTGCAGACTGCTACTTCTATGCTCAAGGAAGTTGCTGAAATTGGAGAGCTGCCGCTATCGCCACCATCCTTTCTACTGGTATCACCTACAATTTCCTGTTCTGGGACAGAACAGTAGTAAAACGTTGAGCTTCGAAAGCGTTCACGAACTTATTCAATTCCAGAACGTTTGGGAAGTATATAAAACATTCTCGGGATAGATAACGGAAATATATAAAAACGGTGCAAAGAGAGCATAGGACAGTTACTGGAAGTCGGCAGTGTTAAGAAGATTATGAAGTTTAAATGAATAAGTGATTAACGCGTGTTCGAGCTAAATATAAACGTACGTGCCTTTAATGCAAACAAGTGTCAGTTTTTAGATAAACATTACTTCGCGAGTGATTGTGACACATAAATTAGCGTGTTATTAAATATTTTATAAAAATTCGTTACAGTAACAAGACTACGGTTGTTACTTAATTTAATCTTTTTAACATTAAATGACAATAGACAAGATGGCGTAGTAGTATCTACCAGCCATGCTCATCATCCAATCAAATCCTGCCATCTATGAACATCACTGTAATGTATAAAAAATGTACCAATAAAATTGTTAATAATTAAAAATAAATTATAATTTCGATCTTGATAATTACATTTAAAAATTTGTACGTGAGTTCACCATTTTCCTATTAAAATGTTAATTGACAATTTTCTTATAAAATACAAAAACAATCTCTAAAAATTAATCTACGCCTTCATCACAATATAGACTAGCATTTCTTCTTTTAAACTTTTTCGGATTAGAAGGACTGACTTCTTCTTCCAGTTCCTTAACAACAATCTCCTCGTCACTCAAACAAGTGTTTTTGCAGATTGCACTTAAGTCGGTATTGTCACTGGTATCAAATTTCGGTTTTGGTAAACTTAACTTGGCTGGGGTACTTTTAATAAACGTTTCGTACACGTCAGAATCATCTTCTGTAGAAGTCGAATCGTCAGTTAAACTACTTTCGAATTTAAGTTCGTTGGTTAATGCTCCTAGAAGATTGAGCGGATCGTCGATGCCTAAAATTTTACAGAACAAAGTTGTTTGTGGATTAGTCCTCGGTGATGGTTGCCGCACATGGCCCCGATTTGAATTATCTGGTTGATATCCGTCGGCAGTTTTTTCGAAGTTTTCCGGCACCTCCAAATTGAGAAATTTCTTTAGGACGATCTCTTTTTCCTCTTCGTTCGGTGTAAACTGCCAACGCTCTTTTGAAGTACTCCCCGGCAGGTAATTGAGAGCTTCCCGAATGCTAATCAAATGATTTGTGGAAAAAAGTATAGCCAACCACTCCAAATCATACTCGAGTCGTATTTTTAAAGTAGGGTCGTGTGGAATATCTGTGATTTGAAGAAACCTCCGTTTGGGCAAGCATTTATCCAGCGCCAAGAATTTCGTCACTTTTTTCCCATCGTCGTGCTTAACCAATGCGGCGAACTTACAATGTAAATGCGCCGCAAAATAATATTTCGGTTGCAGCTGCATTAGCAAGTCTTGGCACGGTTTACTTCCTAATTTTTTCGATTCCATGTCGTCCCTACGAACAAACATTTAAAACAAAAAGTAACAGAATAAGCGTACTTACTTGAAGTACGGCTTAAATTTAAGTAACTGCTTCATATTGCCATAATTCCAAATATCGCTTGGCCAATCATGCGATACGAAAATGTCGATTGGTTGTGACAGTTGTTTCAAACGAAATGTGTCTAGGTTACGTATGTGGTAAACACTGCGTTTTGTTTCGTTCGAATAAGGCGATTTCTCGTAACGACCTTTTAAGTAATCGTGTCCTTTGTAAATGCCTGATATTCCGGCAATTCTTATCCCTGTAAAGATCACATAATATTATCAAGCGAGATTTTCTTAGAAAAAAGCGAACCGGCTATGTTTACAACTCCTGCATATCCCATGTAGTATATGTTTGGAGCGACCCATCCACCGTATGGTAATTCTTGTAGATAGTTAGAAGCTTCGTGGTTACCTCCGATAAAAACTGTTAAAACCGGTGCTTCTTTTTCCCCATTATAATACCTGTGAATATCACATAAGTGCTGTTATTAATGAGTCGATGTAACTTTACTTATAAAACGATTGCATGTTGTAGTATTTTTGAGGCACCGCCATGCAGTGTAAATCTTCCTCATTACGGCATGCTTGAAAGTCACCACATATGATCAATAAATCAACTTTTATACCTTCTTTGTCTTCAAGAAGTTTAATGGTATCGTAGATAGTTTCCAACTCGCCATGAGCACAACCTTCGATTGCTATTTTCATCGCAACTGTAACAATTACAAATGCATTCTCAATTTACTCAAATTTATGTTACTTACGTATTAACGCTTTCGCTCTATTTCTATGTCGAGCTAGAGTGAATATTTACTTTTAATTGTAAATAAACATATAATCAGTATGCATTATTTATGAATTCATTTAACAATTACATGCATTACATGCATAACCTAAAAAATTCTAAACAATAATTGCGCGTGCGCATTAGCGCGTAAAAACTGCAGAATACAAAATATTTGTTTTTGTAATCCTTGAAATTAATTTTGCATTTATTTTTATATCGGTCATAAAATGCATATGTAATAAAATGGCCGATTTTCCGTTTAAACAAAATAGCGGAAATTTTTGTTTAAGAAAATCAAATAAAAATTCATAATAGTTGGTTAACCTTTTTGTCGTATATACAGTGACAGTTAAGCTACAAATTGGGTTAAATTAACAAAGTATTTTTTCCCGTGGATTATTATTAAGGCCTGTGGCTCGTTTAATTATTTCCTTCCATTGTTTTCGATCAGTTGCTTGTTTCTGTCAATTTATCACTTCTAGTTTGTCTAGGTTCTCATCCGATCGTACCATCTGGTTTTTGGATGTGCGGGTTCTTCTTGTGCCATCGATTACTGGGTTTATGACCTTTCTTGGTTACTCTCTCTTGCCATACCTCGTAGGTCTCCCAACCATCTTAGCTTCTGTGTTTTCAGTAATCTTATAATATCTGTTCCTTTTTCACCATGTACTTTTTTCTCTTCTAATATTCTTATTATAAACATATTTTCCCATCTTACCAGTTTATGTTGGTCGCTTTCGATTAGAATCCACACTTCACTACCATATACACTACTGTTGGTTCAATAATTGTTTTGTATATTCTTATTTTTGTTGCTTTTGACACTACACACTAAATTTTAACACTTTGTTTAACGCACTCACACATTTGTTATTCACGCTGTTATTTCTTTTGTGTTATTGTTGCTTGCTGTTATTGTTACTCCTAGGAACTTTTTCAAATACAACGTAATCGGGCGCGTCCTTAGGTGGCGGATAAGGAAACGCCCGAAGAGGTAGCGGAAAGTGACTTCTAAGCCTTATCTAGGTAGAAAGACCAACGGACCAACAGGTGGCATTATAATCCTCCCTGTAATGTCAAGTGTAAGGAATTGAAGTACTTACATCGATGCCAGCCCACACAGCACAAGCATATCCAGTGGATATGAAATGTACACACCAACCATGGATACCGGAGGTGCATCGAACATCCATATTTAATATTATGGAGCAAGGATGGAGGTCCACTGGATATATCATTCCGTCACGGAAAGATCTTCATAGTATGTCCATAGGACCTCCAGGTGGATAAATATTTTACATCCATATGGAGATATATTGAACAGTCATATGAACGTACAAAATACATACATATGGAGGTTCAATGAACATTTAATTAAAGGATAATAAACATTCATTTTTTTATAGAACCTTCATATGTAGGTAAAATATATGTGCATATCTATATATTAACAAAAAATATGGCCACACGTCAAATAAAGTCAATACAAAATGCCAATAGTGATATTTTCCAGATGCAACAACTCCGGTTGGTCCACAGAAAATATGACCACTTGTTCATTTTCACTCAAACACAATCGAACTTTTTATTTACACATTCTCTCATTTTTCTAGAGCTTTTATCCATTATTTATATTATAGGAATCCAAATACTTACTAGATTAATGTACAGCAAAAGTAAATTCAAATATGCAAAAATACCTTGTCTTTACCCAATAAACACATCTGTACTGGCAATGTACTCCTTAGCCGGCACTCAGAATGCTGGCAATGTACTAAAATGAAGTACACTGCCGGTAACCAGGTGACACGCCGGCCGATATATTGCCGAATGAATCTTGCCAATGCAGAAATTGCATCGAACCAATATCGGCAAGTTATGTATATTAATACAAGTTAAATGCAGAATGCCAGTGAAATCTGTGCAATATAATATGTACTTTGCCATCACATAAATAGTGCGCAATTTTAAAAGCATTGGCAATGTTAGCAACTTAACACAAATTAAATGCATACAATGGTATTATCATTTTTAATTTAATTAATAAAACAATTTGGAAACTTAACATACAATGTCCATATATGTACTGAAAAAATTTAAAAAATATAAAAACCTATTTACATTCATTCTGTGCTTATGTTTATTGGCGTCTTTCGTACCCACTACTCCTGGTGTTTATTGCGTGTTGTAAAGCTGCACCACAATTTGAATTTTTTCTTATGGATACTGTAAAATAAAAATTACATTGTAATGCTACTCAAATAACCTATGCACTTTTTTAGCAATTTCTAAACTAAATTTTGAAGTTTTTGAAGTAATTATAAAGAATTGCTTTGTAATAGTCGTGAAATAAAATACAACATGAAAGTCAAGTTTGGCAGTAATGCACTTGAAATCACATTACGTTAATATACATATAAAGTTAATGTTTTAAGTTTTAACCTATAAACTATAAAATACTCTAAAGCCTCTTACCATAAATGAAATTTAAAATATTTTTACAAATTTGTTTTGCTTGATCCAGACCAATTACTTGGTTAAAACATGTCTCGTTTGCTGTATCTTTTCATCCAACAAAGTAGATTGAATCGATCTAAAAAAAAATTTCAATTAAATAAAACTCAGCAATAAGAATAATGAATTGGGAAATTGTAGATAATTCACAAACTGGCTCTTAGATTACAAATTCCAAAGTCATTATATATTTGCTCCAAAACGTGTTAGTTTTTAGGTTATATATTTATTATTAAGAAATAATTTATATTTGAATTTAATACTTACTTATTTTGTTAATCCATCCTAAATGATGAAAAACAAACACATTTTTTCGAAATTTTAAACCACAAAATAGTTTGCATACGATAAATACAAGCTAAACAAAAAGCCAAAAAGTTTGCGTGTGCAATAATTCAGTGGCGATAATATACGCGAAAACCTTGGCGAAAACAAACGAACAACGAAGAAAGTTTAAATTAAACCGCGCCAAGTATTTTTTTTACTTTTTCAATTTTTCATTAAATTTGTTGTTGCATGTTAAATATTTACTACAAATGTTAAATTTTAGAGAATATAATTATTTCTAAATAATTTTGATAAAAAATAGCAACTCACAAAATGATGTAACATGATACATAAAAAAAAATGTTTCCGAACATAACACTTATAACACTTAAGATAATCCTATTTCACAGATATCCATGAATGTATATAAGGTGCATATACAATGCGGATATTAAACTACGGATGTACATCAATGGATATTATATGGATAAATATGTATATCCATTGCATCTCGCGTGCTGTGTGGGAGCGCAATGCCATCCTGGTGGCAGCGCGTACCCGATAGATCGTTGGATCGAGGTTTATGTCTAGGTACCAGCGCGGGATCGCAAAAACCAAGGGGAGATAACCTCATAACAAACCCAAATCCAAGATGGCAACCGGACCGAAGGATGGGTGGCTGACGGGTAAGTCAGTCATCACCGGTGAGCTCTCCTGCCTGTCGTGTCGAGGGTAATGGAATGCACGAGCTTAATCGAAGCCTGGGAAAACGCCGTTCTAACGACGGCGTGTACTCGATAGACCGTTGGACCAAGATTTTAGATTTTGGTACCAATGAGAGATCGCTAGATCCAAAGAGAGACAACCTCATAACAAACCCAAATCTATGGCGGCAATCGGGCCTAAGGATGCGTGGCTTGGCGTAAAAGTCAGCTGTGATCAACAAGCTCTCTCACCTGTAAGATTGAGTGTAAAGGATTGCACGAGCTAAACCGATGCCGAGGAAACGCTGTTCATACAATGGGGCCCCAGCAAACACAAGGTAGCTTAATTTAGTAGTTTATTGGGTATTGAAAAGTAATTTATAAGTAATTTAATTTTCTTCGTAATTTAAGAGTAGTCTAAGGTGACGTTTAGCAGTAATTTAAATGGTTACTAGTTTAAAAGTAGTATACGAAGTAGTTTAGGAGTATTTCAGTATTGTGGTAGCATAAAAGTAATTTAATTAGTAACTTATAATAGTAATTAAAAAATTAAAAGTTGTAGTTTAATGGTAATTGAGTCACCATTATACTATCCGGTAATTAGAAAGTAATTAAGGAGTAATGTAATGGTGGGTAGCTTAAGATTAGTTTAACCAGTAACTGAAGAGAAATTAAAAAATTAAACGTTGTAGTTTAATGGTAATTGAGTCACCATTATACTACCTGGTAATTAGAAAGTAATTAAGGAGTAATGTAATGGTGGGTAGCTTAAAAATAGTTTAACTAGTAACTTAAGAGTAATTAAAAAATTGAACGTTGTAGTTTACCGGTAATTGAGTTACCATTATACTACTCAGCAATTCAAAAGTAATTTAGGAGTAATGTAATGATTGGTAGCTTGAATAGTTTACTCTAACTTAGTCGTAATTCCAGAATTAGGTTGGGGAGTTTAATGGTAATTGAATGTCCGTTAAAATACAAGGTAAATTAATAGTCAGTAGTTAGAGTTGCTATATAAATGTTAAGCTAAATTATTTTAAAAATAGTCGTTATATTTGCCAAACAGTTAGATCTGCTATCAAACAATTGCTTGAAGAATGCACAGAAAGAAGGAAAGTGGCAATTATTATCGACAACTAAAAAAATTTCGTACAGTTTACGAAAATATTAATATCGGAAAGTCAAATTGCATTGGTCAATCTGCGGGATCCAGTAACGCAATATAAATATAAAACAAAAGTAAATATTATAACTTATGATACAACAATATCAATATTGCATGATATTGATATTGTACCTGCTGTATCCAAAAATATTCGGATTATATAAACCACTTCAAGCAACTAAGACATGAATTATCGTGATTACAGAATAACAAAAACAACAAGAGTATAATTAATACGTAGCGATGCAAATGTATATATAGGACTAATTCATCATCAGTCTAATTGTCATGTGAAATATTTAATGGTTCACGTTGAAAGTATTAAATTACGAATAAGTTACTCGATTTTGTATTCAACATATATAACGTGTAGTTAGCATTTATAGTATTAGGTCAGATAGAGTAGTGGTTAACACGTTTAGGTTGCAAGGGATTTTCCTGATGTTCGTGGGATCAAACCACAGGTAAGTACTTAAATTAAATTTTCTAGTTTAAAAAAAATCCCACAATTTATCAATCATGTGCGTCAAATTCTGTAAACGAAATAAATAAAAAATTACAGTAACAAATAATTAACTAAAAAAACTATTTTTTTAAATGTGTTAGTGGTTTTAATAATAATTTAATAGTTTTGCTAGTAGTTCAAAACAGTAGTTTAACAGTAATTCAATGGTAATATAACAACAGTATTTTAATGGTAGCTTATTAGTAATTTAGAAGTCAATGAATTTTTGGTAGTTTAAGTGGTTGCTTAATGGCGCCCTGTTTACTGTTTAAATTACTACTTAAATTACCGTAATTTAATGGCAATTCAACAGTAATTTAAGTCCATCTGTGTTTGCTGGGGCGTACTTAAACAGTTGAACCAAGGATTTACGTCTTGGTACCAAAGGGGGGTCGTAGTATCCAACAGGAAAAAACTTAAAAAAAATAAATCTAAGGAGGCAACCGAGCCGAAGCATACGTGGCTGACGGATAGCGAGTGAAGCAAAGGTAAAAGATCGCATGAGCTAAGTCGATGTCGTGAAAACGCCGAGACTGGTGAGTCGGCTCCAGTGGGAGATGAAAATCCAAGAAGAGACAAACTCATAATAAACCGCAATCCAAGGTGACAACCGGACTAAGGGATTCGTGGCTGACGGGTAGGTCAGTTGTGACACACGGCAAGCACTCTCACCGGTGACCAAAATCTCTGGTACCGATGGGAGACCAAAATAAAAATGATGAGTCAAGTAGAAGCAGGCATCGTTTAGTGCGCAAAGGAAGGATACCCCAGTGCCGGTCGGTGAATAACGGTTTCTAGCTAAAGCTCTTTTGTCTAAGTTTAGAAGAATACTAAGGAAGTTGCTCGCAGACGCGAAGAGGATGAGAAGCAAAGTAAAAGCAAACACCAGAAGGGAGTTAAAGGACTGGGTAGAGAAAGTTTGCAGCTCGGCCAGCATGACTACCATTGACGAAATGCCGAGTGAATTTTACGTAGCACTCAGTATATGTCTGGAAAATTAAAAAAACTCCTGCCCATGGAACTGGAGAACAGCGAGGTTAAAACAAGAGACATGGCTACACAAACCTACGCAAGGAAAGGAGAGGAGAGAATAGAAAGCATATATACCGGTCTGAAAAAAGAAAAAACGTTAGAAAGCTTCTCCAAGCCTAACGAAATGACGGAATGGCAGTAACATTCAAATGCGATAGGGCTTGGAAGGGCAGCGAAAACATGGTATGCGTGGTAAGGAACAAGGCGGGAGTCGGAAAATGTAGAAAGGAGACGTCAACGAATTCTTGGACGTAGGAAAAAAAATACTAGATTCTACTACTTCTTGAGAGAGTGTAGTGCAATGATAGAACAAAGGGAGGAAGAAAATGTCAAGGAAAAGGTATATAGTGGGCATGCTTAAGAATAAGGAAGAGGTAATAGCGCAGATCTAAAAAGAGGTGGAGGAAATATTGAGTTACGTAAAAACTAACAGCTTAAAAAAAACCAAAGACTGGGTAAGGAGTTTAGTAGAATATATGTTGAGAGAGAAGGCAAAAAGTGAAGCACAGAGTGGAGAGGGATACAATGTCTGTTAAGATAAACGAGAGATTCAGCTACGCAGAAACAATAAAAAAATTAAGGAAAGAGGTAGACGTAGAAAAGATGGGGGGTCAGTCGTGACCGTTGAGCTCTCCAACTTGTAGTGTGAAGGGTAAGGGACCGCACGAGCTAATCGATACCGGAAAAACGCCGTTCTTGTGACGGCGCGTATCTGGCGGACCGCCGGATCGAGGTTTAAATACCTCGGTACCGATACAGGATCTCAAGCTCTAAGAGGAAAAACCCCACAACAAGAAACACACAAACAATATGCGTGGCTGACGGGAAAGTCAGTCGTGACCGGCGAGCACTCTCACCGGTGATCAAAATCTCTGATACCGGTGGGAGACCAAAATAAAAATGATGAGTCAAATAGACAGGAAAACCGTTTACTGCGCAAGGGAGGGATACCCCAGTGCCGGTCGGTGAAGGGAATTCGGCGGGTTCTCCCGACCGTCATCAAGCGACCGCTACTTCGAATCTTTAGAAAACCTGGGCGAGCGGAGTACTACAACTCTAAAAACAAAAAGGTTAGATATTCAAACGCCGTCTCAGACGGCAGGAAGACGAATTGATGCCACACCAGATAAAAATGTTAAAGTACTCTAACATGTGACGAAAGACAGAAGAGCTTTGTCAAAAATATGAAAATTGACTTTAGGCTCGTCAAAAACCGCTTTTGGCTAAAGTTGTTCTATCTAATTTTAGGAGAATACTGAGGAAGTTGCTCGGGAACGCGGAGCGGATGAGAGGCAAAGTAAAAAGAAACACCAGAAGAGAGTTAAGGGTATAGGTGGGGAAAGTTCGCAGCCCAGCCAGCATGATTACCACAGACGAAATGCTGAATGCATTTTACGTAGCGGTCGGTATGTCTGGAAAATTAAAAAAATCCTTCCCGTAGAACTGGAGAATCGCGAGGTTAAAACAAGAGGCATGGCTACACAAACCTACGCAAAGAAAAAAGAGGAGAGAATAGAAAGCATATGCGTGTGAAAGAAGAAAAGACGTTTGATAGCTTCTCCAAGCTTAACAAAATGAAAGAATGGCCGCAGCAAGCTTTTGCGGTAATAACATTCTTTAAAAAAGCCAAAAAACTGGGTAATGTGCTAAAGTCTTTAGGTAGAGAAAGCGTTCACAGTACAATATATAGCGAGGGAGAAGGCAAAAAGTAAAGCAAGTAACACAAAGTGGAAAGTGAGACAATTTTTGTAAAGATAAAAGAGGAATGCAGCTACGAAAAATTAAGGAAAGACGTAAACGTAGGAAAGATGGTGATAACAGTTACCAAAATCACAAACGCGAGTGGTGGAAAGGTGGCAATAAAAATCTAGAAACGAATAACGGAAGAATGGTCAGCGAAAGAAATATAGTCTTGAAGGTGTTAGACGTAGACGATACGGTGAAGAAAGAAGAAATAGAAGAGAGTGTTCATAGGATAGTAGGAAAAAGAAGAGACTAAATTAAAAGCTTTAAAGTTATAGAAGTAAGAAGATGAGATTCAAATAGAAGAAAGTGGAAGGGGATAAGAGTGGAAGCAACGAGGAAGATGAGGTTTTTGCTGTTACAAAAGAAAAGGATCAGGATTGGCTGGCAGGGGTTTATAATTAAGGAGAGGAGCAGTGTTTCAGATGCCAGCAGTACGGGCACAAAAGAAATGACTTCAAAAACAAAAAAAAAGCTGTTTAAGATGTGGCGAGGTGGAAAACGAAGCAAAAGAGTGCGAAAGGGAGACAAACTGCTACGTGTGTGGTTTAGAGAAGCACAGGACAGACAGTATGAAGTGTGAAAAGTTCAGAAAAGAAGTGGACAGGATGAAAAGTGCGTAAGGAATGAGACTGAGTAAAAATGATTGAGGAAAAGGTCGATAAAGGAGCCGCGGCGCAGAAGCTTTTCGAGAAAACTGCATTACAGGTCGGACTAGGAATTATGATAGTCGCGAATCCTAACCGAAAATTAACCCTCGCAGCCAGAAGCATCCAGAAGGTGGTGGTTTTTGATAGAAATAGTCGTCAAGTTACAACACGTCACGTTTACGTCTCCCCGAATATAGGGAGGGACGAGTTTTTAAAGATCATAAACAAAGAGCATTCGCGGGAGACGTGAACTCCAAGCACGTCGTCTGGGAATCAGCTACTACGGACTGGGGAGCGGAGCTATCGGCATCTCTCGGACTCGCCGTAGCGAAACGGGGATGGACACCAAATTTTGTGAGGGAGGGGGGCAACGGTCGACTATGGACGTTACTCTGGTGAGCAAAAGATAGATAAACGAGATCAGTGAATCAATAAGTGTAGAAATGGTGTCCGTGAATGTTGGAATGAAAGCGGCGTGAGATGAAAAAGGAACGTAAAGGCTTTGAAAAAACTAGAATGCGGGAAAAAATGAGTTAAGAGCGAAAGAGTTGACGAGTATGATTGTGGAAGGATGTAAGAGTGTTTCATAAAAAAGAGCGGGTATCAAATGAAAAGGGGTACGCCGGATATAGCGAACGTTAGAGAGAAGTGTAGAAAATCCAGAAGAAGATCTACAAAACTGATAGAGAAGAAAGTTAATGGAACATGGAGAAAAGCACGAATGGGAGATAGAAAAAGAAAACTATAAAACCAAAAAAACGATGCTAAAAAAAGAAATTAAAAAGAGTAAAGAACGAAAATGGAAAAGTTTACTAACAGACTTGGAGCTGGACGTATAGAAAAACGGCTACAGAATTATTACAGGTAAGTTTGGCAAAAAAGTAGACTTAAATATAAACAAAAAAGAAAGGATGCGGCTAGCAAGAGAGCTGTTTCTTAGGCACAAAAAGATAGAGTGGAAACAAGACACACAAACGAGGTACCGGCGATCACAAACGAAGAGCTCAAAAAAGCAGTAGAGCACATGAAGAGTGGGAAAGCTCTGGGACCGGATGGGATAACTGTTGAAATTCTTGATACGGTCTATCAGGTAATCGTGGACGACTTACTATCATGCATTAACAAATGCCTTGGAAGCAGTTTCTTTTCGTAGAGTTTGGGAAACCGACAGTTTACCGTTAGTTCCAACGCTTGTCATACTTGATAGAAGTCCGAGTGATTGAGGCAGTAATAGAAGAAAGACAAAAAACGTGGTAAGAAGCCGAAAGAGTCATGCGTTTTTGTGACGCTGGATATCCAGGTTTAACAGCGTTCAATGGTAGAGCATCGTCAAGGCCGTGGAAAACAGGGAGGCACCTAGCTACTTGACCAACGTGTACCACGTCGGAAGAAGTAGTCAAATACAACTCACGACTCTACAAAAGTCGATCTTAGGGACGATCTTGTAGAACATCTATTAGGATAGGTGTTGGAATTGGCGAAGCCGAGTGGTGTCACGCTGTTGGGTTTTGCGGACTATCTGGGGGTGGTAGTGGAAGAAAAAACAACAAAACGGTCTGGAACTGGCGTTCGATAAAACCAAAAATATATTTTAGACATAAAACTTTCAGCATAAAACATTATTAAATTATTTTTTGGGTAAATGGTGTATATTTATTTAGAATTACAATTGCTAGCTTTCGAACTTTGTCTAAGTTCTTCGTCAGGCAAAAATTAAATTAATTTGACAATAATTTTTGCCTGACGAAGAACTTAGACACAGTTCGAAAGCTAGCAATTGTAATTCTAAATAAATATACACCATTTACCCAAAAAATAATTTAACAAAAATATATTTTTAGTCGGGCCCAGACGAACGAAGAATTTTTCCAAAAGAGTGGGAACGGTAGAGTGATCGAGCACGTAAGCCGAGCATGGTTGTCCTAAGGATGATTGTGGCCTATAGAACGGTATTTACGGAAGCCATCCTAGTAGTGGTAGGTGGACGCATGGGTTTATTAGTAGAGTAGATAAAATGGAATGCGTTGGGGTTAAACCACTACGAGGTTCAATTTTTAACAAGTCGCGGAAGTTTTAGTTCCTGTTTTAAAATGATAAGAAAAAGACACATATACTGCAACGCCAGAGCAGATGACGTTCTAGAGCGCACAAGGTGAGAGACTGTCTTGAGTCAATTAGAAATTGAACTAGGGGAAAGATTGAAAGTGGACAATTTTGGATAGTTTATAAGGTAAGGTAAATGGGGGAAGATCTGTGCAGGGATTTAGAAATTATAAAATATACTAGTATTTTAGAGAGACTCCCACGCTAATTGGGTGGTGTGGTGGTATGTGTGAGTGGTTATAAAGGGTTTCCATCTTCCGTAAAAAAATTTAATTATTTTATTTACCATGATGAACAAACAGCGTGTGGTCGCAGATAGTTTTGGTACTATGGGGTCTGTGATATAGACAAGTGCCTTTTTTTATATATATAGAGGGGGAAAAATCTGTTATCAGACACCGGTCGCCAGGCTGACCGGTAGTGTCGGGTTGGCTAAGATGGTGTTTGCCGACCGACTAAAACACCTCCTCCATTCCGCTTTGCATGTGAGACCTACCCGGAATTACTGTAGTATTACTTCGGGTAGGGCGGATTTAGGTACCGCTCTTAAGTATGTGGTTTACCCTAGATGTTTTCTGGCTCTGTCTTCATTTCTATTTTTTTACTATTTTCTCTGTTTCCTCTTTACCTTTCATTATATATCTTAGCATTTCAGTTATGTACTTCCATAAGTCCTCTGATTCCATCATCTTCTCTCCAATGTTCTCCTTGTGTAATTTCGCATTACATTTATTTTCTGTTTGCGTCCGTACTATGTCCCATTTGGGGCATATAAATAAAGTATGTTCTGGTCCATCTTCAAAATCGCAGTAAAAACAAGTGTCCGTTGCTTGTTTACCAATGCGATGCAAAAATTTTCCAAAAACTCGGTGTCCCGTCATTGCTTGTGTGATGTGGTGGTCCGTTTCACCCCACTTTAAGTAGTACTAGCTTTTAACATCTTTGATAAAGATTTTTGTCGATCTATTATATTTATCCCATCGCTTTTGCCACTCTTCCATCATATCTTCTTTGGCTTTTGCGATATATATTTTATCCTTTTTATGTTTGTACACTTTTGATCTCAGTTGTACTTGTAGGTCTATCGGCGGCATTCTGGCAATCACTTCTATTGCCTGTGTCGGTGCTGTGCGGTATGCCGACGTTGTTCTTAGCGCTAGTTTTCTATTTATGTTTGTTAGTATATTTACGTATTTTTTAAATTTAATTGTTTTATCCCACGTCGGTGTACCATATAGTACGATAGACAGTGCAGCATTACACAGAATCTTCCTCTTTTTTGATTTTGGCCCACTTGCGTTAGGTGTTATCCTGTAAATGGCTTTTATGACGTCTTCTGTTCTGGTTTTTAAGTTTTTAACATGCTCTGTCATTTTTATATTCGTATCCAAGTATATACCCAGATATTTTAGTTGTTTTTTGCTGTTAATTGTGTTATCCCCAATCTTATAATTTGTGTTCCTTGTGTATTTATTTTCTCCACCATATTTATAATTTCAGTTTTGTCATGTTCTAGAAATAAACCCATCTCGTTTAGCTTTTTTTCAATTCTTGCAATCGCGTATTCTGTTCTATTTTGAACTTCTTCTTTTGTTTTGCTCCATGTAACTAGAGCCAGGTCATCGGCGAAAGCGACTGTTTTGGCGTATGAACCGACATCTTCTTTTAAGATTTTGTTGTAGTACATGTTCCAAAGTATTGATCCTAAAATTGACCCTTGAGGAACACCGCATGTTATCTCTACTTCATCTCCATACTCTGTTACAACTTTCCTATCATTTATATAGCTCTTTAATATGGTTTTAAGATATTCGCTTATTTTAAGTTCATTAATGTCGTTACATAAATTATCCCAGGGTACCATATTAAAGGCGTTTTTAATGTCTAGTGTAGTAAGTATGCACATATCTCTGTGTTTGCGCACTTTCTCATTATCTCATTTGGCCTTTCCATCACTTTGCTTATAGCATCGATTGTACTTTTGCCCTTAGTGAACCCATATTGATTTTCATGTAATACGTTTTCTTTTTCCATTTCTTCGAGCAACCTGTTTTTTATCATTTTTTCCATGAGTTTGCCCATGACGTGCAATAGGCATATTGGCCTATATTTTATTTCGTTTTGGTCTTCTTTCAATGGTTTTGGTATTAGCACCAGTTTGGCCTTTTTCCATATTCTGGGGTATTCGCCTATGCCTAGGTAATAATTTATTAAATATGCCAACTTGCCTGGATGTGCTAAAGCATATTCTTTAATAATTTCTGGGGGGATTCCGTCCGGTCCAGCTGACTTTTTGTTTTTATTGTTTTTATTCTTTTTTGTGTATTGGAAAAAGCTTCGTAATTTGCTCGTTTGTTTCTTTTTGGCCTAATAGTATTTCTTTTCCTAATTTTAGCTTATTTGATACAATTTGGTATGTCCTTCCCCATATATCGTTTTCTAGTTCTGTACATAGCTCATCCCATTTCTTTATTTTTTCGTTATTTATTAGTTTCTTTAGGTCCCTTCTTGCTTCTCTGTATCTATTGTGTGCGCATGTTTTTTTGTTTTCTTGGTTTGATTTACTGTTTACTTTTGTTAATACTCTTCTTGCTTTGTTTGTTCTTTTTCTTGCCTCTGCTATTTCTTTTGTCCACCAGTACATTGATTTTCTTGTTTCTTTATTTTTGTAACTTTTTAAATACATGTTACATTTCTCTGTTAATGTTTCTATAAAATACTCTGCTTTATTAACTTTTTTTTGAATATGTTCTATTGTAAAATTTTCTTCGTTTTTGATTATTAGCTCTATGCTTTTTTGGTCTAGCTTCCATCGTTTTATACCTAGTTTTTCGTTTATTTTTTTGCATTTTATTATTTCCTTTATTTCGTATGTTATGTTATTGTGATCACTAAAGTTCTCTTCTCTATTAACTTTCCAGTGTTTTATTTGATTTGCTATTTTTTCTGATGCAATTGTGATGTCGATAATTGAGCATCCTTTTTGTGTTTCGTAGGTAGGAACTTTTCCTTTGTTTATCGGAATTAGCTCATGGCTTTGAATCCATTCTTCTAACACCTTTCCTCTTTTATTTTGTTTATTAGATCCAAAAATGTCACTTTTAGCGTTTAAGTCTGCTCCTATTACAATTTCTTTCTTATTTCCGTATTTCTTTATGTGCAAATCTATATTATACAAAAGTTTTTCAGAATCTTTATCCTCGCCATTCAGTGAAAAATATGCCGAAATAAATAAAATATTTTTAAAAAGTACACTCACAACATCTATATCACGTTTAGCTATCACGTTTTTATTAGTAATTATAAAACTATCACAGTTATGACTAGCAACTAGTGCTTGACTAGAATTTTGTACCTTACACCATTTTCTGTTGGGTTCTTGTCCTAATACTATATCTATCTCTTCTTCAAACAATTTTTGTTTAACTAATTCGATTGCATTTCTGCTTCTATTGGTGTTTATTTGTAGGATTTTAATTGTGTTTGGCATCGTTGCTGTAGTTTTTTTTAGACTAGATTGGTGTTCTCTTCTTTCTTTCTTATTTCCTTTCCATTTCTTATTTGTTTTTTTTTCTCAAACAGTCGTGCTTTGTATAGTTTGCACTTAGTGCTGCCTGCAAAATGATCCTTTTCAGTACACAATATGCACTTTCCTTCTTGTGTGCAATTTTTTGCTATATGATTATCTTCTCCGCATTTGTAGCAGCATTTTCCTCTATTTGGTCCTGTACAATCTTTCCCTATATGGTCATAGGACCAACATCTGTAGCATTTTGTCAGGATTATGTGTCTTTCCATTTTGCACATGTTCATCCCTATTTTAAACCACCTTTCGGTGTCTTCATTTTTAGAATTTTTGCTATTTATGGCAACCGTCACCGCTGTTGTGTTATTTCTATTAGGCCTTATTTCTCCTATTTTAATTTCTGTAGGGCTTTCTAATCCTATTTCCTTCGCAACTTCATATTGTATTTCTTCTTTGGTTATCGTTGCGTCCATTCCTCTTATTATGTATTTTTTTGTTCTTCGTTTTTCTCCTGCTTTTATTATGTTAATATTATCTCTTTTTTCTTCTATTAGTTTTTTTAACGTGTCCAGTGAATGATCATCTTTATCTAGTGTTATTAACATTTTTCCTTCTCTTGTGCTTCTGACGTTTTTTATGTTCTTTCTAACCTCATTGTTCTTTACTAAGTTTTTTATTCCGTTTAGGGTATCGTTAAAGTTGTCTCCTTCCCTTTCCAGTATTAATGCATATGTTGATCGTTCTGTTGCGTTATTTTTCCCGCTTGTGTTGCTTTTTCGCTGGCCAGGTTTATAGATTTTTATATTTTTTTCTTCATCCAGAAAGACAAATTCTACCATTTTCCTTAATTTGCTTAGATCCACTCCGGGAAGTTGGTGTAGTAATATTTCCTTATCTTGCAATGTTTTAACAGCACTACCTTATCCCATATATCTTGTTCTTCCGTATATCTTATTAATATAATTTTAGTTTTACTATTTTTAATCTCTATTGTATTTTTTAAGATGGAACACTTTTCGAGTACCTCGAAATCTTCTTTTGTCTCTCTGAGTTCTGGGTACTTCTGTAGAAACATCTTGTGTAGTCCCCCATCTTTACCTTCTCTGTCTTTTATCCAAATTGTTTTAAACGCTGAGTTTTCCTCTGCCAGTGGATTGCCTTCTTCTATATATGTTTTCTTGAATTTATTAGTTTCCCATTTCTTATTTTCTATTTCTTTCCAGTCCTTAAAGTCTTTAACGAAATCTAGTGTATTTACTTTTTCTATGCCATCTTCTGTCCATTCTACCGTTTGTGTTGACATTTCCCTTTTGTTTTCTGGCACCTTTTTTATATCCTCCGTTTGCAAGTCTACGTCAATCATAATATTTTCTATTTTTTCATACTTGATTTCTTCAAGCAGATTAATGATGGAGGTCTTTCTCAGATCTTCGGCCTTGTTGGTTAATCTTGCTGATAGACCTTTAATTGTTCTATGTTTATTATTATTAGCTTGTACATGTTTTTTGAGATCTATTATTAATGAAGTAAGTACATTAATAGTTTGTGTCAGGTCCCATGCTACAGGGTTAGTTTTCTTTTTGTAAATTTGTTCATCTATAAAAGTATCAGGATTCTGTCTCATTTTCCTTTTTTTTCAGCTCCTCCCCACGAGTAGCTTCTTTGTATGTTTCGTCCAGTTATATTTAAGTGTGTTGTCACATGTTCAGTAATACTTCTATCAGGTAGCATAATTTTGCCCCCCGCAGAATCCGTGGGGCAGCCTGGTGCTTGACCAGGGACGGATTCCGGCCTTAGCCTACCCTCCTGGGGTATATCATATGTTTTAAATTTCGCAATGTTTATGAAAAGGACCGTTTTATTCATACTGGCAGGGGTTTTTTTTTTGAGTTGAGTTTGTAAAGGAAGAAGGAGTTGCACCGAAGACTAGTTGAAGCAAGGTGCAGCTCAGCTAGGTCACCTCGGGGACGCTACCTCCTCTACCGCACATTTGCAGTGCCTTGAGGGTTTCCAAATGCTAGTTCATTCCTGTTGGTCTCCGGGAGGCGAGGCCTCCTACCTTCTTAAAGAAAGCGTTCCCCTATCCGCCACCTGGGGACGCGCCCGATGGGGGTTGCAGGTAACCCCACACGAAATAGACAAGTGCCTACTTTTATGTATTAAAGTCGGAGTAGGTTGCTTCCATGAGAATAGATCTTACATTTTATAACATTTGCTTGTTTGTACCGACACTTCAACTTTAGCTAGATTGCTTCAGTAATCAGAACCCCAGTACCCACTGACAAGCTATCAGTTAACTAACTCTTCTTCTGTTTCATATAACGATGTTTGTGCACGTGTTTATATGTGTTGAGATTTAAACCTATTATCATATCTGTTTATGTGTTTAATCGACTTAAATTTGGTGATGTTCTAACTTTCCGATGTTTAGTGATATCTTTAATTATAAACTGGTTGTCTAAGAAATCTAAATTATGTAATGATCTTGCATTTATACATTCAGTTAGAAGACCGAAGGAGTTAGTTTCTGACTGTGTGTGTTTTATTTAAACTATAGGCTTCCCACATATCGACAGTAAGCAGTGTATAACGAGCTTAATACAACGTAAAAGGGAGGGGTTTAGCTTGATGATCACATGATCACAGTGAGATGCGTTCAGGTAGACTCAGCGGTGCTCAGCAGCTGACAGCAGATGAGAAACAGCGTAAGCAGCTTTGTTAAAATTACCTGAACACACAAAAACCGCGAGTTTTTAAATATCTGTTGCATTATCAGTAAATTAATAAATAAAACTTATATTTAAAGTATGTAGTTTTTTTAAGAAAAAATTAAATCGTGTAAATCGCCTAAAAAAAATTTTGATCTCTTGAAAATCGTACATTGCAAAAATAACTATCCTGAAAAAGCGCCGAGTAAGTAAGCGGAAAAAAATTACGGTGAATAAAATGCCGACCGCTGAGTAGTTCAAATAGTACATCACTCAGCCGCTGCCAGTTGCTGAGTCTACCTGAACGCACCCATTTTGCTACTACTTTTGGTTCGCGGGTTTTAATTTTCAAATACGAGTGGGTTACCTCACAATACCAGTAATTGTATAAAATAGCTGAAGCATTTGCGTTATAATTTATTGTCCATTCTGTAATCGTGTTGATAAAATATTATAAAAAAATGGTTGTCTAGAAAAATTATGTAATAATGTTTTTGAATTGAACTAAACACACACGCTATTTTTAATTTTATACCGAATTCCTAACACACACTTAACGAAATAATGCTCTAACAAAACACAAAACGAAAACAAAGTACAAATGTATGTGTGCTGCAAATAAATTTTTTTGAAGCAGATGCGCAAACCGTGTAGGCTTGATTCAAACTTGAATTAATCATTTTAGTTACCACACAACAAGCTTGCAATATGCTTAATTTGCAAGCTTGCTTCAAACTGTCCAACAAACAACAAGTTTGTTTCAAGTTTGGTTTAAACCTTGTTTTAAGTTTGACATGACAAGTTAAAAGCAAACTTGTCGTAAGCTTACTTGCTATCTGGGTTGGACCAGTGTGTTTCCTCAGGGTGCTGTAACCGGAGAGCGTTATGTCGGTTTTGTATCAGAAATCCCTAACGATTTCCTTAAAAATCTTTTAGCAAAATAAGGTTCTTGCTTATAATTATAATAAAAGTACAAATTTATTAAATGAAGCTTTTCATAGAAAATGGATAAAGTTTTGTGAGAAACCGTAGTGGTTTCGGGCTATGACAATTTTTTAAATTTTGATCCAGGTTTTTAAACTCGTCAAATTATCATCAACTTTACTTTCTAGGCTTTCTAAAAAGAAAATTTTCGGAAAACGTTGGCCTTTTAAACGCCATCTCTTAGTTGTAACTTTCACTAGTATTATGTGGTATATTCTATGGAAATTAAACAGATACCAACTTTTGTCAGTCAGTAATAAATACAGGATAAATACGCATGCGTTCTACATAATCTAAATATTTTGAAAATCATTGAAAATTTTATTAAAAGCATGTATTTAACGTAAGAAGAAAAATACAACAATGTCTGACTCGGAGGAAGAAGTGCGTTATTTTGGCAAACCATTAGACCCTTACGACGAAGGTATGTGAGGTTATGTTGACTTATACTATTAAACACTTAACACTTACAGATGCATTTCCAAAAAAACGTCCAATATCCGTCGAAGACCAAGTGGCAAAAGACGCTCAAGGTCGTCGCCGTTTTCACGGTGCGTTCACGGGTGGTTTCTCGGCTGGTTTCTACAACAGCGTTGGTTCTCTCGAAGGATGGACACCAAGCGAATTCAAAAGCTCGCGAAGCGACAAAGCGCAAAACCGTGCACAAAACCCTATAGATTTTATGGATGATGAAGATATGGGCGAGTTTGGAATTGCCCCGCATGTGGTTAAAGCAACCGACGAGTATTCACAAAATAAAAAGCGGAAAAAGCAAGTAAATGCACACCTTTGTCATTGATTGGTTTTGTGCTATGATTGGTTTTTTAGGTGTTCGTTGATGGACCTATACCTGGCGAGCCCGTTTTGGACACGTTGTTGCAAGCTGGGAACGAAACTGTCGGATACTTCCTCATGAAGAATATGAACCGCAAGCAACGGAAAGCACAAGCTGGGCCTAAAGTGTACGGCTGTGTCATGCCGACGGATTTGGAAGATGATACTAAGCAGGTTGAGTACACCGTACACGACATTTACAAACAGTATTTATCACAACCGAAAGCAAACACGTATGGCTTAAGTTACGTCGGGTTAGACAAAACCCACACCAATCTTTTTCAACCAACTCGGCTTACAGTGCGTGAACGTAACAACAAAAAATTATCGATAGCGGGGCAAGCGTTTGGTGTAGGTGCATTCGAAGACGATGACGAAGATATATATGTAAAAGACGACATGAGTAAATACGATTTCGAGTTATCAGCCGAAACGAGTAAAAACAAAGCCGAAAATAAACAAAAACTAGTTTTCGATTTGTTTGTTAAAGCAACTAGTCAATTAATGTTGCAAGAAAAGTTTCCACCGCCAATGATACCTACTAGTTTTTCTGGTAAACACAACGTTAAGAAGTCGAGGTTTGAACCGGTTCCCGATGAAAAACTCCCTGAGCGTAAAGAGATGAATGTCTCAGTAAGAGCGAAGTATTTAGGAGAAGATTCTGAAAAGGCTTATACTCCGTCTAAAGATCAGTTGGTTAAGACAGAAAAGAGCGGACACAAAGAAAAAGTAGTTGAGAATACATTGGTGAGTTCGCTGTTAGTGGACCGTTTTGTAACTGCCACGCAAGATGACGATGTTACTAATATATTGGAAACGGTTAAGCCTAGTGAAGAGGCACATGGGACTTCGGAAATGCACGCTGCAGTTAAGTTGAAGATGTTTGGGCCACTGACGAGAGTTACTTTAACTTGGACACCGAATAGTTTACTGTGTAAGCGATTTAATGTTCCCGAACCCAAATTTGAGTGAGTTTTTTTTTATGTATGTACGTTTTGGTAAAATCGTTTTGTTGTAGACAAACAAAAGAGAAGAAGAGAACAAAGAACTTAATCTTTGAGTACCAGAAGCATGCTGAACAACAACCTGACCACACACCGGGTTTATCCGTACAAAAAGTCGACGTTGCTATGGAGAACCAGGACATGGTGGTCGTTAAAGAAGCAGAAGTAGAAGGAAGTTCAACAGTGAATTTGGATAAACCTCCTATTGAGAAACCTTTTGAAGTTACTCGTGCATTAGATCCAACAGAACGTGTGGATGTTTCCAAAAACACCGATTTGTTCAAAGCGATTTTTTTGAGCAGCGATTCTGAAAGCGATGATGAAGAAGTTACTAAAAAAGAGGAAGAGGAAAATGCTCGTAGACAAGAAGTGTTAACGGCTACTGTTGTGACCGAACCTTTGGTGCCTAAAATAAAACCAATGAGAGAAGGTATTTTATCTAACATTAGTTTTCGTCGACCTGTGCCGAAGCCGGTCGAATTGCAAGAAGAGAAACAAAAGCAGGATGATGACACCTATGGACCAAAACTACCTAGTGCTCCGTTAAGCACGACCCCAGCTGTTTTGGGTGATGTGGATAATGACGACGAGTGGGTGGAAAAAGATGAGAAGCACAAAAAGCATAAGAAAAAACATAAAAAACAGAAAAAGAAAAAGTCGAAAAAATAGATAATTTATAAACTAATTTTGTGTTTTGTTTTTTACTTTCATATGTACATAAATCCATTAATTAAGGAGTGTATACTAAGGATGTTTATCCTTACTGCTAATGTAGTGGATGGCTAACTCGAACATGAGGTGCATATAAAATAGTGAATCCAAAATCGGCCACTTGTCAGGTAGGCACAGACGGCACAGAGTTATGGGTTAATTAATGATGACTACCATCTTGTTGCTATCTCACAAACTAGTAATAATTTCATTTCATCAATTTCATAAACATCCTTGGTGTATCACTAAAAATATTAAGCTGGCTTTGGATTTAGTGGTGTATAGGTAATTCATATTTTCATGGATCGTAATGTAATCTAATTGTAACTACAATTTATCGACTTTTTGCTTGTACATTGTTATAAATCAGTTATAATTATGTGGATTCTTAATTGGCTGTTTATAAACTTTACAATGATTACTGAAATTTGCATATTCGACAGTTGCAAGATATATGTACTACATTAGTCAATGCAGTTATATAACTTTTTATAAACATACTTTTCCTGTGTATTAGATTATAATTTTATAAAAATCAATTCGCACAGTGTCATCCTTTAAAAACTTGGACCATTCCGCAACTACTTCAGCTGACAAAAATTTTAAAAAGCTGTCATCTTAGAACACCTATAGAAAATTGTGATTGTTACTAAATTGCAAAAAAGTCAAGTCAAGCTACTCAAAGCAGAAGTGAGCTGTTAATGTAGAAGAACCAAAAATATTTGTTTTACAAGTTGATACCTCACATACAACAGAATCAAATCAAATTAACTTGGGTTCACTTCTCTCACCGTGCTTACACGTTCTTAGGCAACCTGCACCAATTGTCGATAGCCGAATTTAAAGTCACTGTTTTGGAACTTTCTATTTGATGAAAAAATCGTTTTCTGAAAAATGAAGACTAGGTTTTCAAAATGCAACTATATGCATACACAGGCCCGCGCCATGCACTTTTGGCGCCTTTCTGCAAATTTAAAATAATGCCCCAAACTTGTATTACGTTTCTTTTGTAATACTCTTCCCTGCCCTCATGCCCGTACTTCGCTTTTCCTCCCTTTATCTCTTTCCAACATTCTTGCAGTATTTTGCATTCTGTTCTTTCCCTCAGTTCTTCCTCGTATTTTATGGCCCTTTTTCCTGTCTCTACTCTTATTTTTGCTACCTGTTTCTCCTCTCTCACAATATACCCCGGTGTATCTCTGTCCAGTCCCAAAACCCATCTCCAGTATTTTTCTTGTAGCCCTTCTACCTCCCTCCACTCCTTCCAGTCCCATATTTCCGCTCCATACATTACCACCCCCTTTATTAATTTTTCGAACAGCAATTTTCTTTTTTTTATATCCATCTGAAACAGTCTTTCCCCCACACCCCACACTTGTCTTATTAACCTGTTTCCTTTCCTTTATGTGTTCTCCCTCCTTATTATCCTGCTTCATCGTGTAGCCCAGATATGTAAATTCCTTCACTTGTTGCACTTCCTTATTTCTCCATTTCCACTCCTCTCTTTTTCTTTTCCCCCCTCCTTTTCTACATACCATTATTTTTGTTTATTCTGTGTTTACTTCTATTTCTTTTTTCTTCATATATTTTTCCAGCGTTTTTATCATCTCTTTCATTTCCTTTTCCTCCTTAGCCACCAACACTATGTCATCCGCATACGCCAACGACCATACCTTCGCTTTCTCTACCACTATCCCTTCTGTCTGCTGTCCTCTCATTGTCTCTTCCAGATCTCCCGTATATACTGAGAACAGGCTTGGGCTCAGTGGACATCCCTGTCTCAACCCTCTCTTTGTGATGAATTTCTTGCTTTCCTCCCCATTCACATTAACCCTGCTCCTCGTTTCTTCGTAGATTTCCTCTATTCTTTGTATTAGTCTTTCATTGATTTTTTTTCTCTTCATGTATTCCCACAGTTTTTCCCTATTCACTTTGTCAAAAGTAGCTTTTAGATCTACCATTTTCCTTCTTTTTTTTCTAGTTCTTTATTTGCTAAGCGTTTCAGTATATATATGTTGTCTATCGCTCTTCTTCCTTTTCTGAATCCCGCTTGTCCGTCTGGTATCAAACTTCTTTCCTCTATTTCCTTCTGTAGTCTTCCTTGTAGTACTGTCGCATATAATTTGTATGCCGTGCTTAACAATGTTACCCCTCTGTAATTCTTGACTTTATTTTTTTTGCCTTTTTTATGGATTGGGCATATTATTCCCTCTCTCCATCTCTCTGGAAATCCTTCCGCTGTCCATATTTTATTTAGTATTTCCGTCATCCTTTTTGCTACCTTTCTTCCCCGTATATCCACTCTTCGCCTTGTATCTCATCCTCTCCTGACGCCTTTCTTTTTTTTATCTTCTTTATTGCCTCTATTACTTCTTCATTTATTCTATCCCTATCTCCTTCTTCCCGTCTTACTACCGCGTCTTTTTCTTCTTTCTTTTTTTGATTTTGTTCTTCCCTCCCAACAGGTTCCTAGAATATATCTCCCATTCTTTAATTTGTATTCCGTTTGTCGTCATGTTTTTTTTCTTTTCTTTCTTTAGGTACTGCCAAACATCTTTTTCCGTTTTTATTCCTTTGATCTGCTTCTCTTGTTTCTTTTTGTTTTCTTCCTTCTTTCTCTCGCATGTTTTCTTGTATATTTGTACGGCTTCTTTATATTCTTCTTTTTTTCCTTCCTTTCTGCCACTGTCTTAATGCTCACTTTGCATTTTTCTTTGCTTCCTTGCATTCTCTATCCCACCATTTTTTCCATTCTGTTTTCTCCCCCTTCCACTTTCTAAATCTGACTCTCTCTGTTGCTTTCTCCATCATTTCTCTCATTTCCTCCACACTCTCTTGTACTTTCCTATCCATACCGTTTTCCTTTTTCTCTCTTTATATCTTTTTATACCCTCTTCTGTGTCCACCTTTTTTTTTGTTATGTACTCCTCACCTTCTTTTTCTCTTCTCTTTCTCTACCTTCCATTGTCAATTCCAGAGGTGGATGGTCTGACTCTACCCTTCCTCCCACTTTAAATGTCTTCACCTTTTCTCCAGCCTCTTCATTTGTCATTACAAAATCTATGGTTGATTCTTCCCTTTCTCCTATGTACGTAAATTCCCCCATTCCTTCTTCTTCTCTGTTACCGTTCATTATTTCCCACCCTTTTTCGTTGCACATTTCCAGCAGTTCTTCTCCCTCTTTATTTATCACTTTCTCCTTTGTTGGTCTCTTTCCCGTCCCTTTTCTTTCTCGTATTCCCCCCTCTTCCCCTATTCTTGCGTTGAAGTCTCCTCCTACTATTATCAATCCCTCCTTTCTCTCTTCTATCATCTCTTCTATGTTTTTCCTTGTCTCTTTCATTCTACTGCTATAAACCGTCACTACTTTTATTTTTGTTTTTCCCCACTGTATGTTCCTTTCTACAACTCCTCTTCTCTGTTGCACTTTCTCTTTCTTTTCCTGACTCAACATTTTTTTTCTTACTCCCGTTATTATACCCCCCTTTGCTCTCCCTTTATTTTTCTCTCTTTCTGCATGTTGTACCAACCACTCAAATTCCTCCGGCAACTCTTTTTCCCACCACTCCCATTCTTTTTCTTCCATCCATGTCTCCTGTAATCCCACTACATCCTGTTCCTTGATGTACTTACAAAAATCCTGTTTCTTGTTTTTTATTTCCGGTACGTTCCAAAACAATACTCTCAGCTCACTCACTACTCCCTGTGCTTCTTCCTTACTTTGTTTTTTTCCTCCTACTTGTTCTTTTCCTTTTCCATCTCTCATTATTCATTTTCTTTGCCATTTCGTTAACTTTCTTTCCTTTATCGCCTCCCCTTTGCCCTTTAGTTTTTTGCCTTTTGGTTACCTATTTTCTCTCTCCTTTCTTTGCTCAGGCTCCGTCTATCTTCCATTTTTTTCTGTATCCTACCCATCCTCTTTTCCCTTTGTTTATTACTATCACTTTTTTCACTTCTACTTTTACATTTAATTTTTCCTCCAGCATCAATGCTAAATCTTTTTGTGGTTCTTCACTGGTCCACCCCTTTATCACAATATTATTCTTCCTTTTCCATCTTTTCTCATCTTCCGCTTTTTTTCCAATTTTTCTATTCTCTCTACCAGTTCCTCTTTTTCTTTCTTCCACTTCTTTTCTCTGTCTCCTGTTTCATTTCTTTGATTTCTTGCCTTATTCCTTGCATATTTTCTTCCATCTGTTTCATTATTTCTCTCATTAATTCTTTTAACTCCTCCATTTCTTTCCTTCCTCCTTCTGTTCTTGAGGTTTTTCCTTCGATTTCCTCCGTTATCTTTTCAATGTCTGGTGATCTTATTGTTTTCTTTCCTCTTTCAAATATTTATAAATTTTGTTTTAACAATGTTGTTTGTTGGTTTATTTTTTTTTTTACTTTTGAGTTTTGAGGTTTTTCGGCGCCGTCGTGCACTACACGACTTTGCCCTTATGTACGGCGCGGGACTTTGCATACACTAAATTTTCATAAATATAACTTTGAATTTTACACGAGAAAATAACCAATGTCGTTAAATACACGTAATAACTTTATTCCTTGAGGTGACCTAGTTTTTTTACACAGTCGCAAAAACTGTGTGTTACTATCGTTTTCTATATATGGAAGATAACTTTCCCATAAATGATCAATGACGTTAAATAAACGTAGCTGTTATTCGCTGAGAGTAATGTCACTAAATCTCGTTTCGTAATTTATGTATTTTTCTTGTAATAATTCCCGTGTAACCTAAAAATCTCTCAATTATGTTTTAACGAATTACTTAAATCGAACTACAGACTTATATATATAAATTATTTTACTGCTGACGTTGAGGTTTACGTACTCAAGTTCATTACAAAGAAAATACTTGTAGTTATGTCAAGTACGTTACAAGGTTACTATAATAACGTAAAAATTATGTAATAAAAACGTCATTTGGTTTAGAAGGTCATGAACCCATCTAATAACGATCTGTGTTTAAATGCCAATTTTAAACATAGAATTTGTTTGGTTACTGGTTGACACAGAAGCGAGCGACGGAGACTATGATGCGTTCTAACATGTTGTGGAAAGACATCACAGTCGAATTTCGAACGGCGGCGGGCGAAGAAAGACCTACTCACGAACAAGCAAACGTAAGCATTGGTTTGGGAAATAGAGTACTCGACTATCAAGTACTAGTAGCCGACATCACGGAAAAAGTTATCCTGGCAATGAACGTTATAAAAAAGTATGGATTCCTAACTATTGGTTGGTAGCAGTGTTGTAACAGATACTTTTTTTCTAGTATCTAGATACAGATACAGATACTTTTCATAAATTGTATCTAGATACAGATAAGATACTTTTTCAAAAAAAGTATCTAGATACAGTTACAGATACTTTAAAAGAGTATCTAGATACATGTCAGATACATTTTTAACAAAATCTTGAAATAAAATTTAAAAAAAGTGTCTATTTGGTTCAGCTAAAAACACAATAACTGTATCCCAGGCAGCACATTACGTCTCATTGACGTCAAAATTACAAGACTTCGTTAAGACGTGTCAGTGTCGTCATATGACGTCAGTGTGCTGCCTGGGTATTAAGCAAGACATTTCCTTATCAACCTTAACCGCATAAAAAAATACAAATTTACAAATAAAGCTTATTTTGTTTTAAAATTAATAGCATGTTAAATGTCTCGTAATTATATTTCGACGTAGAGTTAATAGTAAACTACTAACACTAAAAAGTTTCTCCACTTCTTTGTTCTATTTGAGCTGATGAAGAAATTCAGTGTTGCTAATTGACTTTGTCGCGATTACCTGCATAAACTATAAAAGTTCCATAATGACTACAATATTGTACTCATAATTCTACAAAGTTGAAATTTGTTTTCTTTTTTTTAAAGTATGAATTTGGTTTGATGGCATAAATGCTATCACGTCACATTTCTCAAGTAATACTAGATTATATTAAATGTAGGTTCATACACGGTTTTCCTCAAAATTCCACAACAGTTTATAATACCCACAAAATCTCGGTACTACATAAAATCTCTAAATTTGGCAGAATTCCACTAGAATTGGCGACGCTGAAAGAATTGCACTCATAAAACACCGAATACAAAGTCTCCAAATTCAAATTGTAATGTATATGATGAACTGACAGAAAAAAACTACCACGGTGTTTAGTAAAAACTTTTACTACTATTTACAATTTGAGCAAGAAAAAATATCTAAGTTTCTAAACCACTCAGATACTACAAAAAATGTATCTAGATACAGATACAGTTACATTTTCTGCAGTGTATCTAGATATGTAACTAGATACTCCAAAAGTATCTAGATACTGTATCTAGATACTTGTATCTAGATACGTCACAACACTGGTTGGTAGAATATTACTACCGGTGAAAAACACGGTGCTAGTAAGGATTATTAAAGCGTAGGCCAATGTACGTCAGTATATCAAATTGTGAGAAACATGAATTTTAGTGAAGCTGCGTCGCCGAAACATTCTTACCTCTAAGTGACAAAATCTCAACTAAGAGCAGCTGACTAAAGTTAAAGCGTTGATCCAACAGCATCAAGATATGTTTGCGCTAGAGAGTGGTTCCAAAGGAAGAACTGACGTGGTAATAAAAGCAGAAAATCAATGCCAGAGACGCTCGGCTAATACGACAACATCACGCCGACTTCTTTTGGCAAAACGAAAAGAAGCCGAACAAATAATTACGGATATGGAGAAAGAAGGTGTGATTGAATTTTCATGGGCGTTTGCATCAGTGGTACTAGTAAAGAAGAAAGATGTGCACAAAAAGGACATCAGATATTTTTTACCGAGAATTGACAGTACCTTAAACGTCCTGTCAGGATTCTTGTGGTTTTCAACGTAGGATTTTAAGAATGGTTACTGACAGGTGAAATGGGAACACAAGTTCTTTGGCCTGATGTGTAACGTTTCTGCAAGGTTTGAGCGTTTAATGGAAATCATCTAGCAAGGATTGTGTTGAAAGACGTGCCTGGTTTATCTAGACGACGTGATTGTGGTTGATGTAAACAATTTGAAGGATAAGTGTTCCAACGGCTACGTGTGGTAAATCTAAAACTGAGTTCAAAGAATTGCCACGTATTCAAGAAAAAAGTATCTTGACTACTGTATCTAAAGATGAACTATGAGCTAACCTAGACAAAATCCGAGCAGTGCAAGCATGATCAAAACCAATCGACAAACATTAAGTTCGCTGTTTCCTTGGGTTGTGCACCTATTATAGACGATTTGTACATGGATTTGCCAATATTGCTAAACATTTGACAAAATTGCCTAAGGAAGAAGCAGAATTTAGATGGAATAAATAATAAAATCGTCGAGCCCATAGAACACTTTTACAAATATTTGTATGAACGAACATTTTTACTAAAAACGGACCACACCGCATTGAAATAACTATTGCAGTTAATCAATCCGAAAGGACAAGTGCCTTGTCTAGAAAACCATGTCCGGCAGACTGCAGTCATTGTACGCGATTTGAAGAAAACATTGAATGTCTCTGATAAGAACCGTTATAGTTGATGACGACTAGAAACCTGAGCAGTTGCATCGCGAATAAAAAAACGATCTTGAAATAAGATTACTCCTGAACTGGAAAGCACATACGACCAACATACAAAACTAAAAACAAGCAAAAACATTAAAGCATACTGAGCGCAGAGCGTTGAGGGTACGAAAACAGGTTGCAGATGGTAGAACCGACTGTTAGAGGTATATTGTAGTATCTGCATGATAGAACATCAAGAAGAAGATGTGGACCCACCAAACCACCCGAACTTGCTTGTTACAAGTTCGTCACAAATAAGAGAATAAGAGTAAGAATAGGAAATGTATCATTTAGAAGGAAACTCTAGTTTAACTCAGTCGAATGGGCTAAGTAGCAGAGGTGTGCTTTGAGAGCACGCGGTTCAGCGTTTGCACTTGTCTGTGTGTGTGTGTGTGTGTGTAACGATGTACCCACGATAATTCTCGAACCAGAAGTCCTAGTAACTTGAAATTTGGTATGGTCTGATAAAAAACCGAAAATGGGTGTATCCACCATTTTTAACAGTTTTTCTTATATAATTTTGTACGTATGTAAATTATTCGAATTATTTTTACAGTTTCTTATACAGGTAATTCTTTCTAACAATTTATTCAAATTAAAAATTTTGTAACATTAACAGTTTCTTAGATATTTTATTTCTCTAAGATCTTTGGGTAAGGCTTCTATTAGCTGCGTTTTATTGCTACACCATTTTCGTAGAATGAATTCCCCTTTTTAAGCATCTTTATTAACTCGGTTTGTAATTGGAGAGCTTCCTCTATAGAATCTGTTCTTGGAAACTTTTGCTGAATATGTATGATGTTCTTCCTCATCTTTTGTTAACTGTTGTAAGGTACGTATGGCTAGAAACGGTGCTGGTGATGTCCCATAGGTTAATGGCGTTAGTTGACACTCTTTGATAAGATCAGTTTTATTGGATCTCCTTAAAATTGTTTGTCTTCGTGTATTTTTATTGGCCGATACATTTTTTCTGTCGGCAGTAAAGACTACTTGATTTTTTTTCCATCACAACAGTATATCAAACAAATCTTGCTGGATTTTTGGTTTGACATACATTATTTGGTTAAGACTGACACCCGTAGATGTTTTACAAGATGCATCAAATACCATTCGCAGCTTTGTGGTTGTACTGGATTCTCGAATCACAGCTTGATGAGGAAGATAGTACCGGTTTTTGTTGTCATTGAAGTCTACTTTTTCTATATGGCCGAGATTTTAGATTATGCTGCATAAATACCTTATATATAAGCTGTATTTCAGAAGTTTTTCTTAACTTTTTTTCTAATCGAAGTAATGTAGCAGCGCTCTATATTTTGAGTTTCCTAGGTCTTCTGGAATTGCATGGGGTCTTATTATTTTAGAGTAATTTATTTTGATTATTTTTAATTTTACTAACATTTTCAGTTTCTTTTTATCTGTAGCTGACTTGACTAACTGACCTCATCCTGTCCAATACAATAACGCTTGCTTTTCCCGCCTACTTTATTTCTAGCCTAAGAAGCGAGGATTAGCCGAAAGGTAGGTGCCTTATGATACTTCGTGTTCTCTAAGCACGAACCTGTAACATAGCTGATCCAACTCGTCTAAACAGACGATCCTTCACCTCGAAATTTATATCCTAAATCGTTCAATCCTCTATGTGGCGAACTTAAACTAAGCAAGTTTGGGTGGTTGGTGGGTGCATTTCCTTCTTCTTCTCCTTCCTTCTTTATATTTTGTTTTAATTAATACTGTTGCTAAAAGTACCGTAGCTTCCTGGTTTCTTGCGTGGTTAGCTGTGATGTTTTCTGATGTTAAATTTTGTGTCGGCTTTTTTTCTTCGTCTAGAAGCGTATAGTGTGCTCTTTTACATGTTGCACAACCTGCCATTGACTTGGATCGTTCTCTAACATCATGGCAGAGACAATTTATACATAGTTTTCTCATCTTTACTCGTCGGGATCGTTTGTGTACTAGCATCTGTTTAAATTTTGGACACATGTATAGGTGGTGGCTCTCGTTGTAAAATACGCATGATTGTGAAGCTGTCTGCAATAATTGATGTTATAAGCAATTTTTCTTTCTTCGTCCTCGATTTCATTGCCATCTTGGCGGGCTTGTTGAACGGTAATATTAAAGAAAGTTTTCTTACTTTCTTCTTGAGTTTTTTGCCATCTTAATGGATTAGGAGAATACTGATTGTTAGAGTTTATTCTTCTTTTTTCTTCAGATGTGGCTTCTAACGATTGACTTGCAAAAATGCTATGAACGTTGTAAACTCTTGAAGTTCGTGTAAGTTTGTTCATTTCTTGATCCCATTTTCGCGTTATTATACTCATGAATAACGGCCCACATTAATCACTTGGTGCACCTAGATTTATTATTGCTTCTAGACGCTCTAACGTTACGTCATGTATTTGTTTGATTTTTTCAGCGGATTCATACCTAGCTATGGGTAGAACCAGAATTTGGTCAATTAGTTTTGAGACTAAAAGTCGGTTATTTCGATATTTTTTATTACAAGGATTATTCTCCATCTCTAGGTACGATAAGGCAGGTAGATGTTGCACTAACGTACTGTAATCTATGTCTTTGAGCATTCAATGCTTTGAGGTTATTGAACGACAAATCTAAAACGTGCAAATTTCGCAACGTCAGTACGCCAGTTTTCTTGTACATTTCGATTTTGTTGTGCGACATGTTGAGCTCTCCTAGCTACTTGACCGCCGTACGAACATATCGCCTGCTGTTTTGCTGATATGAACAATAAAAGATAAGTTAGCCATTTTTCCTCGATCTGCAATAGAAATTTTAGAATTATTATCTTGATTTAATTGCGTTTTGTTTTAATTACATTAACGTGATTTTTTTGTAATTGTAAGAAATAGTGTATTTTGTAAAACAAAGAATAAAATCGAAGCAAGTTTTACTTGCAACACATCTACAATAATTCTAATTAAATTAAACGCTTATATAGTTGGCTGTGTTATAACTTTGTTTACATTAGATAACGTTATATAACAAAAATGCACATATGTTATGTGAATGTAATTTATTAGTTGGCGTTGATATATATTATATTAACATTTTTTTTTATAACAAGGAATTAGAGAATGCCTAACGCACACTCTCGCCTAGTATCAACGGCAAGGATAGTGTGGGGCTTGCACCCACTAAACCCCTTCTCCTTGTATTTCATCCTGGTACGAACGGGACTACCCTAAAAAGGGGTATAACTTCATCCGCACCGGATCTTTCCTGCTTTTCATTCATTTTCTCCCTTTCTCATACTATTCTTTGCTGCTCATAATCTTATTTATCAGCTCTATTATCTTCCAGTTATTCTCCTTTTTTATCATAATTCTTATAATGTTTCCTGGCGTTAGCTTCTCGCCCACTTCGATTTCTGCTCTGGTGCGAAGTCCTTCCCACCTTCCACACTTAAACATTGTATGTTCTGGTCCGTCTTCTTCTTCGCAGAACCAGCATTTGCTTGAGCGCTGTTTTATTATCCTCTTGAGGTATGAGGGAAAACACCCGTGCCCTGTCAGAACCTGTGTCATATTATAATTTGTTCTTCCGTGTTTTCTCGTGATCCACGGCTTGATGTCGGGTATCAAACAGGCTGTCCATCTTGCCACAGTGTCTCTGCTCCACTCGTCCTGCCACCTATTAACCGTGCGCTTCCTTATTCTGGTTACGATCTCTTGTTTTTTCTGCGTCGGATTTTTTCTACCTTCTTCCTGGATCTCCGCTCTCTCCTGTATCATAAGGTCCATCGGGCACAGTCCCCCTATTACTAAGATAGCAGCGGTCGAAGCCGTTCTGTAGGCGCTGCACACCCTTACGGTCATCTTTCTCTGGCATCTAATTATCAGTTCTCTGGCCCTGCTGATTTCCATGGCTTGGTGCCAGACTGGCGCCGCATACAAGACGATCGATTGCATCGCTTTCTGCAATATCCATTTCTGCTTGGCCCGGGGTCCCCTAACGTTTGGTAAGATTACGTTTAGGGATTTAATTGTTCTGCAGGCTTTCTACGTAACCTTATCTACATGTCTCGCAAACGTGAGCCTATAATCGAACGTGACTCCGAGGTATTTTACCGTTGGGCTTCGTCTTATGGTATGTCCGTCCATTCGGAAGGTAATATCCTTAGCTTTTCTTGATATATTGAAGATAATGGCGGTGGTTTTCTTCGGTGCTAGCTCCAGTTTATTTTCCTTCATCCATATGTTTACTGCGTGGAGAGCGTATTCCGTCTTTAATTTCATCCCCAACGCTTCTTTTGAGGCTGCCATAATTGCGAGGTCATCCGTGTAGCATATTATGTCCACGTGTTCTTCTACGTTTACGGCCATAACATCGTGAGGTTCCACAAGGTGGGCCCCAGTACGGAGCCTTGAGGTACCCCTGCTGTTACTTTGATGCTGTCCTCCTTGCCTATCTTTATCTTCCTTTCGGACGAATAGGCCCTAATGATGTTCCTCATGTATGCAGAAATACCCTTCCTGATGGTTTTTTTGTTGATTATATCCCAGGCGGCTGTGTTGAACGCATTTCGGACATCCAGCAATACTAAAGAACACCACCCCCTACCATCCTTCTTATGTTTCCTCGCTAGATCCAGTATTCGTTTCATCGCGTGCACCGTACTGCATCCTTTCCTAAATCTATACTGGTTTTTATGGAAACCTCTCTTGCCTTCAGTTTCTTCCCGCAACCTGTCATTTATTATATTTTCATAGAGCTTCCCTATTACGCTTATCACACAGATCGGCCGGTAGCTCGCTTGTTCCTGGGCTTTTTTCCGGGGTTTTTCTATTAAAATTAGCTTTGCTATTTTCCACTCCGCCGGGAACTCATTTATTTGTAAGCATGAGTTTAACAGTTCCCTGAGGTATTCTGGGCGCGTCTTCCCCACTGCCTTTACAACTTCTGGCAGTATGCCATCTGGGCCAGGTGCCTTACCGGCTTTGAGTTTGTTAACTGCGTTGAGCAGCTCTTGCGTGGTGATGGATGAGCATTCTTGCCCCCCCCCCGCGGCTATGTTCGCACTAGGTTCGTATGTTGTCAGGTCCCTCTCTATGTAGAGTTCCCTGATTACTTCTTTCCTTCTATCGTTGCTTATGGATGTCTTCGGGTTTGTGTATTTTGCTAATGTATCGATTTACAAATATATCAAAAATCAATTTACGTTTTTTACGGCGAATTGTGTTGAGGTTTTGTTCTTTGGATACACAATTCTACAACGCCTTCCAGCGGATTCTTCGACACCGAATCGAGCGACATTGTATATTTCGGCGCTATTTCATCTTGGTTGGCTGAAAGCTACTTTCTCGCATACTTACAAAACCGAGGCTCGTTATCCGTTCAGTCAAAAATTAAAATTTAAGGTATAAGTTAACTTAACGAAGCTTTTATTTAATGAACTTTCAAAGTAAGTTACTTAAAGTACATTCAACTGATAATCTGTTCCTGGTGCTGTTTCGTAATTGGCTTCTTTTATTTGAAGGTGTTGGATGATTTTACTAGGTTCATCATGGATGTTTGTTATTATGGTATTAGAAAAGTCAAAATTAACGTCAATAATTGTTAAATAAGTACTGAATATTTGGCCAATTTTCGTAATCTCTATGGAAGATAGGAATTCTCTTTTTTTCATATTCGTTTGAGTTTGAAGGAATTCTTGTTGAAGTTTTGTTAGATCATTTGTGTTGACCAAGATTTCATCATTGATATCTTCTATCATGGTTTCTAGTTTAACGACTTTTCTTTAAAAAGTTTTGATACGTGTCTTTGTGTTTTGTTCTTATGCTTGATGAATTGAATAATACAGTTGTTGTAGTTTGATTTTTCTTATCATCAGACGTTTTTTTGTTCATCATTTTGTTTTCATTTCCATCGTCTTCAGTGATGGAGCATTGTATTAGTGCAGATGTTTTTTTGGAAATATTCTTCCACTTCTTCATATTTGTCCTTTAGTTATGTTGCATATAGTTTGTTTTAAAATATTGATGTTGAGGAAAATGCAACAACTGTCTTGATTGTTTTGGATTTTTTCCTATATTATTTTAAGCTTCTCTCTTCTATCTGCAATATATTTTTCTGTTTTTTTTTGAGGAGGGATTTTGCTTCATGTTTATTAAAAGTTGACTTATTTCTTGTACCAATTTTTCTTGCTGGAGGGCGATTTCGTTTACTTCTTTCATTTAGTTTGTTTGAATTGGCGGTTAGTTTGCTTAAATTGGCGGATGAAACATTACCAGAAGACAGACTCACCGCTTAGAAAGCCTTTGGAGCCTTAATGGCGTAGTAGTCTAATACGTTGTGGAGTAAAATCAGTGGTTTTGTTAATACTCAATTTTATTTTAAATTTGTACTTCTTATATACAAAAACCACTACCTAGTACGTTAGACTCTAGGTGCACACTCAACACGAGCAGTATGTGGAATATATATAACGATACGAGGTATTGTAGTGTGCCACCTTACATAACCGACCGTGGAGAGGGCCACTTGTGCTTGCTATGGCAAGCCAACGTCTCAAAAAAAAAAAGATTGGCAAGGTTTAAAAAATGCTTTGTATTTTACGATCTCGCTTTGTAGCGGAATCGTGTGCAGTTAGAGCACAAAGAATGTCGTGCAGCATCGTGGTGTTGTTTTGTGTTGTGGTTTTTACAGTAACTGCTCGTATTCAGTATCTTAATGGTCATATCATAACCGTTGTTTTTGCCTTATCTTTTGTTTTAGTGTAAGTTGGGTTTAGACACAGCTTAACAATCGTAGACCAAAGAATCAAAGCAACAGATTTACCAGAAAAAACTACAACGTTGGTTCTTGTTACATTAGCATACGACCGAAAAGCGAAGACGTACCTACTATGTATGTACGAACAATGTACGTTCATAGTACATGCAATTAGCAGTACTAAAACCACAATAAAAATTGGAAAATAGTTAAAAAGCGTACGCACCTTGTATGTACGTACTTATTACGTACGTGCAGTACATTAACGTATGTACAGTGTACGTTCAAATTACGTACCTACATGGATGTATAGGTACGTACAATTAACGAAGTGTGCTATTTAGTGAAGCGTGATAATTTTTGATTTTGTTTCTTTCTTATTATATTTGTACTTTTTTCCTGATGTACCTCCTTTATTTTCTCAGTTTATTTCATTATGTGCTGTTTGTTAAATTTGTCTTACTGTTTTTTTTTGTTATTTTGTTTGTGAAATTCTTGAAGTAATTCGATTCAAAAACTGGGTTTTTTTAAAAAAAGTTTTTTATTGCGTACAGACGGTGTAATAAATTTATTGCAATGATAAATTCATTATCTCCCCATTTATTTATCTTCGTCTCGCGCGCTTGATTCAACTCGAAAACGAAAGTAACCCATTTTGCAGCCACAAGAGTTGCATCACTAAGCATTGTTATTCGTGCTGTATTGCATATCAAAACTGTTTACGCTCAATCGTGACATAACCTCAAATAAAACGTAGCCAATGGCCACAAATAAATTTTCGAAAACGAATATTAACAATTAAAGTCATTGAAACGTACGATTTAACGACCGCTTTTTCACAATCGTTTTGCAGTCCTTCAAAAGTACAATGCAAATATTTATGTGCTTTAAATAGGTTTTCTTTTAATAATCAGATAAAGCTCGTAAATAAATCGTCCTTAGAAATAATAATTTGTTTACATTTACGCCGGGTTTGCTTACTGTCTGTAACCAACCTGAAAGCCTTTTTTTTGTAGCGCAGTTTAAATTTGTCGATGTTGTTAAGTCGCAACATTTTTTTTTTTTTTTAAATAAAATGGTCCTTCGATCCTAGATTTTATAGCTTTGTGCCAGGGCGTGTTTGTGTCAGAATGTATCTTTAGTTTTATCAATTTTATGTTTTTATATCTATGCAAGTAACATTAAGATGGATTTATAACATAAATCCTGCCAAAAAAATCTAAATCAACAAATAAACAGCAGATAAAACTTAAAAAAAACGTTGATATCGTAAAAAACTATAAGATAAAGAAAACTATTTTAACAAATATTAAATTAAATGAAAACATACTTAAAAAAACTAGGACAGATAAGATTGAAAACAATCACAATAACAATGACAAAAAAGAGAAGAAAAAGGTTATAGTTTTTGCTTAAATGCAGATTAATTTATTTTAGTTCAGTATGTTCCTAAAAAGTCTTCATCTTCTGAAAGTTTTTTTAAAGAATATTGCTGCTGGTGACTCTAACAAAATAGAGCAATCTATAACTAAAAACGTTCGAAGCTAAGAATATGTTAGTCTTGAAAGAACTAAACTTTGAAAACGTACCACTGAGCTTTATGTAACAGAGAAATATGAGAAAAATTTTGAAAATACTAATCATACTTCGTCGCATGAAGCACGCAAGCGCAATGACTTACATTTTAGTTCCTCTATCAGTAACAAGCGGCGCTGATGATTGCGCCCAACTAAATAAAAAAAAGCATAAGAAAAAATATCGAATAAATTGCTAGATTTTTTTGTACAGACAAAGAAAAAGCAAAAAGACAAAGTGGTAGATTATCAGGCTATTAGAACCAAGGTTTAACGTTGATCATCCCAAATAGTTTTATGTTATATGGTTTAGGAATTTCTAAACTCTGTCATATCTTGGACTTGCACAACAAACAAAAAAACCTCAATACAATCAAATCAAAAAGCAGCCCAGACTTTTTAGACTTGGTCGTCAGTTTGTTTGGGTTCACGAACGATAATATGGCAAAGACCAAGTTCTACTTCTTGTTTTGGCTCTCTAGAAGAGACTAGGACCAGTTTAAAAAGTCTACGACGCGGTCTAAGTCGAAACTCGCTTATAATCGGAATCGTCATACACGTAAAGAAACCTCCTACTTGGATCTGTTCAATCTTTTTCGGGTAGGTAAATACAAACACAACAAACTAAAAACTTCCTGCTCTAATATCATTCATCTAAAAAAACAACTCGACTAACTTCGACAAAATTCTGTTTTGAATGGAAGCTTTAGAGTATTCCAGGTGAGTTAAATGACAATTTCCTTCAAGATTCTCAAAAGTATTTACTAAAGTTCATTGGTTTGTCGTAGACAAAACAAAACCAGAAGGAGCGTCTATAAAAATCTTGTCGTAGGAAGGCGTTAGGAGCAACCAAATGAATCAAAGGGATGCATTATTTCACCACGATGATTACGAGACTAAGAACGATGGGGATTGTCAGTTTAGTTTACCACCCATCGACCATAATCCGAGCACTTAACATAGTCAACTCCAATTTTAGAGAGATCACAGTTGGCAGCAGATATGAAGATTGAGCGGATATAACACAAAGAATTGAAAAACTTAGAGCTCAATAAAGAGTAGTTGCGATTACTTAGAAGAAAATGTTTCACCAGAAAGTTTTAGACTGAAGATAAAATAAATTAAATGCAGGATGAGGCGCAGAATTAATGCAATCTATTTTATCGTCGCTATGGTAAGGAAATTCAAAAAGAGCGAAGATACAAGTCCCTTTACAATGTGCTTGTCGGTGTACTGACTGATTTATTCGTCTTCAACTTTAGTATGTATAAGAGAATTGACGTAAAACCGAAACAGGAGCTTGTCAACGCTACTTGTTTTTTTAGCGCCGCGATATCCTGAAAATTCCGGTAATTTCCGGTTTTTTGCATTAATCTAAGATTACACAACATTGCGCCGACAAATAAAAAAACATTATTTAATTTAACAATGTTTATCGATCATGCTATTATTAGCCATTCTCGGTACAGGTATTAGTCATGGCGCACGCTGCCGTATTTTCAAATTCGTCAAAAAAAAGGCGCGCGCGTATAGGCAATTACGCGCACGCTTGTAAGCGCCGGGTTGCCGCCCGTCGACAAAAAATTCGTACTTATCAAGCTTAATTATAAACGATTAGAAAAAAGAAAGTTGTTACGTAAATGGAACGTTTCTAATTTCGAGGGATCGTTTTTTGGGGTGGTTGGTTTGTTTAAAGCAATTGCACAATGTGTTTTGTGGCAATTTGGCGCGACCTTGAATTGAATAAAACATTTTGTACATCCCTATACTACGTAAAGGACTACGCCTTTACTAGATTGCTACGCGCCGAAAGTAGTACCTGTTTTAAAAAGGTTTTTGGGTCGAAGTACTGTTCGACAGTGGTGGTTGTTGATGTTTGTAGGCGTCGGTGGTGGTCGTGTTTGTATTTTGGGTGATGTCATTCGAGTGTGATTGTTAATTTGGGTGTTATCGTTGAATTAATGAATGTGGCGCGTCTGGTGCGGGGTGCGGGGTTGCGTGCTTGAGTCATTGCTTGTACCGGCAAATCGAGCCGGCATTTTAAAGCGGCGTGGTTTGAGGTTGGTGGGTTCTTTATCCGTGTAGCTCGAGTTAGTCGCTGCCGGACTGTGTACGTTTGTAGACGTCGACGTCCTCCGATTATTTACATAATTAAGCATGTATACACAGTTGATCGAAGAAAGGAAGAAGAGTCAATTTGTTGTCAGTGTTTCTATAATAATAATATCGCTCATTAACCCAGTGTGGTACACGCGGTGTGTGAGAAAAAAACTGAGAAATTAAATTTAATTATTCGAATTAAAAAAAAAGTGCTTTATTAATAAATACCTCTTTAGTTTAAGAAGGTGAGTTTGTTTAAAGTTAATTTCGATCGAAGCGGCCACGTATGACAGATTTTATGTACTTTCTATAGCTGTACATATGCTGCTGGTGCTTCAGGCGCGGCATGCATTCCATGCCGCCTTTTGCCGGCTACGTGGCTTACTCATTCCTGTCTGTTCTTTCTACTTACGCAATATGTTACAATTACGAACGCCTTTTTCTTACCCTTAATCGCGTTAAAACCTGCTCCCATTTCCGGATTCACGAAAAAAATTCAACATCTGCCTACTACGATTCAAACAATTATTCTACTCTATTATTAATGTTGTTACAGCAGCTGCCGTCTTGGCGGGAGCCTCCAGCCAGGGCACCTTGTGATATTAGTAATAGTACCGATAGAATAAGCACCACAATCGAGGGGAAAAATGTTTAAGACCGCTCATTTTATGTCAGATCCTTTGGAGGATTGTCTGGCCGACATGGCAGATGTCGACTTGGATTACTTATACTGTTCGGCGGAACAACTCCTATCCGAAGATATCTGGAAGAAGTTCGAGTTCGATCCCGTGACAGATCTCGACGATATTTTCATAGCGCTCGATGCTACCGTACCAGATATATTTTCGGGCACGTCGACGACGGACCTATGCGAAATACGCAATCACGATTGCATGTGGGCCGGTCACTGTGGTAGCAAAGAACACCCGGCGGACGAATTGAAGACGCTCAAGGTGCAACTGCCTGTTGCTGCGGTAACACCTGGTGTTCAAAAAACACCTGTCGTTAATAAACAACAGATAACTGCCGGACGAAGCGTGTTGCTTAAGCCAATAAAAACTCCACAAGCACCCGTCCCGGTCGTACTCAGCCCGGAATCGCCGCCGATATCCGACGATGAAGATCCAACTCAAACGTCCACCTTGAAAATGTTAAACGACGCTATTAACGAATGCGATCTTGAAGAGGACAGCGACCTTTGCGAGTACTTCGAAGAGGGTGAAGACATCGTCGCAGAACCAGACGATCATCCGTCGAAACCAAAACCGCAATACGCCATCGAGAGCGATCACAGCTATCACGATCACAGTTATCACAAAGACAAGAATGCGTCGATGCGTATCAGTAATTTGGGCATCGACACCCCGTCCGATTCAGGTAAGAGGGGTTCCGTTTCGGATAAGGGTTAACGAACTTGGTTCTTAAAATAAAATTGCGCCGCTTAATTGCAACGGAATGCGCCCGTATTCTAAGAATCAAGCTGGACGCGCTCGTTTTCCCGCCAATGCGCGCGCACGCATCCGGTTTGCATTTTAGCGTCTTAATTCATTAAAGCTAAATGCATACGAGGAATTCCCATCCTCCTAGAATTACGCTCGGCTAAAACAGGCGCCTTACCGCGAATTTTTCCCCCCGCGATCCGTACGCGCGCCTTATCTCTTGTGTAATTGTCGACGCTTTTAATGTTAAGTAATAAAACACTTGACTTTGTAACCTTTTTCGAGTACTTTGTTGCTTTAGTTTATCGCGGTTGTGCATATTGATTGATAATTCACAATAGGAGGACTTATTTCGCGACCTTTCCGAAAGGTTAAAAACATATATGGTTTCCAGAAGCGCAGTCGAATTCCATATATTTTCGTATTGGCGATGACATAATTCGAGACGATATTTCCCGCTACGAAGACCTTGAGGTCTGCAAAAAAAAAATTACAACAGACACCGAGACAACGACAGAGACGGAGATAAACAATTGCGTATCGTCGGAATTTAATACAGGCACTTAATGAACCTTATTGTAACGCAATTTCCGGTATCTTTTTAAAACGTTCGATAAATGTCTTTTGACCCCGCAACCCATATCCCACGCCAATTCTATTACGGGTTCGACCCCACGCAGTTTCAAAATTTTGCTCCAGTTCCAGAAAAACGAAGCGTTAGTCATTTTCGCGGTACCACTGAATCATTATGCACACCAATACTTCGATCACCAACGTTTCGTTCCCAGAACCATTGAAAGTGTTTGTCGGCGCCAGTTGGTGTAGCTTCCCAACGAACCTAAACTTCAGGTGCCGCTTGTTTTCAAGAAAACGCTTGAATAAGTCCAGGCATTTCGAAGAAATCGTTGATCTTTTTTTCCCAAACGCTTCTTCATGAATGATTTCAGTGTTAAAGTTTCGAAGAAATCTTAGTTCTTATTATCAAAAAATCTTACTAATACAAGTAGCATTTCCGGTTGATTGTTTTTACTCATCGACATTTTTTTTCTAAAGTCTAGTCCAAAAAATATTGGTTTTATTAAAGACAACAAAAAAAAAGTAAAGTTATCACCGTTTGTTTTTTATAGTTTTGTTTTTTTTCCAAAACATTTTCTAAAAATTCTAATTTACTTAAATAACATCGTCGAAAACAAACTATTTTTTCTGTTTCTCAGTTAAATGTTTCCAAAAGAAATTTTTCTCGGCTAACTTAGTTGGCTTTTTTGTCTAAAACTAAACTTTTGTTTTTGCTCGCATGTATTTTTCTAGCCTACTTTAATTTGGTCAAAAAACTGAATCTAGTAGACTAGTCCTTGTTACCATTCATCTTTAAAAATGATTTTTTTTTGTATGGTTAAAGCTACGAAGTCGACTTTGTTTTTCTACTCAAAACGAGAAGTTTTTTTTTAAATTTTTGTATTGGCTTCTTCGTTATTGTATAAAATGATTATTCGATTCGGTTTACTCAAGTCAATCTGAAAGTAGCCAAAAAAGCTTTTTCGTTTGAATCCAGTAAATTTATAACACAAACCGTATTTTTACATTTTTTGCTGAAAACAAGTGTTTTTTTCTCATTAAAAAACTTATTTTGATTGTTTTTACTTACTTAGAACTTTGCTTCTAAAGCATTCCTCAATCTTCTCAAAAAATTAAAAAATAAGTTTTCTCGAAGAATTGTTTTTTAGTCGACTTGATTTTCTGCAAAAAACGAGTAGTTTTTTCATTTTTTTTTAATTTATGTCCATTTTTGTTTCCAAAGCCTTCTTTAATCTAGTCAAACAATCTAACTCGCTTGAAAATACTAACGAAAGCAGGAAAAAAGTTAAGCATTTTAGGATCAATGTGTTGATGGTTTTCAGTCGCGTCTATTTTTAATTAAAGCCATTATTGTTATTAGTTTTTTTTGTTTTTATTTTTGCCCAAATAAAATTTCTACAAATTTGGTTGGTATTTTCGTCGATATACTAAACTTTTCTGATTATTTTGGGTTTTTTTGACGAACCTAAGACCTTTTTTTGGATCGTTTTGGCTCATATTGAACTTTGTTTCCAAAGCCTGCTTTAATCTTTTTCAACAATCTAACTCACTTCAATAAGTTTCGAAAGTAGCATTTTTAGTTTACTATTTTGATTGTTTTTTTTTATTGTTTTTAATACTGTAACAAAACCAAATTTGGAAGAAACGGAAATAGTATCTTACTTTGATTGTTTTTACTTTTTCCAAAGCTTTCTTTAATCTTGTCGAACAAATCTAATTTACTTAAATGACTAACTAAAGCGCAACAACCCTCATTTTCGATCTACGGTTTTGCTAAAATGAAACAAAAATATTATTGAACGTTAACGATAACTAAAAACTAATTTTTTAATGGGGAACCAAGTTCTGTTATACAACCTTAGTTTTTATTAATTTAGAGCTTTGACGTAAATAGCAACGAAAATTAAAATTCATTCTTTCACAATTTTCTTTGCTTTTTCTTCGTCTAATGATTTAGTAGTTTTAGTTTTTTTATCATTGATTGCTTCAAAAACTCAATTTAAAATTACACAGTACACAATTGTCTTTTTTGTAGTTCTACGGCCTACTTTTAACTTGACAAATAATTTTAAGTTGTCATCAAATTTCTTAACTTTATCGTAGTAGGTACCAATTGAAGACAAAAGAAAAAACAAAGAAGCTGTTGTTTCTTTTGTTTCAAAGGTTTTCTTTAATTTCAATGATTATCAGAATTGATAATCCAAAGTACTCATTTGGATTAAAAAAATCTGTTTACGGCCTACTTTTCAAAAAACAAATAATTTTAAGTTTTTATCATTAAAATTGATTTCATAAAAAATAAAACTCGATGAGATTTCTTAACTACATCGTAGTAGGCACCAATTGACATAAGAACACAAATAGAAGGATAAAAGTGTTCTTTCTTTTGTTTCTAAAATTTCAATGTTTGAAAAGTACTGGCATTTGTCGTTAACCGTTTCGAAGAAAGATCTTTTTTTCCAAACGCTTCTTCATGAATAATTTCAGTTTTCAAGTTTCGAAGAAGTCTCTTAATTCTTATTATCAAAAAATCTTATTCATCCAACTAGCATTTCCGGTTTATTGTTTGCACTGTTTGTACTCATTGAAACTTTTTCGAAATCCTAATCTAGTCTAAAAAATATTGGTTTTATTAAAAGCAACAAAAAAGTAAAATTATCACAGTTTTAATCCAAGAGAAGTTCAACTGTTTGCTTTTTGTTTTTTTCATAGCTTTCTGTGATCTAAGAACTCTAGTTTACTTTAATAAAATCATCGAAAACAAAATTGGCAACTGTTTTCATTTTTGTTTTAGTGTCATTTTTTTAAAGTATATGTTAAGGAGTTGAATATTAAAAATGAATTATTAAGGTTTTGAAACTAACTTGGATTTTATAGTCAAAATTGGAAGTTTTTTTCTGTATTTCTTAGTTAAATGTATCCAAGAAAATTTTTTTTTCGGCTAACTTAGTTGACAAAACTAAAACTGAACTTTTTGTTTTTGCTCGCAAATAAATATTTTTCTAGCCTACTTTACTCTGGTCAAAAAACTGAATCTAGTAGACTAGTCGTTGTCATCAGTCTCTTTAAAAATGAAATTTTATTTATATGGTTCAAGTTACGAAGCCAAGTTTATTTTTCTACTCAAAACCAGAAGTTTTTTTTATTTTTGGGCTCCTTCGTTGTTGTCAAAAAAATTAAGCGGCGTATTTGATTGTTTTTACTAAAGTAAAACTCAAAGCACCCAAAAAATCATTTTCGGTTAAATCACGTGAATTTTTAACCAAAACCATCGTGTTAAAAAAATATTTTTTGCACAAAACAAATGGTTTATTCATTCTCATTTAAAAAAAAATATTTTTTGTGGTCAAAAACATTATTGGTCAAACTGTTGGTATTTTCGCCGAAATGAATACCAAACTTTTTTTGAAATTTAAAATTACACAGCACACAATTGTCTTTTTTGTAGTTCTACGGCCTACTTTTAAATTGACAAATAATTTTAAGTTGTCATCAAATTTCTTAACTTCATCGTAGTAGGCACCAATTGAAGACAAAAGAAAAAAACATAAAAGCTGTTCTTTCTTTTGTTTCAAAGATTTTCTTTAATTTCAATGTTTATCAGAATTGATAATCCAAAGACTCATTTGGATAAAAAAAACATCTTTACTCAGTTAGTGTCTACGGCCTACTTTTCAAAAAACAAATAATTTTAAGTTTTTGTTATCAAAATGATTTCATAAAAAATAAAACTGGATGAGATTACTTAACTACGTCGTAGTAGGCACCAATTGAAAAAAGAAAAAAAAATAGAAGGTTAAAACTGTCCTTTCTTTTGTTTCTAATGTTTTCTTTAATTTCAATGTTTGAATAAGTCCCGGCGTTTGTCGTTAACCGTTTCGAAGAAATCGTTGATTTTTTTTTCTAAACGTTTTTTATGAATGATTTCATTTTTAAAGTTTCGAAGAAATCTCTAGTTTTTATTATCAAAAAATCTTACTAATCTAACTACTATTTCTGGTTAATTGCACTGTTTTTACTCATCGAAACTTTTTTCTAAAGTCTTAATCTTGTCCAAAAAATATTGGTTTTAATAAAGGCAACAAAAAAAGGTACAAGTATATCATTGTTTTTACTCGAAAGAAGTTCAACTGTTTGTTTTTTTCCAAAGCTTTCTGTGATCTAAAAAAAATTTAATTTATTTTAATAAAATCATCGAAAACAAAATTTGCAACTGTTAGTATTGATTTTTAAAAGTAAATGTTAAGGAGTTGAGTATTGCAAATGAAAGATTAAGGTTTTGAACTTGTTTTTTTTAGTCAAAATTAGAAGCTTTTTCTGATGTTTCTTAGTTAAATGTTTCCAAAAGAATTTTTTCTCGGCTAACTTAGTTGGCCTTTTTATCGCTACTAAAATTAATGTTTTTGTTGTTTTTGCTCGCATTTATTTTTCTAGCCTACTCTAATCTGGTCAAAAAACTGAATCTAGTAGACTAGGCGTTGTATTCATTCTTCTCTTTAAAAATGGAATTTTATTTGTATGGTTAAAGATACGAAGCCAACTTTGTTTTTCTATTAAAAACGAGAAGTTTTTTCTATTTTTTGTATTGGTTTCTTCGTTATGGTCTAAAAAGATTAAGTAGCGTATTCGATTGTTTTAACTAAAGTCAAACTCAAAGCAGCCAAAAAAAACGTTTTCGGTAAATTTTTAAACAAAACCATCAGTCGGTCTTGTCAAAAAAGTATTTTAACATTTTTTGCTCAAAACAATTGGTTTATTCTCATTAAAAAAAAATTTTTTGTGCTCAAAAAAATTATTGGTCAAACTGTTGGTATTTTCGTCGAAATGAATGCCACACATTTTTTGATTGTTTTTACTTACGTAGAACTTTCTTCTAAAGTTTTCGTCAATCTTCTCAAAAAAATAAAACGTTTTCTGGAAGATCGTTTTTTAGCCGCCCTGATTTTCTGGACAAAATAAGTAGTTGTTTCAAATTTTTTATTGTATATTCAATTTTGTTTCTACGATCTTCGTTAATCTTTTCAAACAATCTAACGAAAGCAGGAAAAAAGTTGAAACGCATTTTAGGTTGTGATTGCTTTGATGTTTTTCACTCGCGTGTATTTTAAATCAAAGCCATCATTGTTGTTAGTTTCTTTTTATGTTTTTACAAATTTGGTTGGTATTTTCGTGGAACTAAAGACCAAACTTTTTTTGGATCGTTTTGGCTCATATCGAACTTTGTTTTTAAAGTCTGCTTTAATCTTTTCCAACAATCTAACTAAACTTAACAAGTTTCGAAAGTAGCAAAAAAGCATTTTTAGTTTACTATTTTGATTGTTTTTCCTGATTTGTTGTTGTTTTTAATACTGCAAAAAAATCAAAATTTGGCAGAAACTGAAATATTTACCATCTTACTTTGATAGTTTTTACCTTTTTCCAAAACCTTCCTTAATCTTGTCGAAGAAATCTAATTTACATAAATGGCTATCGAAAGCAGCAACCATCATTTTCTATCGACTGTTTTGATAGTTTTGAAAAAATGAAACGAAAGTATTATAAACGTTAACAATAACTAAAAATCGTTTTTTTTAAAAGGGGGCCAATTTCTGTTACACAACCTTAGTTTTTATATTAATTTTGAGCCTTGGAGCAAATAGCAAAGAAAATTCAAATTTATTCTGTCGCAATTTTATTGGTTTTTTCTTCGGGTTACTGATTTAGTAGTTTTAGTTTTTTTATTATCGATTACATTAAAAACTCAGTTCAAAGTTACATTGTCTTTTTTTTGTAGTTCTACATCCTACTTTGAAACTGACAAATAATTTTAAGTTAGCAAATTTCTAAACTAAATCGTAGTAGGCACCAATTGAAAACAAAAGAAAAACAATAGAAGCTTAAAACTGTTCTTTCTTTTGTTTTCAAAGTTTTCTTTAATTTCAGTGTTAATCCAAAGTACTTTTTATGGTCAGTTAGGGTCTTGGTACAGTTTTTATTATTATGCCATAAACCAAAATGTTATTTTTTTTCGCAGTTTTATTTTATTTAAGCAAATAAGTGGAATGATAGTGTTTATTGAGTATTTCCTTATGTCCCGTAATATTATGCAATCGGCAAATCGAAGTAGGTTAAGTCATAACAACGCTGTTTTGTTTTTTTTTCAAAGCCTCCTTTTTCTATTGAATTTTAAATTCGTTTTCCAGTGAAAAATGCGGCTTAAAACTAATTCTAAGTAAATTTTTGGACAAACAATACGTTTTTCAAAATCGACTAACAATGCTTATAGGTTTTTGTCATTGGTTAATACAGCGGTCACTGAGTGACAGGTTTTGACCAAAGCCTCCTTGATTTTGTTTTTAACGCGTCGTTTACAAGACGTTACGCAACAACTACCCGCCATTACGGTTAATGACGAAATAATTACCGTTGTCTTTGTTTCCTCGAGTGTTTTTTTAAATTTTTTAAAGGACGAAACTGTGCCAAAATTAAATTGCAATCAAAACGTAAAAAAACGCGCATTAGTACTGCGCGTTTATTTTTTTAAGTTAGAAACCGAAAAACTATTTATTTGAAGGTTGACCTTTTGTGAAAGCAAAAAAAATAGTGAAAGTGAATATATGCGCCAATTCTAATTTGCGATGTATTTCTGGTATTGGCAACTAAAAGGCATAAAGTTGCAAAACGTCGATGTATTTGAGTTCAGGAACCCGCGGGGTATTTTTGGATGTGTTTACGGCGGGAATTTAATTTAATTGTAATTGTCTCGCACGCAGCAGCTTTGGTGCATTACCTCAAAAACTAGTCCAGTTTTTTTCGGTTTATTAATTTATGATAAAGAGCGAAAAAAAGGTTAAAGCAACATTCTCTGGATGTTGTAATATTTGAATAGTTTACACGTGCATTCAAAATTTGTTAAATAAATATTTAAATAATGTCGGTCGCGAGATTTTTTCCTTGGTGGCGTTACATAAATTATTTTAGGAATGCGTCGGCACCGAAAAAAAGTGGTGGTTGCGGCAACGCCTACGATTCTTTTCAATACTACGATTCCTTGACCATACCTTACGCGCAGTTTTCCTCGTGACAAACAAATGACATTTTTAAATGAAAATTAGTCTACCAGGTATCTATTATTTCCTATTTTTATGAATATTTTTATAAAAGTTTAAGGTCGTCTGAAGTTTTCGATCACGTTGTGAACCTTGTAAAAATTTAATTAATGCAAACTAGGCACACGTGCTTTTTGTGGTACCTTATCGTAGAAACTGGCGAAAAAAGTATAATTTATTAGGTCATATTATGTCTGAATGACGCAACTTATCGTCGTCGATAACTTTTTAGATACAAAATTAATTTTTACACAGCGTGACCAACATATGATCGAGGTGTTAAAATGTTTTACATTCAATGGCGAAAATGTTCGCCTTTTTTCCGATGTAATCTTTATGCATGTGGGTTTCTATTGTTTTTTTTTCAATGTCATTAGTAATTTATTATTACGGCGCCTGTGCGATAACGCCACCTCGATTTTTGACCAAAGTCAATTGTTTCTTGGTTACAACGCCTACACGGATTAAACAGCTCGTTCTTTCTTTTCTTTAGGTCAGTGTATCAAAGAATTTTGTTCATCATGATTTAGGAATCCTGTTTACTTGGTTTTTTAACGCTTTATTTTGAAAGAAAAAAATCGTGCCAAATTATTTTTTGGTTTTAATTTTTTTTTCTAAATAGTGTTTGTTTAGGTGTTCAAAACCAACGCTTGAATTTGTTTTTCGGTTCCAACGTCTACGGTTATTTTTTCCTGTAAAAATAAAATTGAGTATGACTATGTTCTAATATATATTTAAAAAATGTTCATTAACGACTGAACGAAATCGAAGTTTTAAATGTTGAAAATTTTGCAATCAATTAGTAACGACTTACGAGTAAAACAAATTAAAAAAAGGGAAAAACTAATAATTACAACTTGGCAAAGTGAAGCTTTTTCTAACGGCGTTGGCGTTTGTTTAGGTGTTGCATTTAATGGTTTTTAAATATTTGTTTTTTTTCAGCGCCTACACGATTTCACTGTAATCTTGTCTAAAATGTCTATTTTTGTGGATCAATTTAAACTTTTTCCAAACAATGTCGTCGATTGATTGCTTAGGTTCTTATTTACTAAAATAAAAAATGACAGATTTTGCCCTACTTATATTAATTTCAATTATTAATTTTAAGCTGTAATTGATTTAACGACTATGTTGTAAGCGAAGAATTAGCTTTTAAATCTATCTAGCAATCTATGATTAACGTCGAGCGTGTTTTGTTCTACTCCATTTATTGGAGCTATAGATTTAAATATACGTTTTTTTGTTTCTTTTTAATCTTGATGATCTAAGATGCAGTTTTCGGTAAGCTATTTAAAGCAGAGTAGGTTATGGAAAGTTATTGTGAACAGTATTGGCATTTGTTTTTGAAAAAGATTGTTTGTAACAGTTTCAAAAATGACTTCTTATTATTTCAAATTGTTGATTGGTCACAGAATCATAAACATAGTGACGTCTACTAACTTTTTTGGCTTTTTTATTAAGATTTTTTTTAACTGTTGAAGGAAGTCTTGGAAGCTGGGGGCATTTGTTCAGATACTGTACTAGTTAGATTGTCAAAATGAATTCAAAATGTTTCCAAAAACATGCGTTCTTTTTTATTGTTTTTGTTTCTCAAAAATTAGTTTTCTTATTCTTTGTTATGATTGTGACATAGCGTGTTCTTTTTTATACTTTATTAGTTTTATGGTCATTGGCCGCTAAATTGTAAAAAAAATGAAATGGTTCCGTTTCTCTCTTCATTAAGCTTACTAACTTTTTTTTATTCTTGGACTTGTGCAAAATCACTTTTTTAAATTAAAGCACGTCATGGAAAGTTACTCTAAAACAGTTCCTTTTTTGTCAATTGTTTAAGCCTGTCTAATAAATTGTAAAAAAACGATTGTTTTTCTCCTCTTTACGCCTACTACCTACTTCATTATTTTTTACTCCTAAACTTCTTCAAAATTAATTACAAACGTCATGTTTAACTCAATTTGTCAAAGGAGGTTGTATCATTTTTTCCCCAAAAAAGTTTTGGTCGTTTTTTGTCTTACATTCCCTTTTCTGTATTGTTTGCTTAAATCTGATTTGTACGCATTCAATTATTAACCTTGGTATTGGTATTTTTTAACATTACCAACGTTTTTTGGGTTGGCCTTCTTCGGTTTTTGCTCCTAACATCACACGTATTTTCCTTTACAGTCATTACCCGCTGCAATTAATTGTATGGGTACATATCAATCAGTTTTAATTTTTGGATTAATCTGCTTTAGGGACCAACGTTTGAGTAAATCGTCATCGCATTGCTTTATTGTTTTTTCTTTTTTTTGTATTAAAAAAATTTTTTCACCATATCGTGTGTGGTTATTAATCAACTTTTTTTTATTACCTTCAATTACAGATAACTAAGTACAGATTATCTACTGTGATTTTTTTGACGATAAAATTTTTTTAAAATTCATTTAGTAAAATTTTTGAGTGTCATCTTTAATAGTTTTGTTTCCATGGCGTACTTTTTTATTTTTCACTCGTTTGATATATAAATACAGTGCACTAAAAATAATATTGCAAAAAATGGTACAGAATTCTAAAAATACACGCAGTCATAGTATATTTTTATTTCAAAGCGCACTACGATTTGCATGTTCTATTGCATGATTGAAAAATTATTAGATTAGATTAAATTTGAAGTCTGTTTTGGATAGTTGAAAGTTTTCATATTTTTTGTTAATCGTTTTTAGGTGAACATGTATTTTTTATCTGCATTGATCTAAATAGTTTTCGTTACCATATCCGTTATGTACTAAAAACGACTGAAAAACTTGTTCCAAGGCACACTATGTTATACATCATAGTTGTACTGCAGCCTTGGCAAAATATTAAATTTTAGAAATTATGTGAATCTTGTGTATTTTCTTGGGATAACTCCCAGACGAAACAATCGCACTCAAAAAATTGTCGTTGATTTTTATTTACGATTGCAGTTTTTGCCAGTCTTGTCTGTTTTTTAACGGTTAAAAAAAACAAACGCTAGTTTGTTTTTATTTGTGTCGTTAGATTTGCATTTGTTTTTGCACCACAGCCTACTATTTACATATTGCTCTATGCACTTTAACCGTTGAATGAACAACTTTCTGTTGCTTTTTTTAAGAAGTTCTTCGCGGGGTGTGGGGAGGTTTCTGTGCGTTTTACGCGTAAAACGTTTTCACGCACCAATTGAATTACGAAATTGTGTGATCACAGTTCGACCGTGAGATTCTGCGTATTTAAAAACCTAATCAAAATGTCAGGATAAACAAATACGCGTGGATTACGTAAAAAAAATCTCACGATAACAGTTTTTAAAGTTCATTCATTTTTTTTAATTATTGCGTTTTTACGATGGCAGGTATCCTTGCCCTCTTTTGTTTAATTTTTTTAGCCCACTGCGTTATCATAGCGTAACGTTACAAGTGTTTGGAAAAAATTATATTTTTTTCGTTTCCGTTCTGTTCTTTAACCTCTTTAGTTTCCGCTTGGCGCGCTTTTGCATTTTTAATTGTGATTAATTAAATGTTGACCGTGAAATCGGGACAAATATCAAATGTCGTTTGAATGTGGAGCACAAGTGATTGTTAACAGTTTCTTTTTTAATTGTCTCTGCCGCTGCACCCATACGTGTTCTAAGTGCCTTACTCCGCGCGAGGAAAATGATTAGGATAACGCGAAAAACTTTCACTTAAAAAAACTTTTTTTTTGTAACGGATATTGCCTTATATTAATTGACGGCGTTTTCTCCCATACCCAAACTGTGTCAGGGTTTTTTAATTAAGATTTTGATTGTTTCCTAATTTGGGACATCTCGGCACCGGCGTAATCGCCCGATTAGATTGTTTAATAAAAGTATTTTTTTTATTCGATCGTGGCATCCTTGAGATTATTTCGGTGCTGAAAAAAACACGTGTCGAAGGCGTCCGCATTATTATTATTATTGTTACGTAAGTCAGATGCAAAATGTTGTGTGCTAAGACTATGTTGATAAAACAATTGGGTAATAATCGGGTTGCGTGGAATTTTAATTTTATTTGCGATTGTTGTTATCGGCGGCGGCGAGACACGTGTACGTTGCGGTGGTTTGATTAGGAAAAGTCGCCGTTGGATTTGGGCAATGCGGCAAATGTTTATTGATCCATCGATTGGGCGATTATTCTTTTTCTGTATTTTATCGCAAGGGCTTTTGGAACAATTGCGAAATTTATATTTAAGCGATAGGGCAACGCGCTTCAGACCTTGCTAACGTTCGTCCTTAGAATAGAGCGTTGCGCTCTTTTTTCCATTTCGGTCGAATTTAAAATCGTCGCGCGTATGTCATTAAATGCGTGTCGCTAAAAATTTGAACGACCTTGTTGATTAAAATTTACGGTCCACGTGCTAGTGTGAATTGTAGATAAAGACAAGTGCAAAAGAGAATATTTTACGAAACAAGGTCGACGTTTTTTATTGGTGTGCCAAAATTTCGTTTGTCCTTCTAAAACGCCGGCCACTGACCACGAAACAACGTTCGCGAACGAAGGCCGATGCTTTAAGATCACCCAGTCGAGACTGTTAGTACCAGACAATATCAATGAGAAAAGGCGGGGCGCTGATGTCGGCTCGCCTCACACTTTGCGAATTTTCTCCCATGGCCCCCATCACGGTCGCGTCTCGTAATACGTCTGGGAAGGACTCTCTTTCTCTGTTTATCCCTCGCTCGCTCTCGCCCAAATTCAAAAAAACTTGTCTGCCACCTTTCATCCATCATCGCGACGACCAAACTCATCATCATAATAATTCTTTTCGCACCACGCACCCGGTTCGTCTACTAACGCCGTTATTGGGATTCGTAATAAACCTTTAGATAAAAATCATAAATGCCCTAATCGCAGGAAGGAGGAAGCGTGCGGTTACTTGTCGAAAGGAAATAATGTAGATTACGCACATCTTTCTCAGGATATGGTGTAGTAAACCGAACAAGTTTTTATTCATTCATTCATTTTTAATCGCTAATCCGAGTGGGCCAAGGGTTTAAAAAAAAATTACGAGGACGCAAAAATTTACCTAGAAAAAGGGTTATCGACGGAGCGGGGCGCGCGGTGCCTTACAGGAAATTCCATTCATTGTTGAAAGCTTAGCAAATATTTATAAACGTTCAATAGTAGTAGTAATAATAATAATGTAATTCATTACATATGTTTGACATGTGCAATGCGATTCGTTTTTTTTTCCGATGGGACAAAGCACACTTCCGCCCGCGAAAAACTACATACATAATTTTTTTCCTGGAATTTAGAAAAAACGGTTGCACATGATAATGATCGTGTGTGAAATTTTCGTCATTAAATTCGTACAAAATTTTTTTGGCAAATTCCTATGCAAAAACGCGCGTGGAAAAATACCGGTAGCCGTTAGGTTTTAAGGGAGGGTGTGGCGGCGTTGACAAAAATTGGCGTGAATTTCTCTAATTACGTTGACATGTTTTTGTCGCTGATATCTTTAATTTACTTTCTAATTATTGTTTATTTCCTGAAATTTCCCTTTTTTTAACGCAGTTATTTCCTATTGTGTCCTACACGGTTTGGTAGGTTTTTATACTTTTTTTTAAATTTAATTTTTAATACGCACAACTGCGTTTCTCTCCCTTTTAGTTTTTTCTTTTTTGATCATTGTGATGTTTTTTTTACATCCTTTGCGCAGTTCGTTTTGCATTCAAAAAATCCATGGATGTCTTTGTATTTTTCCCTAATACTTTTTTTAAGCATTTTTTTATTGTAATTTTACTTCTTCGTAGTAGTTGGACTTAATTTAATTTTTGTTTTTTTAAGAACTTGTTTAGTTACTTTTAATTTTTCGTAAGTTTGTGTCTGCAACGTCTTCGCTTGTGTTTTTTTTTCTAGATGGACAATTGTGTAGTGTTGTTCGTTTATATTTGTCTAGAAAATATGTATATTTTGACTTTATTTTTATTTCGATTTTTGTAGATTTCTTTCTGACAATGTTCTTTGGTATTTAATTTTCTATTCTATTTTTGTTGTCTATGGTTTTGTCTTTTATAGACACAATCTTTTTGATTTCGATTTTATCACTTCTGTGTTTATTTTGATTTTTATAGTGTTATTATGTATGTTTGTTTAGAACGTCTATTTTTGTTTTCGTTTTTATGGATAACTGTGATTTTATCTCGTTTTGGACAATATTTTTTCTTTGGCGTTTAATGTCCTACGTTTTTTACATTTGGCGTGGTTCAAAAACCAAAGTTTATAGGTACTTGTTTTTCAAATTTTTTTGATTTCGATGGTTTTTATTTAAATAGTATTTTTTTTGTTTTTGTGTCGATGGATAACTGTTATTTTTTAACTTCTCGTTTTTGATAACATTATTTCTTTGGTGTTTAATGTCTATCGGCATTTTTACGTAACCTTTTTTTTATCAATTGTTTTTTTAAGTCATGGATCACTTCGTTTTTCTTAAAGAATTGTTGTATTAGTAGATAATTTTCTAAATTTTATTTTATTTTCGTACAGTCGAGTTTTTTTTCGTCAATATTTATGTATGTATTTTAGCCTGTATATAGTTTTTTTGAAGCAATTGTCAAAGAATGTGTTGATTGAATAATAGTAAAATTACAAACAAAAAACGTGTTTACGTTCAACAGGTCAGCAGATTAATGACATTGGACTGAATCGTATTCTACTGAGCTGCTTTATCGTATAAAATAAAATTGAACAAATCAAACTGTCATTGTTTTTTAGTGTTCGATTCTTTATTGTTATTTTTAAATAATCGCCTACTTAGATGTTGCGTTTGTTAACATACAAGTCAATATAAGTATTTTTTTTATTTTTAGGTTTTTTTTTAATAAGTTACATCGTTTTTGGACCAAAGCGGATATGTTTAAAATCGCAGTCTGTTGGCACAAAAAAACAAATTCCTTGAGGACTTCATTGGTACTTAAGATACCAAAACGTTGAAATTATAGCCTACTTAGCTTTTAGAAGACAGTTTTTTGTAAATATTTTCCTCGGTACCAAACAATGTTTAGAATCCGTTTTTTCTCATGCGATAACTTTCTTTGATTATACTTTTCTTGCGTAAGTGTTCTTGTATTGTTTCATTTTTTCCCACCGAGCGATTTTTAACGACAAAACGAGAGGATACATTCATTTGTTTTAATGGTCCCCTTTACTTAAAAAAATGTGTGTGCGTAATATTTTTATCAAAGTTTAGGATTAGATCATGGCCTAATTCAAGTACTATTGGCAGTTGGTTCTTTTTTTAATCGTGCTAGTTCCACGTGTAATTGTACTCGTGTCGAGTAGGATTAGCACAAAAAAATCGTGACCTACTTAGATTTGCGTTGTCATCCCGTTTTCGAGTACTTTAAAGTCTAACGGTCGAGTTTTAATGGAATTTGTGTATAGAGCCTACTAAGATTAGTTCCAAAATTTTTGCTAGGGTTTTTAACGATAAATAATTACCGTCGCGTTTTCTTTGCGACCTAGTTTTTTGGTAATTTCAGGAAGTTTTTTTTGTCTGGAAAAATTGAGTATCGCTACTTGGCTTGACCTACTTAGATATTCTAATTTTGCAATTAAACTTATCGGGCGGTTATCTCCACTTTATTTTCGAATGTGTTGTGACAGAGGTGGTTTTGATTATTACCGTTAGGCTTTTGCTTGGTTTCTTAGAAACTCGTATTACCCGTTTCTTCCCACGCAGTCAAACGCGTTTTGTTGACGAATGCATTGTTTGGTTGCGCAATATTTAAAAACTCGCGAGGGTTTTCGAAACGTGTACTCTGCCGGGATTCGAATCCAAGTTTGGGGAGTTCACGTGTAGATACCCCCGTCTATATTTATATTTGATTTAGTAAATATTGACAAATTTTATGGCATAATTCGCAAAATTTAGATGTCACGTGGATGATGTTGGGTTATCTTTATTTACGGTTTGGTGACGACCACTTATCGCTTCTATTCCCGTTCCTGTTATTGAAGACTTTTTTGACCGCAAATCTTCTTGGGTTGTTAGATAATCGTTGTTATTGTTGTTGTTATCAGTGCGGCGCTTTTTTCTCGTACATTTAGCTGCTCGAGCGTTCTTGTTTTTTTTGCAGATAAAGTTATGTAAAATGAGAAGCCAGTGAATATCAGCATTTAAATTATTATATTATTATAATAACAGGAAGTCGATGTACGATTTTATTGAATGTCAAATTCTTCGGCAACACCACGCGTGCATTCGTTCTAGTCCAGAGGAGTTATAAGCTCGGCACGATTGTATATTTATAAAAATAAAATCGAGGGCATTGTCGAATTTTATTGTAATCTGGGGTTATGTAATTTACTTGTGATTCGTTTTATCGCCGGTTTATTTACACATTTACACTTTGGATAATCTATTTAAGGTGTGAGTGTGTGTAAGTGACGATAAATACACTGACGCCGATTTCACGCTGGCGTCGATACTATCAAGACTAAAATTTCGCGGTTAAGCCAAGGCCGATTGTTACACGTGGAAAAAGTGCCATTTCGCTTTGGGCGAGAAAAGGCGTCGAGGTCGTTTGCCGCCTTCATTTATATATATAGCCACCGGTGATCTATCAATAGACGTGCACGTTTTCACCCACATACCTGTTACTGCCCTTAATACAATACACTCTTCCGTGTTAGAGCAGTCGCTTGCGTTTTCTAATTAAAGATTTTCGTCGTTTTAACCTCATTCGCAATCGTCCATTTCCCGTCGGAGCGTTGCACGGGCAACATCAACGTGCTTAGAATTTTGCGAAAAACACACCGCCCGGCATTCGCTAACGCGAAAACGAAAAAAAAAACGACTAAAAATCCATTGCCCGCTGAGGAATGTGAAAGGTAGTTAACGGCGGATCCAGTTCGAGAACAGCATTCTCTCATTACAACGATTTGAACAAGTTCACGTTGAAATTTTGCAACAAAACCCTTAACCCAGGTATCCTTAACACCTGGACGGCTTTCTAAAAACCTCATTGTTCGTTCGCAACAAGAAAATATACCTGGATTTAAGTTTAAGTACAAACGCCTCCGCCACCACCGCCGCCGCCATCTTTAAAATAATACCCAAAAAACCCTTCACCTCGACGCGCCGTCGTAACCGTGAACTTAAATTTGCAGGTTGAATCATACCCGTGTCAAAAAAAATTATCCTTGAACATGACTCGATCATTACATATACGGTGTAATAACCTCGTTTTTAAGACGCAAATTTTTGTTAAAAAAAGCACACGATGTAATCCAACCTTGATACGTTACGTTGCCTTATGTATTGTAAATACTCGGATGATGAACCTTCCCGATTTTCTAATTAGCAACTTCTAATTGCCTTTGTAGTTTTCCATTCGGGACAATCGCCGGCCGGCGTCGCCATCTGTGAATTTCGTCACGCACCCCCACGAACAGGCCCTTTTCTAAAAATTTGTTTCCAAGAAAGGTTTCGGAACTATTTGCTTATAACAATAGCGTTTATTGTTATTACCCTGCTTGGGATGGCTTTTAAGTTGTTCGAACACACCGAGCGGGAACGGAACGGGGAAAAAATTGAACTTTCATTGAAAAAGGCGATAAGTGCCGTTATCGCCCAAGCACTTACACGAGCTCGATTTTTTCCCAACAGATATATTTGGTAGGTCAATACTGTGTCAGGAGATTAACTTATCTGTGAGGCCTTCGTCAAATATCACCGTGTAATTATATAATCGAAAATTAAACGCAAATACTTTTCCTCGACAAAAATCTGAATAAAAAAATCGTAGAAAATGTAGTTCCGCTTAGGGGATCGGTTTGGGGGCGCGGGAAAACGAGCTTGTTCTAATAGTCGTTTTAGAAACAATCGAGGAAATATTTTGCGTATGCCAATTACGTATTTTCTCACAATTTTCACTGCGACAAAAAACTTTCTACATCGATGTTTTTTGGCAAACAATTAAGTATTGTTAAAAACTGCTTTGATGTTTCAGAAATATTGAAATTTTATGCAAGAACGCGGTTTTAGGTTAATTTTTGGCAAAAAAACAAAGGAAATAGAAAAAGTGACAGCTGAAGTTTGCGTTTTTCACTAGCATTCTTTGTCCGGTGTAGTTTATTTTGCGACTTTTTTTAATTTAAATTTTCCTATAAGCTAAGAAAATAAAAAACTGATAGTTTTCGTTTGAATTTTCGGAAAACGATAAAGACCGCTATATTTTAATCTTCGTGACAACTGATTTTAGAAAAACTGTAGAAGGTTGTGCGTTAGCCAGAATTTTTGTGTTGATCTTTGTTTTGAATCTTTGATTTTAGCTAAAAGCAAAGGGAATAAAAACTTTTAATCTTGATGACAGTTTGTTTCGGAAAACTAAAAAAGCTGCGTTTTTGCCAGAATTTATCATTTTGAATCCTTTTTGCTAAAAATAAGGGAAAAAACTGGCAATAATAGCATTCATATACTTCATGACAGTTTGCATGTGCAAAATAGTGAATTTTACAAAAATCTTTTGTTTTTTTTTTGAATCTTTAATTTTGAGCAATGGAAATTAAAAAAAATTCAGATTGAATCGAGTTTTTGACATACTTTGGTCTTCATGACAGTTTTAGGGAAAACTAAAGAAATTATTTTAATGCATATCATAAGTTTGATAAAAGTTTGTTTTTTCAAAACCAAACAAGGTTACGGATTTGCCAAAAAATTACTGTTTTGATCTTTGTTTTGAATCTTAAATTTTGACCAGAAGCAATGGAAATAAAAAAACTTTCTGTTTTGGTCGAGGTTTTTGACATACTTTGCAATTCCTGAACGTTTGTTAAGGGAAAATTAAAGAAAGCTGCGTGTTTGCCAAACTTTTTCGGTTTTGAGTCTTTAATTTTTATTAAACTTATAGAAAATAAAAGAAACTGCTAATTTTGGTATGGGTTGTTAATGAATATCATAGTTTGATCTTCACTAAAGTTTTTTTATCGAAAACCTAACAAGGTTACGGATTTGTCAGAAAATTTTTACTTTCGATTTTTGTTTTGATTCTTTAATTTTTACTAGAAATAATGGAAATAAAACAATATATCAGTTTCAGTCGCGGTTTTTGACATACTTTGGTCTTTTTCACACTTTTTTTGGTAGAAATCAAAAAAAGCTGTATGTTTGTCAGAAATTTTTAATTTGAGTCTTTAATTTTTACTAAACTTGAAAAAAAATAAAGAAACTGCTAGATTTAGTATGGGTTTTTAGCAAATAATGAAGATTTTTATAGTTTGATCTTCATAAAAGTTTGTTTCTGTAAAACCGAACAAGATTACGGTGCCAGGATTTTGTTTTGAATCTTTAATTTTAACCAGATACAATAGAAATAAAAAAAAATCAGATTTGTTTAAAGTTTTTGACATACTTTGGTTTTTATCACAGTTTACTTAAGAGAAACCAAAAAAAGCTGTATGTTTGCCAATTTTTTTAAATTTAAGTTTTTAATTTTTACTAAACTTAAAGAAAAAAAATATCAAAGAAACTGTTACATTTAGTATGGATTTTTAACAAATATTCTTAGAAATTATCATAGTTTGATCTTCATCAAAATTTGTTTTTTGTTTTGAATCTTTAATTTTGTTCAGAAATAATGGAAAACAAAAATCTTTCATGTTGGTTCGAATTTTTTAGCAATCAGTGGTCTTTAAAAAAAACTGTTTGCCAAAATCTTTATTTTAAGTCTTTAATTTTTACTAAACTTAAAAAAAATTAAAGAAACTGCTAGATTTAGTATGGGTTTTTAGCAAATACTTATAGTACTTATATTTTTATAGTTTGATCTTCATAAAAATTTGTTTCTCTAAAATCGAACAAGGTTACGGTGCCAGAATTTTGTTTTGAATCTTTAATTTTGTCCAGAAATAATGGAAAACAAAAATCTCTTATGTTGGTTCGAAATTTTTAACATTCAGTGGTCATTAAAAAAACAATTTTATTTTAAGTCTTTAATTTTTACTAAACTTAAAAAAAATTAAAGAAACTGCTAGATTTAGTATGGGTTTTTAACAAATATTTGTAGAGATTTTTATAGTTTGATCTTCATAAAAGTTTGTTTCTCTAAAATCGAACAAGGTTACGGTGCCAGAATTTTGTTTTGAATCTTTAATTTTGTCCAGAAATAATGGAAAACAAAAATCTTTTATGTTGGTTCGGAATTTTTAACATTCAGTGGTTTTTATCAGTTTACAGAGATTCCAAAAAGAGCTGTGTGTTTGTCAATTTTTTTTATTTTAAGTTTTTAATTTTTACTAAACTTAAAAAAAAAGATATTAAAGAAACTGCTAGATTTAGTATGGGTTTTTAGCAAATACTTGTAAAAATTTTTATAGTTTGATCTTCATAAAAGTTTGTTTCTCTAAAATCGAACAAGGTTACGGTGCCAGAATTTTGTTTTGAATCTTTAATTTGGTCCAGAAATAATGGAAATCAAAAATCTTTTATGTTGGTTCGAAATTTTTAACATTCAGTGGTCTTTAAAAAAACTGTGCCAATTTTTTTTAATTTTAAGTCTTTAATTTTTACTAAACTAAAAAAAATTAAATAAACTGTTAAATTTAGTATGGGTTTTTAACAAATATTTGTAGAGATTTTTATAGTTTGATCTTCATAAAAGTTTGTTTCTCTAAAATCGAACAAGGTTACGGTGCCAGAATTTTGTTTTGAATCTTTAATTTTGTCCAGAAATAATGGAAAACAAAAATCTTTTATGTTGGTTCGGAATTTTTAACATTCAGTGGTCTTTAAAAAAAGACTGCCAAAATTTTTTATTTTAAGTCTTTAATTTTTACTAAACTTAAAAAAAATTAAAGAAACTGCTAGATTTAGTATGGGTTTTTAGCAAATACTTGTAAAAATTTTTATAGTTTGATCTTCATAAAAGTTTGTTTCTCTAAAATCGAACAAGGTTACGGTGCCAGAATTTTGTTTTGAATCTTTAATTTTGTCCAGAAATAATGGAAAACAAAAATCTTTTATGTTGGTTCGAAATTTTTAACATTCAGTGGTCTTTAAAAAAAAACTGCCAAAATTTTTTATTTTAAGTCTTTAATTTTTACTAAACTTAAAAAAAATTAAAGAAACTGCTAGATTTAGTATGGGTTTTTAACAAATATTTGTAGAGATTTTTATAGTTTGATCTTCATAAAAGTTTGTTTCTCTAAAATCGAACAAGGTTACGGTGCCAGAATTTTGTTTTGAATCTTTAATTTTGTCCAGAAATAATGGAAAACAAAAATCTTTTATGTTGGTTCGGAATTTTTAACATTCAGTGGTCTTTAAAAAAAGACTGCCAAAATTTTTTATTTTAAGTCTTTAATTTTTACTAAACTTAAAAAAAATTAAAGAAACTGCTAGATTTAGTATGGGTTTTTAGCAAATACTTGTAAAAATTTTTATAGTTTGATCTTCATAAAAGTTTGTTTCTCTAAAATCAAACAAGGCTACGGTGCCAGAATTTTGGTTTTGATTTTTGGTTTAATTTTTTAATTTTTACCAGAAATATTGGAAATAAAAAATCTTTTATGTTGGTTCGAAATTTTTAACATTCAGTGGTCTTTAAAAAAAAACTGCCAAAATTTTTTATTTTAAGTCTTTAATTTTTACTAAACTTAAAAAAAATTAAAGAAACTGCTAGATTTAGTATGGGTTTTTAACAAATATTTGTAGAGATTTTTATAGTTTGATCTTCATAAAAGTTTGTTTCTCTAAAATCGAACAAGGTTATGGATTTGCCAGAATTCTAGTTTTGAATCTTTAATTTTGTCCAGAAATAATGGAAAACAAAAATCTTTTATGTTGGTTCGGAATTTTTAACATTCAGTGGTCTTTAAAAAAAGACTGCCAAAATTTTTTATTTTAAGTCTTTAATTTTTACTAAACTTAAAAAAAATTAAAGAAACTGCTAGATTTAGTATGGGTTTTTAGCAAATACTTGTAAAAATTTTTATAGTTTGATCTTCATAAAAGTTTGTTTCTCTAAAATCGAACAAGGTTACGGTGCCAGAATTTTGTTTTGAATCTTTAATTTTGTCCAGAAATAATGGAAAACAAAAATCTTTTATGTTAGTTCGGAATTTTTAACATTCAGTGGTCTTCAAAAAGAACTGTGTCAAAATTTTTTATTTTATGTCTTTAATTTTTACTAAACTTAAAAAAAATTAAAGAAACTGCTAGATTTAGTATGGGTTTTTAGCAAATACTTGTAAAAATTTTTATAGTTTGATCTTCATAAAAGTTTGTTTCTCTAAAATCGAACAAGGTTACGGTGCCAGAATTTTGTTTTGAATCTTTAATTTTGTCCAGAAATAATGGAAATCAAAAATCTTTTATGTTGGTTCGAAATTTTTAACATTCAGTAGTCTTTAAAAAAACTGCGAATATTTTTTATTTGAAGTCTGTAATTTTTACTAAACTTAAAAAAAATTAAAGAAACTGCTAGATTTAGTATGGGTTTTTAACAAATATTTGTAGAGATTTTAACAGTTTGATCTTCATAAAAGTATGTTTTTCTAAAATCGAAAAAGGTTACGGTGCCAGAATTTTGTTTTGAATCTTTAATTTTAACCAGATGCAATAGAATTAAAAAAATCTTTCAGGTTTGTTTAAAGTTTTTGACATACTTTGGTTTTTATCAGTTTACAGAGATTCCAAAAAGAGCTGTGTGTTTGTCAATTTTTTTTAATTTTAAGTTTTTAATTTTTACTAAACTTTAAGAAAAAGATATTAAAGAAACTGTTATATTTAGTATGGATTTTTAACAAATATTCCTAGAAATTATCATAGTTTGCTCTTTATCAAAATTTGTTTGTCTAAAATCAAACTCGATTATTATGCCAGAATTTTTGTTTCCACTTTTGTTTTGAATCTTTAATATTGTCCAGAAATAATGAATAATGGATATCAAAAATCTTTCATGTTGGTTCGAAATTTTTAACATTCAGTAGTCTTTATCACAGTTTGTTTGGGAAAAACCAAAAAAAGCTGTGTGTTTGCCAGAATTTGTTATTTTAAGTCTAATTTTTACTCAACTAAAAAAAATTTAAAAAAAACTGTTATATTTAGTGTGGGTTTTTAACAAATTTTTGTAAAGTTGAATCTTCTTAAAAGTTTGTTTCTCTAAAATCAAATAAAGTTACGCTGCCAGAATTTTTTTTTCGGTCGTTGAAATAAAATATCTTTCAGTTTTGTTCGAAGTTTTTGACATACTTTGGTCTTTATCACAATTTGTTTAGGAAAAACCAAAAAAAGTTGTTTGTCAAATTTTTTTATTTTAAGTTTTTAATTTTTTCTAAACTTTAAAAAAAAACTTAAAGAAACTCCTATATTTAATATAGGGTTTTAACAAATATTCGTTTAGATTATCATAGTTTGATCTTCATGATAGTTTGTTTTTCTAAAATTAAACAAAGTTATGGACTTGCCAGAATTCTAGTTTCGATCTTTGTTTTAAATCTAGAAATAATGGAAAAAAATATCTTCCAATTTTGTTCGAAGTTTTTGACAAACTATGGTCTTTATCACAGTTTGTTTGGGAAGAACCAAAAAAGCTGTGTGTTTGCCAAAATTATTTATTTCAACTCTTTCATTCTTACTCAACTTTAAAAAAATTAAAGAAACTGCTATATTTAGTGTGGGTTTTTAACAAATATTTGATAAAAATTATCATAGTTACGGTTACGGCGCCAGAATGTTTTTTTCGGTCTTTGTTTTGAATCTTTAATTCTGTCCATAAATAATGGAAATAAAAAATATTTTAATGTTTGTTGAAATTTTTAACATGCTTTAGTCTTTATCTTTCAGTTTTGTTCGAAGTTTTTGACATACTTTGGTCTTTATCACAGTTTGTTTGGGAAAAATCAAAAAAAGCTGTGTGTTTGCCAGAATTTTTTATTTTGAGTCTTTAATTTTTACTAAACTTAAAAAAAAATATAGAAACTGCTAGATATTTAACAAATATTCGTAAATATTATCATAGTTTGAACTTCATGAAAGTTTGTTTCTCTATAATCAAAGAATTTTATGTGTTTGCCAGAATTTTTGTTTCGATTTTTGTTTTGAACCTTTAATTTTGATTAGAAACAATGGAAATAAAAAATTTTGAAATTTTTGACATACTTTGGTCTCCATCACAGTTTGTTTAGTAAAAACTAAAGTAAGCTGCGCGTTTGTCAGAATTTTTTTATTTTCAGTCTTTAATTTTTACTAAACTAAAAAAAATTAAAGAAACTGCTAGGTTTAGTATGGGTTTTTAACAAATATTTGTAAAGATGTTTATATTTTGTTCTTCATAAAAGTTTGTTTCTCTAAAATCAAACAAGGTTACGGTGCCAGAATTCTTATTTTGGTCTTTGTTTCAAATCTTCAATTTTGACCAGAAATAATAGAAGTCAAAGTTCTTTTAGTTTTGTTCAAATGTTCTTGTTTTAAATCTTTTGTTTTGTAAAATCTAACACGCGTACGGATTTGCGAGAAAATTTTTGTTTTGATCTTTGTTTTGAATTTTTATTTTGGACGAGAAGCAATGGAAATTAAAAAAAAACTTTCAGTTACAGTCGAGTTTCTTGACATACTTTGGTTGGTCTCCATGACAGCTGTTTAGGGAAAACTAAAGAAAGTTGCGTCTTTACCATAATTTTCGTTTTGAGTCTTTAATTATTTACTACACTTAAAGAAAATAAAAGAAACTGCTATTAGCTTAGGTTTTTAATAAATATTTGTAAAGATGGTCGTAGTTTGATTTTCATTAAAGTTTGCTGTTTCAAAACCAAACAACGCTACGGATTTCCCAGAATTTTTTTTTGATTTTTTGATTCTGACCATAAAAACAATGAAAATAGAAAGACTTTCAGGTTCAGCCTAGGTTTTTGGCATATGGAAAAACTAAAGCAGCTGCAGGTTTGCCGGACTTGTTTCTTTTTAGGTTTTTAATTTTTACTAGAAAATAGAAGAAACTGCTATTAGTATGGATTTTTAGGAAATATTTGAAAAGATCATAGTTCGATCTTCTTGAAAGTTTGTTTTTTTTAAACCAAACACATTTACGAATTACGAATTATGTTTGGAATTATGGTTTGGTTTTTTTTATTTTGAATCTTTGATTTGGTGTTTGTTGGAATTTTTATTTTGAGTCTTTAATTTTTGTTTGTTTTTCCAAAACTAAACAAGGCTACGGATTTTTGTTTTGATATTTTTTTGATTTTGGTTCTGGCCATAATCAATAGAAATGAAGAACTTCCAGGTTTAGTTGAGGTTTTCGACCTACTTGGGTCTTCATGACGTGTGTTTAGAAACAATTCAAGAGTGATATGTGTTTGTAAGAATTTTTATTTTGAGTCTTTAATTTTTACTATACTTAAAGAAACTCTTCGATTGGTATAGATGTTTAGCAAATATTGGAAAGATCGTAGTTTGATATTTACGCACGCACATTACGCATTTGTCAGAATTTTTGTTTCGATCTTTTTTTTTTGAATCTTTGATTTGGTGTTTGCAGGATTTTTTTATTTTGAGTCTTTAATTTTTACTAAACTTTTAAAAAAATGCTAGATTGATATAGGTGTTTAGCAAATATTTAAAAAGATTGTACAGTCGAACTCCTATATAGTGATGTTCAAAATTCCCTTCATAAACATCATTATATAGAAACTTCATTGTATAGAATTTATACTTAAAAAATATGTAAAACACAAATTTAAACGTACGTAACAAATATTAATTATAAACACTTTCGTTTTGTCATTTTTAACCAACTTTACACTTAAACAACTTGAAACGAAAAAATTGCAAATGAAACGTGTTCAATAACATGACAATACATTTCAAAACTCGAAGGAAATCCTATAATCCTCTAAACAATTCATGCATTTATGTTATTTACAAATGTACAGAATTTTTAGTACCATTACTAATAGCCTTTCTGTATTGTAAATTAAGAAGTCTTATAATCCGCTTATCCGTTTAACAATGCGGTATTGCAAAGGTAAAGTAAATTGTACGTGATTCCAAGAAAACTTTAAGTAGTTTGGTAACATTTTCTTTGAAAAAGATCATAATATAGAATTTGAACATCATATTTTAGAGGTGTTTTTACACGCATTTTAATCCGAAGGTCAATATCCTAAAGAAAACATCACTAAATAGAAAAAATCATTAAATAGGAGTTCATTGAATGGAGGTCCGACTGTAGTTTGATATTTACGAAAGTTTATTTTTCTAAAACTAAACACATTTACGAATTTGCCAGAATTTTGTTTCAATTTTTTTTTAATATTTGATTTGGTGTTTGCAGGATTTTTTTATTTTGAGTCTTTAATTTTTACTAAACTTTAAAAAAATGCTAGATTGATATAGGTGTTTAGCAAATATTTAAAAAGATTGTAGTTTGATATTTACGAAAATTAATTTTTCCAAAACTAAACACATTTACGAATTTGCCAGAATTTTGTTTCAATTTTTTTTTAATATTTGATTTGGTGTTTGCAGGAATTTTTTATTTTTCCTTTTTATTTTTTTGTTGTGTTTCCAAAACCAAGCGTTTGGTTTAGGTCTTGAGCAAATATTTGGAAAGATCATAGTTTAATTTTTATGAAAGTTTGTTTTTCTAAAACCAAACACATTTACGAATTTGCCAGAATTTTTGTTTTGATTTTTTTTTTAAATCTTTGATTTGGTGTTTGCAGAATCTTTTAATTTTGAGTCTTTAATTTTTGTTTGTTTTTCCAAAACCAAACAAGGCTACGGATTTGCCAGAATTTTCGTTTTGATCTTTTTTTTCTGAATTTTTAATTCTCACCATTAGCAATGGGAATAGAAAATCTTCCAGGTTTAGTTAGTTGAGGTTTTTGACACACTTTGGTGCTTATGACCTTTGTTTAGAAAAAATTTAAGACAGTTGTGTGTTTGCATGAATTTTCTTTTTGAGGCTTTGAGTTTTACCAAACCTAAAGAAACTACTAGATTTGGCATAGGTCTTTAGCAAATATTTGAGAAGATCATTGTTTAATTTTTATGAAAGTTTGTTTTTCCAAAACCAGACATTTACGAATTTGCCTGAATTTATGTTTTGATTTTTTTAAATCTTTGATTTGGTGTTTGCAAAATCTGTTAATTTTGAGTCTTTAATTTTTGTTTGTTTTTCCAAAACCAAACAAGGCTACGGATTTGCCAGAATTTTCGTTTTGATCTTTTTTTTCTGAATTTTTAATTCTCACCATTAGCATTAGCATTAGCAATGGGAATTTTGAGTCTTTAATTTAAACTTAAAGAAAATAAACGAGACTGCTTATTAGCTTAGGTTTTTAATAAATATTTGTAAAGATGGTCATAGTTTGATCTTCATGAAAATTATGGTTTTTCAAAACCAAACAAGGCTATGGATTTCCCAGAATTTTCTTTTTGATTTTTTGATTCTGACCATAAAAACAATGAAAATAGAAAGACTTTCAGGTTCAGCCTAGGTTTTTGGCATATGGAAAAACTAAAGCAGCTGCAGGTTTGCCGGACTTGTTTGTTTTTAGGTTTTTAATTTTTACTAGAAAATAGAAGAAACTGCTATTAGCAGGGATTTTTAGGAAATATTTGAAAAGATCATAGTTCGATCTTCTTGAAAGTTTGTTTTTTTTAAACCAAACACATTTACGAATTTGCCAGAATTTTTGTTTCAATTTTTTTATTTTGAATCTTTGATTTGGTGTTTGTTGGAATTTTTATTTTGAGTCTTTAATTTTTGTTTGTTTTTCCAAAACCAAACAAGGCTACGGATTTGCCAGAATTTTCGTTTTGATATTTTTTCGAATTTGTGATTCTGGCCATAAGCAATAGAAATGGAAGAATTTCCAGGTTTAGTTGAGGTTTTTGGCCTACTTCAACTGTGCTATGTGTTTGCAAGAATTTTTATTTTGAGTCTTTAATTTTTATTATACTTAAAGAAACTCTTCGATTGGTATAGATGTTTAGCAAATATTGGAAAGATCGTAGTTTGATATTTACGAAAGTTGGTTTTTCCAAAATTAAACACATTACGCATTTGTCAGAATTTTTGTTTCGATCTTTTTTTTGAATCTTTGATTTGGTGTTTGCAGGATTTTTTTATTTTGGGTCTTTAATTTTTACTAAACTTTAAAAAAATACTAGATTCGTATAGGTGTTTAGCAAATATTTAAAAAGATTGTAGTTTGATATTTACGAAAGTTTATTTTTCTGAAACTAAACACATTTACGAATTTGCCAGAATTTTGTTTCGATTTTTTTTTGAATATTTGATTTGGTGTTTGCAGGAATTTTTGATTTTTACTTTTTAATTTTTGTTTTGTTTTTCCAAAACCAAACAAGGCTACGGATTTGCCAGAATTTTTGTTTTGATCTTTTTTTTCTGAATTTTTGATTCTAACCATTAGCAATGGAAATAGAAAATCTTCAAGGTTTAGTTGAGGTTTTTGACATACTTTGGTTCTTATGACCTGTGTTTAGAAAACATTTAAGACAGCTGTGTGTTTGCAAAAATTTTCATTTTGAGTTTTATTAAACTTAAAGAAACTGCTAGATTAGGTATATTCTTTAGCAAATATTTGAAAAGAACGTAGTTTGATTTTTATGAAAGTTTGTTTTTCCAAAACCAAACGCATTTACGAATTTGCCAGAATTTTTGTCTTGATTTTTTTTTTAATCTTTGATTTGGTGTTTGCAGAATCTTTTATTTTTTGTCTTTAATTTTTGTTTGTTTTTCCAAAACCAAACAAGGCTACGGATTTGCCAGAATTTTCATTTTGATCTTTTTTTTCTGAATTTTTGATTCTCACCATTAGCAATTGGAATAGAAAATCTTCCAGGTTTAGTTGAGGTTTTTGACATACTTTGGTTCTTATGACCTGTGTTTAGAAAAAAATTTAAGACAGCTGTGTGTTTGCAAGAATTTTCATTTTGAGTCTTTGAGTTTTACTAAACTTAAAGAAACTGCTAGATTTAGTATAGGTCTTTAGCAAAAATTTGAAAAGAACATAGTTTGATTTTTATAAAAGTTTGTTTTTCCAAAACCAAAGACATTAACGAATTTGCCAGAATTTTTGATTGGATTTTTTTTAAACTTTGATTTGGTGTTTGCAGAATCTTTTAATTTTGAGTTTTTAATTTTTGTGTGTTTTTCCAAAACCAAACAAGGCTATGGATTTGCCAAAATTTTCGTTTTGATCTTTTTTTTCTGAATTTTTGATTCTCACCATTAGCAATGGGAATAGAAAATCTTCCAGGTTTAGTTTAGGTTTTTGACATACTTTGGTGCTTATGACCTGTGTTTAGAAACAATTGAGGACAGCTGTGTGTTTGCAGGAATTTTCATTTTGAGTTTTATTAAACTTAAAGAAACTGCTAGATTAGGTATATTCTTTAGCAAATATTTAAAAAGATTGTAGTTTGATATTTACAAAAATTTAGTTTTCTAAAACTAAACACATTTACGAATTTGCCAGAATTTTGTTTTAATTTTTTTTTTTTTTAATATTTGATTTGGTGTTTGCAGGAATTTTTTATTTTTACTTTTAAATTTTTGTTTGTGTTTCCAAAACCAAACAAGACTACGGATTTGCCAGAATTTTCATTTTGATCTTCTTTCTGAATTTTTCTTCTCACGATTAGCAATGGGAATAGAAAATCTTCCAGGTTTAGTTGAGGTTTTTGACATACTTTGGTTCTTATGACCTGTGTTTTGAAAAAATTTAAGACAGCTGTGTGTTTGCAAGAATTTTCATTTTGAGTTTTATTAAACTCAAAGAAACTGCTAGATTAGGTATATTCTTTAGCAAATATTTGAAAAGAACGTAGTTTGATTTTTATGAAAGTTTGTTTTTCCAAAACCAAACGCATTTACGAATTTGCCAGAATTTTTGTTTTGATTTTTTTTTTAATCTTTGATTTGGTGTTTGCAGAATCTTTTATTTTTTGTCTTTAATTTTTGTTTGTTTTTCCAAAACCAAACAAGGCTACGGATTTGCCAGAATTTTCATTTTGATCTTTTTTTTCTGAATTTTTGATTCTCACCATTAGCAATTGGAATAGAAAATCTTCCAGGTTTAGTTGAGGTTTTTGACATACTTTGGTTCTTATAACCTGTGTTTAGAAAACATTTAAGACAGCTGTGTGTTTGCAAGAATTTTCATTATGAGTTCTATTAAACTTAAAGAAACTGCTAGATTAGGTATATTCTTTAGCAAATATTTGAAAAGAACGTAGTTTGATTTTTATGAATGTTTGTTTTTCCAAAACCAAACGCATTTACGAATTTGCCAGAATTTTTGTTTTGATTTTTTTTTAATCTTTGATTTGGTGTTTGCAGAATCTTTTATTTTGTGTCTTTAATTTTTGTTTGTTTTTCCAAAACCAAACAAGGCTACGGATTTGCCAGAATTTTCATTTTGATCTTTTTTTTCTGAATTTTTGATTCTCACCATTAGCAATTGGAATAGAAAATCTTCCAGGTTTAGTTGAGGTTTTTGACATACTTTGGTTCTTATGACCTGTGTTTAGAAAACATTTAAGACAGCTGTGTGTTTGCAAGAATTTTCATTTTGAGTTTTATTAAACTTAAAGAAACTGCTAGATTAGGTATATTCTTTAGCAAATATTTGAAAAGAACGTAGTTTGATTTTTATGAAAGTTTGTTTTTCCAAAACCAAACGCATTTACGAATTTGCCAGAATTTTTGTTTTGATTTTTTTTTAATCTTTGATTTGGTGTTTGCAGAATCTTTTAATTTTGAGTGTTTAATTTTTGTTTGTTTTTCCGAAACCAAACAAGGCTACGGACAGGGCTACGGATTTACGAGAATTTTCTTTTTGATCTTTTTTTCCTGAATTTTTGATTTTCACGATTAGCAATTGGAATAGAAAATCTTCCAGGTTTAGTTGAGGTTTTTGACATACTTTGGTTCTTATGACCTGTGTTTAGAAAACATTTAAGACAGCTGTGTGTTTGCAAGAATTTTCATTTTGAGTTTTATTAAACTCAAAGAAACTGCTAGATTAGGTATATTCTTTAGCAAATATTTGAAAAGAACGTAGTTTGATTTTTATGAAAGTTTGTTTTTCCAAAACCAAACGCATTTACGAATTTGCCAGAATTTTTGTTTTGATTTTTTTTTAAATCTTTGATTTGGCGTTTGCAGAATCTTTTAATTTTTGTCTTTAATTTTTGTTTATTTTTCCAAAACCAAACAAGGCTACGGATTTCCCAGAATTTACATTTTGGTCTTTTTTTTCTGAATTTTTTATTCTCACCATTAGCAATGGGAATAGAAAATCTTCCAGGTTTAGTTTAGGTTTTTGACATACTTTGGTGCTTATGACCTGTGTTTAGAAACAATTGAGGACAGCTGTGTGTTTGCAAGAATTTTCATTTTGAGTCTTTGAGTTTTACTAAACTTAAAGAAACTGCTACATTTGGTTTAGGTCTTGAGCAAATATTTGAGAAGATCATAGTTTAATTTTTATGAAAGTTTGTTTTTCTAAAACCAAACACATTTACGAATTTGCCAGAATTTTTGTTTTGCTTTTTTTTAATCTTTGATTTGGTGTTTGCAAAATCTGTTAATTTTGAGTCTTTAATTTTTGTTTGTTTTTCCAAAACCAAACAAGGCTACGGATTTGACAGAATTTTCGTTTTGATTTTTTTTTAATTTCTGATTTTCATTATTAGCAATGGAATTCGAATCTTTAACTTTGTTTTAAAAAAATTGATATCAATTTTTTTTTGCTTAGATCTTTAATTGTGGAAGGATAATTTTGGCTTTGGCAAATACATTTTTTGCTGACTCTGATTTTGTAATTTAAACGTTAAAAGAAAAGTTTGCAAAAATTTTAGTCGAAACGACATTACGGATTTGTCAAAATTAGTTGCTTTGATGATCGGTTCAAAATTTTTATTTTGACAAAAAAACTGCATTTATTTTAGCCTACCGATAAAGTGTCGATTTTTGTTTGATATTTTTACTTTGTTCGAAAAATCAAAAGGGAAATTTTCGGCTTACTTTACAATTTTGTGTTTGATCCAAAATGATTGTTACCACTTGATTTTATTACATTTTTGACAAAGGAAATAACTACCTACTACGATTTTAATAAAAGAAATCTTAATTAAATAAGAAATGTTTACGATTTTTCAGAATTTGTTACTTCGTTGTTTACTCCTAATTGCTATTTCTGATAAGAAAAATACGACTTTCTACTTTTCGGTTGAGAAATGTTTTCATTTCAATTTGTAATCAAGTTCAGTATTTTTGTATACAAACCGATCGTTACTTTATTCGAAAAAAATGTTTTGTTTTTGTTGTTTTCTTAGTATTTTTGTGGAAAATTTTCTAATAACGTAACGATAAATATATCGGGTAAAAAATGTAGTGATTGTGTGGTAATAGTTTTGTTTTGAAATTCGTGTCTCGCCCTATACACATAAATTAATTTTCCAATTATTGGTGGAATTTATTTTTGAATTCACTTTCACAATTTTACATGGACTGGTTTACTTTTCACGAGATAAGATCTAAATAGATTATTAATTGTTTTAATATTTGTTTTTTTTTTAATTGCAGAGGAGGAAATCGACGTCGTCTCGATTGGCGAAAACCAAAATATGACGAGTACTCGTACTTTCGGTCTGCCGACGAATCCGTCGAACCGCGACAAGCAACAACTGCAGCGTAAAGTCGCATCTGCCATAACCAACAAGCAAATCACGAGCGGGATTAAGATTCTACCGCCGATTAGGAAATGCGCGGTGTCGGCTAACAGAAGCATCCCCAAGAAGCGAATACCAGTAACGTCGCGGGGAATTAAACGTTCCAAGCAACATTATTACAGGACTAATTTAAGCTCGCCGTATAAAAGACGAGCGACTCATAGTACTATGAATAGTAGCGACAGCGAGCCTGAGTTGGAAAAGAGGAGTTTGCATAATAACATGGAGAGGCAACGAAGGATCGATTTACGCAATTCTTTCGAAGATTTGCGGTTGTTGGTGCCCGAGGTTAGTTCTCGAGAGCGCGCCGCCAAGGTGGTTATTTTGAGGGAAGCGGCCATGTATTGCGACCATTTAGGCGACGCCTCCGAAAGTATGCAGAGGAAGGTGCAGGAGCTGCGGCGGAGGCAGGAGTTTTTAAGGGCGCGCGTTTCGCAATTACGCAAAAACCTAGCCGCTAAGCGTTAATTTTCTTAATTGCCCTATCGCTTAATTAATCCGTGTACATATAGCTGCTCGTTTTAACAACCAGATGGCGTATGTAAACCCGCGGAGCGGATGAGCGCATCCGCTTTTTGTGTTCACGTAAGTCATAGTATTTATGATTTGCACCACCAAACTCTACTAAGAAACAAATATCGATAAAATTAATAACAATAATATTAATTATAATAATAATAGTACTGTGATTTATACATATTGAGTTATATTTAGGGGTAGAATATTTTTTTCCTGTTTTTTATGTAAATAGTTGTTTTTTTAGTGTTAAAAGGAAGCAAGCGGATTTTCAAAAAAAAAGTTTTAACAATTTTAGCTCGTAAATTCTCTTTTTTTGTGATTTAATTTTGTGATAATCATTTATAAGGGCCTATAGACAATTTTTGTTTTTTTTTAGAATTGAGACAATGCTTTCCGTAGAAGAATTCTTTTAGTTTGTTTATTCCTCTAAAACCGTACCTCCAATCACAAAATACTCTTGAATCTCGAATAGCGAAACGGTTTTGGATTATTTTTTTCGGTTCCTTAACGCAAAAATGTTTCCGTAATTGTCTCAATTTCCTAAAGTGTAACAACAAAAAAAAAGAAATGCAGTTTTTTGTAATCGAGAGAGGATAGATACCCCCGAAATGTTATCGTTTAAGGATTGATACGCTTGTAGTAGGTAATTTTAAGTTGTTGATAAAACGGTGTAGTATAGAAGGTCTTGTTTTAAAGATTACGAGTATTACATTGATTAATTATTTTTTTTGCAACATGTTATTTGTTTTATTACTCTTAAGTAGTTAAATTTGTTAATGTAGGTTGTGTAATTGTTTTTTTTTCTTCCGAAGTGGACAAAGTTGTGCATTTATATTAAGAGAAAAAATATTCCTCCGCGTTTTACATTTTGAATGAAAAACTTTACGATTGTTATCGCATTTTTTAACGAGTTTGTGCATTAAGAAAAGAAAAGATATATTTTCCGTTCTTGCGTGTGTCTTTTCGGGCACGAACAGGTACAATTGTTTTATTAGTCGTAGGATGTGAAGAGAATTGTTGTGTTCATATTTTTACAGTATTTTATATCTCGATTGAAAAATATCAAAAAAATATATATATATAGCATATAGTTTTTTACCTATTATTAATAACGTATTCGAACAAAAAATATAAAAAAAAACGGAAGTCGTTGAATCCTAAATGCAATTAAAAGCAGGGCAATTCTCTAAGCCTCGTCGACCATCTTGATAAAAAAAAATTTAATGTAAATAAATCTCTCGTGTACAATCTTCGATCGGTGCAACTATTATATGAATAAAAAAACGATCGAGAATATGTTACAATTATTATATATATAACTGTATAAAGTTTGTTAATGTTTTGTACTTACTAGTTTTGCATACTTTTGTTTTTAATGATTGCGTTATGTTGTCAATTTACATTTAGATTTAGTAATTACATTTATTATTTGGTTGTAGTTCCTCATAAGTTTTACATAATTAAAAAATTAATGCTTTTTGATGGCTTTTAATTTACGTTGGCCTTGTAACGAGCAATGGTGTTAATTGAATTTTCCCGAAACGTAAATAAGATTTTTTTTTCGAGTATGTAAGACAAAGTTCGAGTTCAAGCAACATTGTAATTATCAATGTTGTGAATGATTATAGGCACATAAAAATTTCAGTGTGTATACATAGAATCCTTGTCTTTATAATTTCTTTTTTATAAAGTAATTACTTAAAAAAATTTATTTGTTATTAATGATTAAGAAAAATGTTTACATTAAAAAGTAAGTACATAAAAACAAATTATTGTTATAAAAACGATGCAGCCTGAACATAGGCAACAAAAAGTGCACTTTTTCGTATGATAAGTTGACTAACTATTACGTTTTATATACATGTTTGGGGCAAATTATGTGTAGGCAACTCAAAATACACAAAGCAGATTAGAATGTTTCATAATGTTTTCATTCACGAGTTATTTTGTTTGTGCATACTTTACAAGTAATACCTTATGTAATCAATAGATAACCATCGTATTAATTCATTTCATATTTGTTACAACTTTCGGATAGGCAACCCAAAATACAGCCGATATTATGAAGTTGCAACGCGAAGATTTTGTGCTAGGCTCCAGTACTTTTTTTGTGGTATCTTCCTTTTATTTTTTTATATTCTCAAACACCTGAAGATGCAACTACCCTAAACAGTTACTAATGGGTTAAAACACAACGGATTTCTACAAATTTGAATCGACATATGCGTGAGATACCATTCACTATATACAAATGTATTCTTGTTTGAATGTATTAAACAATGTTGCTTGATGCGAAGTAATAACATTCTGCTGAGCTTTCATTGTTTATTATTTTGAAATGAATATACACAACGTTTCGATTGCTGTGGTATCTGCAATCGTCATCAGGTGAATACTAACAAACTTAGAAACTACTTGAGCTTATATACTAAAGACATGTTCGATGAAGCGTTCAAGCGTACAAAATCAATTTAGCGTAACAGATTAATTAACAAAATTATTTAGTCAAGTTTAAGTTGTTTTAGAGGTTCGATAAGTGGTTTCCATATGTTGCTTATCTCGCCACTTGGCTGGCTGAAAATTTCTTTGTTGTTGTTGATGAATGCCGCTTCTTTAAATTTCCGTTTGTACCAATGTTCCTCTCTGTGTATGATTTTTGCTTCCGACCATTTCATTCGATGTTGGTTATCCCACGAATGTTGCGCGATGCCGGACTTAGAAGTCTCTCCTCTCTGTGTGTGCGTCTGATGTTCTTTCAGTCTGATGTCAAGTGGTCTTTTGGTTTCCCCCACGTATGATTTGCCACATTCACATGGAACTTGGTAAATACAGTTTTGGGAATCTCGACTTGTTTGTGGCTTTGTGTGGGAAATTATACTCCTAATGGTGGTCGATGATTTGAACACTGTATTTAAGTTGTAGCTTTTCCCTATACGTTTTATTGATTCTGATAAACCTTTGACATATGGGATGCTCAGCAGTGAATTGGGCAGTTCTTCTGTTTTAGGTTGTCCGATGGTGTTCAATTGCTTTTTCCGTAAAAGCTCTCCTACAATCTTTTCTGGATAACCATTCTGCCTTAGATCGTTTCTAATGTTTTTGATTTCTTCTCGTAGCCCTTTATCTGTGTTGCACAACCTGTACGCTCTGTCGATTAGAGATTTTACTACTCCCCTCTTCGTAGATGTGGAATGGTTGGATTCAAAGTTGAGATATCGACCGGTGTGTGTCGGTTTCCTGTAGACAGTCGTTTCCATAATTTTCTTGTTCTTTGTTACTTGAACGTCTAAAAAAGGAAGTGAGTTCTCCTTTTTCTTTTCCATACTGAATTTGATGGATGGTTTGATGTTGTTCAGATGTTGTAGAAAAAGGTCTAGTTGCCGATTACTGTGGTTCCAAATTATGAAGGTATCGTCAACATATCTAAGCCATGTTTTGGGTTTGAATTTTGATTTCGCCTGGGATTCAAACCAGTTCATGTATATGTTGGCGACTACTGGTGATAGAGATGAACCCATTGGTAGTCCTTCGTCTTGAGTAAAGAATCTGTCTTTCTCCTGAAAGTACGAGTTCTTGAGGCAATATTCTAGGAGCTTCATTATTCCTTCTACCGGCAGCGTGGTTCTTTCCTGGAGTTTTTCATCTTCTCGGAGCTTCGTTTGGATGATTTTCAATGCTTCTTCAACTGGCACATTAGTATAAAAACTTTCTACGTCGAAGCTGACTAATTGATCCCGTGGTTGTAGCTGTATTGTTTTCAGAATCTCAACGAAATGTTTGGAATCTTTGACAAAAGATGAGCTGTTCTTCTGTAGTGGTTGCACAATTGGTAGTAGAAATCTGGATAGCTGGTATGTGGGTCCATTACGAGAGCTGGTTATCGGTCGAAGCGGCATGTTGTTTTTATGTATCTTCGGTAGTCCATATAGATGCGGCGGTTTGCTGTAGTGTGGTGTTACTATCGTTCTCATCCTTGGTGTTAGATGTCTTTCGTAGAGTTTTAGGACTTGATAGATCTTCCTCTCCAAGCTTGCTGTCGGATCTTTCTTCAGTCTGCGGTAATTCCCTTGATTTAAGACGTCTTCAATTTTTTGGTCGTAGGTGGTGGCATCCATGATGACAGTTGCGGCCCCTTTGTCGGCTGGAAGTATTTTAATGCATTTGTTCTTCCGTAAATTTGTGAGAGCTTTTTCATCGTGTTTTGTGATGTTGGTGTGTTGTTTTCTCTTCTTCTCTAGAGCACTTCTGATTTTTTCTAGAGAAGAAAAGAAAACAACACACCAACATCACTAAACACGAGGAAAAAGCTCTTACAAATTTACGGAAGAACAAATGCATTAAAATACTTCCAGCCGACAAAGGGGCCGCAACTGTCATCATGGATGCCACCACCTACGACCAAAAAATTGAAGACGTCTTAAATCAAGGGAATTACCGCAGACTGAAGAAAGATCCGACAGCAAGCTTGGAGAAGAAGATCTATCAAATCCTAAAACTCTACGAAAGACATCTAACACCAAGGATGAGAACGATGCTGACACCACACTACAGCAAACCACCGCATCTATATGGACTACCGAAGATACATAAAAACAACATGCCGCTTCGACCGATAACCAGCTCTCGTAATGGACCCACATACCAGCTATCCAGATTTCTACTACCAATTGTGCAACCACTACAGAAGAACAGCTCATCTTTTGTCAAAGACTCCAAACATTTCGTTGAGATTCTGAAAACAATACAGCTACAACCACGGGATCAATTAGTCAGTTTCGACGTAGAAAGTCTTTATACTAATGTGCCAGTTGAAGAAGCATTGAAAATCATCCAAACGAAGCTCCGAGAAGATGAAAAACTCCAGGAAAGAACCACGCTGCAGCTAGAAGGAATAATGAAGCTCCTAGAATGTTGCCTCAAGAACTCGTACTTTCAGGAGAAAGACAGATTCTTCACTCAAGACGAAGGACTGCCAATGGGTTCATCTCTATCACCAGTAGTCGCCAACATATACATGAACTGGTTTGAATCCCAGGGCATAGAGAAATCAAAATTCAAACCCAAAACATGGCTTAGATATGTTGACGATACCTTCATAATTTGGAATCACAGTAATCGGCAACTAGACCTTTTTCTACAACATTTGAACAACATCAAACCATCCATCAAATTCACTATGAAAAAGAAAAAGGAGAACTCACTTCCTTTTTTAGACGTTCAAGTAACAAAGAACAAGAAAATTATGGAAACGACTGTCTACAGGAAACCGACACACACCGGTCGATATCTCAACTTTGAATCCAACCATTCCATATCTACGAAGAGAGGAGTAGTAAAATCTCTAATCGACAGAGCGTACAGGTTGTGCAACACAGAGAAAGGGCTACGAGAAGAAATCAAAAACATTAGAAACGATCTAAGGCAGAATGGTTATCCAGAAAAGATTGTAGGTGAGCTTTTACAGAAAAAGCAATTAAACACCATCGGACAACCTAAAACAGAAGAACTGCCCAATTCACTGCTGAGCATCCCATATGTTAAAGGTTTATCAGAATCAATAAAACGTATAGGGAAAAGCTACAACTTAAATACAGTGTTCAAATCATCGACCACCATTAGGAGTATAATTTCCAACACAAAGCCACAAACAAGTCGAGATTCCCAAAACTGTATTTACCAAGTTCCATGTGAATGTGGCAAATCATACGTGGGGGAAACCAAAAGACCACTTGACATCAGACTGAAAGAACATCAGACGCACACACAGAGAGGAGAGACTTCTAAGTCCGGCATCGCGCAACATTCGTGGGATAACCAACATCGAATGAAATGGTCGCAAGCAAAAATCATACACAGAGAGGAACATTGGTACAAACGGAAATTTAAAGAAGAGGCATTCATCAACAACAACAAAGAAATTTTCAGCCAGCCAAGTGTCGAGATAAGCAACATATGGAAACCACTAATCGAACCTCTAAAACAACTTTAATTTCACTAAGTAATTTTGTTAATTAATCTGTTACGCTAAGTTGATTTTGTACGCTTGAACGCTTCATCGAACATGTCTTTAGTATATAAGCTCCAGTAGTTTCTAAGTTTGTTAGTATTCACCTGATGACGATTGCAGATACCACAGCAATCGAAACGTAGTGTATATTCATTTCAAAATAATAAACAATGAAAGTTCAGCAGAATGTTATTACTTCGCAAATTTATTCTTGTCGATTACGCTTTTAGATACAGGTCTTTAAGGAAACAAACATGACCTATTAAGATAATCGGCACTTAAGCAATAAACGTGCTTTTATTTTCAGGTTTTTGCACCCCAGGTTTCAACTACCGACTCTAAGAGACTATTCTCAAAATTAATCGGCATTCTAAGTGGACCATGGTACAGTTAGTCTTATTTCAACTTGGAAAGCCAAAAGCGAAAAGCAGATAACCTTAACTTAATCAATACAGTGAAAATCTTGGTGTAGACGTTTCGGTGTTCATAAAATATTCATGTTAAGTACCATGAACTTCCAATGTACATCCATAGCACGTCTATATGACATTCACACAAAAATGTTCTAAGGATATCCACACTATCTACAGAAAATATCTTGAGTAAATATTATTACTAGCACTAATGAATAAAAGTTTTTAATAAAGTAACTTTTTTAAGACTACCAATACCCAATCTACAAGGAAACATTTTTGAAATGTTTTTTTCAACGTTTTACAAAAGATATATTTACATTTTTAAAAACATTGCAAAAACGTCTTAATGGCCAGAATTACGTTGCAAAGTCAATGTGAGAAAAACATTCTAAAAATGTTTAAAAAACATTATTTATAATATTTTACAAATGTTACATTAATGTATAAAAAATGTATAATCAACGTTTTTTTTTTAAATATTGCAATATACTTAAGAGCAGTTCTATAATCATGGTATAAATGTAAGTTTAGTTATACTTGTTTTAATTTTAAAATACTGACATATTTGGCTGTTAGTTTTATTTATACTAGCTAATAACGACAGCATTTTACAATCAAATTAAGTATAACTTAACTGACATTTATACCATTATTATAGAACCAGCTCTAAAATGCTTACAAAAGATAAATAATACAATCTTCGTGTAGTCAGTTTCATGTGGCTTTTCTATGATGTGGCTGTAAACGCATTTGATGCCTACAATAAAAATTAACACATTAACATAAAAGTAAAACAAACATTATTCATGTAATTACTTTATATTAATTGAAATAATTATAATAATCCTCTCAAAAGTTTCCAATTAATTAAAAGTTTTTCTATTTAATGAATAGGATCCTTCCGAGTGGAAAAACGACAACAATAGAAACAACCTTTATCTGTTAAGGCCTGAACAATAAAGGTTGTTTTTATTGTTGCCGTTCCTCCACACCGAAGAATATTATCTATAAAATAAGAAAACTTTTCACTACCTCTTTGTGTAAAAACGAAAACCAGAACTAACAATCCAAGATTTTGAAACTTTGTACACAAAACAATACTGAAAAAATTACATACCAAGATTAATTGGTTATTGAGCACGTTCAAATCTCCCATTTGGCTAACATCGTATCAATTTGATAACCTTAAAACATCACGAAGAATGGAAATCATAAAGTACATAGAATGAACGTTTTAGTGTACCACTGCTGTAACAAATAACATTATACAAAAATTTCTTGCAACAAAAAACAAAGAAAAACGTACCATAATAAATGCTGATATAAACTAAAAGTATCTATTTGAGTTTCACTAGAACTTAAATTAGAAAACGATTAAACTGATACACTAACGATACATTAGACAGCATAGCGAGTAATACCATGGAAATTGTTGATTCTTTGAAGCTTAAAATATAATGCAATTATAATATACAAAATCGCCATCTTTTCACGCAGGTACCGGTACTTTGCGCAAACGCGATTATTAAGTACTTAATTCAAATTTGCAAGAAAGTTTTTAGAAAAACGAAAAGGTTTAATATGTATCTATTAATAATTTGTAACACAATTTCATATAATTGTGTTTTTGTTACAATATATAAAAGAAACAAGTGTATAGGTGAAAGCAAGCAAAAGTATGATTTCTAATAAAGTAAAAACGTTTTTTTTTGTTACTAAAAAATGTTTTAGAAAACATTTTTAAAATATTTCAATATCAATGTTTAAATGAAATATTTTTAAAACGCAACATAAATATTTTTTGGAAAAACATTTTTTATTTCGACTATTTTAAAACGTTGTAACGTTTTTAAAACATGAAAAAAACGTTTCCTTGCTGATTGGGTAAGATAAAACGGTATTAATCACAACATATTATTTATTGTTTGCTCACGTTAACTATATACAAATGCCTAATGTAACACAATCTTTACAACCTGGGAAGAAGATATTGTAACGATTATTAAAACTAATTTATTTATACTAAAAATATGTACACGTTTATAACTAACCGAACTAATTAAATCTAAGGATATTTAATAAAAACACATACTGTTAATTGTAGTGGACTGTAGTTCTTTATTTTGTTAAGTACATAGAACGATATGAATAAAACACAAAGTAATAAAAACGAATAAAATTTATCGAAAGAACATTCGTTTCATCATGTGGCTACATGATGACTGATTTTACAAAGAGGGATGTTGGTTGAAATCCCTGCCACTATCAGTAGCAGCACAACTTTCAAAGAAACGACAATAATTTGAGGGGTCTCTAAAATCTTAAATTCTGTTAGCAAACATAAACAAAAAAATAAAATATTCCAAAAGCTATTTTTTCACTACACTTTCACGCAGTTTCACTGGTCTCTACAGGGAGAGGGCAAACTTTAGCGAATGAACGTCGCACTACACCATTTGCTGTTCTTATGGTAGCAACTCGATTTACGCCATCGCTGCCTGGATGCAGCTCTACAACTCTACCAATTTTCCAATACATGGGGGGGTGGTTATCTTCTTTAATAAGGACCATTGTGTCCCTTTGAAGATCGGAAATGTTTGATCGCCATTTTGGGCGCTGCTGCAACCCGACGAGATACTCGTGACTCCATCTTCTCCATACATGTTGATGAAGTTTCTGAAGCATTTGAAATAAAGATAAACGATGCTGAGCAATATTCGTAACGTCTGGATCCGGGAGCGCTATCAACGGTCTACCAATTAAGAAATGTGCAGGCGTGAGGGCTTGAAGGTCATTAGGATCGGACGTCAGAGGACACAAGGGACGAGAGTTCAGGGTTGCTTCGATTTGAACAAGCGCAGTGCAAAACTCCTCATAAGTCAAAATAGAATTTCCTAATATTCGTTTGATGTGTTTTTTCACGGACTTTATGCCAGCCTCCCATAAACCTCCAAAATGAGGGCTTTGGGGAGGAATAAAATGCCATTCGCTGCCCATGGCAGCAACGGCTTCGACAATAGAAGTCTGTTGCTTCCTAAAAAATTCAGCTAATTCTTGCAGTTCCGAATTAGCCCCGACGAAATTAGTACCGTTATCGGAAAAAACACGGAATGGTTTGCCTCTACGGGCAACAAAACGTCGAAATGTCATAACAAATAGTTCGGTGGTTAGGCCAGTCACCAGTTCCAGGTGAACTGCTTTAGTCGAAAAACAAATAAATAAGCAGACATAAGCCTTCATAGACTTACACCCGCGACCCTTGCGGTCTTTAATCATTATGGGGCCTCCATAATCAATGCCAGTAATGTGGAAAGGCGGAGAAGCTTGCACTCGTGAAGCAGGAAGATTGCCCATAATCGGGGCTGTTGTTTTTGGCGAAAACCGAAAGCATTTTACACATTTATGCACAATTTGTCTAACAAGATGCCTAGCTGATAAGATCCAAAATTGATCTCGAAGCGAAGCCAATATTAATTGAGGGCCTGCGTGGAGCAGTCTAAGATGTTCCCGTGTTACTATCAATTTGGCTAACAAGTGTTTTCCCGACAAAAGAAACGGATGTTTTTGTCGAACGAAAATGGAGCATTTCGAGTCTACCTCCGACACGAATGATGCCCATGTCATCAAGGAATGGAGCAAAACCCACTAATGGCGAGGAACTTTTCAGTTGTTCAGAGCGCTGAAGCGATTTAAGCTCATCAGAAAAGGAGTCAGCTTGGGACATTTTGATCAGGCACAGTAAAGCTGATCGGATTTCTTGAACAGTAATAGGTCCGCAAAACCGATTGTTTGGCGAGTTTGAAGAATTTTTGTAGAAACGAAGACTATAAGCGACGACTCTTTCTAAACGAGTCATACTAGAGAAATTCTCTATGGGAAAATCATTTGGACGATGCGAAATTAAAGTTTGAACTTCCGTTTTCAGATCTGGAAGTTCGGAACTAACATGAGCAGAACTAGGCCACGAAGATTTGTCATCCAATAACCAAGATGGACCATTCCACCAAAGAGTAAGCCCTTTTAAATTTTGAGGAGGTATGCCTCTGGATAGCATATCGGCTGGATTCGATTTAGTAGAGACATGTCGCCAAACGGAAGCCGAAGTGAGTTGCTGGATGTCAGCAACCCTATTGCACACAAATGGTTTGAGAAGAGTAGGGCGTGTTTTTAGCCAGCCCAAGATTATAGTAGAGTCCGACCATAAGTTACAAGACGATATAGTTAATCCTATGATTTTCAAAACATGGGCTAAAAGTTTAGCAAGTAGCAAAGCTCCGCAAAGCTCAAGCCTAGGGATTGTAGTGGGCTTAAGAGGTGCTACCTTTGACTTAGCACATAAAAGATGAGAATGAACCTAGTTGTCCTCGTCAACAGAACGAAGGTACAAACACGCACCATATGCGCTTGTGGAAGCGTCACAAAATCCATGTACTTGGATATCTATGGGATTCTTGCACAAAACATGCCGAGGAATTTGTAAATCCCGCAAACTGACGAGTTCAAAAGCATATGAACGCCATTTTGAACATACATTGTTGGGAACAGGGTCGTCCCAGGACAGGTTTTCCATCCAGAGCTGTTGGAGCATTATTTTTGCAGAAATCGTGCAAGGTGAAAGCACCCCTAGAGGATCAAAAATCCGAGATATTTCAGAAAGCATTGACCGCTTTGTGACCTTGCCTATCGAAGGCTTTGAAATAGAAAACATAAAATTGTCGTTTTGGAAAGACCAAATAAGACCTAGAGTACTAGTGTTTGCATGATCACCGATTTCAAGAACATTGGGATGAATTTCTGTATCTGAAAAGCCAGAAAGAACACGCGAATCGTTGCAGATCCATTTACGAAGTTTGAAACACCCTGAACTAAGTGTAGTTGAGAGGTCGGAACATAATTTGCGAGCTTGTTCTAAATCGTTGGCGCCTGTCAACAGGTCGTCAACATAAAAATCATTTTTGATGATTTGCGAGACTTCAGGCATAGTAGTCTCACATTCGATACCGAGCTGGTAAAGACAACGAATGGCAAGAAACGAAGCAGATGCCGTTCCATAAGTGACAGTGTTTAGATCAAACGATAGAATGGGTTTGTGGGATCCGATCTCCACAAAATACGCTGAAGGGATCTTTGGCTAGGGTTGAGCAGAACCTGCTTATACATCTTCTCGATATCTGCCGATATGGCGTAATAATGTTTGCGAAAGCGAACCAAAATGGAAAACAAATCTTGCTGCATGGTAGGGCCGACCATTTGAATGCTATTGAGCGAATGCCCTGTTGTGGTTGCTGATGAACCGTTGAAAACGACACGTAACCTGGTCGTCACACTTTCCTCCTTGAGCACACCGTGGTGAGGAAGATAAACTGATGTTTCATTGCAAGTGGGGTTGACAACTGACATGTGCCCCAGCTCCTGATATTCTCGCATAAAATCAGAATAAAGTTTATATAGCTCTGGGTTGATTCGAAAGCGCCGCTCCTGAGACAACAATCTACCTTGAGCATTATCGAACGAGTTGCCTAGCAACTCTATTGGCTGTTTGAATGGAATTGAAACAACGAATCTACCGTCATTGTCTCTTCTGAAATTTTTAACAAAATGAGCTTCGCAGGCATTTTCCTCCTGCGATAACACCTTTTCGCTTGGATAACTTTTCAACTCCCAGAACCGCGAAAGCTGATTTGAAAGATCGTCCAAAGTGCTAAGATGACAAGACGAATTAGTAGCAATAACTGAGTTTATCGGTCCAGCTAAAACCCAACCGAAACGAGTATTTTGAACAATAGGAAGATTAGGACCCAATTGTATTTGACCAATACACAACAATTGGAAAAAAATTGGAGAACCTATCAAAAGATCAATGTCGCCTGGAGTGTCGTACGAACTGTCAAATAATCTGATGTTATCTGGTATCTTGAAATTGTTTCGGTTTACGTGGAAGCTTGGAGTTGTTTCAGTGATCTCGTCAAGAACGAGACACGTGAGATCTAATTTGAAACGAGAGTGATGAGCCCGAATAGTCACATCACACTTTAAACGAATGTGGGAAGCCAATTTACTTAACCCCGAAACGATAATATTTGCATCAGATGTGCGCAGCTTTAACTTAGTGCATAAGCTCGAACGAATAAAATTCGATTGAGAACCTGAATCAAGTAACATTCGAATACAGTGAGAGTTTCCTTCAGAATCTAGAATCTGAGCGGAAGCCGTAGGTAAAAGAACTTGAATTGTGTTTGAAGTAAAAGCCGAAACTATCTGGGTTGGTTCAACAGAGAGATCTGCGTTTGACAAATGTTCTGACTGCATCAACGGCATGGCCGTAGGAGCATCTCCAATGTGCAGTAGTGAATTGTGCTTGGACTTGCACGTTCGGCAAGTATGCTGTGAAGAACATTGAGACACAAAATGACCTTTATACAAACAATTCAGACAAAGTCTTAATTCTTTCGATTTAGTTAATCTTGCACGCGGAGAAAGCTTTATAAATTCATCGCACTTAGTTACTGAATGAGAACCTTTGCAAAGTACGCATGCAAGCGTATTTGCAACAAAAGATTTGGAGTACGATTTTGGTCTCTCAGAAGAAGAAGGTTTGAACCTTTCCGAATGCGGTTTGGCCTGATTGGGCCCTAAACAATCTAGTAAATTGGCAGTGTTTGTGAGAAAAGTTTTGAATTTCTCCAGCGAAGGTAAATCAGAACCTGACCTGTTTCTCAGAGTTTCCCACTGGCGAAAAGTAATGGGATCAAGTTTGTTTGAAACAATATGGATGATCAGAGCCTCGAATAACTGTTCCTCTGCGGAAAGCGATCTGAGCGCTGTCACGTGTTTAAATAAGGAATCAGAAATTTTTCTTAACTTGAAAGCGGATTCCTTATTTAATGACTCCATGTCTAAAATAGATTTGAAATGGTTGTGTATGAGCAAACGGGGTTGATCGTACCTAGTGCAAATAGTTTGCCAAACAACTTGATAATTGTCGGCTGAAAATTGTAGCGATATAATAACTTGGGCTGCATCTCCGATCAAACTGGATTTCAAGTAATGAAGACGTTGAACATCGTCAAGATCTTTGTTGTTGTGAATTAAGCTAGTAAATATTTCGCGAAATTCTAGCCATGCCTCTAAATCCCCAGAAAATTTGGGTATAGAAATTTTTGGCAGATTAAATAATGCTTTTTGGTGGCCATGATGACCCGTACTACACAAGTCGTTACTGCGATGGACACTACTCCTGCAGGAGCTGCTGTTAGAAGCAGCTTTGAGGCTGTGACCCCATTTATTTATAAAGTTTTTTGCTCGAGAGAGCGCCGAAAAATATGAGTTTTCGAATTGTTCTTGATGTTTGTATTCCGCGGTGACGTCAGTAGTCACTTCGATAATTTGTATTTGAATTTGTTCAAAGTCAGATAATAATGAATTAGCCGATTCTAATCTCGTTTCAATTTCAAAAACATGTTCGTCTTCTGGTTTATCGGTATGCATTAATTCAAAATTGCTTAAGAACGTATGAAATCCTGTAAGTTTGGATTCAACTAAACCACGATTTCTAATTAAAGCTTCCATAATGAATAGATTTATTTTAATGTTTTCGTTTTAACTAAGCAACGGCAAGTTAAGAATTAAATGCAAAAATAACGGTAACAATATCGTTACTTACAAAAACAAGAATTGTAATTAATTAATTAATACAAATGCAAAATGAATCTACAAAAAAAATAGTATTCTCAATCAAAACAACGCCGCGCCTTGCTGCCGAATGCAGCGAATGACACGTTATTCAATCAAAATAAATTTCGAACGTAATTCAATATGAATAGAACACGTTGGAATAAATGCACTGGCTTAACAAAGTAAGCAAGCAAAACAAATGTAAAGGAAAGAGAAGGCAAACCTGCTATCGTTTGTGGGTATCAACCCTTCAAGTTGTTGGCGAAAGAAGTCTTTGGCTGTCTCTCTCTAACTCATAGGCACGAAATTGCATATTTCGTCAAACAATATAAATTCTTGCGAAATCTTGAAAATTCACTGTTTCTTGTAATAATGTGGCTCGAAGCACCAAAATGTTAATTGTAGTGGACTGTAGTTCTTTATTTTGTTAAGTACATAGAACGATATGAATAAAACACAAAGTAATAAAAACGAATAAAATTTATCGAAAGAACATTCGTTTCATCATGTGGCTACATGATGACTGATTTTACAAAGAGGGATGTTGGTTGAAATCCCTGCCACTATCAGTAGCGTAACAATAAAGTTTTAATTAAAATAAGTTTACAATCTAAACACATACACTAATTTATATAGCACTATCACTTACACGAAAGATAAAGTACGCGGATAACTTCAGTTTAACACTTATTGTTTACATTAAAGTCACGCGCGAGTTTAATTCGTCGTATTTATCTCGACATGTCTTAATCACTTAATCTTCTTAACACTGCCGACTTCGAATTACTGAAATAACTGACTTATGATTTGTTTGTACCGCATTTATACGTTATGGCTAAACGTTCGAAAATTTTCTATATCTTTCGGTGAACGTTCTGGAAATGGATACAAATTTCGTGAAGGCTCTCGAAATTGAGAATAATTTCTAGTACGTTTTACTGCTTCGTTTTTAGGATTGTTTTGTCCCAGAACAGGAAACTGGATGCGACACCGGTAGAAAGAATCGTGACGATAGCGACAGCTTTCTTCATTTCCTTCCTTGATCATAAAAGTAACAGTCGATGGACTTTTACTGACCCGATATTCTCCTTGGTTGCTAACTATAGTTCTTGGGAAGACGATCTCCAACATGCTTCGAACTGTTTTTCAATTCAGTTGATCTAAGCCACAACCAAGCTTGAATAGGTACTGCCAATTTTTTAATATTGTGGAACTCTATTTCTTTCTTGAGATTTCATAATGCTCGCCACAGACTTTCGTATAACGTCTTGGTACATGAGTATTTTTTGGCGACTAGATAGAAAATCAAGCGTCTGTCACCACGTAGTTTTAAAACTTTTCCAACTGCCGGTGGCTGTTTTCGTAGCTGCTCAAACTTCTTTTTAAATACGACTGCAACCCCTCTGGACATGTCAAGATCCTCGCTCACGCAATGTGCGATGGAGTAATTTTTTTGTGTTTAGAACAGGTTTTATTGTTCCACGATGGTAACTCCAAAACTAGCTTTTCCAGAATTTCCTTTGATTTTATTTCTGGTTATATTAGTTATTATTCTGGTCCGGACCTGAACTTGCGTATTGTGGTTATTGCCAGCAAACGGGGTTAGAAGATCGACGTGGACCACTTTTGGCTTGCCTCTGGGTGGATGCGATATATAACGTCATTAATACGCTGCACGACTTTATAACGCCTCTCACATTGCTTTTGCAGCTTCGGCGACAAACCACGTCTCCTTTGGAGATTATACAACCACAACATATCGCCAGGTTGAAACCTACCATTTTGTGCCTTGACGTCGTATTTAGTCTTCATTCTGTCGCTGGCAATTTGTGTGTTTTTACGGACCTCCTCATGTACTTCGTCTAGTCTCTTGGTCAGCTTGTTGACGTAATCTTGTCCAGCAACTTTTTTTTAGTCTTCGTCCAAATTAGAGGTCGCATGACAGTCGTATTTCGCGACCGAGCATTACACAGGATGGCGTTTGTCCTGTGCTTTCGTGAATGGATGATCGGTATGCTATTAGGAAAAGGGCAAGTTCGTGACGTCCTCTTTGCAGTTCACCCAGTAGAATCGTTGCTTCAGCACTGCTGACACCCGGCTCTTGTGCACTACCAACTGTCATCTGTTTCCCGTGCCCCCGACACTTTCTAGGGATCGCTTAAGAAGACCGCCTTCTACTATCCTACTGCGCTCAATACGCTTTGATGTTTCTGCCCAAAGCACTCACTTCCTCCCAGGTTGGTCGTCGACCGCTTTCTTTCTAGTTCTGGAGTTATCTTATTTCAGGATCGTATTCTTATTCGCGACGCAACTGCTCAGGTTTCCACTCGTCATCAACCATAGCAGTTCTCCGAAAGCATTCAACAACAAGGCATCAGCGTTTCGATGACTGCTTCCGGCACGGTGTTCTGTGTCATAGTCATACTCTTGCAGTCTCTCGATCCATCTTGCCAATTGTCCTTCCGGGTTACGGAATTGCAATAGCCATTTTAGAGCGGCGTGGTCCGTTCTCAGTAAGAATTTTCGTCTCGCTAGTCACGCAATAATTCCTTTCTGGTCTGGACAAAACCTTGCTAATACGCGATAACTTGTTACGTACGAAATTCGTATTACGTACGACTGTGTATATTGACTTGAAATTAGATTCGGGTTTTGACGCCCTCTACCGATCGTTTTCTCGTGGTTGTCATTTGACGAAAAATCGTCATACTGTGAATTGCATAAAATGGCCTGTGCGTGTTGAATATTTCTTGTAGCCGATGCCATCCCGAATAATGGAAATCCAATTGTAATTATATTAATTATATAGAACATTTGAAGCGTTACAGGGTAAGCTATTGCTGTCGTTTATTAAAATTCGTTCGTAATTCTTTCTTCATTTTAACAGCCATTTTTCCTCCACTTCGAGCATATGTACGTTTTCGATAAAAGGGATATTTGAATAGTAATTCTTATTAAGCAATCACGTTACCGTACACATACGCTTTCGGAAGGCGGTTTCCACACCACGAAAACGTGGTCTTGCTAATCCTTCCCGGGGAAGATATTACTACACGTGGATGACACGACTGGGTTATCAGCCACCTGTTCTACGCTACTATTTATCTGATTCGATACACAGAAGTACTATTGAATACCAAAGGCATACGTTGATCGTGTTATCAGCTACCTGTTTTGATTCGCTGCGTACAGTAGTCGATACACCGGTTTTTATATATATTTAATGAATTATTAATACTAATTGTTTTAGTCTAATATCCTTTGTGAGTTGGTGTGTGACACGATTCGTGTTTAATGTTTATTACAGGCCACTGAAGGGGAAAAACGTTTTTCTTCGTGCTAGTGGATGCTGAACTTCGGGTGAGTTACTTTAATTAATCTTATGTATATCGTTGTCACGAAAAATTACTCACAAACTTTTGATTCATATTAACGTTCGTAAATGCATGTAATGTGTAGCTACCAATAAGGTAATTATAATCATTGAATTCACTGTATCGCATACTGTGTGTGGGTGAAGGATATTTACTTCGATTTACTTTAATTGTGTGTGGTGGGTTGCCGATACTGTAGGCATCCACGTACTGAATTTTTTATATAATCCTATAAATTTACTTGTTACGAAATCAAAGTTTAATACTGTTGTTAATGGTAATTGTTAATTCTTCTAGTCTTTAGTATCTCCGAATTCGATGTATAGCGACTATTTTGTTACTCTAAGTTAAACTGTGATATCTGTTAACTATAATCTGAAAGTGATTAAATTTGTTAATTCTCTCTCTTATGGTTATTGTTCCCTACGAACTAATTTGGGCTACTCGAACAGCCGAGTAGAGGGATTACGAACCTTCTAGTGTGTTACAAGTTTGAACCGTTCTGTTGTGAGCGAAACAGAAGTGTTGCTTTGGATCAGCTCTGGCGCCCTGAAACATCTTTTCTGTATTTATTGTGGACCTCCCCACCTCCGACTATTGTGAGTTGGCCGTGCAAGGTTCGTAAAACCAAAAAGCTTGTAACAAACTTGTTCATCTTGAACCTGTGAAAAGACCGCACCTATAGCCAAATTGCTTGCGTTAGTATCCAAAACAAATTTTCCATCTTCTCATGGATAACTCAAAATCGGCGAAGTGACTAGGGCTTGTTTTAGTTGATGGAAAGCTTTTCGCAGTCTTCATTCTATCTAAATTCTGCTTTTTCTTCGGTCAATTTCATCAAAGGCTTGAGAATATTGGCAAATCCGGGTACACTATAATAAGCGCACAACCCAAAGAAACTTCGGAGCTGATGTTTGTCGACTGGTCTTGACCATGCTTGCACTGCTCCGCAGTTGGTCTGCGTCAGTTTTAGTCCATCTTTAGATACGTGACACTTTTTTAGGTTCAGTTTGAGATTAGTTCCACGTAATCGGTGGAACACTTTTTTCAAGTTGTTCAAGTGTTCTTCAAACGATCTTCCAACCACGATCACGTCGTCTAGGTAAACCAAGCACGCCTTCTAAGACAATCCGCACAAAATGGTTTCTATTAAACGCTCGAACGTTGCAGAAGCGTTACAAAGACCGAGGGCATCACAGTGAACTGCCACAAACCAGTTCCGATAGTAAAGGCTGTTTTTTTACGATCTTTGAGTTCCAATTCTACCAGTACTGATGGGTTAGATTTAAAGAGTGGTTACTGAACTACTCTTTAAATCTAACGTGGAAAACCATTAGGATCCTAACAGGGTGTCTTTGTCAATTTTGAGTAAAGGGTAGTTGTCCTTTTTGGTCACGTCGCTTAGCTGTCTGTAGCCTACGCAAAACCTCGTTGATCTATCTTTCTTCTTTACTTGGGATATCCATGGGTTATTTGAAGGTTCAATCACGTCATCTCTGTCCATGGCCGTAATTATTTGTTCGGCTTCTTCTCTTTTCGCCAAAAGAAGTCTGCGTAGATGTTGTCGTATTGGCCGAGCCTCTCCGGAGCCACTTTCCAGCGCAAACACATCTTGATATTGCTGGATGAATGAGAAATAAGGTGAAGGTCACGGCCGACATTTATATTTCAGTGTTAAATATTTGGATGAAAATAATAAAAATTCAAAGGTATTGAAAAGAGTGGGGCATTGAAGACATTACAGAAGATGAAAACAAAAATTCGGAAGAAATAACACGTAACGATATAGAGGAACAAAAGAAAAGAGCCAGATTCACAGATGAGAAAGAACCAAGCCCTGCCCGAGGAGCAATACCAAAAGAAAAACTGAGCACTGACTATACTAACACCCTACCAAAAAGAAAGGTCGGAGGAAGGAAGGAGGAAGATTAAAAAAAACACTTAGGAACATTACAAATCCATACCAACAAATTCCAAAAAACTAACAAGAAATGAAAACCAGTTGGAAGTAAAAAAGACGACGCGACAATAAGCAAGAGGAAAGGGCAAATAAGAAAAATAACGACGAAGACCGAAGAACAAGGAAAAAGTAAAGTAAAAAACAGAGAAAATTGGAATAGGAACATGGAATATAAATACAATGAAAGGGAAAGAGATAGAAATTACAGAATAAATAAATAACAACAAAATACAAGTAATGAGACTGAGCGTAAGGAAAAGGAAGGGAAAAGGAAACACAATATTAACAAATAAAGACGTAATATACTACACCGGAGTTGATGCAAGAAAGAGAGCAAAGGAAGAGGTAGGAATAATAATAACAGAGGAACTAAACAAACGCATAATAAAATGGAAAGTCGTACACTTAAGAATAATACTAGTGACAATAAAACTCCAACAGAAAATAAATATTATACAAACAAATATACAGCCGACAGAAGGTACACCAGAAGAGAAAGTCGAAGAATTGTACAACAATTTACAAGAAGTACTGAATGAAGCAAGAGAGGAAACAGAGCCATCTATAGGACTACTGGAATGCAAGAGACTATAATAGAGGCATGGGATGCATGGGGAAATATGGAGAACAAACAGTAAACCGTAACGGGAAGAAAATGATCGATTTCTGTCAAAGAAATGATCTGTTAATAGGAAACACACTACGAAAACAAGAAATGGAAGATAAGTACACCTTCGTGGCAAAAGAACGTAACGCAAAAAGCTTGATAGATTATATAGTATTCACACAAACACTAAGAGAAACAATACAAGACATAGAGACAAGAAAAGAGATGGAAATAGGTTCAAACCATAGACTAACAGTAGCAAAAATAGAAGAAATAGTAAATAAGAGCGAAGGAATAACATACAGCAGAATAGCCCTGTACAAACTAAAAAAACCGGAAAGACAAGAAGAGTACCAAGAAAAGACAAATAAGCAATTTCGTATACTATTACAGAAAATAAAGAAAGAAGACTTGGAGACAAAATGGGAAAAATTTTAAGAAATTACTCTAAAGGTAGCAGAGGAGGTATGTGGAAAAAGAAACATCAATAAAACCTTAAAAAGAACAAGATGATGGACTGAAGAGATAAAAGGAATAGTGAAAGAAAAAAAACAAGCTTGTAAGAAATATATCCGAAAAAAAGACTAAGAAGGTAAAGAAAAATATAAAGAAAAAAGCAACAAAGTAAAACGAGAAATCAAAAAAGCGACAAAGGAAAGCTGGAAAGAGTTTGGACAAGAAACAAGTGACAAACACAAGACAGACACAATAAAGTTTTGAACAATAGTGAAAAGATTGAGAAGAACTAAAAGCAAAAAAATAAAAGCATTAAAAAATAATCAGCAGGAACTCAAAATGGAAATAATAGAAATATTAGAAGTCTGGAAAGAGTTCTACTCAGAGAAATTTAGAGGAGAATTAAATGTAGAAAATGAAGTTAAAGAAGACACAGTAAAACTACCAGAGATAACAAGAGAAGAAGTACAGGAAGCGATAAAACAAATTAACACAGGCAAAGCGATTGGAGAAGACGAAATAGCACCAGAAATGCTTAAATATCTAGGGGAAGATGGAACAGAATGGCTACATGAAATATTAAAAGAGGCGTGAAAATCGAAGAAGATCCTCAAAGACTAAGAAATTAATCTAATAATTCCTATAAATAAAAAAGACGAGACAACAAACACCATAAGAAAAGAAATAAAACAAACACCAATATTAGAAAGAATTAAAGAAAAAACCTACTATGGTACGGACATGTCATGAGAATGAATAACGATCGCCTGACGAAAAGAATAATGAATGGAGGGAAACCAAGAAACAGAAAAAGAGGAAGACCAAGAAGAAAATGGCTAGACCAGATAGAAGAACATGGAAGAAAAAAAGGAAAAAAAAGGAAGAGATGGAAACTTTAGCAAGAGATAAAAAAACATGGAAGAAATGGTTTAAAGAGGACCGGGACTCACAATCCGACGCCTGAAAAGGCAAAAGAAAATGAGAAGAAGAAGAAGAAGATGATATTGCTGGATCAACACTTTAAGTTTAGCCAGCTGGTCTTGCCTGAGGTTTTGGCATTTGGAAGTAAGAATGTTCAATAGATGTTGTGAGCACTTCTTAGGTGACGTATCTTCGTTCCTTTTCAACTAGGTCGCCTTCCATTGATTCAATCGCGCGAATGTAGCTTTCCCAGAGATTTCCATCCAAGCGTGACATCATCACACTTTAAGTCCTCGCAGGCAGAGTCACGTCTTCACTCAATAAGACTCGCACGGCTGCTTTCTCTGACGAATGAAAAGGAATTTCTTCATTGTCGATCTTCAAGACATCGTTCTTCATATCCAAATGGAACCCATACTTCTTTATCACGTTCATTCCCAGGATAACTTCTTTCGTGATGTCGGCTACCAGTACTTGATGATCGAATACTCCATTTCCCAAACAAATGGTCACTTGTACTTGTCCGTGAGTAGGTATTTCTTCGCCCGTCGCCGTTCGAAGTCGTACTGTTACTGGTGATGTCTTCTCATTTTCCAACAACATGTCAGGACGAATGATGGTCTTCGTCGCTCCCGTGTCAACCAGTAACTAAACACTTTTTCCATTGATCTTGCTATTGAGATAAATGCTATGCAATTGCTCTATCGGCGATGCCATTTGAATTGTAATCTCCGAAGCCTGACTAGACGAGATTAACTTTTGTCTCTTTTAGTCACCTCGTTCCAAATTTTCGAGCGTTGTCATCTTCTTAGGTTTAGTACGATGCCGTCGTACATGACCTATTTCACCGCAGTTTTTATTACGAGAGCGATATTAAATTACTTAATGACATTTACACTAAAAGATTTATTTATACGATTTCCACGGGTTTTAATACCGGACACCTGTCACCAATGTAACGATTATTAAAACTAATTTATTTATACTAAAAATATGTACACGTTTATAACTAACCGAACTAATTAAATCTAAGGATATTTAATAAAAACACTTACAATAATTTATATAGCACTATCACACTACCACACACATTTCTTAATCGTTCGTACGCGAAAAATTACTCTTTTTTACGTTTTAGGCTCGTATATTATTTTTCTTGTAACACATTTACAATCAAAGGATTTTAACAAATTCTGTGTCTTCGTTTACAGTCTCTTGCCGTTCAATGTCGTTCAACGAGTTCTACAAAACGACACTAAACAAAACCTGTAAGGCCTTTGTCCAAACCGTAAGAATACCATATAAAACATCTTCACTGCGTTTTTTCGCACTATCTCATTTAGAGTAGACATGTCGACTGCTCAGACGTATTGTCGGTGGTTTTTTAACCTCGCAAAATCTCTTCATTATCATCAGTGTGGCGACTAAAATAACCCCAGCGACAACCAAATACCTTCACTTACCGATGACGCTCTCAACAAACAAAACACGGCGAGTCTTGTCTTTATCTTCTTATAGTAAAGACTAAGTTCACTAGTAAATACTCGTGTTTTTATAGCAGAGAACCGCAATTGAAATCACGGTCGCGCTCTTACAGTAGAACATTCTCTACTATTACTAGGGCACCCGCCTAATGCCGACACCCGTTCGTATCAAACGTCGGGTATTCAAAGCAGTATTCTGTGCTTGGAGAAGATACTGCCGCTGCTGTCACCCATCGACCGTACGCTTGGACCACATCAAGACGATGCGCAAGATGCTCACCTACGTATCGACCACGACGATTTTTTTGCCATCTATGAATCGCCCCGACATCAATCTCCTACACCGGTGCACCAAATTCGACGTTGCCGTAAACAATCTACTACGCCGATTAATTGAATTATTTGTGTAAATTATAAGACATGTAGATGAAGTTTGCAATAAACCAACTAACACACACAACCAGTGGTGCCTCGACGTGAGTGTTATGTTAAAAAACCGTGGTACAGTTTCTCGGGTTGTATAAATTTCGTCCATTGTCGAACATTACGACATTAGTTTCCGCACATTTCATTTCCGTTCTGGTTACCTTTAACAAGCAACACGTGTGCTAACGCAATGCTCAGTGATATTTGAAATATCTACGTTTTTGATGTGTAAATCAGGATTTTGATGTTGTGCATGTGAATGGCTGGGGTAAGAGTGCATTTCTATTTTACGGTGAGATGTAATTTTTCTTTTATTATCACAGCAGGTTTTGTCACTCGTACGTGTTTGTTGCTTCGGAAAATCTTAATGACTGGCTAAATACGTTTACATTGGGCGGTTAACTAAGGCATACGCGGATGCAGAAACTAAAACGTATGTTATCAATCTTTACCTGCAGTGAGTCCCGTTGATAACAATTACGTCATTACGGCTAGCTACGATGTCGATGAGTGAGCGTGGTTAAGAAACTATAATAAAGATAGAAAAATACTTAAACGCCATTCTACATACTGATCAAAAATCTTCGGCATAGAGAGACCAAGGGTACGTATGAAGCAAACAAATGACGATTAAGAACAAAGTAACAAATGAACATATATTTCTCTAGCGTAAACATGTACTAACAATTAAAAAAATTCAAAGAATGTAATAGCTAAGCAAACAAAGTAATAAACAAGTTGAGATTAGTAGTCTCCGCAACTTCGATCAACTAATTAACTTACGTACAGTCGTTACACATTACGAATCAATAATTGTAATTAATAACTCCGCTTAAAGAAAACAAAATATGCAAAAACTTACCTCGCCGAAGTTCCACGAGATCAAATAGTAATAGTCACTACTTGTTACGTGCATAAATTTAAATAATGCAGTACCCTGTATATTGGTTTAATTGAAAATTACTTTTATATTTCTCGACGCCATCTATCGGGTTCGTTGGTCACTTTGTATTGAGTAGGCGATATCCGACCAGATTACCGGTATTTTGACTTTAACACCGTGCATGTTAGTACCTATGTCTGCGTGAATTGAAAATGTTACTTACTGATAAAGTTTTATATATGTTATGGTGGTTACACTTTTGTTTGACGTGTAGTGTAAGTTGCCGATCCTGCTGATATTCTATTTTGGTATATTCTCTCTAGTACCTGCGTAGATTTGGCTATTTAACTTTTAATATATTTATCTTGATAGAGTAATTAAAGTACCATTGTTATTAACGATTTAGTTTTTTTCTTTCTTTCGCTTCTTTCAGCATTACGAACCTGACATCTTGTTACAAGTTTAAACCGTCTGTCTTGAGCGGGACAGAAGTGACTTTGGGATAAGCTCTGGCGCCCTTAAGTATATTTAATGTATCTATGAACCCCCCTCTCACCGACTATTGTGAGTTGGCCGTGCAGGTTCGTAAATAGCAAAAGCTTGTAACATACTACTTAAGTATTTTTAGTCGACAAAATGCCTAATAGGTAAGCTTACGTACGACAATTGTGTGCCTAAATCTGGCTTGATTATAATCAAATTGATTTAAAGAAATTTGATGAATATTGGGTCAGCGTACATACTACAGCTGTATTACATAAATATTACAATGCTTTAAAAGACCAAAAATAAAGTTGATATTAAATATTCGAAAAATTAATTAGTAATACGATGAAATCATATAACAACGGCTGAAAACTGGATATAAAAAATCACAAATTACAAATAAGGAAGTAGTTTTCTAATACAATAATTGTACATTAGTTTTATTCAGGCTCAATACAGTAATCGGCATATAGAAATTTCATCAAATAAGCGTCTGGAGATTATTAGGTTATGATCTCTTTGAGATTCTCTGAGAGAAGCGTCTCAAATCCTAGCGTCTAACTGCAATCGCTGATAAACTCTGGCAGACTTTTTTCTGATCCTTATACAGCATTATTGGATTTAGCGAAAAGCGTTATGGACAATCAAGCGATCGCAGCGAAAACCACGTACAAAAAGACCGAGTAAATTTTTTTTGTTCGGGTTTTCTCTCCTAAACTGCTAATTTCAATTACGTATTGGCAACGTCGAGAAACGAAATACGTATATAACTACATGTAATACGCACTAATTATATGTTAATCATGTCAGCAACTAACCTTTGTTAGATGGGCAAATTAAAAACAATATTTTTACATCTTCTGCTAGCACAGATAACTACGAGGAATTGATGGCACATATGTTAAATATAACTTATTAAACGCTTTGGGGAAGTTTAGCTCAGTTTGCGTAGTCATCATCGGATGAAATTTTAGCAGCTTATACTTAACAGCTTAATTTTTCACAACTTTATAGGAATGTTTAAGAATGCCATTAGCTAATCGCATATTAGGAACACTGAGTACAATCCTTTCTTTTCTTATCTGTAATTGCTCGTTTTGGTGTCGATCGTATGCACGAACGCTTGTTATCATAATTAACTTACGCAATTTTTTTTATCTATCAAACTATAACGGTGCGCTTTGTTTCTTATTGTGTAATTACTGTAATTTTGTGATAACATAATTTTTTTTGTATTTGAAAACTTTAATTCACTGAATGCAACGTTAAACCATTTTTGACTTACGTGTACGAGGTATTGCTTAGCTTTACTGTGATATTGGGTGCGAATTATTATTTGTTGTGTTTTTCTTTTTCTGATTGTGGTTTTATTCTTTTTATGTTGTCGCTGCAATAAATGTACTCGTTGTCAGACTTGTGTAGTTTGATTTATCTACCTTAAGCGTTGTCAGGTGAAAACGGTTACTTGGAGTGTTAGTTTGTCCCGTTTTGACGCTCTTTTAAATTAAATTAGAATTAGCAAGGCTGAACCCTATTAGTTACTCACCCACTGCTCACGGTGCCAAATTCTAAACTGCTTGTTATGTTAAAAATCTTTTAATATAATATTTGTTCTGGGAACGCCCACTTTTCGTCGCGAGGGCGGCGATAAAATGCCAAATTAAAACTATTTTTTCCACGTCCAGCGGAGTTTTCACTTCTAAAATTTTACAAGCATCTGTGCTAGAAATGGGTGTATTGTTATCGCTGTTTTTGTGAAATTCTTCCTGGGGTAAGCTTTTGACTCATATTTTTGCAATGTACGTTAATTTTCCGTAATTGTCATAGGGATTTACGATACCATCACGTGTTGGGCCAATTTGGAAGGATTCCTGATTAATCTATTATCTTGAGCTGAAGACTATAATTAGAAGCACGTACAAAGAGATACTCTAGATCAATTAAACCACTTTCGAGAACCTTGGACGCACACCTGCAGTGAAAACCACTTGGCTGCTTGACGCATTTCAAACAATTTAATTGTGATACGATCCTATATCTAATTTGTCTTGATTTCTTGAGCGATTTTAGGGGATGAGTTGAGTGTGTCGATAGCTATCCGCATGGATAACCGTAAGTACGCCGTCTTCTTTTATTTGTTAGTAATTTGTACATTTGTCAAACGTGAAATAACTACGACATAGATATAGTTATTATCACAATTAACGCATGCATTTTTTTGTTCTGACGGTGTCAATTTAGGTGAAACGCGTTTTGCAACGAGTGTGAAGTCACTAGTTTCACATTAAATCAAAGATTAACATCGAAGTTACATATTACTTACTTAATTGTGTTCTGTTGGATGTATTTTGATAACTTTGTGTGAAGAGTTGTAGGCAACAACCTCCAGGAGATGTATCAACTGTGATATTTATAGAACTATTATTTACTACTATTTATGTACCTAATTCTTTTAATTTTTAATCTCTTCTTTTTTGACAAATTGCACAACCTAGCGCATCCAGGGATCAAAGCAGGCACCCGGCTAATAAAATTGCACTACGTATGGGACAAAATAGAAGCCGACATAAAGCTTCAAAGTACACAGGCACAGAAGACCGCCGACAGGTACTTTTCATTTTCCAACTTCTTGTTTTTCAACATGTGCATCTTGACATAATAGGACCATTAGCTAACATTAAAGCAAGTACCATAGCAAGAACTTTTTAGCACAACCAGATCTTTTGTTTGGGTATATTGCTGCGGATCACTACAGACCGAAATAGACAATTCCAGCGCAACCTTGTTACGTGCATAAATTTAAATAATGCATTACCCTGTATATTAGTTTAATTAAAAATTACTTTTATATTTCTCGACGCCATCTATCGGGTTCGTTGGTCACTTTGTATTGAGTAGGCGATATCCGGCGAGAGACCGGCATTTTGACTTTAACATCGTGCATGTTAGTACCTATGTCTGCGTGAATTGAAAATCGTTTTCTAAAATCATCCACGTGTTGGGACACGATGGAAAATAGAAGTCTTCTGAATTAACCGATTTCATCCACGCAGAGTAAGTGGTTTTTGTTCTTTCTTTGATTAAAGGTAATTTTTATGTCTTTTTGTTAGCGCCATGTGCTACCTCCTAAATATGGGTATTCTTATCGTAATCTAAAATCCTCAAGGGAAAATTATAATCGGAAGCTGTAGAGCTAAGAACGCTGCGATACAAGCGCAGAATTTCGATTCGGAGGCAATTAATACCTTAATGACTATCACCTTGTTCGGAAGATCCTAATTACTGGATACGATTGAATTCTGTTCGGAGGCAATAAATTAATACCACCAGAGACGAAAATTTAGTGTAACAGTATACGATAAGTGTCGGGTCGATTACTTTCCTTTAAATGTTTCTTTTACTTATAGTTTGTGAGTCGCCAGGTAGACACGATTATTTTCAGGAAGTTTAATTACAGGAAGCCAATAGGAAAAACGTTTTTCTGAAGGTAACCCTGGATTTGGTAAGTCAATTTTCATTTAATTATTCGTTGTCGCTACGGTGATTCTCACGACTTATTATATTTACTAATCGTACGTTCGAATTGATTTGTTGCTTGTTATTGTTACTCAATTAGTTTAAGTAAATGACTTATCGCTTGCTGATTATATCAACAGTCAATTATCATTATCAATGTTATGTACTGATGAAGATTTATATATGTTATGGTGGTTACACTTTTGTTTGACGTGTAGTGTAAGTTGCCGATCCTGCTGATATTCTATTTTCTATATTCTCTCTAGTACCTGCTTATATTTGTACTCGGACTAAGATTATTCATTGTCATGCTATTCAAATTCTAATCTATTTATCTTTATAGAGTAATTTAAGTGCAATTGTTGTTAACGACTTAGTTTCTTTTTTTTTGTTTCTTTCAGCATTACGAACCTAACATCTTGTTACAAGTTTAGACCGTCTGTCTTGAGCGGGACAGAATTGACTTTGGATAAGCTCTGACGCCCTTAAGCACATTTACTGTTATCTGTGAACCCCCCCTCTCACCGACTATTGTGAGTTGGCCGTGCAGGTTCGTAAAATAGCAAAAGCTTGTAACAACCTCTTCGGCAAATTAACAAAATTCCTTGAATCCGAGCACATCATGACAACTGCTTACCATCCGCAGGCAAACGGATTGATCAGCATTTAAAGAAAATCTGAAATGTACGAGCGCAGTCAAAACCCATATTTACTTGGACAAACGAGAAAACATAGCACCAAACGAATTACTAAATAACCTACGCAAATCTTTTGATAACATAGTTGCTACCAAAGCAAAACGTCACCATACAAGCAATACCTCCATAGCTTATGCAACGTTTCTTGTAGTTATCTATCAAGTTATAACTTTGCGCCTTATGGTGTAATCACAGTGCACGAGGTGTTGCCTACTTTAATAATCTGCTAAACTTAACTTGAATGTGATATTGGTTGCAAACCATTGTTTTTTGTGTATTTCTTCTTTTGATTGTGTTTTTATTATTTTTATCTTGTCGATTCAATAAATATGCTCGTTGTCACTCTATCTATCTTAAGCGTTTGTCAGGTGAAAATGGACACCTGGAGAGTTATTTTTCCCCGTTTTGACGCTCTTTTAAATTGAATTACATTCGGCACATTGAAAGCAGACTGAACTCTATTAGTTACTCACCCATTGTCTCCTCTGCGAAATTCTGAGCTGCCGTTGCTCTCTTTGAGGTGATTAAGTTATCAGTAAGTGATTGCACTTCACCCTAGTGCGAAGTTTACGTTTTACCGTAACATGACTACAATACGATCAGCGTTAGTGTAAAAAATGCCGAGCACTAGTATAATCATGACCGGAATACCTACCAAACGCATTACAGTTCGTTTGCTCCTCTTTTGACCGGAACAACTCGTGGTTTGGTTGGTACAACTTAAATGAAATTAGCAACGACAAAGAAGTGGTCGATGTTATCATTTCGTCACCAGCTACACAAAAATATCAGTACTTAAAGCGAAAAATTTGGACCGCTTATCAACATCACAAGAGAATAAAACACGATTATTGGAGATCGAAGAAATTGACGATCGAAAGCATAGCCAGAGTCTCCGACACATACGAGGATTATCCGGCACTACAGTACCAGACGAGTTGCTGCAAACGATCTGATCCAGCAGATTGCAGTTTTACACGCATGTAATTTTGGCCATAGTAAAGAAACAATCATTACATGACGAAGTTAAACACGCACTCCGAAGCATAACCTCAAGACACCGTGGCTACTCCGCTGTCTTGCTAACGCAATCTTACTTATACACCCGAAACACGAAGTATAACCATCCACCGCAGTAGACGCCTCCGGTAAAGCAATAGGAGCAATGCCAAAATGGCAGTTCTATTCAAAAAGCTCAATCAAGCACCATAACCATACCAAACCAAAGGCAAAATAACATTAACCGTCGTACATAAGCTTATATACCACGCATATTTTAGTTCTTAAATCAAATAAAAAAGAGTAGTACGAAGAATCGTTGGTTGGGTAGGTTTTTGTGCTCATATTTACTTTTTTTTTGCGATTAATTATTATCATTGTCAATTTTTTCTCGACTGCAAAGTAGACGAGGTAGTTTAATCGAGTAGTATTTATATTTAAATTAAAATCAATTGCATAACGTTTATTAGCAATTGAATATAATTTGTTGTATGGTGGGTTGCCTGAATGAAAGGGTCTACATTGATATTATGCCTGTGATATCAGTCGACAAATCTAATAATTATGAATTGGAGAAGGTATACGCCATACTATGTAATGTGCATAAAGTAATTTAACGCAGTAATACGATACTGATACAAGTGCTAGTCTTCTCTCGTTTCTTCTGATTACATAAAACGAAGTGGACTCTACAGATTACATATCTTGAAAACAGTCGGGTACAAATTTAACCCCGAACGCCAAATTCGACCGATACCTAGAATACGTTTTCCTTAGCATATCCGATTATGGGACTAACCCTAATACGACGTACCACAGCGATAACGCTAAAAGAAAAGTAATATAACGCTTATCCCCACTGATAAAGAAAATAACAAACAGTAGCGTCGTTAAAGAACTTCTGGTGTGGTTTGTTCGTGCCTTTTACTACCACTCTGCTAGTAGCCTCAAACTTTTCGGTAGATAAGCAGTTTGCGTTTTACTGCTTTCTGTCGGCCTCAAGGTTGATTTTACGATACGTACACTTTTCGCTGTTTTCGAGATTGTGTTAGCTTCGGTAAAATTAATTTTGCTCAAATTGGTGCCCATCTCACGTATCTTAAAAAGCTCACTATTTTGGGATAGCGACTTAATTTAGTTTTCGTTATCGGTGCTTGAACCTAACAACTGAACTGTTACGGCTAACCTAGATTATCACTCAAACGTTTCCGAGCCACTGCGTCAATTCACTGCTACAATTCGTGATTGTTTTGTTTGGAGACGTACGCCGGGTAATCGACTGCCTCTGAACCTTCACTTTGTTCTTTTCTTCTACCGGAATCAAAAGTTTTCAAATAATGCACATGGTACCATTCTGGTTGAGACGATCTAACTGTCGATGATATCTTTTGGAGTAACGTGATCGAGACAGAAGTTTGACGTTTGATAATAATTTTGTTAGATGGCGTTTATTTTGAACTAAAAATACAAAAATTTTGACATTTATTATTTTTATTTTTGAGACGTTATACAAATGGACATCCAAGAATACCGAAAATCGCATATTAGCAACATAGTTGCAAAGTATCAGATAGGTACTCAAGTGATTAATACTTAACTTAATGTTCCGTTTACCAGATATGGAGTACCAGGCGCCGGAGACAATTTCGATCCTGACTTAAATAGAAACGTTGCGCATCCTACAAGGTAAACTAATTGAGTGCTGTTAATAGTGTTAGAATTGTCCTTAATTTTGTAGTTATCCCGAAACGTTAGTGCATGTCATAAAAGGGAGCCTTGGAACTGGTTTATTGGCAATGCCTCTTGCTTTTAAGTACGCCGGTGTTAGTGTTGGATTTATTGCTTGCGCTGTCATTACTATAGTGTGCACGTATGGTGTTCAAATATTTGTAAGTTTTTATATTTTTGGAACTGCATCTCTATGTAGATTTAGTTTTTTTTTGGATATGCTCAGATTCGCCTATTAACCCATGTTTTATTTTTCTCTAAGTGGCGTTAGTCTTCATTTTAGGAAAGAAAACGTTATTCCCATGTTACTCTAGTCACACCCCAACTCGCTTGCCTCCCCGGCTGCATTAACTTAGGTTAAGTCACTATCATTGTTCCCATTTTAAGAATTTGAAGAAAGTGCTGAAAACAGGTACACAATATATCACATAAACGTTATAAAGGATGAAAACAATCAAATACATAGAATGTGCTATTACCCATATCATGGAAACAAATTGCGTCATTACACAAAAATATAAGCAAAATCGATATCTAAAAAAAACCCAATCATAAATAAAATGTTAGATTTCATTCTACCAGGTAACGCATACACTAAATTTTTTTCGCAAAAAATTACGTTAGACCCGTGTGTGATTAAAAGTTATACGTGCACTAAAAAACTTAAACGAAACCTAACATGGTGTGATGTCACTTAATCTAAGTTGATCTAATGTAAGAATGTGATGAAAGCGATGTAAGTGACTTTGGCTAATTAAGCTAAGTATAGAAAGAACCATAAGGAAGATTGGAGGTGTGAGGAGGGATAAATGTCTTCATTTTCTTTCTTATCCTGTATACCTTTACGTTGTTTGGTACTAGGCTTCTATAGATTTTTTCCATTCTTTCCTGCCTACTTCTACATTTTGTATTTACTTATATGTGTTGTGCCATGTTTCTTCAGTATTTCATCTAGTATGTTGTTTAATGTTTTTCTTAGTCTTCCTGAGGTTTTCTTTTTAATAGATCTAGCATATAAGTATTGTAACGAACTTTATTATTAACTGCTAATTTATTTAAACTACTAAAATATTTTTATTTATATTAGAGAGATAAGATAAGATAAGATAAGGTTCGCGGATAGCTTCACACACTTGTTTACACTAAAATCACGTACCAAATTATTCACCGTAGGTTTATCTCACACGCGTTAACGACTTATTTATTTAAATTTGAGTAATCTTCTTAACACTGCTGTATTCGCATTACGGCAATAACTGACCTACGATTTGTTTCGTCGGTATATATTGTTACGAATTTATTTATTAAAAACTAATTTATTTAAACTATTAAAACTACGTTTACTTATTATAGAAATATGTATACTTTTAAATTGACCGAACTACTAAAATCTAATAATAAAAACACTTACACTATAATTTATGTATAACCGTTGTATAACACTTAAGATAAGATTAGATAACGTCCTCGGATTTGTTTACACTATAAGTCACGTTCACTCGATTCGGTGTACACTGTTATTTATTTAAAACGCCGCGCGTGCTAACGATACGTATTTATTTCAACTTGATAATCTCTTAATACTGCATGCTTTCACATTCCAGCAATAACTGACCTACGATTTCCATCTTCGGCTTTTATAGACATCAGCGAATTCTTCTCGATCGTTCCTCACTTTTCGCTATATTTTCTAGAAACTAGATAACAGTTCTAGAAGGCTCTTGCATTTGCAAGTAATTTCTCGGACGTTTCACTGCCCCCTTCTTAGGACTGTTCTGTCCCAGAACAGGAGACTGGATGCGACACCGGTAAAAGGGATCGTGGCGATAGCGGCAGCTTCCTCCATTTCGACAACTTCCTTGACCATAAAAGTAACAGTCAATGGACTTTTCCTGACCCAATACTCTCCTCGGTTGGTAACTACAGACCAACACTTGAACGCCTGTTCCTCGGAAGACGACCTCCAACATGTTTCGAACTGTCCTCCAATTCAATTGGTCTAAGCCACAACCAAGCTTGGGTACTGCCAATTTCTTAACATGATGGAACTCCATTTGTCTCTTGAGACTCCATAATGTTCGCCACAGATCTTTGTATAACGGCTTGACACGTGAGTATTTCTTGGTGACCAGATAGAAAACGAAGCGTCCGTCACCACGTAGTCCTAAAACCTTTCCGACTGCCGGTTGCTGTCTTCGTAATTCATCTAGCTGTCCAAACTTCTTTTTAAACACGACTGAAACCCCTTTGGACATGTCAAGCTCCTCGCTCACGCAATGTGCGATGGCGTAATCTTTTTGTGTCTGGAACAGGTCTTGTTGTTCCTCGGTGGTAACTCCGAACCTAGCTTTTCCAGAACCTCCGTATAAGTTCAAAAACTTTTCGAACTCCATTTCTTCGATTGGATTCCTGGTTCTGCTACTTATTACTCTGGTTCGGACCTGAACTTGCGGATTGTGGTTATCGCCAGCAAACGGGGCTAGACGATCGACGTGGACCACTTTTGGCTTGCCTCTGGGCGGTTTTCGGATGCGGTATATAACGTCGTTAATACGCTGCACGACTTCATAGGGGCCCTCCCATTGCCTTTGCAGCTTCGGCGACAAACCACGTCTCCTTTGAGGGTTATACAACCAAATCATAACGCCAGGTTGAAACCCACCATTTTGCGCCTTGACGTCATATCTTGTTTTCATCCTGTCGCTGGCAATTTGTGTGTTTTTACGAACCTCTTCATGTACTTCGTCTAGCCTCTTTGCCAGCTTGCTGACGTAATCTTCTCCAGCGACTTCTTCTTCCGGTTTTCGTCCAAATTGAAGATCGCATGGTAATCTTATCTCACGACCGAGCATGACACAGGATGGTGTTTGGCCTGTGCTTTCGTGAACGGATGATCGGTACGCCATTAAGAAGAGGTGCAAGTACTGATCCCAGTCTCTTTGATGTTCGGACACTACCTTGGCTAAGTACTTGCCCATTGTTCGATTCATCCGTTCAACCATGCCATCAGACTGAGGATGGAGAGGCGTTGTCCTAGTCTTTTAATTCCTAACAGTCGGCAAACTTCTTGAAACAGCCCAGACTCAAAATTGCGGCCTTGATCGGAGTGTAATTCCAACGGAACTCCAAACCGGCAGAAAAACTCCTTTACTAATACGTCTGCGACTGTAGCTGCTTCCTGATTGGGTATGGCGTAAGCCTCCGTCCATTTCGTGAAATAATCCATCGCCACCAAGATGTATTTATTTCCCGAATCGGATTCTGGGAACGGCCCTGCGATGTCAATCGCTACTCTTTCCAAAGGGCTTCCTACGTTGTATTGTTTCATGGGTGCTTTGCGCTTTCTCGCTGGACCATTTCCTGAAGCGCAGACTATGCATTTACGGCACCATTTCATGACGTCCTCTTTGCAGTTCATCCAGTAGAATCGTTCTCGCACTTTACCCAACGTCTTCTTAATGCCAAAGTGTCCTCCTGATGTCCCATCGTGGAGATGCTTCCAACACTTCGGTCACCCTGCTCTTCGGCACTACCAGCTGTAGTCTGTTTCCCGTGCCCTCGGCACTTTCTAGGATCGCTTAAGAAGACCGTCTTCTACTATCAAGGAGTCCCACTGCGCCCAGTACGCTTTGATATTTTTGCCCAAAGCACTCACTTCTTCCCAGGTTGGTCGTCGGCCGCTTTCTTTCCAGTCCAGGAGTAGTCTTATTTCAGGATCGTCTTCTTGTTCGCGACGTAACTGCTCAGGTTCCCACTCATCATCAACCATAGCAGTTCTCCGGAGACATTCGACTTTTTCTTCCAGTCGCGAACAATGGCTGCAGTCCGCCGGACATGGTCTTCTGGACAAGGCATCAGCGTTTCGATGACTGCTTCCGGCACGGTGTTCTGTGTCATAGTCATACTCTTGCAGTCTCTCGATCCATCTTGCCACTTGTCCTTCTGGGTTACGGAACTGCAGAAGCCATTTTAAAGCGGCGTGGTCTGTTCTCAGTAAAAACTTTCGTCCATACAAATACTTGTAGAAATGTTCGATGGACTTAACGACTGCTAACAGCTCCCTCCTAGTGACGCAATAATTTCTTTCTGGCCTGGACAAAACCTTGCTAAAATACGCGATAACCTTTTCTTGTCCATCTTGAATCTGCGAAAGGACCGCGCCTATGGCCAGATTGCTTGCGTCGGTATCCAAAACAAACTTTCCATCTTCTCTTGGATAACTCAAAATCGGCGAAGTGACTAGGGCTTGTTTTAGTTGATTAAAAGAACTTTCGCAGTCTTCATTCCATCTAAATTCTGCTTTTTCTTCAGTTAATTTTGTTAATGGTTTGGCAATATTGGCAAATCCGGGTACAAATCTGCTATAATAAGTGCACAACCCAAGGAAACTTCGGACCTGGTGTTTGTCGATTGGTCTTGGCCATGCTTGCACGGCTCGGATTTTGTCTGGGTCAGCCCTCACTCCATCTCTAGATACGACGTGGCCAAGGTATTGGACTTCCTTCTTAAATACGTGGCACTTCTTTGGGCTCAGTTTGAGGTTAGCCCCACGTAATCTCTGGAACACTTCCTTCAAGTTGTTCAAGTGCTCTTCAAACGACCTTCCAACCACGATCACGTCGTCCAGGTAAACCAAACACGTCTTCCAAGACAATCCGCGCAAGATGGTCTCCATCAAACGCTCGAACGTTGCAGGAGCGTTACACAGGCCGAAGGGCATTACAGTGAACTGCCACAAACCAGTTCCGATCGTAAAAGCTGTTTTTCACGATCCTTGGGTTCTAATTCTACCTGCCAGTATCCACTCTTTAAATCTAACGTAGAAAACCACTGGGATCCTGACAGGGTGTCTAGCGTATCGTCAATTCTGGGTAAAGGGTAGCTGTCCTTTGGTCACGTCGTTTAGCTGCCTGTAGTCTACGCAAAACCTCGTTGATCCATCCTTCTTCTTCACGAGTACCACTGGGGATGCCCATGGACTACTTGAAGGTTCAATCACGCCTTCTCTCTCCATATCCGTAATTATTTGTTCGGCTTCTTCTCTTTTCGCCAAAGGAAGTCTGCGTGGATGTTGTCGTATCGGTCGAGCGTCTCCGGTATTAATTTTTTGTTTCACCACGTTAGTTCTTCCTTTGGAACCACTCTCCAGCGCGAACACATCTTGGTACTCTTGGATCAACACTTTAACTTTAGCCAGCTGGTCTTGGCTGAGGTTTTGGCATTTAGTGGTAAGAATGTCCAATAGATGTTGTGGACACTTCTTCGGCGGCGTATCTTCGTTCGTCTTCACGCATCTCACAATTTGTGATACTGGCGTGCATTGGCCTACCACGGTCTTCTTTTTCAACGTTACAGGATCTCAGTTGATGTTTAAGATCCTTACTGGCATCGTCTTCTTTACTCGTACTAAGGTTCTGGCAACGAGTAGTCCCTTTTCAACTAAACCGCCTTCCATTGGTTCAATCGCGCGTATGTAGCCTACCCGGAGATTTCCATCCAGGCGTGCCATCACCACACTTTCCGTCCTTGCAGGCAGAATCACGTCTTCACTCAACAAGACTCGCACGGCTGCCTTCTCTGACGAATGAAAAGGAATTTCTTCATTGTCGATCTTCAGGACATCGTTCTTCATATCCAAATGTAACCCATACTTCTTTATCACGTCCATTCCCAGGATAACTTCTTCCGTGATGTCGGCTACCAGTACTTGATGGTCGAGTACTCCATTTCCCAAACCAATGGTTACTTTGACTTGTCCGTGAGTAGGTATTTCGTCGCCCGTCGCCGTTCGAAGTCGTACTGTTACTGGTGATGTCTTCTCGTTTTCCAATAACATGTCAGGACGAATGATGGTCTTCGTCGCTCCCGTGTCAACTAGTAACTGGACGCTTCTCCCATTGATCTTGCCATCGAGATAAATGCTATGCAATTGCTCTCTAGGCGATGCCATTTGGATTGTAACCTCCGGAGTTTGACTAGATGAGATTACTTTTTGTTTCTTTCGCTCGCCACGTTCCAAATTTTCGAGGGCTCTTCTAGTCCTCTTCTTAGGTTTGGTACGATGCCGTCGTACATGGCCTATTTCATCGCAGTTCAAAGCTGTCACTCCTCTTTCCCGAAGTATTCGTCGCGCTATCTCCTCGATGCTTTCCAGTGTCTGCGCGGGTACTTCTGTAGCACAGCAGAGTCTATGACCATCTCGTTGCGATGCTTGTTTTGCTGCTTCAAACTCCAAAGCATGCACCAAAGCGTCATCCAATGTCTTCGGTCGAGCTAACCGGAGAGTCTGCTGTGTTTCGCTGTCTCGGAGGCCATCTACGAAAGTTTGAATAGCTAACTGCTCCAGGAAGGTATCCGGTGCTGTAGGATACGCAAGCCGTGTTAATCTAGCGATGTCAGCCTCAAACTCTTGAAGACTTTCGGCAGCTTTCTGAACCCGACTTTTAATTTGAGCTTGGTATACTTGTTGAAGATGAGCATCCCCATATCTCATTTCTAATCGTGATATTAAGAGTTCGTAATTTTCTTGCAGATGGTCCGGAACAGTTTGTAAAATTCCCAGCGCTTCTCCACGTAAGGACACTATTAAAGACGTCGCTTTCTGCTTGTTGCTCCAACCATTAGCAGTAGCTGCGGCTTCAAACTGCTTGTGGTAGGTTGACCATGGAACTTTACCATCAAAATTCGGTGGTACAACTTTGAACTTGTGGGTGGTTTCTTCCCGACGGTCCATTATTAAATCTTCACTGGTGACACTTCCTTCACCATGGTAATTCATTTGGTTCATTCTTTCTTCGAGCAGTTTCATTCTGTCTTCTATGGTTCTTGAGTTTTCTTTTAACTTCTCTTCTAGTTTGTCTTGTACTTCTTCTATTATGTCATTCATAGAATCGCAAATTTCTTCTTTTAAATTTAACATATCTGTTTGGGTTTCCTCTTGCACAATTTTAATTTGGTTTTCTATGCTTGTTTGTATTTCTTCTTTTAACCGTCTAGAATTTTCCATCAATTTTTCTTCTATCTTCTGGGTATTTTCAAATAATTTTTCTTCAATTTTCTGAGAAGTTTCGTAAAACTTTTCTTCAATGTTTCTAGAGTTTTCTTCCATTTTCTGCGAATTTTCACTCAGTTTTTCTTGGATATTTTTATTCATCGATTCTTGACCATTTTTGATTGATTCAAGAAATTCAAATAGCTTTGCATCCATTTTAACTGTTTGCGAACGCGTCACCGGCATAAATTTAAATATAACACGAATATAAAGTTTTTATAACGGAAGCGATATTAGATTGCGAACTCCACATCTTACACCAAATGTTACGAATTTATTTATTAAAAACTAATTTATTTAAACTATTAAAACTACGTTTACTTATTATAGAAATATGTATACTTTTAAATTGACCGAACTACTAAAATCTAATAATAAAAACACTTACACTATAATTTATGTATAACCGTTGTATAACACTTAAGATAAGATTAGATAACGTCCTCGGATTTGTTTACACTATAAGTCACGTTCACTCGATTCGGTGTACACTGTTATTTATTTAAAACGCCGCGCGTGCTAACGATACGTATTTATTTCAACTTGATAATCTCTTAATACTGCATGCTTTCACATTCCAGCAATAACTGACCTACGATTTCCATCTTCGGCTTTTATAGACATCAGCGAATTCTTCTCGATCGTTCCTCACTTTTCGCTATATTTTCTAGAAACTAGATAACAGTTCTAGAAGGCTCTTGCATTTGCAAGTAATTTCTCGGACGTTTCAATATACATATTTTGAAAATCTCGAGTGTTCCATATCTTTCGATATACGCTCTAGAAGATGGATAACAACCTCGAGAAGGATCTCGAATTTGCGAATAACTTCTCGAACGTTTCACTGCCCCCTTCTTAGGACTGTTCTGTCCCAGAACAGGAGACTGGATGCGACACCGGTAAAAAGGATCGTAGCGATAGCGGCAGCTTTTTCCGTTTCGGCAACTCCCTTGACCATAAAAGGAACAGTCAATGGACATTTCCTGGCCTGATATTTTTCTTGGTTGGTAACTATAAACCAACTCTTGAACGCCTGTTCCTCGGAAGACGACCTGCAACATGTTTCGAACTGTTCTCCAATTCAGTTGATCTAAGCCACAACCAAGCTTGGGTACTGCCAATTTCTTAACATGATGAAACTCCATTTCTCTCTTGAGACTCCATAATGTTCGCCACAGATCTTTGTATAACGGCTTGATACATGAGTATTTCTTGGTGACCAGATAGAAAACGAACCGTCCGTCACCACGTAGTCCTAAAACTTTCCCGACTGCCGGTTGCTGTCATCGTAATTTATCTAGCTGCCCAAACTTCTTTTTAAACACAACTGCAACCTCTCTGGACATGTCAAGATCCTCGCTCACGCAATGTGCGATGGCGTAATCTTTTTGTATCTGGAAAAGTCCTTGTTGTTCTTCGGTGGTAACTCCAAACCTTGCTTTTCCAGAACCTCCGTACAAGTTCATAAACTTCTCGAACTCCATTTCTTCGATTGGATTCCAGGTTCTGCTACTTATTACTCTGGTTCAGACCTAAACTTGCGTATTGTGGTTATCGCCAGCAAACGGGGCTAAACGATCGACGTGGACCACTTTTGACTTGCTTCTGGGCGGTTTTCGGATGCGATATATGACGTCATTAATACGCTGCATGACTTCATAAGGGCCCTCCCATTGCCTTTGCAGCTTCGGCGACAAACCACGTCTCCTTTGAGGATTATACAACCAGACCATATCGCCAGGTTGAAACCCACCATTTTGCGCCTTGACGTCATGTCTTGTTTTCATCCAGTCGCTGGCAATACGTGTATATTTACGGACCTCTTCATGTACTTCGTCTAACCTCTTGGTCAGCTTGCTGACGTAATCTTCGCCAGCAAATTCTTCTTCCGGTCTTCGTCCAAATTGAAGGTCGCATAGCAATCGAATTTGACGATCGAACATGACACAGGATGGTGTTTGGCCTATGCTTTCGTGAACGGATGATCGGTATGCTATTAGAAAAAGGTGCAAGTACTGATCCCAGTCTCTTTGATGTTCGGACACTACCTTGACTAAGTACTTGCCCATTGTTCGATTCATCCATTCAACTATGCCATCAGATTGAGCATGGAGAGGCGTTGTCCTAGTTTTCTTAATTTCCAACAGTCGGCAAATTTCTTGAAACAGCCCAGACTCAAAATTGCGACCTTGATCGGAGTGTAATTCCAACGGAAATCCAAACCGTCAGAAATACTCTTTTACTAATATGTCTGCGACTGTAGCTGCTTTCTGATTGGGTATGGCGTAAGCCTCCGTCCATTTCGTGAAATAATCCATCGCCACCAGGATGTATTTATTTCCCGAATCGGATTCTGGGAACGACCCTGCGATGTCAATCGCTACTCTTGCCAAAGGGCTTCCTACGTTGTATTGCCTTTCCGCTTTCTCGCTGGACCATTTCCTGATGCGCAGACCGTGCAATTACGGCACCATTTCATGACGTTCTTTTTGCAGTTCATCTAGTAGAATCATTCTCGTACTTTACCCAATGTCTTTTTAATGCCAAAGTGTCTTCCTGCCACCCGGCTCTTTGGCACTACCAACTGTAGTCTGTTTCCCGTGCCCTCAACACTTTCTAGGGATTGCTTAAGAAGACCGTCTTTTACTATCAAGAACTCCCACTGCGCCCACTACGTTTTGATGTTTCTGCCCAAAGCACTCACTTCTTCCCAGGTTGGTCGTCGGCCGCTTTCTTTCCAATCTAGAAGTAGTCTTATTTCAGGATCGTTTCCTTGTTCGCGACGTAGCTGCTCAGGTTCCCACTCATCATCAACCATAGCAGTTATACGGAGGCATTCAACTCTTTCTTCCAGTCGCAAACAATGGCTGCAGTCCGCCGGAAATGGTCTTCTGGACAAGGCATCAGCGTTCCGATGACTGCTTCCGGCACGGTGTTCTGTGTCATAGTCATACTCTTGCAGTCTCTCGATCCATCTTGCCACTTGTCCTTCCGGGTTACGGAACTGCAGTAGCCATTTTAAAGCGGCATGGTCTGTTCTCAGTAAAAATTTTCGTCCATACAAATACTTGTAGAAATGTTCGATGGACTTAACGACTGCTAACAGCTCCCTCCTAGTCACGCAATAATTCATTTCTGGCCTGGACAAAACCTTGCTAAAATACGCGATAACCTTTTCTTGTCCATCTGCGAAAGGACCGCGCCACCTGCGAAAGGACCGCGCCTATGACCCAATTGCTTGCGTCGGTATCCAAAACAAATTTTCCATCTTCACTTAGATAACTCAAAATCGGCGAAGTGACTATGGCCTGTTTTAGTTAATTAAAAGAATTTTTGCAGTTTTCATTTCATCTAAATTCTGCTTTTTCTTCCGTTAATTTTGTTAATGGTTTGGCAATATTGGCAAATCCGGGTACAAATCTTCTATAATAAGTGCACAACCCAAGAAAACTTCGGACCTGATGTTTATCGATTGGTCTTGGCCAAGGTATTGCACTTCCTTCTTAAATACGTGGCACTTCTTTGAGCTCAGTTTGAGGTTAGCCCCACGTAATCGCTGGCACACTTCCTTCAAGTTGTTCAAGTGTTCTTCAAACGACCTCCCAACCACGATCACGTCGTCCAGGTAAACCAAGCACGTCTTCCAAGACAATCTACGCAAGATGGTCTCCATCAAACGCTCGAACGTTGCAGGAGCGTTACACAAGCCGAAGGGCATCACAGTGAACTGCCACAAACTAGTTCCAATCGTGGGTTCTAATTCTACCTGCCAGTAGCCACTCTTTAAATCTAACGTAGAAAACCACTGGGATCCTGACAGGGTGTCTAACGTATCGTCAATTCTAGGTAAAGGGTAGCTGTCTTTTTTGGTCACGTCGTTTAGCTGCCTGTAGTCTACGCAAAATCTCGTTGATCCACCTTTCTTATTTACAAGTACCACTGGGGATGCTTATGGGCTACTTGAAGGTTCAATCACGCCTTCTCTCTCCATATCCGTAATTATTAGTTCTTCCTTTGGAGCCACTCTCCAGCGCAAACACATCTTGATACTCTTGGATCATCACTTTAACTTTGGCCAGCTGGTCTTGGTTGAGGTTTTGGCATTTGGTGGTAAGAATATCTAATAGATGTTGTGGACACTTCTTCGGCGACGTATCTTCGTTCTACTTCACGCATCTCACAATTTGTGATACTGGCGTGCATTGGCCTACTACGGTCTTCTTTTTCAACGTTACAGGATCTGAGTTGATGTTTAAGATCCTTACTGGCATCGTGTTTTTCACTTGTACTAAAGTTCTGCCAACGAGTAGTCTCTTTACACTAGGTTGTCCTCCATTGGTCCAATCGCGCGAATGTAGCCTTCCCGGAGATTTCCGTCCAGGCGTGTCATCACCAAACTTTCCGTCCTTGCAGGCAGAATCACGTCTTCACTCAATAAGACTCGCACGGCTGCCTTCTCTGACGAATGAAAAGGAATTTCTTCATTGTCGATCTTCAGGACATCGTTCTTCATATCCAAATGAAACCCATACTTCTTTATCACGTCCATTCCCAGAATAACTTCTTCCGTGATGTCGGCTACCAGTACTTGATGGTCGAGTACTCCATTTCCCAAACCGATGGTTACTTTGACTTGTCCGTGAGTAGGTATTTCTTCGCCCGTTGCCGTTCGAAGTCGTACTGTTACTGGTGATGTCTTCTCGTTTTCTAATAAGACGTCAGGACGAATGATGGTCTTTGTCGCTCCCGTGTCAATCAGTAACTGAACGCTTCTTCCATTGATCTTGCCATCGAGATAAATGCTATGCAACTGCTCCCTATGCGATGCCATTTGAATGGTAATCTCCGGGGCATGGCTCGTTGAGGTCGACTTTCGCCCCATTCGGTCGACCCGTTCTAGTTTTCTGGACGTTCTTCTGGTTTTCTTCTGGGTTTAGTACAGCGTCGTCGTACGTGGCCCACTTCCCCGCAGTTCCAGCACGTCAGTTCTCATCCTCGATAGCTACTCGTTCCCGAAATACCCGTCGCACTATGTCTTCAATGCTTTCTTCTGTGTGCGAGGATATTTCTGCAGCACAACGGATCTTATGGCTGCCTCGGTGCGACGCTTGTTTCGCCGCCTCGAACTCCAAAGCATGGGTTAATGCGTCATCTAACGTCTTCGGTCGAGCTAACCGGAGAGTCTGCTGCGTTTTTTTGTCTCGGAGGCCGTCTACAAAGGTTTGAATAGCCAACTGCTTCAAGAAGGTATCTGGTGCTGTAGGATACGCAAGCCGTGTTAATATGGCGATGTCAGCCTCAAACTCTTGAAGACTTTTGGTAGCTTTCTGAACTCCATCTCATTTCTAAACGTGAAATTAAAAGTTCGTAATTTTCATATAGGTGGTCAGGAATAGTTTGCAAGATTCCAAGAGCTTCTCCACGTAAGGACAAAATTAAAGACGTCGCTTTCTGTTTGTTGCTTTAACCATTAGCTGTAAGCTGCGGCTTCAAACTGCTTGTAGTAGGTTGACCATGAAACTTTACCATTAAAATTCAGAGGTACAACTTTAAACTTGTGAGTGGTTTTTTTCCGATGGTCCATTATTAAATCTTCGCTCGTGACGCTTCCTTCACCGTGACAATTCATTTGGTTCATTGTTTCTTTAAGCAGCTTTATTCTGTCTTCTAATTTGTCCTCTATTGCTTCTATTTTCTTATTCACAGATTCGCAAATTTCTTCTTTTACATTTAACGTATCTGATTGGGTTTTCTCTTGAACAATTTAAATTTGATTTTCATTGCTCGTTCGTATTTCTTCTTTTAAACTTCTAGAATTTGCCAACAACTTTTCTTCTAATTATTTAGAATTTTCTTCCATTATCTGCGAATATTCGTAATACTTTTCTTTCATTTTCTGCGAATTTTCGTGAAACTTTTATTGCATTTTTTTTAGAATTTTCATACATTTTCTGAAAATGTTCGGATAGTTTTTCTTCAATTTTCTGAGAATTTTTTCCCATTTTCTTCCATATTTTTAATCATTGATTCGAGAATTTCAAATATTTTTGAATCCATTTTAACTGCTTGCAAACGCGTCACCGGCATAAATTATATAAACAGTTTAAATACACTACTTTAACGAACTGAAATAGCTATGATTACACTTTATAAATAAACACGCGTATCGCAAACTAAACATTTATTTACGCAATCAATGTTTTTATTACGGGAGCGATATTAAATTACTTAATGATATTTAGACTAAAATCACGAGCTAAACAATTGTTTATTTATTCGATTCGAAACCACGCACCTGTCACCAATGTAACAATTATTATTACTACTAATTTATTTATACTAAAAAATATGTACACGTTTATTATTATTAACCGAACTAATTAAATCTAAGGGTATTTAATAAAAACACTAACACTGACACGAAGATTGTTTACGTTAAAAGGTTATTTATCTCACACGCGTTAATCACTCATTTATTTAAACTTGAGTAATCTTCTTAACACTGTCGTCTTCGAATTACTGGAAATAACTGACCTCTAGTTTGTGCCGCATTTATACATTTTGGAAATCGTTCTCGAATGTTCCATATCTTTTGGTATACGTTCTGGAAATGTACAAAAACCTCGCGAAGGCTTTGGAAGTTGAGAATAACTTCTCGAACGTTTCAATACGGTAACTTGTAGCTCTTTAACTTCTCACTGTTGTTAGTTAGTCAGAAATTTCTAATCAAACCATGAGACAATAATAAAAAATGGGTTAAAAGGTATTTTTTTTCTTTTGAATGTTGGTACTTATATGTTTTTTTTAGTTTAGATCGCAGTACACTATTTGCAAAACATATAAGACTGGGTACATGCCTTATAAGATGGTGATGAGAATTGCGCTCTTGTCTGGTCCTTTAATATTTACCAAAGTAGCTGTGTGTCTATCGTGCGTATACGTTTTTTTTTCAAATAGCATGCGAATGGAACCGTTATGACTTAACTCTATATGGATCGGTTTTTCCAACCGAGTTTAATTTATTGTGTCAACCAATAAAATAACGACGTATAGTTAAACCGAACCTAAATTACATAAACACGTGTGTGTTAATGTTATTTAAAACCTTGTCTGCAGGTGCCGCTGGTGTTAAGTTATTGCAGCGCCATCTATGGATGATCGCATAAACGTTGTCACAAACTATGTTTTAGGGCGCTTGTAGACGTCTTGTTAATTGTGTATCAGATAGGAGTGTGTGCTGCGTACATTATATTTATGGCTGCTAATATTAAAGACGTCTACGAGGTACATAACTCCGGATCAAACGTAGCCGTTGAATTGTACATGGTGATGCTGGGTATTCCACTACTAATTATGAGTTCCGTTCCAAACATGAAAGTAATGGCCATATTTTCGCTTTTGTCGAACTTGTTGTCTATTGCCGCGTGTATAGTTATGGTGACGGTAATGGTCAGAGACTTACAACCGATATCTAATTTAAGACAAACCGGTGAATTAATTGAGTTTCCACTTACTTTTGGTATAGTGCTGTTTGCGATATCGTGCATGGGAATAGTAAGTTACGCGTTTATACCTTAAAGCGGTTTAGGAAAATCTTGTTGTAGATGTTGGCGGTGGAAAAAGATATGAAAAAACCGGAACAGATGATCTGTTGGTGGGGAACTTTGAACGTATCTATGGTCATTATATATTTTTTATACGCGTTCATCGGATTTTTCGGATATTGGAAATACGGCGAGAACGTCAAAGACAGCATTACTCTAAATCTAAACGAGCTTTACAAAACGTAGGTACTAAATTTAGAAAAGACAGATCTGTGTAATTTACTTTTAGGGAAGGGCAATGTGTTCAAATTTTATACGTAACGGCAATATTCATAACGTATGGTTTAAATGCAATGATACCCGTTGACATGATTTGGAACATATATTTAGATGAGCTCTTTGTGAATTGGAAATTTCATAGTTGTGGCATTCATTTGACCAGACTTTTTGTTGTGTTTGCATCACGTAAGTGTTTGTTTTTTGGTGCAGTTTAACAAAAACAATTTTTTGTAGTAATGTGCGCGACTTTGATCCCGTTATTTGGCGACATTATATCTCTTTTAGGCGCTTTTGGGATGTCGTGCTTGGAACTCATGTTCCCTTCGATGATTCACGTATGCGCGCATTGGCCAAACGATTTGGGAAAAATGAAATGGATCCTCATAATCGATATTCTTCTTTTTATAATTGGAGTTGCAGGATTCTGCGCAGGTACTTACAGTAGCATATTGAGCATAAAGAAACATTTGGAAGAACTGCGTGGATGAAAATGTAAAGTATTTTTTAAATAAAAAGTTTATTTAAATTCAAGTGTCTACACTATTTTATATGTTCAGAAATCCAATCTAAGTAACTGTACGTGCGTGTAAATACGTCAGGTTTTCCTTTGGCGCAAGGTATTCCCCAAGAGACGACCCCAACTTGTTTGCCATCGGCAACAAGCGGACCTCCAGAATCGCCCTGTTGAAAAAATCATCATCCACAAACTTCACCTAAACGATACTTACGTAACAAGCTCCTTCACCAATTCGTGTAAACGTACACAGATGTGAAGCTTTGATATCCCCGTCTGGGTGCGCTTGGGCACACTTATCATTTGATATAGACATCAACTTAATAGTCTGTAGTTTATTCGGCGGCGGACTTAAAAGCTGCAACTTCACCATAAATACAAATAAAAAAAGAACGTATAAAACCCACGAGACACCTACAATACCTACCCCAGTTAAGCCCCATCCACTCAGAACCAACTCCTTTCCGCTGGGAGTATCTTCACCAGCCAATTCGATTTTTTTAACGGAGTCGCTTAGTTTAACCGCATTTTTTAATTTAATCAAAGCGATGTCGTGAAGAATTACTTCAGGATCGTATTTTTCGTGCGGAATGAATTCTTCGACGTCGTACGAATCGCCGCCTTTGCTGATTAAGTTAGAACCAACGACTACGGTGTATTTTGAAGCGTCTTGTCTGAAAACGTGCGTTAATTAAAAAAATTGGTTTTGTAAGCGATTACTTAGAAACGCAATGAGCTGCTGTTAGTATCCATTGGTCCCCGATGAGAGAACCGCCGCAAGAATGCTTGCCTTTTTTGCGCAACGACGCTTGATACGGAAAAGCACCTTCTGGAGCATCGGAGCCGCCAACGACTTTGATTTCGGCACCATCTATAATTACATTGTATTTAGAGTTACTTACAGTTTAGTCGACTTACAGGAAAAGTGCACTAATGACAAGCTAACGATTAATAAAGCGCGCATTGTGAACTGTTAATGAACCAATACCAGAGTGTCCTTTTATACATACTTTTTCATAAATAAAACAATTTTATATCTAAGTTGGCTCTAATTTAAATGTTAACACAGCGAGGTGTTGTCGATAAACAGTTTAGTTACATAAATTATGCAAAAGTATTGATCTATCACCGCTGCGATAAAAAAATCAAATGTGCTGTGATAATTCGAACGCGTAAAACAAGTTTAAGTCAACGCCAACTTGTATTTAGTATAATTACTTCATATTATTATTACTGCAATTTTCGAAAAATCGCCGTACTATTATTTTAAGGAGTATTTAAAAAATACCAAAATTTTAAGCATTTGATTTCGGTTCTTTAGAATATTTTCTATTTTATCAAATAACAAAATGGCGACCAATTAAAAATTTTAAAACAACATACATATTTTGACCGATCGATTTTTGAAAATGAAACATTTATAAAATCTTTAAACTATCTACTACAACATTTGTCTAAAAATTTTTTTTTCGATCTGTCCAAAAAAGTGTTTATTGAAATTGAAGATAACTTTTAACAAACTACAACAATCGTTAAAAAACAAAGTAAGCTTGCTGCTTTTGAACAAGACAAACCAGAAAGAAACAAAAGGAAGAGACTAAAATTGATTTTTACAATGGCTACCATTTGCAGCAACACAAACCCAGCAGCGTGTTTTAATATTAGAAGAAACACGTGTAAGAGCTGCCTGCTTGTCTTCTGCTCCAGCTACTATTCTAGTCACCAGTTCTAATTCGGTCTTTACTAGTGTCTTATGCACAGAGAGTTTGAAGTTTCGACAGTCATGTCACTGTCTTCTTCAGAAAAAACTGAAACTAAAGATATTTTTTTATATTGAAGAAAGAGCATTAGAAACCGCTACCCTCAAACCAAAATGCTGGCTACGTTATGCAGACGATACATTTGTAATTTGGTCTCATGAAACAGAAACACTACACAACTTTCTGGATCACATCAACCAGTTAGATTTCAACATCAAATTCACCATGGAAAAGGAAACAAACAGAAGCATTCCGTTCTTGGACGTACTGCTCACTGGAAATATGGACAACAAATTGGGATATCAAGTATATAGAAAACCGACACATACTGACAGATACCTCAACGCCGAATCACATCATCATCCAGCTCAAAAGTTTGCAATTCTAAAAACTTAGTACACAGGGCCAAGGCGATCAGTGAACCGAACACGTTAAAGACCGAGCTAGGTCACATAACAAACGCCTTAATAAAAAACGGTTTCAAAAAAGCAGATATATATCGAGCAATTAACAAACACAGTAAGAAAAAACCAAAGAAGAAGGAACCCGTGGCAACTTCTTTGCTTCCTTACATAAAAGGCTGCCCGGATAAAATAGCCAGGATTTTTAGAGGAAAAAATATCAAAGCGATCTTTACTGCAACAAATAAAATAGCCGCCAATTTCTCAAAATCAAAAGAAACAAAAGCACCACTCGAGGAACCAGGGGTCTACCACATCCCTTGTTTGTGTGGGCTGGCTTACATAGAACAAACGGGACGCAACATAGCTATCAGATTAAAAAAAACATAAGACGGATACAAAGAAACATAACACAAGATCTGCAGTTACGAAACACTTTTTAGACACCGGTCACACGATAAAATTTGAAGAGGCAACAATGTTGGCTAAATCCCAAATTTTCTGGCCTAAACTATACAAGGAAGCGATTGAAATCCAGAAGTACGACAATTTTAATAGGGATAATGGAATTGATCTAGCGCCTACTGACTCGAACGGCGTAATATAAAGGCTTGTCAGGATCCTATATCTCCAATTTCAGTTTTTTTCTGAAGAAGACAGCGACATGACTGTCGAGACGTCAAACATTGTAAATTTTTCAAAGTTTGTAAGTTTTCTAAGTTGCATAAATTTTGTGAAAAGTGTAAATATGGAACGCGGTTCAAAAACCCGAAAATAATTATTTATTAAAAAATCATGGACGCAAAAGCCTCAAAAATAAAAAGAAGAAAAGTTAGTTAACTGAGATACTGAGGTTCTGGTTGCGGTAGCAACTCAACTATTAGTTGAATGGTCGAAACAAACAAATAAATATACACATATATACAAAACACACAATAATATATCAAACCAATGTTATAAAATGTAAGGTCCAATTAGAAAGCAACCTACCGCGACTTTAATACGTAAAATACGCAATTGTCAATATAATGGATACAAAAATGCTTTCCCAGAAAACCTAAAATATGTATTTCCAGCATAATTATTGATGTTAAAAGTTGATTCATCACTAAATAATATTTTTGCCACTGATCCGTTGTCTATTTTAGATGTTCCTTTGTCCATTTCAAACGGTTCAGCTTTTGCTTCTTAGAAGCAATGGTTTTTTCCCTGCTTTACAGCTTCTCAATTCAAAACTAATCAGTTTACTCCTCGCGGTAGAAGTTTTGTTAGCTGGGTGGATTTGTGATTTCTATCTGCAGGCTTGTTCATCTTAAGACAGCATTATCTCGAACGGAGGTTTTCGTTGGTCGCCCACTACGCGGCTTGTCATTTTTTCAAACTCACCATACTTTTTACTGATCCGAACTAATGTAGATTGGTTACAGTTTACTAATGACGCAATTTCGCGATTAGAAGCACCTTGGTTATGGTAAAAAATAATTTCAAACCGCGTTTAGTCTGATAATTTTGTTTGCTTTGGTTTAGAACACATTTTAACTTTCTACACGAAATATAAAAAGCGAATAATGACTTAAAGTAATTGCAGCCCTTACATACTTACATTTTAATTGAACTTTTTTCTTTAAATCAACTAAATAGATTTTAACGACTTTCTTTTACGACCTAATAACAAACGAAAATCTAACAAAGAACCACTACAGAGCTAGGTGATCAACTTGTGAACCAAGCCAGATTCTAAACACCATAGAAGCTATATAAATATATACATAGAGTTTAGAATCTGGCTTGATTCACAAGTTGATTACCTAACTTTTGAGAAGTGTTTAGTTAGATTTCGGTTGCTTGTTTGAGTTCTTCGATATCTCTCACGCCCTGATGAAGCCTCTTACGAAAGTGGGCAAAACGTTGGCAACTTCGGTTACAACATTGACACGGTCCAAACCCGGAACACGTTTTTAACTCTAAATGGGTTTTTAATATTTATTTATTGTTAGTTAATTGTCTAGCCATTCGGCCCTACAATGGGTTACGTTTACCTTACAACATTTTTTTTATCATACTAATATAGTTTGTACAGAAATTTGTAAACTAAAAAAAAACAAATACAAAAAAAAAACTTTATCCCCTAAAATCTTCCCATCACCATCTTATTATTCTAAATCGATAGTCCTAACCCTCTCCTCTTATCCTTCTTTCTTTTACTGCTTTCATCTAATCCAATCCCTCCCCCTCACCCCAAGCAAAGCCTTCCTCCCCCTCCTTTCTTCCCTTAGCTCGCTACACTCCCCACTCAAGTGTTCTATGTCCTCCCATCCCTCTCCACATAATCTACATCTCCTCATTACATCCTCCTTCCAATACTTATTTAAACTCTCCTCATTTCCGCATCTGAACCTAGCTATAAGTCGTTTCTCTCCTAAGCTTCTCCTCCCCATCAGATACTTAAGAACCCCCCTGGACACTATATTCCCACACCTTAAGTTGTACTTTTCTTCCCTTATCTTTCCTTCCCTCTCTTGCACCTGCGAGTCTTTATCTCTTCTTACTATCTCCTCAGTATTTAACCTCTCTTCCTCTCTCCTTCTTTCTACCTCTTCTATTGCGAAACCTCCTCGTTGGTAGTAAAGTTTCCTTTCTTCCTGTCCATATATGTTTTTGCAATCTTTTACCGTCCTCCAGCAACATTGCAAAATTTTACATTCTCTCCTTTCCTTCATTTTCGCTTCATAACCCATCGTCGTTTTCCCTGCTTCTATTCTAATCTTCTCTAACTTCCCCTCCTCCTCTATTATGTAACCCAGCGTCTCCTTGTCTAAACCCAGTATCCATTTCCAATATTTTATTTGTACCCTTTCCAATAGGTTCCACTCTTTCCAACCCCATACCTCCACCCCGTACATCATCACACTTTTAATCAATTTTTCAAACAGCCATCTTCTCTTCTCGATCTCCTTCCCAAATACTCTTTCCCCTAAACTCCATACCTGCCCTAATACCCTGTTACCCTTCTTTGCTAACTCTCTTATATGCGCGTCATCTTTATTATTATACCTTAGCCTATATCCCAAATATGTCACTTCATTCACTGCCTCTATCTTCTGTTCTCCCCAACTTAAGTCCTCCTTTTTCTTCCCTCCTCTCCCTTTTTGAAAAACTATCATCTTAGACTTTCCCACATTTAAACCCAAATCTTTTCTTTCCAGATACCTCTTAATCGTATTTATCATACCTTTCATCTCCAACTCATTTTTTGCCACTATGACCATGTCGTCTGCATATGCCAATATCCACACTTTAATCCCTCCCTCCATAACAATCCCACCACACTGACCACCCTTCAACACTTCTTCTATGTCACTTATATACAGTGCAAATAAACTAGGGCTAAGCCCTTTCCTCGTCCAAAACACTTTACTAACACTATCCCCTATTTGTACCCTATTCTTAGTCTCTTTATATATGTTTGGTTAAATTTAATTTCTGTATTATATCTTCATATTTGCATTTTTATTTTGTGTACAGTATGTACTTAGAATTAGTTATAAAGATTTATGTAATCCGGAGGGTACTTGTCAGTTAACCCAAAGAATGTGCAGGTACCTTCCTTAAAAAATATCATTTTGTAACCATTACTTGTCAAGCTGGAGTGGTGAATACACATTTTTATATACAGTCCACTACTATTATTTATTTGAACACCAGCCCAAACAATATATCCCTTCCAGTTTCCTCACTAGTTGTTCCTCTATTCCTTTTTTCCTTAACACTCTCCATAGTTTTTCCCTATTCACATTATCAAACGCAGCTTCTATGTTCATAAAGAAAGCGTATACCTTACCCCTTTTCTTATCTAGCTCTCCATTTACTAACTGTTTCAATATATAGACATTGTCTATTGCCCTTCTTCTCACTCTAAATTCCATCTGCCAATCTGGTAATAGTCTTTTTTCTTTCACTTCCTTTTCCAACCTCCTTTGTATAATCATGGCATACAATTTATAGCTTACATTAGTGACACTAATCCCTCTATAATTATTTACCTCCTTCCTATCCCCTCCTTTATAAACCGGCAGAATTGAACTTTCTTTCCAACTCCCTGGCAATTCCTTCCCTTTCCATATTGTATTAAAAATTTTCCTTATAAACCCTCTCACTCTCACCCCAACATATTTCCATTGTTCTCCTTGCGTACCGTCCGTTCCTGCCGTCTTTCTTAATTTTAGTCTATTTATTGCCTCCTCCATTTCCTCTTTCGTTATCTCCCTCTCTTCCTGTATTGTATTTACCTCTTGCAATATCACCTGCCCTGGTCCTTCTCTTGTTCCCTCCAAACGCTCCATACAATAACCCAACCACACGTTTATATCCGTTTAACCTCCTCTCTTCTTACCTCTTCTTCTCTCCTTGTTTAGAAATTTCTACACTTCTCCTTCTTTTTTTATTTCCTTTACTTGTTTCTCCATTTCCTCTTTATACGACACCTTTCTCTCAGAACTTACATTTTAAAATTCACTTTCTTCTCCTTATGCTCCTGCACCTCTATTTTACCTTTCTTCCATCTTCTTCTAGCCTTTCTCATCTCTGTTTTTGCCTCTCTACATTCTCTATTCCACCACCTATTTTCGTTCTTCTTTTTTCCTTGTCTTTTCTCAAACCTTTTCTTTTCTACTGCCTTCTCCATTTCTGCCGTCAACTCTTTTAGTCTTTCTTCCCCCCCTACATCTCCCCAAATCACTTGCTCCAACTTCATCTTATATCTTACTATGCTTTCCTCAGTCCACACCTTATTTACTCCCTATCCCCTCTGTCCCTCCTTAATTCCTTGCTCCTTTCCTTTTAAAATCACTTCCAGTGGCTGATGATCCGATTCCTCTTCATCCCCCACTTTAAAACTTTCTATGTCCTCCCACATCTCGCCACTCACTATCACGTAGTCGATCACCGATTCTCTCCTCCGTCCCATATAAGTGTAGTCACCTCTGTCCCCCTTCTCTATATTTCCATTAAGAATTGACCACCCTTTTTCCTCACACATCTCCACGAACATTTTCCCATTCCTATTAACTGTCTTATCCATGCTAACTCTTTTCTTTACTTCCCCTCCAATAATCACTCCTCCCTTTTCCCTTGTTCTCGCGTTAAAATCCCCCCCTATAATAATCTTTTCCTTTTTCTCCCCCTGTACCATTTTCTCAATCTGTTCACTTATCATCTTCATATCCCGCCCATAAACTGTTAACACTATATATTTTTCCTTTCCTTCTCTGACCACATAATTTTTTACAATCCCTATCCCTTGCTTCTCGTTTCCCTCCTCTTCTTCAACCGACCAGTTTCTTTTTATGCCCTCTAGTAATTTTTCCTTCTATACTTCCCAGTCTTTTTCCTCCAACCATGTTTCTGACAATCCCATCATATCAAAACCCTCTACATATCTCCAGAAATCCTTTCCCTTATTTTTTATGCATGCTACATTCCAAAACAATAATTTTATTTAATTCTGCTTTTCCATCTCTTTTTCCTTAAAACTTGCTAATCCAACATCATTTGATCCATCCTTCCCTCCCCCAACTCTTAGTTTTTTGCCCCCTTCTTCACTAGAGTTACCCTCTCCTTTTCCCAAAATCTTTCTTCACCTTCCACCCACACTTTCAAGAATCCTATTTTAATACTTTTCCCCTCTCCCTTCATCTTACTCGCCTCATATCTTATCTTCTTTTGTATATCTATTTCCCTTGTCGTCATGTCATCGTCTAAATAAATGCTCGTACCTCTTAACCTTCTTTTTTGCTTCCATACATCTAACTTATCCTCAAATGGGTTTTTAATATAATATTGTATTTTATTTTTTTTTAAATCTCAAAACTTTCCTATTATTTTTAATTTTTTTATTATAATAAACGCTACATGTTTCTACTTAGGGTCATCTTCAGGCGTATACTATAAAATAAAAAATCGAAACTTATTTTAACATAAACTTACTAGATTAGAATTGAAAAATCAAACTTAAAATATTGAATATTAAACTATAATAATAATAATTATAGAAATCTGAAAAATAATATAAATTAAAATAAAATCGAAAAATTATAAAAATATATAAACTTACCAGTATTTATTAATCAAATTAAATATAATTAAATATTTGAAGTTTGACAAATTTCAAATTTGAACAATACCTACAAAACTAAATTGTTAAGGGGATTCATTGTTATTTATTAAAATTATTAAAATTATCAGTCTAACAATAATAAATTCGCTGATTTTCAAAATTCGAGCTTAAAATTATAAAGCTCATCTTCAGAAAAATTTGACATTTTTCAAAAAATTTTTCTGAAGATGAGCTTCATAATTTTAAGCTCGAATTTTGAAAATCAGCGAATTTGTTATTGGTAGACTGATAATTTGAATAATTTTAATACAAAATTAACTTAATAATAGAAATTCGTAGGTTACAACAATTTAAATTAATTTTAATTTAATCATTTACATATTATTAAAATTTACAAAAGAAAATTTTGACTTCTGTTAAAATTAAAAATTGTTCATCTTTTACGCCTATCTCTAATCAATCTAAAATATATTTTTCTCTTCCTTATATAGGCCCATTCAATTCAATTTTAAAATCTGTTGAAACATTTTGGCATTAACATTTCTTTTTCGTCAAAAAATAGTAGTAAATCTTTATAAGTTAATACTTAAAATAAAATTAATATTTTAGATAAATCCGGTGTTTATAAATTAAAATGTGGTGATTGCAACGCATTCTATATAGGACAAACAGGTCGCAAGTTTTCTATTAGATTTGCTAAACATCTGTCTTGTATTAAAAATAATAACATTTCATTTAAATCATTATTTGCTAATCATATGTTATATTCTCATCATTCATTTAATTCTAAAAAAGATTTTGAAATTTTACACATTTGTAATAAAAGAATTTCTATTATTAGGTTAATTTTGTATTGTTAAAATTTGAAATTTGTCAAAATTCAAATATTTAATTATATTTAATTTGATTAATAAATATTGGTAAGTTTATTTATTTTTATAACTTTTTGATTTTATTTTAAATTATATTATTTTTCATATTTCTATAATTATTATTTTTATAGAATATTTAATATTTTCAGTTTGATTTTTCATTTCTAATGTAGTAAGTTTATGTTAAATAAGATTCGACTTTATATTTTTTATTTTATAGTATACGCCTGAGATGACCCTAAGTCGAAACATGTAGCATTTATTAAAATAAAAATTAAGAATAAGGTTTTGAGATTTTTTTAAAAATAAAATAAAATAATATCTAATTAGCAATAGCATTAAGGATATACAAAGATAATTCAAGGTATAGTTAACGAAAGAATGCGAAAAATTTATGTTAAAGTTCAAAAACCATTGTAGACTTTTTCACACCATTGTATAATACCTACGACGTTTAAGAGTTAATAATTTGACATGAGCACAATTCCTCAGCAAATAAATCAAAAATGCTCTTTTGCACTAGTAATAAAAATAAGAACGATGTCGTCTTTAGCGTAATTAGGAAACAATTACGATCCTATGCTGATGCTCTTGTTAGTGCATCATCGAATAGTTAATTTATTGAAAATGGTAAACCCAAACATTTGTTGTTGATCAGCTGATATTAATTCATAGAACAAGAACAGAACAAGAAACCGGAAAAAAGTATCATACACGGATATTTTAGTTTTCTATAAATTACGCGAATAGAAAATGAAGGAAGGAGCAAATTATTTTTTTTCTTATTCAAAATTTGTATTATTGCCTTCTTACTCCAAATTCACAAATCCAATCTGACGGATCATACATAAATTCTTTAAAATTAAATTTAAATTCTAAACGTTTAAACAATGAATGAAATGAATATTATAGATTAAGTAAAAAAATCGACTGTAAAGTTTGTCATATGTGAGAAGAATTGTGCATTCTAGCATCTGTGTTTTATACACACGTGCTGCAAAGATAATAATAAATGACGTAAGCCACGTAAGCATTACACTGCTACTGAGTAGGCGGAATGACCTCCAGGCTCAAGACCGCAAGCAAGCATTTAAGCGTTTACTTATGTTCTTTTCTAACTCGCATAAAATTGTATTATATGTGTCTCACTATTGACTACAATAACTATATCATTTACGATTTGGCTTCAATGTTATGCAAGCTGGCACACGTAAATGTGAGTCTCCGATAGTTTTTGTATTTCAATTCTCAAGTTAAACGCACGAAATTCAAACTCTGATAATTTGATTTAAACGCAAATTTTCTGTAATTTTAAAGTAAATAAAATAACTCCCTTCTTTATTTTTCCAGAAGGTCATTGATCAAATGAGCTAATAGAGAAACTGCCACTGAACTTGGCCAAACCATTTAATTACAGTGCATATTTTAATAGCTTTAATTTCTAAATTGTAGCATTAGTTATAGGTAGATTATTAAAATCAATAATTGCATAGATCACATAAATCATCAAGTGCATTTTACTGAGCTTACCAGATGTAACATTCATACACATCATACATTAAAAGTCTATTATAAGTTCTCATTCTTTTTGGAAATAGTTGTTCCGTTGCTCGTTGCGCTAAGTGGATAAGGATAAGGAACTGGAATTAACATTTTAATTGATTTTTATGGCGAATTGAAAAAAATTAAACTAATGTCAAAAAGTAGTCTTCTGTTAACTAAAGTGTGTGTGTTATTGTCGTGACGTTGCGACAGGACGGTTTGTTGTTACAAATATCTCTCTTTGCTCCATCAAGGGTTCCGCGAATAGAAGCAACAATAATGGTTTACTTGCAACAGGGACACTTATTTTTCTTGACTCTTTGTCGAAAAGCTGCGCGAAGAGTTGTGGTGGAAGAGCGAGGAGCTTCTGTCGTAGCTTCACTAGATTCACGAGAACAACTTTAAGTTTGAATAGGTGGACGTTCTCTCTTGCGAATGGGACAGATTGGAGTAGTTTTTTCGTCTAAGTTGAAAAGAGTTGGATCAGCGACATGATATTTTTCTAAAATTTCATCTGGGTTACTAACAGAGGTAACCTCATAAGTTGTGGGTGAGACAATCTTGTGAATCAGATACGGACCATCACGACGTGGCACGAACTTGGAAGTAAAGGAACTTTTAGTTTTACTGAGGACATGCGTTCTTATCAGCATTTTGTCTCCATTGTGAAAATTTGGAGCTAGCCGACAATTGGCATTGCTGTACTTTTTACATCGGTCATGCTGTTGTTCTTGATTCTCACTAGCAAGACGTAAGGTATCAGAAATGATACTCTATAATTGTGCGAAAATCACGCTGTACGTCTTCGGGCATGCGTAACTCGCGTCTGAATGTAAGATAAGCGGTACTAAAACCGATTGTTTAAGATTTCACACTATTCATGGCAAATCGCACTGCCGGGAGTTTATCTTTCCATTGTGTATGATTGTTAGCAGTTAAGATAGAAAGTTGAGTTTTTGAATCTCGGTTTTTACTCTCAACCGGGTTACCTTCCGGATGATACAATGGCACTAGAGTCTGCGAGACAATGAGCTGTCTGTCTGTTGCATAACGAAACTCACGAACTGAACACCGTTATCACTAATTACGCGCCTAGGAAATCCATAACGTAAGATTATTTCATCTATAAGAATTTTAATTTTCAGCAGAATGTAGATCCATTTATATCCGTCCTCTGTCTCAGGTAGAGGTCCAAATAAGTAGATAGAAAAAACTTCAAATCGTTGATTTTGAATGAGCGTTTGTATCTGTCCGATGGGTTTCAAGTTGGAAGCTTTATACCTCTGGCAATCTAAACATTTTGCTAAGTGATGGGTTATGTCAGGACGCATACTTATCCAATAGTATCTACTAGCAATTCACTGCAAAGTACGATCGATTCCATAATGAGCACAGCTAAGTGAGAACCATGACATTCCGATATGATCTTACTAACAGAGAACTTCGGAACTACTAGCTGAGCAGTCTCTTCATCTGAGTCTGGAACATAACGATGTAGAATACCGTTAATCATAATTTACCCACGTTCGGTCCATTGTTTAAAATCAACATCAACGTTCAAAGCAGTCGATGATTTCATTTAGATCGGGATCATTCATTTGTTCACGGCGCACTTCGTTAGTATTTTCCTTAGGTAAGTCAATGCTTATTAGTTTGGTTTCTAAGTTTTTCAAAGGATGTCTTGATAGCATGTCAGCTATTACATTTAATCGACCTGTAGTATAGTCTATTTTTAGGTCATAAGATTGGAGGAGAAGGAACCATCGTGCTAGACGACCTATTGGTGATTTTGATGACATGAGCCAATAGAGCGGTTGATGATCTGACTAGACAACAGTAGTAGAACCTTCTAGGTAACCTCTAAAACGACTAACGGTCCACACGACAGCTAATTCTTCGCGTTCCGTAGTACAATAATTTTGTTCTGATTGTGTCAACAATCTAGATGCATATTGTAATGGGTCTTTCGTCAGGACCATCTCCTTGGAGTAAACATGCATCAAGAGCATATTGAATTAAAACTAGATTCCGGTTTTGACGCCCTCTGCCGATCTTTTCTTGTGACTGTCATTTTACGACAAAGTCGCTAAGCTGACAACTGCATAAAATGGCCCGTTTCGCTTAAAGAAAGTTTTCGAATAACATCCTCGGTAATGGAAATCAAGTTATAACTTCATTACGTTTTTAAAATAACTTATTCGTCACAGGGTAAGATATTTACATCCGTTTTGTTAGAATTCTTTTGTAATTTCTTCTTAATTTGATAGCCGTTCCGCCACGCTTTGGCCACATGTTTCTATTCAATAAAGAATAATGAGGCATTAATATCGATAAATACCTTCATGGGACGAGTTTAACTCTATAAGGCCTACGTTATTAATGCTTTAGTTTAGAAAAAATGTAAATTCTGATTACATAGAAATACCAAAATAAGCTTTTTGTATTAACTTTTTTATCGACTCTACATGAAGATTACCATCTCTTATGTAGTTGCATGGTTTCAGACGCCACTTAAAAAAATCGGGAAGAAAGTATAAAAAACTCGCTAAGGAGGGCCTAAGAACGCCGAGATCGAGAACATAAAAAAAAATGAAATAATCTAAATTTATTTTAATTGAATATAATTTGGATTATTATTTAAAAATATAGTTTTATGTAATAATAATTTGTATTTTATTTGATAAAGTTATTTTTATTCATTACGTCAAGTCGCGGAGGAGTAGGTTAAGTCTCCTTACTGAATAAAAAAAAACAATAGAAAAAACCACAAAGTAGATATACTTTAACTGGAAATGGTACTTTTCTTGATAAAAATATAATATACATATATAGCACATATCCTACAGCCATTTAAAAGGGACGTCCCGTTGCGGATACGCAAGGATGTTCTATAAGGACGTCGTAGGAATGCACACACTTGTGACAAAAGAACGTCCCATGAATGTCCCTAGGACGTACACAGAACCAAAATGGGATGACTTTAGGACATTCAGTGATCCGCAACATCATGTCCCCGAGACATCCTTGTGTTTGTTGGGTTAATTCTATGATTTTTAATGATGAGGATTTCAGGGGGTCATTCGTTACAGATCGGGCAGATCCTGAAGTTCAAATGAAACAGTGTGAATTGCCATCAACTTCTATTACATATAACAATTCGTTTATTCAGTCCATCAGCATGAGCACTAGCAATGTGGCCGATTCCGAAATTGATGAAGTGACTATGACGATAAGAATGGTATTAAGTGACATAGTAAATCGCGTTACAAAACCAGAAGCTAAAATATTGTCCGTCCACATCGTCAGACCATTACCAAAGGCAGGTCCGAGAAAAACAAATGGAAAGTCTCGACTAGGTAAATCCAGAATTTATACGAGTACACCGGAGAAGGAAAGAATTCAAGAATTGGAAACTATGAGAAAACAAAAGTTGGAAAGAAAAAACACTAAGAGGAATATATTACAAGGTGGAGGTGAACAGGATGAACAAAAAAGATACAAAAGTTAGGGAGAAGGACAAAGGGAAGGCACCAAAGAAAAAGTTGAAGAAAATAGAAAGTGACTCCTCAGATTCTGATGTGGATTTACCACAGAATATTGTTCATGAGACAAAATTTTTTGACGATCTGTCCGATTCCCTGGATGAGTTTCAAGACAATGATGTGCCCATGCTATTGAATGACGACGTAATCAATTGTAATGATTATTTGCTTGTCAAATTTCCGACCAACAAAAGGGCATTACATTACATTGGCAGAGTGGTTTTCGCTTTCCAGACTTGCAAGATATTTCGACTGTTTCCAGAAAAGACATCGTTTCAAAAATACCTAACTCTGTGGAAGCACCAGGATGTGCTCGCTCATAAAATTTTATTTCAATTTTGACGGTTATAATGTTTAATAAACTATTTATATTATGTATGTCTTTTATTCTCTTAAAAATGAATAAATTCTGAATTTTATTAGACTTGTCCAAATGTACTCCACTATGGGGCAGATTCGGACAAATGCATCTTTTAAGAAAAAATATAACTAAAGAAAAACAACTGCATTTTTTTTATTGAGATAGTTGGTAAAATGTTGGAAATAGTCTAAGGTATCCATAGCACCAGAAACATCTCAAAAATTTTCTCTTATTTTTGCAATATTAATTTCTGAAAAAAACGTGTTCCAACCTACCCCACCCATAGGTTATCAATTTTCTCAAATAAATATTTCCGAAGTAATTGATGGCGGTCAACATTTACGTATCATATAGATCTACTACTATAGATGTATATTGTACTGTCAATACAACAGTGTGATAACACTGCAAGACGGTAAATTTGAATTGTCCGGAGGTGCCCCATGTCCGATCCTACCCCACCTTACCCTACTTATTATTATTTACAGATCACTAAGCTTAAATTTTTATTATTTTATTGAACTATGTAGGTATTAAAATTACAATGATTTATTTGCTTCAAACCTCTAATGAGAAACACTATACTATTAGAATGTGAATAGGTGCGATCTTAAGCGGCAATTTTGGTTGAAGACAAGTGTACATGTTTAAACGATTAAATTAAGAATCTAACCAGTTTAATCCTAGTAAAAACAATCAGAAATTAACAATTTTATCCAATAAATAATCTGCATTGGATAAGTATCTATTGGTTTACAATTATTTTATTAAGATTTTGTACATAAGTTATTTTTGTAAATATAATAGCGAAGGCTTCTACGGTCGGAATCTATACTAACATTAGAATGTCTTCCGGGTTTGGACCGTGTCATTGTTGTTGTAAACTCTTTGCGTTATTGCATAAGACAAATTTGTCAAAACATAATCAGGGGGATCGGTTCAGTTACACGTGCCGTCATATATTTAAGTTGTCCGCTTGATTTAAATTGACAGCACCAGCTTACGTCAAAGTTCTACCGAAATTGACCGAAACTTACTAATACTCATGCTCGAAAAGATCAGCGAAGTTGCACGTCTACGTTTATACGTAAAGCCATAAACAACTACTAATGTCGTACATAAATTAATCCGTAATACTGTATTTAAATATTAGCACATTTAAAGGAAACTATTAAAATCTTGTTAGCTACACTTTACAGTACACTGCACAGTAACGTAACATACCAGTTTAGTACAAAACTATACTAACGATGTATGTACTACCTCTAGTACAAAATACAAATTTATGGGTTGCATTTTTTCTTAAGGTTGACTATCTTTAATTAAGCGTTGTCAGGTGTAGACGCTCTTTCAATTTCATTGTAATCAGCACATCAAAGATCAAGCTGAATCTTATCAGTTATACACCTACAACTCACTTTTCCTGAGCTGCCACTACTTCCTTTGGAGTGATTCAATCACTGGTAAATGATCCTCCTGTTGCAGGTTTAGGATGTTACCGTAACAAGCTAATTACGAAAGTACGTAAAACATTGGCAACTTCGGTTTGAACATTAACTTACTTATTTTTTAATTAAATGAAATGTTCGTTGCCTAATCAAATTTTTTTTCTTGAAAAACCAAAATTTAGAACTTAATGTCATTTAAATCACCACTATAAACACCCAGTTTATTTGTAATCAACGTAACATTAAATGGTCGTTTTCTTATCACGTATTGATTTATTATTATAAATTTGCTGTAGTTTTTACTAATTTTCTTCTATTTTAGCAGAATTTGTATCTGCTATGTGATTACACCAGTATGTCAATATTTTCTTACATTTGATGCTAATCAAAATTTACTTAGCAAAAATAATAAAAAAAACATAACTTTATTACTATAAATATAAGTCACAACTGTCTTTGGTTACGAATGAATCAATAATCGAGAATTCCAAGCACCAAATATATTTGTTTTGATTAGAGTAAGCATAAGTCGCCACCGTACATTAAGTTTTTCTACCGCTGCGTTCTTTTGAACCATCCAATAATTTATAAGCTGGTAGATATTTTTTCTGTTCGTTGTCAACGAGTAAATAAGGATTTGGTATTGTATTCGTTGAGTTTCCTAAAGACGTATATCCAGCATCGTACAAACTACAATAAGGTACTTTCATAAGCAGTAAATAATCCCAGATTTGGGAATAATGCCAATCCAGTAAAGGACTAACCCTCATTATTTGAGGCCAGTTACTATCAGTCATCTGCAAGAATATACAAAATAAAAACAAACACTGATAAAGGAACTTACAGTAAAGGATTTTAAATGGTCTGAAAACGGATCCGTACGCCTCGTGCCCATAAACACGCCTTTCATATGAGGCTTATCCTCTAACACAAAAGCCAGCGAGTCTTTAATCGATTCATTTAACTTTAATATGTCTAAGTTATAATACTGTCTGCATTCTTCTATGAATTTGTTTAATTCCTCAAACGGATTGCTGTTTTCTATGTAGAGACAGAAAAGTTTACCAGAGAAATTCGGATAGTTTCTTCGTAACACACCGAGGATTAGATGCAGCAACACGGTGCAGTCCTTTCCACCGTTGAAACTCACGAATACATTTTCAGGCGAGTATTCTTTGAAGCAATCTTCTATGCACTATAAAAGATGTAAAGATAAATCGCACAAAAAAATACACCTGAGGGAGAACAATTCGTGTTTTCGTGACCTTAACAAGTGCTATAAATAATGCAATTCAACTATATTTACACAAGTACATAACTTGGCACTTAATCTAAATAGTGCACATAAAGATAACGAATATTTAAATAAATAGATACACTAAGTCAAAATTATCATATCGTTAAGTAAACGATTACACGTAATCCAAATACTTTACATAACTATCTTACCTGGTACTTACTTTAACTGAATGTCTTATATGTAAGTCACGCTGATTATATACTAGTTCTGAAATATCACTACCTACATCACGTTGTATATTTCGAAACATTTTTGTTACGCTTGATTCATATTCGAGCAAGGCCGACATACTAGTGCTGCTTAAATGCAAAGTACAGCCACCGTCGTAAGCGACGTGTACTTTATCACTGTGTGGTAATAACTCCAAAGTCTTGCCATTTTGTACCTCATCGATAATCAACAACTGAGTTAGCAGTAACTTTGCATTAAGATTTTTAAGAACTGGTACAACAATATTCAAAAATGCTGATTTAAACTCTTTGTAATCGATGACGAATACACCTTGAAGGTAGATTACAGGAGGCACACCTGGATGTTCTAAACACTTGGAGTACATAGTTTCGTATGCGTTTTTCACACCGTAAAGCTTCTTCAACCGTCTATTAGAAACGATCGTCTGGTGAAAGACTTTCGATATGGCTTGCCATAGTATGTCCGAGTTTGGTGCACCAACATCACTAAAAAGAATCACAGCGTCAGTGTATTTAACACTATGTTCGAGTTCCTTAATTAAGAGGTCTTCATAGTACCCGATAGTTGTTCCACTAACGTTGTAATTAATCGACTGTAAATTTTCTCTTATAAAATCTATATCGGTTGAAGTTTTATCTTCATTTTCCATTTTAATTACACGAACTGTTTTGTTAATCATGATTTTTCGCGTTTTTACTCGAAATTTCGTTACCTATGTTGCTTAACCTATTTCCGTGGTGTTATTGACGTAACTGATTGTGATTGGTCAGCTGTGGTGTGATAAATAAAGATCGGTTTTCACCTTGATCTGTGTGAAAAGTTACACGTTCTACAATGGTTCTACTAATGACAATTTAATATATAAACATTTTTAACTATTTAATTCTAAAAATAGTGACGTTTGTTTGTTTTCAACCATATACATATTATATAAGCTAAATGATCTTTAAAACTAATTTTTGTACTTTTTTATATATACTATATACTTTTTTCATACTAGAAACTTGAATACAAGTTTGTTTTCAAGTTTAGAAAGTTCAATTGTATAAACAGCTGTTTTTTGAAGTTTGCTACAATAGTATGTACACTGCTTCAAAAAAGTTATTGAACAACTTTAAACGCGACCTGCAAGATAGGCAACCAAACTTACGTTATAACAAAACGCTTAGTTAAATTTGACAACATTGGTATTATAGAGATTACTTGCAGCGATATTACGAGGTTACTAACCATTCTTCATAAGCACTGCGTCAAGCGTTCAAAGAACACGTTTCTTACCTGCAAATATTTATCTAAATTGTACCCTAAAGTTTTAGATTCTTCCTCGCTGAGTTTTCTATTCATTTATGTTTTCTGCTTAAGTAATTAAAAAAATTTAATTGTTATTTATGATTAAATAAGAATAATGATAAGCTGTACGCTCAAATATGAAACTATTGTACCAATTAGCCTAAAAGTATTAATATATCCGGATTAAATTAAAGTCAACATTATAATTTTCTTTTTAAAGGAAGTATTATCACCATTAAAACATAATTAGTTGTCGTGCAACTCCAGTATAAATTCTCATTACTTCTTTTAAATTATGCGTATGGAAAATTAAATGATGCATATCTCCCTTTATAAAATCAAGTCTAATTTCTTATACAGAATGCTAGTTTGCATTTTTTTATGTTTTAGATTATTATAGTACCTAGTACATTTTAATAGAAATAATACCTTAGATTTTATTATAAATTATACATAAAAATTATTTATATTACAACAACAAAACTAGGTACAGAAAATCCTAATAAAAACATGATTAAAAAAGTATTTAAATATTTGTATTTTACATGCTAGTAATATGGGTGTAATATCCATTATTGGTTATACATTCTAGTAGACGGTTTGGCATCGAATTGATTAAATTGGCACATACATTAGCTCTTCAAAATCTTTTCAACACGGTATTAATATAGCGATGCAAGTTATTTATATTTCGTATTTCTATGCTATTGTTCAGTTCGTCGTTCCACCCACGCACGTCTGCCGCCCACAACTTTTCTATAAGGTTCAAATCCAGTGACTTAGGTGGCCAACGGATTCTTTTCACTTCTGGATGTTGTAAGAATTGTCTTGAACAAACCGAATTGATCGTTCGGGATAAACTGCTCGTACGAAGGGTAACATAACGTCTTCTAAAACGGTCAGGTAAGTTTAAGCAGTTTGTTACATACGAAATTTTCATTACGGAATACCCTGTATATTTAATTGAAATTAGATTCCGGTTTGGACGCCCTCTACCGATCTTTCCTCGTGGCTGTCATTTTACAACAAAATCGTGAAGCTGTCAATTGCCTAAAATGGCCTGTATGACTTAATAATTTCAACAGACATCCGTAATAATGGGAATCAAATTGTAATTACATTACGTTCGTGAAATATTGGAGTCGTCACAGGGTAAGATAATTACTGCCGTTTTATTAAAATTCGTTTGTAATTTCTCCTTAATTTCATAGCCGTTTCCCCACGCTTCGAACACATGTTCGTTTCAATAAAGAAATGTTGAAGATTAATTATTATTAAGAAATACCGTTACCGAACACGTACGATTTTGGAAGGCATATTCTCCACCACGAAAACGGGGTCTCGACAAGCCTTACTGTGGGAGATGTTATTTCGTGTATACTAGTCGATTGTGTTATCAGCCACCTGTGCTAAATTGTTACCTACAGTATACGATACAACGGGTTTTTATATAACATTTAATGATTTATTAATACTATTTTTTTAGCTTCCTGTTCTTTGTGAGTTAGTGTGTGATACGATTTGCTTTTCACTATTTATTACAGGCCGCTGGCGGGGAAAACGTTTTCTTCGCGAAAGTGGATACTGGATTTTGGGGTGAGTTATTTGCTTAACTTTTATATCGTGATCACGAAAGTTACTCACAGAATTTTAATTAACGTTAACGACCGTAATTACGTTTATTGCTTATATACCAATAAGGTAACCTTAATCATTTACGTAACTGTATCGCATGCTGTGAGAGAAAAACATAGTTACTACGAGATTTTTGGTGCTGTTCGTTTCCATCTTAAATGTGTATTGTGTGTTGCCGATACTGCGGACATTCATGTACTAAACCTTCGATATAATCTTATAAATCTTATGTGTTGCGAAATCAAAGTTTTCTACCCTTGTTAGCGAATATTGTTAGTCATCCTAGTATTTATGGATTGAGAATTTAATGTATAATGGTTCACCTGCGACGCTACTAAATTAAAATTGTGATATTTGTCAATTACATGTAGAAATCATTCGAGCATGAATGAGTAAAAAAATTTCATATACTCTTGTCCATATTCAACGTTAACACATTAAAGTGGTTATATATGTTAATCTCTCTTGTTATTTATCTTCCTCCTGCAATTACCGTTCGCTATTACCGAATTTTGGCTACTCGAACATCAGAGTAATAAGGATTACAAACCTCCAATTGAGTTACAAGTTTGGACCGTCTGTCGTGATCGAGGCAGAAGTGTTATCTTGGATCAGATCTGGCGCCCTTAAGCATACTTCCTGTGAACCTCCCCTACCTCCGACTGTGTGAGTTGGCCTGCGCAAAAAAGTTTATGTTTACTGAAAGGCACCGATAAAGTAATGTTATTAATTTAAGTGAAAAAGTTACGTTTTTCAAGTTAGCAGTACAATGTTAGCAGAATCAAATAAAGTATAGTTAGGAATTTGTTGCTAAAGAAAAAAATAGTAACATTCTTACTTTTTTAGTTATGCGTTTTTCGTCTTGCTTAAGACAAGTTAGCAGTACACTAATCTTAAAAAGTGCTTTAATGAATTTATGTCTTGTTTAAAATGTGTGCATAATAATAATAAAGCTATTAGCTTTTTTCTTTTACAATTGATTAACAACAATTTAGCAACAAATTGTACACACATTTTAAACCGAATACCAATTTATTAAAACACTGTTTATAATGGTGTATTACTAACTTGCTTTAAGTTTAATGCCTAATTAAAAAAGTAAGAAAGCTACAAGTTTTTCTTTCGCAAGAAATTCCTAATTATGTTTTATTTGCTTTTGCTAACTTTGTATTGCTAACTTGAAGGACGTGAAAAACTTGATACTCAATTGCTATGTGACTGAAACTTTTGTAATTTCATTATAAACAATTTCCTGTGACGTCGGTGAATAATTGTGCAACCTGAATTATACATCATATACTACTTATAAAATAGGTATATATCTATGCTTAAAATTGAAAAGACTGCTAATATTAAAAAATATTATCAAAGGCAAAGACAAAATAAAAAATCATCTTACCGATAAACCCATACGTACAAAGATTACTCGGATAGAAAAGAAAGCAATAATCTTCAGTAGTTATGTAGTGTTGGTTCCGGCGCAAATTTTCACGCGTTTTTTAAAAAAATTGAATTTCGTTTAAGTTCGGGAAAGATCGTATTTACTTCGACTGTGTTCGTGTAAGTTTGTGTGCGCGCGCATTTTTTCAGATTTAAATTTCGTGAAAGTTCGGGTTCGGTTAAGGTTGGTAGAGATCGGGTTCTTGTTTTCCCGCGCTTTTGAAAATTTGAATTTCGTGTAAATTCGGGTTCGGTTAAGATCGGAAGAAATCGGGGTTTTATTTTCCCATCAATCATTTTTTTTGCAGACCTCTGTACATTTAAATACTTTGAATAATAACGGAAATCAATATAAAACTTATCAAGTGCTATGGAAAGGTTAAGTAAGTAAGTAAGTAACATACATTTTGATGCTGGTAGCAACTTAAGATAATAAAATTTGATAAAAATTTTGGTAGTAATCAATAATTTGGATTCACCCTGTAAATTTGATTAAAGTAATAACTGAAATCAATATAAAACGATGGAAAAAATAGGTGACAAATAAATGTTTATTACACTTTGATAAATATGAAAATACAGCGTGTTTAATTTATATGACATGCTCAGCAAGTCGTTAAACATCTAAAAATCCAATATCATGCAAAAAAAATTTAACGTTCATAAAAATCAATCAATATAAATCTTCAATTTATTTAAGTAATTCTTTATATGCATTTAAAATTTTCTTATGATATGCAAACTTGGTTCTTTAGTAAAAATAAATTTATGCAAGTGTTTACTAATCGAAAATAAAACAATTTTAGTTTAGAATGTAAATTTAAAAAATGAGCAATTAGTTCTTAATATAAATTCCATTCAGAGCTATTACTATTTATACAGTGTGTCCGAAAAGTATGGAATATATTATACAGGTCGATAAATATGCACTTTACACGAAAAAGTTGTAAATAAAAGTTGTTTATCACTTAGTTATCTACCACCTGGGAGATATCAATTTAAATTTTTGCTGTAAACAAAATCGCAACGAATAACACAATTTTTTTAAATGGCAAGACACGTCTTTATTATACTCATTTGATAGAGTCTTTTTTTCTCTTTTCAACCATATGAAACTTGAATACCTTTACATCAAAAAATTTTCAAGAAAAACAAGGACATGTCTAACAAATTTATTTTACTGAGCAGTATTAATCAGGTACGTAATATGTAGCATTGAAACAATTGAATGCACTTTAGAACACTGTCACATTTTGCTATTTGTTAGTGCTTGAAATATGGCTCAATTATCTGAGAAACATAGAATTAAAATTTTAATGATTTTGGGATATGGAGATAGAAGAAGAACCCAAGACGAAGTATGTAATTTATTTAATAACTTGCATCCAGAATTAAACATTTCGCAGTCCACGGTAAGCAAAATTTGGCGGAAATTTCAAGAGACAGGTTCGGTGAAAGATGCGAGTAGAACTGGTAGACCTTTGTCATTAAGAAATGTGAAACGAGAAAATGTGTTCTTGTCTGTTGAGGAAAATCCACCAATTTCTGTTCGGCAAATTGCTAGAGACCATAATTTGAATAAATCGGCTGTACATGACGTTTTAAAAAAAGAAAAATTTCATCCTTATAAAGCTTGTGTAGTTCAAGAATTATTTGAAGACGATTTGGACAGAAGGCTGGAGTTTTGTGAAACAATAACAAACAAACTTGAACGAGATGCACATTTTCATAAAAATATCCTTTTTACTGATGAGGCCACGTTTTGTTTAAACGGCACAATTAACAAACAAAACACACGTTACTGGTCTTCACAAAATCCTCACTGGTATCTAGAAGGGCACACCCAATACCAGCAGAAAGTCAACGTCTGGGTAGGAATGATTGGAAGTCAAATTTTGGGGCCATATTTTTTTGAAGGTAGTTTAACGGCGAATATTTATCTCGATTTCTTAAGATTTGAGTTAGTTCCTGCTTTGGCTGAGTTATTTCCACATGAAGTAGATCCAGATATACCTCATAACAGAACATGGCTTCAACAAGACGGGGCACCTCCACATTTTGGAATTAATGTCCGCCACTTTCTTAATAATACTTTTCAAAATACATGGATAGGCAGAAGAGGTACGATAGAATGGCCTGCTCGCTCGCCGGATTTAAGTCCACTAGATTTTTTTCTTTGGGGCTATATTAAAAGCAAAATTTATGTAAATAGACCTGATAATGTTGAAGATTTGAAAAATCGCATTAGAGTTGAGATAAGAGCTATAACTCGAGATATGATTTCAAAAGCAATCGATGGTTTTAAAAATCGAATTTACCACTGTCAAATTATGAATGGTTTACATTTTGAACATTTATTGTAAGTTTAGTTTAAATACATTTTTTTGTTATAACAATTTTATGTAATAGTAGTTTACGTAACAAGAGTCGAAAGTAAGAAATAGCATAACGAACGTTAATGCGACGCGAGGCCGCACGGCCGAGCGTTGCATGTGAGTGAGTTATGCTATGATTCTTTCGACGAGAGTAATGTACATTATTTTTTGTGTTGCCTTTCATAAAATTACATTCTTTTTTGAAAAAATAAAAAAAATCAACAGAAAAATAATATGTTGGTACTACATTTATTACTAAATCTGTCAGGTTTGACATTTACTTTAACATCGTTTTTCTTCAATTTTAACTGAATTTCAAGATTTTTAAAATGATTTTTCCACCTGTCGCATACTCGTTCTAATATATTAATTGTCTTTGAACACTTAATTTTATGTGCATTCCTAGTTTTCATATTGCCACCCTAGAGCTTTTTTCGTTCATTACGTAACTACACTAACGAACGAATATTGACGTTTGCGATGTTGGCAGCACAAAAAGATATTTAAAGTTTAATATTTGCTATTGTGACAGTGCATTCAATTATTTCAATACTACATAATACGTACCTGATTAATACTGCTCAGTAAAATAAATTTCTTAGACATGTCCTTGTTTTTCTTGAAAATTTTTTGATGTAAAGGTATTCAAGTTTCATATGGTTGAAAAGAGAAAAAAAGACTCTATCAAATGAGTATAATAAAGACGTGCCTTGCCATTTAAAAAAATGTAAGTGTTATTCGTTGCGATTTTGTTTACAGCAAAAATTTAAATTGATATCTCCTAGGTGGTAGATAACTAAGTGATAAACAACTTTTATTTACAACTTTTTCGTGTAAAGTGCATATTTATCGACCAGTATAATATATTCCATACTTTTCGGACACACTGTATACACAAATCTAGACATTGCGAAAAATGTAGTTATATAATTTCTTCAATGCAAAAATAATCCATTTATTTAATTTAGATTATAGTATTAGAAATATTTTAACTTCCCACACAGCATCAAACATCTCAAAAATGTCTCAAATCGAACTCAACCAGATCACAATGTCTCAATTTAAAAATAGCAAATTTGTATATTTATGAGATATTTCAGAGAGATGACAATTTTAAATAATAACACGTTTTATAAATACAGAAAAGAGGCACCTCTCTGATAGATCTTATACTTGTCTCAGAAACATCAATTGATTTACAATTAAATATTTTTTTTGATATTTTTTACAATCTTTTATGTATAAACATTGCTTATTTGATTTTTTTTGGTAAATTAGTAATTAAACTACGGCAAAGAATTTTTATTATAAAACTTTTTAGTAGTGTTTTAGTTAAAGTACTCTTTTGTATAAATACTTTTAGAAAAAATAGACACACACAGTACAAAACACTCATTTTACCTGCATTTTACCATGAATGTTGCCAGGTTAATAATTGATATTAAAACAATCTGGCAACACAGCACATGAATTGATCACGTGCTCGTTGCGTACATTTTGGCACTTAATTCGTACAAAATGGCTACACTCTCTAGCATGTGTAAACAGTACTTGGCAGTGAAGCGTATTTACTTTGATAACATAAAAACGGTGAACGAAGCTAATAATCTCAAACTTTATATTAATCGTGCAATCAAAAATAAAATACACGAAGATAATATATTGGAATCTCCTTTTTCGATTGAAACAAGTTTATCACATCTAAAAGTTTATCGTTTCAAACTTAGAGAACTTAAAAAAGTTTTAGTGGTAAAATCGGGTGAAGGTCTATCCACAAACTTGAAACGGAATAAGTGTAAAGTTGGTTGGGAAGACGTGGAATCGTGTTTCAATAACAGAATTCGCACCGGTTTCATATCAAGTATTAATATAAAAGATCCTATAATTTTTTTGAAAAAATCTTTTAAATGATTTAATTTAAAAATTAAAAAGGCTCCAGACGAATCTCTTCTTAAAGTAAACGTAATTTTAAGCGCTAATTTTATTAAACCTCAAACTGCCGAAATAGATTTGAAAACGTTTTGCACTAAAAATAATGTAATTGATCGTACAACTAATTTGAAACAGTGGTATCAAGAGCACGTGTTTGATAAACTTGCAACAAAATTAGAGGAGTTTGCCGAAAAAGACAGTGGTTGGGCTTTAGAAAAACTTTTGGGACTTAAAGTGAACATTAACAAATATGATCCTCTTAAAGTAGGTTATTCAACTTTTGTGTCGGTTCCTGATTATATAAAAAAGAAACATGCTGTTGTGAATGTTAAAAAAATGTTTTAAATTGTGACGGTATTGAATTTCCCGTAACTATAAAAGATATAAGAACATTTGAAAAACTGAACAAACCATCAATTAATTTGTTTTGTATCGAAAATAAAAAAGTTTTACCTTGTTCACTTAGTCCTGTTTGTGAAACAAATGTTAAGGTCGTAAATCTTCTAATGCTTCCTCTGAGCTTTACAACTCAGATAGATATAAACAATCTATCTGATGCACAGCTACTCTTTCATTTTACTTGGATCAAAAATCTGTCGGCGCTTTTATCAAAACAACTATCCAACCGTAATAATAAAATTTTTGTTTGTGAACGATGTTTAAATTATTTCACAACTCAACATATACTTAACAAACATAAAAGTTACTGTATGAATTCTAATGAATGTTGCGTGAGGTTACCAAAACAATCTGAAAAATACTTATCATTTAAAAATTATCGTTATCAAGAAAAAGTTTCTTTTGTATTATATGCGGATTTGGAATGTATTTTGGAAAGGTGTAATGATGCCGATTTAAATTTACTCAATACTAAATCTAAAACATATCAAAAACATATACCGTTCAGTATAGCATATTATCTAAAATGTTCATATGATGATACATTATCGAAATTTTGCACATATCGAGGTACAGATTGCATCAATTGGTTTGTATATGAATTGAAAAATATTGCTGATGTGTATTATCAAAAACTTAATAAGATTGTGTAACAATTTTAATTTATATCCCGGAAAAATTTTGAAAACAGATTGGGAAATTTTCTGAATGAGATTTGTCGTCCCCACCTTTCCTGCCGGGTTTTTTCAAAAAGGAGGCCATTTTGGGATTTTTAAAGAAGGAGGGCACCTGCTGCGTGACCACCGAAAAGAGAAGGTACATAAATTACATCCACCAGGTATTAATAATTACAAACCTGCGACTATATATGTGGATTTATTAATGAAGTACCAATCTATCAAATCTCCACGTATTATTAACTTTATATGGTTTTCTTCATTACATTTCACATGGTGAATCTTTGGCTAATTTCATCCACCATTACCTCTGAGCCTGCACACCACCTGAAGGTAATCGTCACCTGAATGTTTGTCCTGGGTCTTGTGTCTATGGTTAATAAGTTATTGTAGTGTTTTTCTCCTTTGTTTGTGGTTGTTACTTAGTCGTACCTCACCTGTGGCATCTTAAGTGTTATCATTAACACAGTTGGCACTTCGCAATTGTTTTTAGGCTCATTTCTGTGACCATCGAAATTGCTTGACAGCTAACTAGGCTGAGACCCTAGATTAGAAGCTCTGGTCGGTTCATAAGGCAGTCCCTGCATCAGTAGCATCCTGTGTTGAGGGTGAACCGAGACAACTATACTCAGGTACCATCTAAGTTAGTTGTTAGGGTTCCTGAGTTGTCGCCGTACTTTAAGTATATATATATATTTTTTATAAATTTGGTTAAATATAAAGGTTGGACTTACTGTTTTGGGACGCGGCTATAATGAAGCGTATTTATAGCTCACCTCAATGTGCGTGACGGTAATTAGTAAAGTTAATAAGTTTATTTTAATAAGAATTACGCACATTTTGGCCAAAATATACGTAAATTTGTTTGTCCTTTAGGTTAAGTCGCGAAGCCGGTGTTTCAACTGCGTGTGGTCTAATTTATTATCTATGGTGTGGTCTCTGGTGTGGTTTATGACGCGTTGGCTGTGGCTCCACGCGCACATTCGGTCGGCTCTTGGGTTCGTTCAATACATGTGTACATTATACACAGTGAGTCGGCTTTTAATATTAGTATCCAATACACTCAAATTTGTTGGAAATTTGTGATTTTTTTACGACCTCGCCCCGAGAAATTTTTTTGTGTTGTCTTACATGCCTGAAGAATCCCAATCCCTCCTTCAGGCTTAGTATGGTCATAATTGTTCCTATGGAAAAACTAAAACATCAACAACAGCAAATTTATTATACTTCTAAAATATGTCACATTTGCAAAAAACCCTTTAACAAAGACCAAGTTAGAGTTTGAGATCATAATCATCAAAACGGGGTTATTTAGAGGAGCTGCCCATCATGCTTGCAACTTAAACTATAAAGACGAACGTTGTATACCTGTGGTTTTTTATAACATGAGTGGGTGTGACGCGCATTTCATTATTCGAAAATTATCTATATTATTTGAAGGAAATATTAAACTATTACCTATAAATAAGGAAAAATGTATTTCATTTACAAAGTCAGTACCAAATACAAATATTTCTCTTAGGTTTATCGATTCATTCCGTTTTATGTCACACAGTTTAGATCGTCTTTCTTCTAATTTGTTAGATGATGACAAAAAGATTACAAAATCATATTGTAATAGTTTAGATGAGTTTCATCTATTAAATAGGAAATGAATTTTTTCTTATGACTATGTAGATTCCTGGGCAAAATTGGAAGAAACATGTTTACCAAGTAAACAAAACTTTTATAGTCAGTTGCTTGATGAAAATGTTAGTGATAAAGATTATTCTCATGCAGTAAATGTTTGGAAAGTTTTCAAAATTCAAAATTTAGGTGAATATTCAGATTTGTATTTAAAACCTGATGTACTTTTACTGGCCGACGTGTTTGAAGCTTTCCGTCAAACTTGTTTAAAAACTTATACTTTTGATCCATTGCACTATTATACTGCGCCAGGGTTAACGTTTGACGCAATGCTGAAGACTACAAAAGTTTCATTAGAACTTATCACAAATATCGATATGCTTATGTTTATCGAGAAAGGAATTAGAGGAGGTGTTTCTCAATGTTCCAATAGATATGCGAAAGCAAATAATAAGTATATGAAAAATGACTTTAATTTAACTAAAAATAGTACATTTTTAATGTATTTTGATGTAAATAATTTATATGGAGCGGCCATGTCACAATATTTGCCATACGGAAATTTCGAATTTATAGAAAATTTTGATGTTCAAGAAATTTTAACTACACCTGATGATTTTATGTTTGAATACCCACACAGCACAAGCATATCCAGTGGATATGAAATGTACACACCAACCATGGATACCGGAGGTGCATCGAACATCCATATTTAATATTATGGAGCAAGGATGGAGGTCCATTGGATATATCATTCCGTCACGGAAAAATCTTCATAGTATGTCCATAGGACCTCCAGGTGGATAAACATTTTACATCCATATGGAGATATATTGAACAGTCATATGAACGTACAAAATACATACATATGGAGGTTCAATGAACATTTAATTAAAGTATAATAAACATTCATTTTTTTATAGAACCTTCATATGTAGGTAAAATATATGTGCATATCTATATATTAACAAAAAATATAGCCACACGTCAAATAAAGTCAATACAAAATGCCAATAGTGATATTTTCCAGATGCAACAACTCCGGTTGGTCCACAGAAAATATGACCACTTGTTCATTTTCACTCAAACACAATCGTACTTTTTTATTTACACATTCTCTCATTTTTCTAGAGCTTTTATCCATTATTTATATTATAGGAATCCAAATACTTACTAGATTAATGTACAGCAAAAGTAAATTCAAATATGCAAAAATACCTTGTCTTTACCCAATAAACACATCTGTACTGGCAATGTACTCCTTAGCCGGCACTCAGAATGCTGGCAATGTATTAAAATGAAGTACACTGCCGGTAACCAGGTGACACACCGGCCGATATATTGCTGGATGAATCTTGCCAATGCAGAAATTGCATCGAACCAATATCGGCAAGTTATGTATATTAATACAAGTTAAATGCAGAATGCCAGTGAAATCTGTGCAATATAATATGTACTTTGCCATCACATAAATAGTGCGCAATTTTAAAAGCATTGGCAATGTTAGCAACTTAACACAAATTAAATGCATACAATGGTATTGCCATTTTTAATTTAATTAATAAAACAATTTGGAAAGGTAACATACAATGTCCATATATGTACTTAAAAAAAATTTAAAAAATATAAAAACCTATTTGCATTCATTCTGTGCTTATGTTTATTGGCGTCTTTCGTACCCACTACTCCTGGTGTTTATTGCGTGTTGTAAAGCTGCACCACAATTTGAATTTTTTCTTATGGATACTGTAAAATAAAAATTACATTGTAATGCTACTCAAATAACTTATGCACTTTTTTAGCAATTTCTAAACTAAATTTTGAAGTTTTTGAAGTAATTATAAAGAATTGCTTTGTAAATAGTCGTGAAATAAAATAGAACACGAAAGTCAAGTTTGGCAGTAATGCACTTGAAATCACATTACGTTAATATACATATAAAGTTAATGTTTTAAGTTTTAACCTATAAACTATAAAATACTCTGAAGCCTCTTACCATAAATTAAATTTAAAATATTTTTACAAATTTTTTTTGCTTGATCCAGACCAATTACTTGGTTAAAACATGTCTCGTTTGCTGTATCTTTTCATCCAACAAAGTAGATTGAGCAATAAGAATAATGAATTGGGAAATTGTAGATAAACTCACAAACTGGCTCTTAGATTACAAATTCCAAAGTCATTATATATTTTCTCGAAAACGTGTTAGTTTTTAGGTTATATATTTATTATTAAGAAATAATTTATATTTGAATTTAATACTTACTTATTTTGTTTACCCATCCATTCTAAATGATGAAAAACAAACACATTTTTTCGAAATTTTAAAGCACAAAATGGTTTGCATACGATAAATACAAGCTAAACAAAAAGCCAAAAAGTTTGCGTGTGCAACAGTGTGCAATACGCGAAAACCTTGGCGAAAACAAACGAACAACGAAGAAAGTTTAAATTAAACCGCGCCAAGTATTTTTTTTTACTTTTTCAATTTTTCATTAAATTTGTTGTTGCATGTTAAATATTTACTACAAATGTTAAATTTTAGAGAATTTAATTATTTCTAAATAATTTTGATAAAAAATAGCAACTCACAAGATTATGTAACATGATACATAAAAAAAATGTTTCCGAACATAACACTTAAGATAATCCTATTTCACAGATATCCATGAATGTATATAAGGTGCATATACAGTGGATATTAAACTACGGATGTACATCAATGGATATTATATGGATAAATATGTATATCCATTGCATCTCGCGTGCTGTGTGGGTATATTATTGAATGTAATTTAAATTATCCAATTCAATTACATAATTTACATAGCGATTTGCCATTAGCACCAGAACGTATGATTCCTCCGACTTCAAACACTAAACTTAAAAAATTGTTATTAACGTTGTTTTCAAAAGAGCATTATATCGTTCACTATAGAAACTTAAAAATGTATTTAAGGTTAGGTATGCTATTAAAAAAAGTTCATAGAGTGCTTAAATTTCATCAATCTCCTTGGTTAAAACAGTACATAGATTTAAATACAAAATTACGTCAACAATCTAAAAATGAGTTTGAAAAAGATTTCTATAAATTAATGATTAATGCGATTTATGGCAAATGTATGGAAAATGTAAGAAAACATAGAGATATCCGCTTAGTCACACAGTGGGATGGACGATGGGGAGCGCGATCCCTTATCTCAAAACCAAATTTTCATAGCTCTGTTATATTTGATGAAGATATGGTTATCATAGAAATGAATAAATTGGAAATACGTATGAATAAACCTATTTATGCGGGTTTTAGCATATTAGATATTTCAAAAAATTTTTTATACGAATTTCATTATGATTATGTTATAAAAACGTTCGGGGAAAATGCGAAGTTGTTATATACAGACACGGATAGTTTGATTTATAGTTTTCAAAATATAGATATTTATAGTTACATTAAACAAGATAGCCATCGTTTTGACACTTCCGACTATGATATTGATAACATTTATCAAATACAACCAAAAAACAACCGGGTTTAATGAAAGACGAAAATAATGGAAAGATAATGCTGGAGTTTGTAGGACTTAGATCAAAGATGTACTCATATATTGTCGATGATGATTCTTCTAAACAATTAGTTAAAAAATCTAAAGGCTCTAAAAAATCTTCAATCAAATCAATTACCTTTGACGACTATAAAAAGTGTTTGTTTGATAAAAAAATTTTTGAAACTGATCAACAACTCATCAAATCTATAAAACACAACGTGTTCTCCGTTAAACAAAGTAAAATTGTTCTTAGTCCTTATGACGATAAACGCATGCTCAGTTTTAATAGTACTGAAACAAGACCGTGGGGTTATCAATATCAACCGTCTGGAGCGGATTAAATTCTATATTTATTTCAGGAACAGACCATCGGGATGCTATATTAGGTTAAACATCCGGTACAGATTCGGCAAGATGGCCTTCTACTAATATGAAGACACAAAAAAAAATCATTATCTTATGTATTGTAAATATTATATTAATAACAATAAAAAAAAGAATATATCACATGTATTTTGTTTTATTTCAAACCTTTATACAACTATTAGCAAACAAACTAAACAGTCTAAAAACTAATTAATCGTTCAAAAACCGAAATTCGAAAACCGACCATACGAATAATTACTAAATCGATTTGTTACATTGGTTTAAAAATTGGTTTGTTCAAGTGAATTAAAAATTAATTTTTCAATATAGATTAATAACAAATCACTGTATAGTTTATAGATAATTTGCTAAACGCACTAGGTACGTGTAATACAGAAATCGCGGGTAACCAGGTTGCTGACAAGCTTGCCAGGGCGGCAAGCACGAAACCACTCATAGACCCTGAACCGGCTTGTGGGATTACATATAACACAGCCAAACAGTAGATTCAAGCAATACTCACAAAAGAGCACTGCAGACACTGGTTGAAACTCCCAGGACAGGATCATTCTAAGGTCTTTCTGGAAACCCCCGACGGGGGCTTAGCAACGTCCATCTTAAAGTTAAGTAGGACGAAGATCAAACTTGCGACAAAGATGGTGACAGGCCACTGTCGTTTAAACAAACACCTGCATAAAATGGGACTGACTGATAGCCCGTTATGCAGGGGTTGTGGTGAGGAGGAAGAAACTCCATACCACGTCATCTGCCACTGTGAAGCTTTCACAAGGGCAAGAGAACGCCTACTTGGAAATAAAAAGATTACACAAGAGGAAGTAACGAAGATTCGCCCTACTGAAATCCTGGAATTTGTCAAAGATACAGGTATTCTAGAAGGGTAGAAAACATCGGGGAGCACAATAGACCTACAGGTCGCGGTGCCGGGACCATATTGGGACCACCCCTAGGTAAAATAATAAAAAAAGAAAGTCTGCAACGCAACTATAAGCGATTTAATTTAAGATTCTAGCGCTCTAGGAGTAATCGGCAAACTACCGTTGCAATGACAAAAGTTGTAATCATTTTTATTACGGTACTGCTTATACTTCTTGTGTTTGTGTTGCAACAAGCTTTTTCTAAAAATCTAAGATGACCCAATTTAAATTTAAATCTGGCCGTGAAAGATCGATAACTACGACAATGCTCAGTATTCGCATTAAGAAGAAAACGCGTACTTAGAAAATTTATTTAATAATTTGTTTTTTAAATAAAAGTGTTAGTTAACTAACGTAAAGCAGGTTAAAATTAACTGTAATTTTTAAGCAAAAAATTTAACGTTATAGAAACACCACATGTTTTCTTTGTTTTGGTAAAGCAAACAATAAATTGTTAAAATTGCGCCTGGACTTCCACCTAAATCGTCCCACAAAACATTTGTATATAACATTTATGTAAATACAATATACCAGTTTTACTTGTTATATAAATTATTAGGTCACATTGACGTAAGGTTTACATTAATTTCCATTACATTAATGTCCAGAACATGTTAACAGTTATTGAAACTGGTGACTTCACCGTGTCAAAATCTTGACCAGCGCAAGCGCAGTGAAGTCAAGAAACTAATCCAGCAGTACCACGACGTGTTTGCAATGAAGAATATCTCCAAAGAAAGAACTGATGTCGTGAAACACAAAATCACTACTAGCGATGCTCAACCAATCCGACAACATCCGAGACGGCTTCTCTTGGCCAAGTGAAAAGATACCTAGAAGATAATCACCGAAATGGAAACTCAAGGTGTAATCGAACCATCTAACAGTTCGTAGTTATCTTCAGTAGTCTTTGGGAAGAAAAAGGATGAGTCAACGGGATTCTGTGTTAATTATAGACAACTCAGCGAGGTCACCAAATTAACGACACTTTAGATACCCTACCTGGTTTGCAATGGTTTTCCACTTTGGATTTGAAAAGTGGCTACTGGCAAGTAGACTTGGAACCAAAACACCGCGAGAAAACGAATGGAACCGGTTTATGTACAGTTATGCCCTTTGGATTGTGTAACGCTCTTGTGGCTTTTGAGCTTTTAATGGAGACAATCTTGCGAGGATTGTCTTGGAAGATGTGCGTGGTGTATTTGGACGACGTGATTGTGGTTGCAAAATCGTTCGAAGATCACTTAAAAAATTTGAAAGAAGTGCAATATCTTTAGAAAAGAAGTAAAGTATTTAGCACTTATTGTATCCAGGACGAGAGTGACAACCCCGCAATAAGAAATGGACTTTCTCAGTTCCAGAATGGAGAAGAGAGGTGATCTAATACTTCAGTAAAATCCGTCGAAGCCTGAGAGAAATTATTGTGTAACTAGAAAAGAACTGTTAGCTGATGTCAAGTCCGTTGAACACTTTTACAAATACTTTTATAGATGGAATATTGTTCTGCGGACTGACCATGCTGCTCTGAAATAGCTTCTTCAATTTCGAAACCCGGAAGAACAAGTTGCGAGATGGATTAAACGATTGCAAGAGTACGATTTTGATAAAAAAACATCGTGCTGGAACTATGTCGAGAACAAGAGAGTGATCCGGAACTATAGTTGATAAAAAAATTACAAAACCAATAGACAAAGACCAACTTGGAAAAAAATCAGCGCGCAAAGTAGAACGGTGAAATCATATTTGGGCATAGTGGGACTCTTTGAAATTGGAAAATAATCTTCTAAAGCGATCTCTGGAGAACGACGATGACACCGAGACGAAACTGCAGCTAGTGGTGCCGAGAAACCGAGTGTCATAAGGATTGCAGCAGTTGTATGACGGAACTTCTGGAATACATTTCGGTGTAAAGAGGACGTATGAAAAGGTGTTATATTAAAAAGTTGTAAGTTAAAATTTTTTGAGTGTAAAAACTGTCCTCGACACGTCGGGGTTTGTCGATTTTTATAAGCGCGCATTTTATTCACCTTCCGGTAAGATTTGGTGCAATACAGACGACATCCGTATTTCTACGCTCAACGAGGCTTTCACCATTAAGTTATTTCACGCAATTCCACGTGAATCTGCAAATGAATTTTGTGGCTATTTAGTGGAAGCTTAATCGGGGTAAGTTGTTAGATTTTTCTGTATTGGGTGTTTAATTTGGTTTCTTTTCTAATTGTCTATAGCGGATTTTATACCCCCCACACGTCTTCTTTATCGGTGAAGATAACGACCAGGTGGCATATTTGGGAAAAATTTTCCATGACGTCGTGTTACTATAACTTAACTATTGACCCGTCAAGGGGTTGGAAACTTTCAAAATTGCGATTTCTTTTGAGAGTAGCTGCTACCATCAATTGCTACGTTAAGTCGAAGAAAAACGCTGTGCATTCACTATTTTAAATGATTATATGCTTTGAAAACAAAATTGACTTGTGTTAACGCTGTTTGTACGTTTTGTGTTAGATTTAATATTACGTTTTAGGTAAAACAAATACGGAATTAGGTAATCCTCTACTGGATAAAATCTAACTGTGAATATTACAATTTCTAATTTTACGATTAGTACTTCGGTGGTCATGTTGACTGTTGACCGTACGTGCACAATTAGTAATAAGATCAATTTGTGCGTCACAAAGTCGTATTCATTGTTTTGTTATATACTTTTGCGATTTTAAATTTGGGAATATAAAGTCATTTCTTCTTCGAATGTAAAAGTGTAAACCGAGAAGGTCAGTTTACTGTACGACGTGTTGCCTAGTAGGGCGCAACTTATATTCGGTTCGACTCATGTATTAGGGTTGCCCCTTTTTAGATTAATTTTTTTTGGTTACACGAAAACCAGTGCAACAAACATCAGGGAACGGTTATATTTTATGAACTGCAAAGAATATGTAAAGAAGTGGTGCCGCAAATGTCATTTATGCGAGTCTGGGAACGAACCAATTCGAAAACGCAAGACTCTTATGAGACAATACAACGTCTGAAGTCCATTCGAAAGGGTAGCAATTGACACCGCAAGTCCATTCCTAGAAACGGAACAGGCCAATAAGTACATTCTGATGGCCATGTATTATTTCACCAAATGGACGGAAGCGTACGCGATACCGTATGAAGAATAGCCACAGCGGTTGCGAACGCGTTGGTGAAACAGCTATACTGCCGTTTTGGGGTCACGTTGAAGATTAATTTAGATCAAGGGCGTAACTTTGAGTCTGCTTTGTTCTACAACGTCTGTCGATGGCTGGGAATCAAGAAGACCAGAACTACACTTTTTCATTCACAATCAGATGGCATGGTGGAACGGATGGGAAAGTATTTCGCCAAGTGGTCTTCGAACACCAACGAGACCGAGACCAATAATTACATTTGTTCCTAATGGCGTATCAATCATAGTTTCACGAGACTACCGGAAAAACTTCTGCTTGCGTGATGTTTGAAAGTGAAATAAGGTTACCGTGCGATCTTCAGTTTGGATGCAAGCCAGAAGAGGAAGTTGTTAGAAATGACTACGTCAGTAAACTCAGGAAGAAAATGTAGATCATTCACGATAACGTCCGAAAGAACATCCAAATTGCTGGTGACCGAATCAAAGACTAATATGAAGTAAAAGCCAGAAAAGGAAAATTTTAACCTGGCGACCTGGTTTGGTTGTACAACCCACAACGAAAACGAGGGTTGCTTCCAAAGTTACAGAGACAATAGAAAGCCCTTTACGTTATTTTGGCAAAAATAAATGACGTCATCTAAACCAAAGGTACTACACATCAATAGGTTGGCTCTCAACAACACGAACGACGATGAAGACACAACAATGGTTTATGTTCACTTATAATGGAACCGCGAAAGCAAAGTTTGGAGTGACCACAGAAGTACAACAAAATCTGTTTGATGTACTGAAAGACTACTACTTTGTACACTTTGCATGTCAAGAGAGATTACCGTGGCATTTAAGAGGAAATTTGAACGCTTAGATAAACTTCGAAAACAGCCACCTACAGTCTTGCTGGACCTGAGAGACCACGTCATGCGAAACAATATCAGAAAACTAGCGGTCTTAGTCGTATTTGTGTAGAACCACATGTAGAACCAAGTAAAATTTGTGTTATTTGCTGAAGTTTTTGAATTTTGATTAGTGCTAAAAATACAGGTAAAGTGTATTTTTGAAGCAAGTAAAATGCCTTGGTAAGTACGTACACATAATAAAAATACGTAGTTTTTTTTATAAATGCGACTTGACAAAAAGCAACACAAAAAATAATGTACGTTACCGCGCGGCCTCACGTCGCATTAACGTTCGTTATGCTATGCTTTACTTTCGATGCTCGTTACTTAAATTACTATTTTGTGCTGCCAACATCGCAAAAGCGGTCAAAGTCAATTATAATAAAACGAGTATGCGACGGGTACAGTATTTTATTAATCAATGAATCGAAGTCTAATTTTTTTAAATCAATTCTTACATTTCCTCTTCAAGATACTTAAAGTACAAACCCACTTGTAACGAGCATAACAACAAAGTAACAACGTGTTGTATCTGCAACATAAAAAAATAGTTAATTAACAGAAAAACATTAAAGAGTTTTTACGAATGACCTAATTTTTATTTTGAATTGACAATATGCAGGCGTTTTTTGGACTTCAGCTTTAACATTTTTGGGTTGGTGAAAAAGTGATCAGTCAAATCGGGTTAGCAATAATAAACTTCTGATAACCAAATCTTTTTGTCCATATTTGTCCAACAACGCCAAAACGACGCCATATTGAACCCGATTTGACAGATCACTGTTTGGATCACTGCCTTGTCTCGGCAGCCAATGGGAGTTCATATTTTTTAACGATAGTTTCAAATGTAGCAGTTTGACCAACCCAAAAACGTTAAAGTCTAAAAAAAACGCATGAATATGGTCAATTTTTAACTTTGAAATACACTTACTACTACATAAATATCGTTAAGACTTAACTCCATACAAAATCCAAGAGATAGAACATATGCTCTCGATGAGTGTTGTGTCTATTTCAATTCCAGAAGCATCTTTAGTCTTAATAATTTCTTGCTAAAACTTTAATGAGTCTACAAGTGAAACATAACGCAGGTTTAATTACCAATTCTATCAACGAACTGCTGAGGAACGCTAGGACTAAAAACGTAACGATCAAACCAAATCTGGCTTGAACTACTTTAGGATCTTCCCAACTGGCATAACTAAATAAAGCAGTTATGAAAGCACATCCATACGATAATGGTTTATAAATGTCGTTTACTTTGTTGTCAGAATAATAATGTAGAACTACCGTATATAGACCGTACAGAATAGTCGATAGTGTATAAAACGTTATCATTAGATAATTATTTACAATTAACGCATATTTTAACATTAAAATTGCTCTGAAACAAATTATGCATGTACATGGTTAAACGTTGACAGCTGATTTTACACCAGCGTAATTCAAATAAGTTCTGAATAAACCGCGGGATAAAACTACAACGTATAAAAAATGTGAGGTAAACAATCTCAATGCAAATGTGAAGATGCCAACAGAGTAAACCGCTTCACCCTTTAGTGGCTCAGTAGGCGAACACTCGACGGTATTTCCACAAATGCATTGACATAAATGATGTTAGTAACATGAATGAAATTCGATGGTAGAGCCATCTCATAGTATAGATTTACTAAGTATGCAAATGGCTATAGAGATGGAAGCGTTCAAACATTTTAACATTGCTTTACTTACAAAGTTTATCCATTGTGGTTTTAACCCGCGGTTTATTCAAAACTTATTTGAATTAAGCGGGTATAAAATCAGCTTTCGACGTTTCCATCTCTATAGACATTTAAATACTATTAAACAACAAGGTTCAAAAAGGCTGAAATAATGGACATAATTTAAAAACGCGCACTAGATTATTTCGGCACATAATCAGGAACCAAAAGAGACCTGGCTTCTGCTTTAATTAATACTTCAAGAAAAGGTTCTAGGCAGAAGAGGACCCGGAAGACGCAGTTGAAAAACCTTAGAACTTGGTTTTCTTTGCAGCAGCAGTAAATAAAGTTCAAATCGCCTTGCTTGTCGCCAACATCCGGAAAAATAAATTTATACTATAAGATGGCTCTGGCCACCGTAATATACCCGACCGAGTTCATAACACTATTTTCGCAACATTTGTTGTCTGATGGTGTTAGGTTTTCAAAACCAAATGACTGAATAAACACTACCATAAATTATAAACTTACGAAATCAGTCTATCTACATAAGGCGTAGGCAATACTTCATACGTAGTTTCATAATCATAATTGTATACGCACAGAACAGATCTAGAAACATATTTACAAAGTGTCGAAAAAATTTCCATTTTTGAGTGTTTCTACTATAGAATTAAAATTATTTGAACGCTGATTGGTAAAAATACGTACTTGTTTTACACTTGACACTTAAAAATTGTAGAACAGAATGATGTGGAGCAAAAACTAAAAATTTGACAAAGATTAAAAAAAAATATTTATTTAACCGTCATAAATTTTTATTTTTTGTCTTTCTAAACCGCCTTTTTTTGCGCACTTGCCACCATAAACGTCAAACCCTGTTTGAGATATTTTCGAACTGTTAAGGTACCGTAGTCCCTGTACAATAGCGACCCAAGATAATGTCATCACGAAGCTAGCTGATAATGGACGTTTTTGTATCAACGCATCAAATTAAAGAAAATTTGCTATTACCGTGTACGATAATGCGTCAACTGCATGATCACATTTCAGGAGTGTTCAATAACGTATGGTGGCCAGCAATAATTGAAGCTCTTGTCGTTAAGAGAGTGCTTGCAGTACCGAGCTTGTGGAACGTAACTAGAACAACTGATAACACCTGATAACTGCGACATTTTTGCTTACGCAGACGATATCACTATTACAGTGTCCGCAGGCAACAGACGCGACCTAGAGAAAAAATCACGACAGTGCCTGGACATTCTGACTCGCTGGGCTGTCAACAACAAATTGACTGTTTCAGCTGACGACAAGACCAAATACATAGTTTTTTGTTCTTCCTTACAAATAAATACCTCACTTCTACTCAACGATATTTCAGTTCGATGGGTTTTCGAGTTTAAGTACCTCGGTATTTTGCTCGATCATAAACTGAGCTTCGTTATCCACTAGTCCTATGTAGTTGATAAGGACAAGATTGTCTAGCACTTGTTCTATAAATATTATCACCGTAACTGGAACCTACATAGGAAATCATTAGTGACCATTTTCAACAGTAGTGCAGTCATCCCTAGGCTCACATATGGCTTAGACATATTGTTCACAGACTGCGACATACCCACATTGTCAGAAAACTGGCATCCATAGTTTCCCTATTCCTTCGTACGATCCTCGGGGCATACCGTACTGTTCCTATCGATTTTTTGTGCGTTGTGTCAAAATATCCTCTTCGGTATTTCCTATTCTAGGAAATATACTGCTCAAAAGTTCTTGTAAGAGCTGGCACGTGCACATTTGTCGACCGTAGATTTTCTTTCTTTTTAGGCCCTCAAGCGTCACCTCAAGACTTTGATCTTGCGATGACTGCCAAAACGACAATCTACTTTAAGAATCGTGCTGAACCAGGCACTTTCTCTTAAAAGGCGGCTGAGTTTGCTCGTCCGGTACTTACTTTTAGTGGCAGCAGACTACCTGGAGTTGGCAGATCGAGGCGCTTCACAGTAGCCATCAGACACGCGTAGTTTATTTACTACATTTTTATTATTAGTTGTAATACGTTTGTTGTTTGTTTTTTTAAACGTAATCTTATAAAGTTATTGTTTATCATTATTCATTCGCCGCTTTGCGTCTTCGCCGTATCGCGACGCTGCTTTCCGCGCCGTCCACAACACATCCTCAACGGTAACATCTTCTATCGTCAGCAGCACCACGATTAAAGATCCCGTAATTTTCATTGCGACTCAAAAAATTTTTCTACTTGAATCCAATGACCGACGCTCAACAGCTGAAAATCGTCCAGCAGACACTCATTAGAAAAGCTGCCGTCTGCTAAAAAACTTTTTCGATTTTGCATCAACGTATACCGAAGCCAAAAACCTGGAAGAACTTAACGCAGTCTAAGTAACCTCGCAACTCAGTTTCTTAGCCGTTAACAAACAACGATGGAAACTATCTCAGAATTCCTAGAAAGAAAATGGAAAATAAGACGACGGTTAGGCCTAAACGTCGGCGAACACATTCTAAGATTTGTCAAAATGCTGAACCCAACGCTGCTGTCCCACTAGTCAGAACAGCTAACATCATCAAAGCTACATTCAAAAATTTTCCGACCTACAAAGAGATCGAACCAAAAACCACGATGCCAGAAAACAGAACGTTACCTTCACCACGCCTACCGCCATGACACTACTGCCCAAGGAGACACCTCCTAGTCTTACGTGATCGCCTAAGCCCTGCTTAGGGAAACGGCTTACGGATCGAAGAACCAACACACCCTCAACCACAATGCCATTTGCGCCCACCTGCCCACCATTCGGATCAACGTAAAAAGCCATAAATGCATAGCCCTTGATAGATACTGGCTCAAGCCACAATTTTCTCTGCCAAGTGGACCACTACCAAACTTGTATTCTCCCTTACTCCGACTTGTCAAAACCAGGACAGCGCTTATAGATGATGAACCAAACCAAAGCCCGTATCAAGTACCCGCAATTCTTGGCCAAACGTAGCTACAAAAACAACATGCTACCATAGACTACAAACGAAGATGCGTCTACTTTGGCAACAACGCGCGTACTACCGTCTATTAGAATTTACCGCAACCGGTTGACAACGACGAACGCATAAGGATATCCGACATAAACTATGGCTTTCCAACGCAACACCAAAATAAACTATTGTAACTCTTTTACGACTTCGCAGATACTTTCAAGACAACCGGTTCATTTACTACCACCAAGCACGTCATTCGGTTAATAAATAACATCTCTTTCCGAAAGCCGCTTTACGGATACTTCACCGAAAAGAAAACCGACGGGATAATTGAACCCACCACGTCAGATTATTTCTCTCCAATAGTCATCGTCAGAAAAAAAGACGGAAAGCTCGATGAAAACTCGAACCTGTCAGTAATCCAAGAATCTCTTCGCGACCTCGGCTCAGTTAAAGTCTTCTCCACGTTAGACCTAAAGTCTGGATACTGACAAGTATCTCTAGACAAGACATCAAAACTACTCACGGCTTTTTCCATACCTTATGCGGCGGCGTAGCAATTCCGTGTCTGATGCCGTTTAGGTTAAAGAATGCCCTTATGAGCTTTCAAAAGTTGATAACGTAAGACGTATTCCCTGGGTTTCTACGCGACTTTGTTCTGGTATATTTATCATATATTCTAACTCTTAGGAAGAACACCTTTGCCACTTACACCTTGTCTTGGAACGTTTGCAACAAAACCAGCTTTGATTATTACCAGATAAATCTAAGTTCGGACATATAGAAGGACATAGTGACAGCGACGGAAACAAACCGCTCCCCCAATACGTAGAAACCTTTCACGCTGCGGATAGACCGACTATTAGAAGACAACTAAGGCGGTTTTTGCGGCTCTGTAATTCGCTTAGAGACTACGTGCTAAACTGCGCCCAGCACCAAGCACTACACACCAAGCTGCTATCTACCAAATCTAAATTCGCGTAGACATCAGCAACCGAAAACTCTTTTCAAAGGCCACCCTGACTTCATCAAGTCGTTCATCCTTCAGACCAATGCCAGCGAGATCGGTATCGCAGAAGTGCTGTAACAAGAAGGACTGGCGGGTCGCAAGATAGTCAGCTGCGATTCCGCCAAGCTGCGCCCTCACGAACGTAGGTATGATATTAACGAGCAAGAATGTCTGGCTGTAATCTGGGTCATTAAAAGATACCGTCCGTATATTTGGAAGACCGCCGGTTTCTACTGATTACGGACAGCAAAGCTTATTTATACAAGAGATGAAAAACTCAAAAAAACAAGCTAACGCGATAGTCTTCTTTGTTATAAGAGTACTTTTTTTACATTAAACATTGTCCCGGCAAGCCCAATGAGAAGTATCCAAGGTTAGTAGGTTGCTGCCTCTCGAACGACAGGTTACCATGCACATAGACGTAGTCGAACTAACTTCACGAGTCCAGGAAGCGCAACAACTCGACGAATCAACTTCCGACGCCATGCAAATCTGGGAACGAGTTAAATTACGACCAATTGGCAGCGATAAGATGGAGCTCCATCAATAATACACCGTGTAAAAAAAATTGAGAACCACTACGCGCTAGTCGTCTCAAACTCCGTTCAATCGACAGTTTTGTTTGGTTACCACGACGTTTCTACGGCGGGTCACCAAAACACCGAAGAAACAACATCAAAAGATACATCAAGTCGTGCTGAGCGTGAGAGCAAAGCCTTCTTTGAGTCAAGCAACAGAAATAGTTTTCATCGACATTATGGGCTCTTACGCTGCAACAGCTGAAAAAGAAAGGTGAATTTTGGTCATTACGGATCTGTTCAGAAAATGGTCGGAAGCTTACCAATGGTTCAAACTACTACGTCACCGATAATTAAAACGCTAGAAAGCAAATTCTGTACTCGGTTTAGATATCCAGAAACGATAATCACGGATAATGGACCATTGTTCACGTCTGCACTATGCGACGTCGCTTTTCGACGCTGAGGTTATTGCCACTGGACCATACCAATATTTCACCCTCAAGCCAACACCATAAAGAAGAGAACAATAAAAGAAGGTCTTGGAATTCATTTCCAAGGAAAGGAACCGAAACAATAGGCACAGTCCTTCCAACAATACACTACAATTTGCAGACTCGCATAAACGCCGCAACCGAACTTACACCAAGTGAAGCGCTGCTGGGATATGAATATCCACGACCGGAAGAGCTACTAGAAACAATAAAGACTAGGCGGTCAACCAAATAGAAGAACGGACAAACCGGATCTAACAACTTCACCGCAACCAACATTGCTATTGATCCAAGTACGCTACGGACCATCGCAGTCCCAGTTTAAAGTCGGACAAGTGATGTTGAAGCAAAAACCTCAAGCCGTCCAAGCACCTTTGGTTTCCAAGCGGCTCCGAACTTTCCCGATCGTATAGACGGCAAATTCTAATGCTTACTGGATTGACAGAAACAGTGAATGTGCAAAGATTCATTTACCTTCACGATTTACATCTGGCACCATCATCGGATCAAAAACCAACGCCCGATGGAACCGTTTTCGAAGCGAGGAGTACTAATACTGTAACGATCCCCACTGCTAATTTCACTTCTACCACAAACCACGCCGACCAATAAGAAGCATCTTTTGCCACTCCAAAGCTGCCTTACTCTACGTCACCGGCCAAACATATTCGCAAAGGATTAAAAGAAGCAGCCAAACCGCCAAAACGACATGTTACTTTGGGAATCGTGCTGAGCAAGACACCTTAAAGGGCGACTGAGTCTGTCTAAGTTCAGGAGAATATTGAAAAAACCAAGCGCGGTCGCGCAGATGATAGGAGGCGAAGTAAAAGCAAACAGCAGAAGGGAGTTAAGAGAGTGGATGGAAAGAGTTAGCGGCGTGGCCAGCATGATTCATCGCTGAATGCATTCGACAAGGCGGTTGGTGTGTCTGGAGAATTAAAGTAAATTGTGCCCATAGAACTAGAGAATGGCGACGTTAAAACAAAAGACATGGATACACAAACTTACGAAAGGAAAGAAGTGGAGAGAATAGAAAGCATAAATATTGGTATGAAAAAAGAAAAGACGTTGGAAGGCTTCTCTAAGCTTAACAAAATGACGGAATGGCCGGAGCAAACGTAACATTCAAAAGCGATAGAGCATGGAAGGAAACCAAAAACATGGTATGCGTGGTAGTGAGCGAGGCGGGAGCTGGAGAATGTAGAATGAAGACGGCGAAATGGCAAGAAAAAAGGGAGAGCGTCAACAAATTGCTGGTCGCAGGAAAGAAGAATAAAATACGAGTTTCTACTACATCAGAGACGAGTGTAATGGAGTGATAGAACAAGAGGAGAAAGAAAATGTTCAAGAAAAGGATATAGTGGGCATGATCAAGAAAAAAGAAGAGGGCGGAATAATAGCCCAGATCTATAAAGATGCGGAGGAAATGTTGAGGTGCTTGGTCGCTCCACAAATAGGGAACATATACGTAAAGACTTACGGTTTTAAAAATGCAAAAGAACTGGGTAGGGTGCTGCAGTACCTATGTAGAGTAAGCGTTCTCAGTACAATATATGGTGATAGAGAAAGTAAAAAGTGGAGCAGGGAAAAGAGAGTAGAGAAGGATACAACGTTTGTGACGATAAAAGAGGTATACAGTTACGCAGGAACAATAAGAAAATTAAGGATAGAGGTAGACGGGGTAAAAGTCACCGAAGTCAGAAATGCTAGAAGCGGAAACGTGCCTTTAAAAATTTTACAGAAAAAGATTAGCGCAAACAAAAGAATGAAGTGAGTGTGTTAGTAGATATCTAGAAATGAATAACGCCAGCAAAAGAAATATAGTTTTGAAGGTGTTGGACGTAGATGATACGGTGGAAAAAGAAGAAATAGAAGAAGCTATTCATAGGATAGCAGGAAAAGGAGGAGGCGAAAAAAAGGCTTTCAAGTGATAGAAGTAGAAAGGGAAAATGCAAATAAAAATGAAAGCAACGAGGGAAGTGGGGCTTTTGTTGTTACAAAGGAAAAGAATCAAGATAAAGCTTTAAAATTAAAGAGAAGGTAATGCCGTAGCAGTATTTCAGGTGCCAGGAATGCGGACACAGAGAAAGCGACTGCAATAAAAGAGAAAAGAGTTTAAGATGTGGCGAGGTAGGACACAAAACAAAAGAACACGACAGCAAGACAAATTGTTACGTGTGTGGTTTAGAAGGGCACAAGGCAGACAGTATGAAGTGCGAGAAGTTCAGAAAAGAACTGGAAAGAATAGAGAGCGCGAATGGAAGGAGAGTCGCACCTAACCGAAGATTGACCCTCGCGGCCGGAAGGGACTGGTTGTGTGAAAGCCAGAAGAAAGATAACAAATTTGATAAAGAAGAAAGTAAAGGAACATGGAGAAGAACACGAATGGAAGGAAGAATTAGGCACAGGAAACCAAAAGGACGAAGCTAAAAAAGAAATTAAAAGGAGTAAATAACGAAAATGTAAAAGTGTATTAGTAGACTAGGAGATGGACGTATGGGGCGACGGCTACAGAATTGTTACAGGTAAGTTCGGCAAGAAGGAAAAGATGCGTCTAGCAAAGAAGCTGTTTTCTAAGCACAAAAAGATAGAGTAGAAGGTACATACAAAGGAGGTAGCGGTGATCACGAGCGAAAAGCTCAAAAAAGCAGTACGGGACATGATAGGTGGGAAAGCACCGAGACTTGATGGGATAACTGTTGAAATCTTACATACGGCCTGTTAGGTGATAGAAGGATACCTGCTATCATGCATTAACAAATGCTTTAGAAGCAGTTCCTTTCTTAGAGTCTGGAAAACCGACAGTCTGGCGTTAGTTCCAAAGCCCGTCAAACCTGATGGAAATCTGGGGAGTCTTATTTGCCTCCTTCCAAACCAAAACTAATTTGGATTAAGAAAAGATAAGCCTACCCGGAACGCTATCAGATGAATTTTAGAAATTTTCAACAAGATAAAAAAGGTGAGTCAGCGGAACCGACGGTGCTGCGTTCTCGTAACGTTGGATATTCGGAACGCGTTCAACAGCGTATTACGGTCGAGCATAGTTACGGCCATGAAAAACAAGAAGGTACCCGTTTAAGTTTAAGGACTACCTCAGTGAAAAATAATTGCACGTCGGAGAAGGCAGTCAAATACAACTCACGGCTGGGGTTCCACAAGGCCCGATCCTAGGGCTGATTTTGTTGAATATTTTTTACGACGGGGTGCTGGAATTGGCGATGCTGAGTGGTGTCACGCTGTTGGGTTATGCGGATGATCTGGCGTTGGTAGCGGAAAAAAAATCACTAAGTTGGTAAACAGTATTAGGACAGGGGAGGATATTTTCAGAATCAAAAACAGGCTCGTGAACCACAGTCTAGAACTGGCGTCCAATGAAACCGACATGGTAGTTCTAGCCGGGTCTATAAAGAAGGAGGGTTTGGAAATTAAAGGTGGGAAAGTCTTGAGGTACTTAAGCGTGTGAATCAGAGAGAACGGTAGAGCGACCGAGCATGTAAGACGTGCTTGTTAGAAATGCCGAGTGTGGTAGAACCAAGCTCCGAACGGAGGAGAATGAATATAGGGGTGATACGCTCCGTATGGTGCTTTTACATGGCAGACCATATTGAAATCGAAGCACCACCTTCATATGTTAGAGAAGACGCAGAAAATGGTTGTCCTAAAGGTGATTGCGGCCTATAGGACGGTATCCACGGAAGCTATCCTGATGGTGGCCGAGATACCGCCTATTAGGAAAAAAGTGACCATCTTCGGAGAGGTTGATGGGGGAGTGGCAGGATAGATGAACAGAACAAGCGTTGACAGATGGACGTATGTGTGAATGGATGAGGGGATGAAGTTGGATGCGTAGAGGTTGAACTACTACGTGGTCTAATTTCTAACGGGCTACGAAAGTTTCAGGTCCTATCTTGAAAGAATAAGAAAGAAAGAAAGAGAGAGATGCATATACTGGGACGCAAGAGTGGATAACAAGAAACACGTTTTGTGTCGAAGGTGGATTGTCTTGAGCCAATTGGAAACTAAACTAGAGGAAATATTGATGGTGAACAATTTTGGAAAGTTTATAAGGGAAGGTGAATGGGGGAAGAGATTTTAGAAATTATTAAAAAAGTAGGTAGAAGAAGACGGTGGATGAAAGTGTAGGCAGGCGCGGCTTCGGTGGAGGGGCCGGGGGGCTATGCCCCCCCCCCCCGACATTGAAAATAATACTGAAGTTTTTCTCACTTTGTATGTAATACATTCGCTTTTTTTAATAGTTGTATAATTTATGATGCTTTATCGCTTGCAAGTAAAAGCTTGGTGCATAACGAAGTGTTATTCAATTTTATATTAACGCCATATTCAATACATTATTATTAAAAAATGTGATGAGCAATCCCCCCCCCCCCCGCTTTAAACTGATGGAGCCCCCACCGAAATAAACTGCTGGCGCCTGAGTGTAGGGTAAATGAAGTTTTTCGTTACCCAAAGTAATACTCGAAAGAGGCTACCGGGTAAAGAGAAAAGGCATGTGCCGAAGAAGATGGTTTTAGTGGGAATGTCCGTTTTTTAAAAAGTATTCCACACTATTTTGGTGGTATGTGCCAGAGTGTCTATAAAGAGTTTCCCCCTCCTGTAAAAAAAAATCCACCTCTACCACGCCGACCAATAGGAAGCATCTTTCGTCACCCCAGAGCTACCTTACCCTAGGTCACCGCCCAAAGCTATTCGCAAGGATTTAAAAAAAGCAGCTAAACCTGAGCCAGGCACCTTAAAAAGCGGTTGTCTGGCCGTTCGTCATTTACCTTTAGTGACATTAAATTAAAACGATCGTAAATACGAGGCTCGACAAAAAAGTACACATGAAAATCCAACTGTTGCATATATAATTAGTCTTCTGGTTCTGCGACTTATAATTTTAGTTATATTTAATATTAACTAATAAATCAGCGCTGACTTAGCCGTTCCTGTGGGACTCGTGGTATGCGCGATGGTCGTACGTATTTTTTCCGCTTTTACATTCCATAATTTTACATACATTACAGCATTAGATAAATCCGAAAAATAAAACAAAAAATGCTATATTATGTTTATATATACAAATATTACGAATAATACATATTCAGGTGGTACCTAAGTATAAAATAAGTTATATTTCATTATACAAACTCTTTTATATGAATACAAAGATACAAATTGTAAAATAGTACAAATGTTTCAACGATTACAAATAATCTAATACTATAGCGAATGTTTGTTCCAATACTAAAAGTTCTTTCCTGCAGTCTATCACTTAGAAATGCAATTTGTATAATCGCACGATTGCGTTTTCGTCAACAATTCTTTTGGGCAATACTAATATCTTGTAGATAACAGTATAAAATACCCGCTTGAGCCATCACATCGACCGTACCAGTCGCCAATAAATCTCTCTGTTTATTGTTGTCGGATTTTCCGCCCGGCCTAAGTAGGGTTGGTCCAAAAACAGTCGCTAAATTATGCAGCGACATTTTGTTTTCGTTCTCGTGTTGGTTTATTCTAAAAAGATAAGCTATAATTCGCACTTAATTTCAAAACGAACATACCGAATCAAATGATTCAAGATGAATTGTATCGTCGCTTTGTTCTGTTGCGGTAACTTCGAAAAACACTCTTTCAACAATTCCATTCTACGAATCAAATTTCCGTTGCTTTGATTGAACGCCTCCAGCAACGTTGGATATAACTGATCGGTGTAAAGAGCTTCGGGCAACTCTCGCAGGTACAATTTAAGAATGCCCGTGACGGAATGTATATCGACTTCTTTCAACAATTGCTCGGCTTCGTACGAATCTAAAAAAATATTCGATAGTTGTCAACGCCATCTCGTGGTTTGGGGCCATTTGTGCTATAGAAATCGTATGTTGATTGATTAATTTAGATCGATTTCTATAGCACAAATAGTTACTAATACGTTCGTAACTAAATCGGTGAGTAATAATTAAACTTACTGCTTTCGAATGATTTTTTTAATCGAGCTAAGTCCGATGCCGATCCCGAAACCCTGTATATACCAACTTCCGACATACCGCGTCGTTCAACTTCGCGTATACAAGCTGACACTATAAACGGAATGTCTCGTTTTTGACGTCTGTAACAAATCACAATAATAAAAAAAAACAAAAAATAAAAACAAACTCACTTGCAAACGTTTTGAATTTTCTCCCCAAAGAGTGAACCCGCTTTCCCAGTTGGAACTCTTCTTAGACTGACTTCGCACGGAACGAATTTCAACGCCACTCGCAAACTAGACCCGTTGACTTGCAAAATCTTTTCGACTTGATTTTGACCGAGCCACTGCCTGCTCAATTTTTGCGTGTGTCGACCGAATAAAGTTGCGTGAGAACCCGTTTCGCGATAAACCAAAAAACGCAGATTTTCGCAACCTTCTAAATCGATAACGAAAGATTCGTTCCAAACGGGAGTACTCGAATTGCACACCATCTTTGTTTTGGCCTTGCGAAAAAAGTGTCCGTAGAAGTCGACCTCGATGCAAACGTAAATATCAGCGCTGTATTCCATGCCGATTAACTCGCGTACAGTCACGTGGAGATCACCAACTAGTAGACTTTCATCGTGCCCACTACGAAGTAGGTACGATCCCATGTTGGTCATCAAAAAAGTGCGACAAGCTGTAATCCACGTTTGCAACTCCAACATGCTGAAACTGATCGTTGGGGTTGGTGGACTACTAGTTTGTTGCAAAGTGTGTATTGCCTCGATCCACTGCGTACGCTCAAACTCGGACGATAAAAAGAATATGTAAGTCTTCTGCGTCTGTCGATGTTTAATTCTAAATACTAAATTTGGCGATACTAATACAAGCTGACTTTCTAGCTCTAACAGTCTTTTGCGATATTTTTCAGATCCTCTTCCTAAACGTAGTTTTTTATCTTCGTGTTTTTCCTCGTGCCGCAGCTGATCGCGCACGTTTGACGCTTGCGATTTTAAAGCAACGATGTTGGACGATGATATTTCGTGCGGGTTCGCGGTCGATTCTTCCAAAATATAAATGTCTTCGATTGGGATGAACCATTTAAGCTCGACAGTGTATTTTTCGTTTCTAGCTGAAGACTAATAAGATCTATGAGCGATCGTCCAAAATTTATATTAGCAAAGCTTACCTTGTACTTGGCAGATGCGACCACGTCGTTGAACAAGAACAGGTGCCGCAATTTCCGATGATTATCCACTAATTCTACTATAAAAGAGTTTTTGACTAGACGTCTTTGAGCCCTGTCCGTTGCCTGAAACAAATTAAACAAAACATTAATTGAAGCCTTAGCATAACAAATTTCTTCAAAAACGGTTATTAAAGCAACATACATTTAACAAATTTGTGTTTTTAATTTAAGGTAAATCTCAAATAATCTTTTCCAATAGTAAGTTACTTTAAACAATTTTTATTTTTCCGTATTTTTCAGATTAAAAAGAAAACTGTATTCGGTTTTGACCTTGGTCCTTCGAACCGGATTATTTTGAGCAAAAAAGGGTTAATACCTGTCGTATTTGGTTCTGTATTAATATACTTATTTCTACTTAATACGAACTACGAAGTTGGTAGATTCTCTAATCACCTAACGTTTTAGTTACGGAGTAAATCCGTTAAACGGTGTATACTTACAGGAAACATCGATTTAGTCTGGATCATGTTAAACTGGTCCAGAAAGACTTGTGTTAGTTGTAGCGCCTCCGAGAGACTGTTGTAATCCGGATGCGCTGTCGGCGTGTATTTAAGAAGATCGTGTAGCACAAGCGCATTTTTTTGAACACGAGCCACGGGCTTATGCAGAAGATCCTCCAACGAAATCGACGGTCCTCCCGATAACGTTTTACAAATAATGTTCTTCGTGATTTCGCCAAATTGCAAGTTTGACGCACTACACTTACGCACCGTATCGATCGCTCTGCCGTAGTTGCCCAAGAAAGCACCATAAACGGTTAAATTTAAAGCCTGTAACGATTATTAAATACCAACCGCACCGAATAGAAACTATCTACAAACCATGTTTTTAAAACTGTCCCCAATTTTAGTGTCCCATTTTTGCGAATGCCTCCGTAAACCCTCCAAAAAATTGGAATGTAACAAATGGAGTTCGGGTATTTTGTAAAATATTGTACGAAACTCCGCTTCGGTGATTACCGGATGCGATGTACCCAACGTTGCCTTTATCGCTTTCATATATTGTAGCATGACGTTCAACCATTCGACGTAATTAGCTTCGCTATCGATAATATTCAACAACATGCACCTGTACATTCGCTCCGCTTCTCCTTTAGCGTCACCGTCCTAAGTATCAAGCACGTTTATTAAGGTTTAAATCGAGCACCGACTTACGTGACTAAATTTTCTGCGTGCAGAAGGTGTCGTTGATTCAAGAGAGCTCGAACTGGCATACGAGCCCTCGTCGGTACTTCTGCGCAGTTCAGGTACTTCGTCTTCATCGCTACTACTATGACCGTCAGGACCAGAACGTTTCCTACAAAGTAAAAATTACACAATTCTTGTAAAGAGGAAAACAAAGCAACGCACTTAATGAAATATTCAATGTTTACGTAATTGGACGCGGTTCCCGGCGACTGCGGCTCCGTAATATCGCTGATTTCGCTTAAGGCGGTTCGTTTTGCAAGTAAAGGAAGCGTGCTGGATGTTGTGAAGACATTTTCTGTACTCGATTCTTGTTCACCTAAAAATAATTTAGTTTTCTATTGGCGCATTGTGTATATAAGTAAGCTATGTTCGTATACATTAAACCGTGTAATGTATGCGCTGATTGACGTATTTTACGGTTGCTTCTCTCAACTTAACATTAGTTTTCACTTTTGTGTTGAAATTACATTTTAAAAGAATCGCTTTCTTTTGTTCTTATACAGAAATGATAGATTTTCAATCGAGTAGAGCCTGGCGCCCATATTTTTTTTATACGTTTAACACGTTCACGTCGGCGCTGTAATTCATGCTCCTTGCCCATTGGCGGCTGCGCTTAAAGATTTCGCTTTATCGGAAGATATAAATATTTGGTGTTACGTACCGTCTAATAGCAGAATCAAATGCGTGCCACCGGTGGTACGCGCCGGCGTGAACGTGTTAATCACCGAATAAGCAGTTTCCAAAAACAAATCGCGGGTGGCGTCGGTAAAAACAACGGAACAAAACAATGACCGCCAGGTTCTTCCGCCAGAAACTTATCTTACATGACGATTTAAGTTTGATTTAAGCACGAAAAAAACCTGTTTGTTAAGCCTTTTCGATTAAAGAACAGTTTCTTTGACAACTTAATTATATTAGTATAGGTGTAAAGAAACAAGACGAAGAAGTATCTCTAATAATAAATGTTTTGTCCAAATGACTCACCAAAGTGACGAATGCAAAGTTATAAATACCACAACAACAGTAATAGGAAATAAATTATACATACTGTGATCGTCGACGGCGACAGAATCATAAAATGGCTCGTCAACGCCAAGCAACTCGGACGAGGATATTAGAGATTCGTTACTGCTTGCCTTCGTTGAACTTCCTTGCGTACTACTATTGGATCTTTGCACGGGTTTAGCAGGTGGCCTACAAATATCTCGATTACATTGTAATTAATCAATAAAACTCAACATACTTAGGAGGTAGTTTTAAAGGGGACGAAAGATCCACAGATTTAAGTCCGTTAACTTCGATTACGGTTATAAAACTACTGGGATCTTGCGGAGTAGCTGCTTCACAATCAAGCTGCGTAGTATTATCACTATTATTAATGTCAGACTCACATAGCCGGGCCGAAAGCTCGCTGACACATTGGTTAACAGTACAACTGTCAAAACCTACACCTGCTTCTAAAGGAGGTGCGGTCGGAATAAGATTGTCAATCTGTACGGGAAAAAATAAAATCATTGTATCTTATCACTACTAAGAAATATTTGTTGTTTCACACTATCTTACTTTATTTACCTTAGGTGAATTATCAGCGATGACATCACTTTTTATTACAACTTCCTCACCCTCTGTTTTTTCTTGCTCAATTTTCTTCTTGTGTTCCTCAACATCGTGAAGAAGACGTTCTAAATATTCGACGTAAAACTCCTCCTTTTCTAATTCTTCTTTTAAAAGTGAAACTTTGTGTTTATGCTTAGCTAAATTCGCTCTCACATCCTCCTCCCAAGCTGCGGGCAGCGAACTATGAGGAAATCTTTGAGACCAAACTTGTTGAAAATCACCAAATACGCTCATTGTATTATTAATTATCACATGGAAGATTTCATCTTTTAATTAACAATTATTTTGTACTTAATTAATTAAATTGGACGAACTAAAACTAACGACAATTTAATTGACTACATTGACACTGACAGTCGGGTTGAGTACTAAACATTTCGTAAACAATCTAATTGCTGTACGATCTAAAATTCTATAAAGTAAAATGTCATTAGATCTAATTATTTTATCAAAGATTTTTTAAAGAAAAAAACTTTATTTTAAAACTTTTTTTAAAGATCGGAAGCAGTATCAATTGCAATCTTTTGTTTAAAAAAATAATAATAGTTTATTGTAGAATAATGTCTATTAAAAAGTACCAAAAAATGTATTTTATTGTTTGAAACAGTTTGATAAAAAATAGAAAAAAACACACATTTTAACTAACAGTAGAAAGAGAAGCAAAACGAAGAATTTGAAACAACGGTAAAAGAAGACCATTTTTCAGCTTTAAACCGTGTCATTGTTGTAACCGAAATTTTTAAAATTCGGTTACGACATTGACGCACATTTTAGATTTATCTTCTTTAAACTTTTTTATTTTAAATGTTTAGTTTTATTCTTCAATTTGTTGAAATTGTGATGTCAAGCTACTCCTCCCTTTTTTACGTTGTATTAAGTGTTGTTAGGTTTATAAAGCAACCAGTTTATAATTAAAGATATCAATAAACAGTAGAAAGTTAGAACATCCAAATTGAAATCAATTTAGCGAATACATAGATATAACGACAGATTTAAATCTCAACACGAATAAACACGGACACAAAAATTATTTATTAAACAAAAGAAGAGTTAGTTAACTGACGGTTTGCCAGTAGGTACTGGGATCCTGGTTACGAAAGCAACCCAGCTAAATTTAAAAGGTCGGTACAAAAAAATGTGGACAAAAAATACACATATCATACACATATCATAATATATCAAAAAAATGTTATAAAATGTAAGGTCCATTATCATGAAAGCAACCTACCGCAACTTTAATATATACAAACAATCCCTTGTATATCATAGACTCAAGATACATTTTTTTTTACAGAATGTGGAAACTTTTTATAGACACTCTGGCACACTCCACCAAAGTAGTGTGGGAGTCTCCCTAAACAAAACGGGAGTACCCACTAAAACCATCTCTTTCCGCTCCTGCTTTTTCTCTTTATCTGGTAAACTTTTTCGAAGGTTCCTTCGGGCAAGGAAGTTCTCACTTACACAACTTTTACCCTAGACTTTTATCCACTATCTTTTTCTTCCACTTTTATTTATAATAACATATACAATAATAATCTTTTGAGAGATTTTCCCTTATTTACCTTTCCTTATAAGCTTCCCAAAATTGTCCACAGTCAATCTTTCCCTTAGTTTAGTTTCCAATTGACTCTAGACATTCTCATACCTTGGGCACTCTAAGACGTGTTTGGCGTCATCCGCTCTCGCATTGCAGTACCTGCATCCCTTTCTTTCCCTCTTTTCGATTTTTAAGATAGAAGCCGAAACTTTCGTGGCCCTTTAGAAATTAGACCACGTAGTCTTCTCTAAAATATACAAGGCGTAACAGGTCCACATACATTTTTCTCCGTTCGGAGCCTTGGTTCTCACAGACTCGACATGAGTCAAACCATACTCTTTACGGATTTATCTGCTTTTTTGCTATGCCGTCTTACGTGCTTGGTCACTCCACCGTTCTCTCTAATCTACACGCCTAGGTACCTCAAGACTTTCCCAATTTCAATATCCAAAGACTTCACCTTTATGGAGAAGTTCTTTATTTTTATTCTGGGCCCAACTAGAATTACCATTTCGGCTTTATTAGATGCTAGTTTCAGACTGTGGTCCACGAGCCAGTTTTCGAAGAGGAGGATGTAAGCCCACTAAACCACCAGAACTTGCTTGGTACAAGAAGAATAGGTTAAGTTCAGGAAAGTGTGTTAAAATAGAAAGAATGCCTATTTAAACTTAGTTGGATGACATAGGTAACGGGAACGTGCTAAGAAAGCGCGGTTTAGCAACGCACCTACCTTACGGCTTATCTTCGCTTCTAAAGAATAAAAACAAGTTGGTAGGAAAACGACTTTGACAAACAGGAAGAAAGTAAAAGAGGCAGAGCTAGTCAAGTAGCGACAACAAAAAATAAAATGAGTGTTATTCAACTAAAAATAATAAAATCAAATGACAACATTAAATACATGCATTTAATAAACTGCATACTTGTAAGAAAAGAAAATAAAACTGAATACTATGGATCTATGCTAGTAAACTAGAACTACTGCAACCTCTGGTCTCTCTTAGCGAATGCTCTGCACAGTTTACATAAGAGACCAGTTTAAGAATGGCCTGAGGGGAATTGAGATAGAAGTTGATAGTGGCTAGTAGGGTATTACGGTCATCAACAAATTCGCGACAAGCGTGTATCCGATGTGCCAGACTGTCAGGAACGCCACACGACGGAAATCTGTAGTCATCTAAACGCTAACGCGTTTTAGATGGCAGCAAAATCTGTCGTACAAAAAAGGATCTAAACGGTTTTTCATCCGGGGACGTGGGATCCTCTGGCTCAGGTAAAAATATCCGAGATGAGGGAGTACGCGTTACGATCTTTATGAGAAATGTCCCACAGTCGCTGCTATTCACCCAAGATCAAGATCTTTAAGAAACGCTTGACCGCCAAAAAGGACGAAAAATTATAAATCGAAACGTGCTGGTCAAGGAAGTTGCACGAGCCAGCCTTGCGTAGAACTTTGGTACAGTAAATATTTTTTGTTTCTAAGACTAAAGCGGAAATGAACTTTGAGATGCTCATTGACGAAAAGAAGCATGATGCTTTGCGATATGATAGCTTCTTTCACCTGCTCAAGGGAGAGGTTTGAAAGAACGTTCAGGATAGAAATTTGAGAAAACGACTTGTCTTAGGGCTTAACCACAAAGCCGGCTTTATCAAGGATGGCCACGGATATTTTCGTTTTCTCGGATTCTAGTCGAATAGAGCTTTTACCCGTCTTGGTCACTCGGTCTAGTCTTCGTCTCATCAGCGATCGTTAAAGGAGAATCGGGTTTTGGAGTAATGACAAAAGTCAACCTGGAAACAGGTGCTACTGATTTTGCTAAAGATACTTTGACCTTCTCCACGATTTTGACATCTGCCGCCTGGGCATATGATAAGTGTAGCAACAACGGTTGTAGAGAGTTTGGTAGTGACTGATTGCAAGGCTGTCTCAACGCTTGGTGGAGGCAGATTTAACCTTCATGGCAGAACGGGTTGAAGGAATAGGGGAGGTAAAGCTCAACGCTCGTGAAGTGCCAATGGAAAATAAAGTGTTGCTTAATACTTTTTTAACCGTACACAAGAGTTTATTGCCAGGACGGTTGGACCTATAGCTTGTGAGTAGTTGCCCACATTTAGAAAAAACGTAGAAACGAAAAACTTCTTACTCAAAATCAACAACGCTATAATTATAGAATTACAAAGCTACTGTCGATCTTAATTATCCGGCTTCGTCTAATTGCTCAGTAAATGAATTATTCAAAGTCTTTTCGCTTTAGCTAAAGAAGCTAAAAGTGAAAAATTTTTTCGCTAATTGAAGTAAAATTATAGTGCCAGTTTTGTCTTGCTATTTACTGACTCAGCGGCTTTTCCTTTCACTACTAGCGTTAGATCGTCCGCATAACCCAACAGCGTGACACCACTCGGCATCGCCAATCGTGAGTTGTATTTGACTGCCTCTTCTGACGTGCAGTCATCTTTTGCTGAGGTAGTTTAACCACGTTGGTCAAGTACTCTGGTTCTAGTTTACGATGGCCTTGACGATGCCTGACCATGGCACGCTGTTAAACGCGTTTTGAATATCCAGCTTCACCAGGACCTGCACCAACGGTTCCGCCGACTCATCTTATTTATCCTGTTACAAATTTTGAAAACTTCCCCGATAGCGTTCAGGGTAGAATTACCTTTTCTGAATCCAAATTGATTTTGGTTTAGTTTATTTTCGACTTCTAACCAAGTCTTTAGTCTTTTTCCTATCATTGCATCAAGCACCTTGTCCAATACAGGAAAGAGGCAAATAGGGACAAAACCCCCAGACTTCCAAGTTTGGCGGACATTGGTACTAACGCCAAACTGCTGGTTTCCCAGACTTTAAGGAAGGAGCTGCTTTTAACACATTTGTAGAAGCCGATCTCCAGACGACGTGCTTGGAGTTTTTTGCTAATATGATTTTATGCCTCTTATCGTAGTTTCGCACTTATTTATGATCTCTAAGAACTCGGCTCTCCCTATATTGGGGAAGACGTAAACTCCGCAAATGGTGATGTGTTGTAACTCGACGATTATTGTTACATTTTTTAATTCCCATTACTTTGACGTTCTTGATTTGTCCGTGTATTTTGATACCGACGTCACCATTTTTGTTCAAAAACCAGCCCTTTCCGAGCGCGACGGTCAATCTTCGGTTAGGTTTCGCAACTATCATAATTCCTTCTCCGACTTGTATGCGGTATGCTCCAAAGATTTCTGCGCTGCGGTTCTTCTATCAACGTTTCTCTGTATAAAGTCACTCTCCTTCCATTCGCACTCTTCATCATCATCTCCACTTTCTTCATACTGTCTGCCTTGTGCCTTTGTAAACCACACACGTAATATTTTGTCTTCCTGTCGCATCCTTATGCTTCGTGTCCCATTTCGCCACATCTTGAACACCCTTTTATCGTTTTGCTGTAGTCCCTTTCTCTGTGTCCGTATTTCAGGCGCTTAAAACACTGTTGCGGTATCACCCTCTTTTTAATTCTAAATCTCTGCCACCCTATCCTGATCCGTTTCTTTTGTAACAGCAAAAACCTCAGCTTATTTGTTTCTTATACTCTTATCCTCTTCTACCCTTTTCTATTTGCATCTTCTTCTCTTACTACTATAACTTTTAATTTTGTTTCTTTCTATTCCTACTACACCGTATCGTCTACGTTCAACAACTTCAAAACCATATTTTTTCCACTGACCATTCTTACGTTATTTGTTTCTAGACATCTACTAACACACTTTTTCATTTTATCGTTTTCCCTTAACCTTTTCTCTAAAATTTTTTTTTCTATTGCTTTTCGCGTTTCTGACTTTGGTGACTTTTACCTCCATTTCATTTACGTCTACCTCTTTCTTTAATTTTTGTATTGCTTTTGCGTAGCTGCATTCTTCTTTTATCTTCACAAACAATGTATTCTTCTCCACTCACTTTACCCTGTTCCACTTTGTTACAAGCTTTAGGTCTTACGAACCTTGCACGGCCAACTCACACAGTCGGAGATAGGGGAGGTTTAAGGGAATTATGCTTAAGGGCGCCAGATCTAATCCAAATTAACACTTCTGTCTTGATCACGACAGACGGTCCAAACTTGTAACTAAATTTGAGGTTCGTAATCCTTGCCACTCTGATGTTCGAGTAGCCAAAAGTTGTTACTAGGTAACGACAATCAAAAGAGAAAGGTATGTTGCCATAAAAAAAAGATTAACCAGTATAACAACTTTAATTTAGTAACGTCGATGATTAACACAAATATATCGAATTTTCAGTGCATAAATGCCAGCAGTATCGGCAACACACAATACATATGTAAGTTACGTTGAAGCGAACAGCGAAGAAAATTGTGTAGTAAATATTGTTTGTACACAGCATGCGAAACACACAAAATAATTAATGATACTACCTTAATGGTAATAAAACAATGACAGTAATTACGGAATTAACACTAGCTAAAGTTTCGTTAGCGACCTTTCTGACAGCGATAAAATAAGTAAATAAACTTACCCACAATCCAGTACTTACTTGGTCGAAGAAAACGTTTTCCCCGGCAAGTGAGCCTGAAATAAATTTGAGTAGGAAATCGTCTCAACACTCACGAAATCAAGATCTACAAAAATGGTTAATTATTGCTAAAGAAAGTACACATAACATAACCCGATTGTCGAATGCTGTTGTACACCTTCAATGAAAGTTGGTTTCGCAGGTGTTTGCCGCATGAGTAGAATCTCACAGAAACGTAGTTGTCTTCGGTTTATTTAGTTTTAACCGTAGGCCTTATAGATAGAGTTATACTCGTCCCATGAAAGTATTTGTCGATGTTAATCCTTCATAATTCGTTATCGAATAGAAACATGTGGGCCAGAACGTGGTGGAACGGCTATCAAATTAACGAGAAATTACAACAGAATTTTAATAAACGGAAGCAATTATCTTACCCTGTGACGACTCAAATATTTTACGATCGTAATGAAATTATAGTTTGATTCCCATTTTTAAGGATGTCCTTCAAAATTACTTTAAGGCCATTTTATGCATTTGACAGCTTAACGATTTCGTCGTAAAATGACAGTCACAAGAAAAGATCGGCAGAGGGCGTCAAAACCGGAATCTAATTCCAATTCAATATACAGGGTATTCCGTTAGAAAAATTTTGCACGTAACAACTTTTTGCCTTTTCTTTTATGTATTGTACTAAGAACGCTTCCTCTCCTTAGGTACTCCAGCACCCTAACCATGTTTTTGGTTTTTTAAAAGCCGTAAGTCTTCACGTATACGTTCCATATTTGTTGAGCAATATAGCACCTCAACACTTCCTTAACTCTTTTATAGATCTGCGCAATTATTCTGCCTCCTTCTTCTTTGATTTTTAGCGTACTCATTACATCTTATTTTTTGACATTTTCTTTTTCCCATCTTCTGATGTAGTAGAATTTGTTGACGCTTTCCCTTTTTACCTGCCATTTTGCCGTCTCCTTCCTACATTCTTCGACTTATTAAACAAAAAAGAGTTAGTTAACTGGTTTGCCAGTCGGTACTGGGGTCTTAGTTACGGAAGCAAGACAGCTAAAGTTGAAGAGTCTGTACAAGCAAACGTGAGCCAAAAATACACATATCACACATTATAATATATTAAAACATGTTATAAAATTTAAGGTTAATAATTATGAAAGCAACCTATCGCAAATTTAATACAGAAAAGTAAGCACTAAGAGATATACTACAAGCTGTTTGTTCATCACGGTAAATAGAATATTAGATTATATTTTCCAAAGCAGTGCATACTCTAGTGTTTTTGTTTGTTATTAATCTTATTAGAATCGCCATCAGTAGGTAAATGTTACGATCGAAAAGATCTCCTAACTTTGACCAACTTTTATGTCATCAAATTATAAACGCACAATAAAACAACTAAGTTATAATTCATAAATTAGAATTGAAGTCAGAGATTAGAACTAATAAGTTGCAGAGAAAATAATTTAATAGATTAACGCAAATTGATTCTAAAACACGTTATAGGATTATAAATGACAAAACAAATACACATAAAAATTTAAGTAGCGCCCTGTTACAAACAAAAGAATCTACGTAACGCCACCTGCAATTTTAATATTTTTCCAATTTAGGTATAAAATGGTTAAATATTACAGTTAAATTTACGACGCTTAATGTTGTACCAAAATTACACACAAATGAAATTATGAAATAAAGAAGATACGACGAATTTAAATTACATTTCAAGTATTTCCTTAAGTCTTGTCAATTTAGTAATTTTAAGGTTTAATTAAGAATTGGTGGAAATCGTCGTTTAATAATTCCACATGAATTGATTTTGAAATGCATCGTACTGTTGCGTATTTATTTATTAAAAACTAATTTATTTAAAACTACTAAAAATTATGTTTACTTATTCTAGAAATATGTATACTTTTAAATTAACCGAACTAATTAAATTTAAATATCTAAAGATAAAAACTTACAGAAATTTATATAAAACAATAATATGCTATCACTTACGCGACGATAAGATAAAGCCACTAACTTGTTTACACTATAAGTCACGTTCACTCGATTCGGTGTACACTGTTATTTATTTAAAACTTCGCACGTGCTAATCACTTATTTATCTTCACTTGCACAATCTTTTTAATACAGCTGCATTCGCGTTACGACAATAACTCACCTACGATCTGTCTCGTAGCTATATATAGACATACGGAAATCCTTCTCGAGCGTTCCTTACTTTTCGCTATAACTTCTAGAAAATAGATAACAACCTTCTAGCTAGAAGGCTCTTGCATTTGCAAGTAATTTCTCGAACGTTTCACTGCCCTCTTCTTAGGACTGTTCTGTCCCAGAACAGGAGACTGGATTTGACACCGGTAAAAGGGATCGTGGCGATAGCGGCAGCTTCCTCCGTTTCGGCAACTTCCTTGACCATATAAGTAACAGTCAATGGACTTTTCCTGACCTAATGGTCTCCTCGGTTGGTAACTACAGACCAACACTTGAATGCCTGTTCCTCGGAAGACGACCTCCAACATGTTTCGAACTGTCCTCCAATTCAGTTGATCTAAGCCACAACCAAGCTTGGGTACTGCCAATTTCTTAACATGATGGAACTCCATTTGTCTCTTGAGACTCCATAATGTTCGCCACAGATCTTTGTATAACGGCTTGACACGTGAGTATTTCTTGGTGACCAGATAGAAAACGAAGCGTCCGTCACCGCGTAGTCTTAAAACTTTTCCGACTGCCGGTTGCTGTCTTCGTAATTCATCTAGCTGCCCAAACTTCTTTTTAAACACGACTGCAACCCCTCTGGACATGTCAAGATCCTCGCTCACGCAATGTGCGATGGCGTAATCTTTTTGTGTCTGGAACAGGTCTTGTTGTTCTTCGGTGGTAACTCCGAACCTAGCTTTTCCAGAACCTCCGTATAAGTTCATAAACTTCTCGAACTCCATTTCTTCGATTGGATTCCTGGTTCTGCTACTTATTACTCTGGTTTGGACCTGGACTTGCGTATTGTGGTTATCGCCAGCAAACGGGGCTAGACGATCGACGTGGACCACTTTTGGCTTGCCTCTGGGCGGTTTTCGGATGCGGTATATGACGTCGTTAATACGCTGCACGACTTCATAGGGGCCCTCCCATTGCCTTTGCAGCTTCGGCGACAACCCACGTCTCCTTTGAGGGTTATACAACCAGACCATATCGCCAGCTTGAAACCCACCATTTTGTGCCTTGACGTCATATCTGGTTTTTATCCTGTTGCTGGCAATTTGTGTGTTTTTACGGACCTCTTCATGTACTTCGTATAACCTCTTGGCCAGCTTGCTGACGTAATCTTCTCCAGCAACTTCTTCTTCCGGTCTTCGCCCAAATTGAAGATCGCATGGTAATCTTATCTCACGACCGAGCATGACACAGGATGGTGTTTGGCCTGTGCTTTCGTGAACGGATGATCGGTATGCCATTAAGAAAATGTGCAAGTACTGATCCCAGTCTCTTTGGTGTTCGGACACTACCTTGGCTAAGTACTTGCCCATTGTTCGATTCATCCGTTCAACCATGCCGTCAGATTGAGGATGCAGAGGCGTTGTCCTAGTCTTTTTAATTCTTAACAGTCGGCAAACTTCTTGAAACAGCCCAGACTCAAAATTGCGGCCTTGATCGAAGTGTAATTCCAACGGAACTCCAAACCGGCAGAAAAACTCCTTTACTAATACGTCTGCGACTGTAGCTGCTTCCTGGTTGGGTATGGCGTAAGCCTCCGTCCATTTCGTGAAATAATCCATCGCCACCAGGATGTATTTATTTCCCGAATCGGATTCTGGAAACGGCCCTGCGATGTCAATCGCTACTCATTCCAAAGGGCTTCCTACGTTGTATTGTTTCATGGGTGCTTTGCGCTTTCTCGCTGGACCATTTCCTGATGCGCAGACTGTGCATTTACGGCACCATTTCATTACGTCCTTTTTGCAGTTCATCCAGTAGAATCGTTCTCGTACTTTACCCAACGTCTTCTTAATGCCAAAGTGTCCTCCTGATGTCCCATCGTGGAGATGCTTCAACACTTCTGTCACCCTGCTCTTCGGTACTACCAGCTGTAGTCTGTTTCCCGTGCCCTCGGCACTTTCTAGGGATCGCTTAAGAAGAAAGTCTTCTACTATCAAGGAGTCCCATTGCGCCCAGTACGCTTTGATATTTCTGCCCAAAGCACTCACTTCTTCCCAGGTTGGTCGTCGACCGCTTTCTTTCCAGTCGAGGAGTTGTCTTATTTCAGGATCGTCTTCTTGTTCGCGACGTAACTGCTCAGGTTCCCACTCATCATCAACCATAGCAGTTCTCCGGAGGCATTCGACTTTTTCTTCCAGTCGCGAACAATGGCTGCAGTCCACCGGACATGGTCTTCTGGACAAGGCATCAGCGTTCCGATGACTGCTTCCGGCACGGTGTTCTGTGTCGTAGTCATACTCTTGCAGTCTCTCGATCCATCTTGCCACTTGTCCTTCTGGGTTACAGAACTGCAGTAGCCATTTTAAAGCGGCGTGGTCTGTTCTCAGTAAAAATTTCCGTCCATACAAATACTTGTAGAAATGTTCGATGGACTTAACGACTGATAACAGCTCCCTCCTAGTCACGCAATAATTCCTTTCTGGCCTGGACAAAACCTTGCTAAAGTACGCGATAACCTTTTCTTGTCCATCTTGAACCTGCGAAAGGACCGCGCCTATGGCCAGATTGCTTGCGTCGGTATCCAAAACAAACTTTCCATCTCTTGGATAACTCAAAATCGGCGAAGTGACTAGGGTCTGTTTTAGTTGATTAAAAGAATTTTCGCAGTCTTCATTCCATCTAAATTCTGCTTTTTCTTCGGTTAATTTTGTCAATGGTTTGGCGATATTGGCAAATCCGGGGACAAATCTTCTATAATAAGTGCACAACCCAAGGAAACTTCGGACCTGATGTTTGTCGATTGGTCTTGGCCATGCTTGCACCGCTCGGATTTTGTCTGGGTCAGCCCTTACTCCATCTCTAGATACGACGTGGCCAAGGTATTGCACTTCCTTCTTAAATATGTGACACTTCTTTGGGCTCAGTTTAAGGTTAGCCCCACGTAATCGAACACTTCCTTCAAGTTGTTCAAATGTTCTTCAAACGACCTTCCAACCACGATCACGTCGTCCAGGTAAACCAAGCACGTCTTCCAAGACAATCCGCGCAAGATGGTCTCCATCAAACGCTCGAACGTTGCAGGAGCGTTACACAGACCGAAGGGCATTACAGTGAACTGCCACAAACCAGTTCCTATCGTAAAAGCAGTTTTTTCACGATCCCTGGGTTCTAATTCTACCTGCCAGTATCCACTCTTTCAATCTAACGTAGAAAACCACTGGGATCCTGACAGGGTGTCTAGCGTATCGTCAATTCTGGGTAAAGGGTAGCTGTCCTTTTTGGTAACGTCGTTTAGCTGTCTGTAGTCTACACAAAACCTCGTTGATCCATCCTTCTTCTTTACGAGTACCACTGGGGATGCCCATGGGCTACTTGAAGGTTCAATCACACCTTCCCTCTCCATATCCGTAATTATTTGTTCGGCTTCTTCTCTTTTCGCCAAAGGAAGTCTGCGTGGATGTTGTCGTATCGGCCGAGCGTCTCCGGTATTAATTTTATGTTTCACCACGTTAGTTCTTCCTTTGGAGCCACTCTCCAGCGCGAACACATCTTGTACTCTTGGATCAACACTTTAACTTTAGCCAGCTGGTCTTGGCTGAGGTTTTGGCATTTGGTGGTAAGAATGTCCAATAGATGTTGTGGACACTTTTTCGGCGACGTATCTTCTTTCGACTTCACGCATCTCACAATTTGTGATACTGGCGTGCATTTGCCTACCACGGTCTTCTTTTTCAACGTTACAGGATCTGAATTGATGTTTAAGATCCTTACTGGCATCGTGTTCTTTACTCGTACTAAAGTTCTGCCAACGAGTAGTCCCTTTTCAACTAAGCCGCCTTTCATTGGTTCAATCGCGCGTATGTAGCCTTCCCGGAGATTTCCATCCAGGCGTGCCATCACCACACTTTCAATCCTTGCAGGCAGAATCACGTCTTCACTCAATATGACTCGCACGGCTGCCTTCTCTGACGAATGAAAAGGAATTTCTTCATTGTCGATCTTCAGCACATCGTTCTTCATATCCAAATGGAACCCATACTTCTTTATCACGTCTATTTCCAGGATAACTTCTTCCGTGATGTCGGCTACCAGTACTTGATGGTTGAGTACTCCATTTCCCAAACCAATGGTTACTTTGACTTGTCCGTGAGTAGGTATTTCGTCGCCCGTCGCCGTTCGAAGTCGTACTGTTACTGGTGATGTCTTCTCGTTTTCCAATAACATGTCAGGACGAATGATGGTCTTCGTCGCTCCCGTGTCAACCAGTAACTGAACGCTTCTTCCATTGATCTTGCCATCGAGATAAATGCTATGCAACTGCTCCCTAGGCGATGCCATTTGAATGGTAATCTCCGGGGCATGGCTCGTTGAGGTCGACTTTCGCCCCATTCGGTCGACCCGTTCTAGTTTTCCGGACGCTCTTCTGGTCTTCTTTTGGGCTTAGTAGCTTCTCGTTCCCGAAATACCCGTCGCACTATGTCTTCAATGCTTTCTTCTGTGTGCGAGGATACTTCTGCAGCACAACGGAGCTTATGGCTGCCTCGGTGCGACGCTTGTTTCGCCGCCTCGAACCCCAAAGCATGGGTTAATGCGTCATCCAACGTCTTCGGTCGAGTTAACCGGAGGGTCTGCTGTGTTTCGCTGTCTCGGAGGCCGTCTACAAAGGTTTGAATAGCCAACTGCTCCAAGAAGGTATCTGGTGCTGTAAGATACGCAAGCCGTGTTAGTCTAGCGATGTCAGCCTCAAACTCTTGAAGACTTTCGGCAGCTTTCTGAACCCGACTTTTAATTTGAGCCTGGTATACTTGTTGAAGATGAGCATCTCCATATCTCATTTCTAATCGTGATATTAAGAGTTCGTAATTTTCTTGCAGGTGGTCCGGAATAGTTTGTAAAATTCCAAGCGCTTCTCCACGTAAGGACACTATAAAGACGTCGCTTTCTGCTTGTTGCTCCAACCATTAGCTGTAGCTGCGGCTTCAAACTGCTTGTAGTAGGTTGACCATGGAACTTTACCATCAAAATTTGGCGGTACAACCTTACACTTGTGAGTGCTTTCTTCCCGGCGGTCCATTATTAAATCTTCACTCGTGACACTTCCTTCACCGTGACAATTCATTTGGATCATTCTTTCTTCAAGTAGTTGTATTCTTTGTCTCAATTTTCTAGCTTTTGTTCTAATTTGTCTTCCACTTCTTCTATTTTGTCATTCACAGATTCGCAAATTTCTTCCTTTAAATTTAACATATCTGCTTGAGTTTCTTCTTGAACCGTTTTGATTTGATTTTCTATGCTTGTTTGTATTTCTTCTTTTAATCGTCTAGAATTTTCCATTAACTTTTCTTCAATTTTCTGAGAATTTTCTTCCATTCTCTGCGAATCTTCGTGAAACTTTTCTTCTAGTTTTGCTTCGATTTTCTGTGAGTTTTCGCCCATTTTTCTATTCATCGATTCGAGAATTTCAAGTATCTTTGAATCCATTTTAACTGCTTGCAAACGCGTCACCGGCATAAATTTAAATATAACACGAATATAAAGTTTTTAAATACACTACTTTTTTAAAATGCAGTTTTTGTATAACACAAAATTTAATAACTATCCACTTATTAATATTAAACCACTAGTGTACGGAAACGAATTCAATTAATATCGCGATCACGCACTTGTTAAAAGAAAAAGTTTAATAAACACTATTTTATACTTTATAAATAAACACGCGTATCGCAAACTTAAAAGTTATTTATGTAATCAATGTTTTTATTACGGGAGCGATATCAAATAACTTAATGGTATTCACACTAAAAATCGCAAACGGTTTGTTCTATTCGATACCTCAACACCTGACGCCACTGTTGCGTATTTATTTATTAAAAACTAATTTATTTAAAACTACTAAAAATTATGTTTACTTATTCTAGAAATATGTATACTTTTAAATTAACCGAACTAATTAAATTTAAATATCTAAAGATAAAAACTTACAGAAATTTATATAAAACAATAATATGCTACCACTTACGCGACGATAAGATAAAGCCACTAACTTGTTTACACTATAAGTCACGTTCACTCGATTCGGTGTACACTGTTATTTATTTAAAACTTCGCACGTGCTAATCACTTATTTATCTTCACTTGCATAATCTTCTTAATACAGCTGCATTCGCGTTACGACAATAACTCACCTACGATCTGTCTCGTAGCTATATATAGACATACGGAAATCCTTCTCGAGCGTTCCTTACTTTTCGCTATAACTTCTAGAAAATAGATAACAACCTTCTAGAAGGCTCTTGCATTTGCAAGTAATTTCTGGAACGTTTCAGTACACATAAAAACAATTGAATCGACAAAATTAAATGCATTTGTTTCACCAAAACAAAGAAAATATGTGAAGTTTCTATAACGCTGGAGTTTTAATATAAAGCGTTTACAAACTTTAGTTAACTCTTTACATTAGCTAACTAATACTTTTAGTTACAGACCCATAAAATTTTACAACAAAACCAAACATTACCCAAATTTTATATTATTTATGCTGATTGTAACGCTTTCAACGTTCCACTTCTTGCGTGCGCAACCCCCTCTTAAAACGCAGCATGCGTAAACGGATTCTTAGTTATCGTTCTTTCCGCCAGATGACGATGCTTACGAAATTTTACGCCTTTTTAATTGGATTTATATTTAAACTATCTCAAAACTAACTGTTTTTTTTATTTAATTGGTTTCATTTTGTTTTTTTTCTACCAAAAATTTCAATTGGTACTGTAATAGGATTCCATTTTCTCTTTTGTTTTCACACTTAATTATTCTAAAGTGTTTTCAAAAACGCTTCGATTAATTTTTGTTTTTTTCAAGATCTTTTTTCAATTTCATCACTTTGCTTCAATTTTTACATTTTTTAAAATTTCTCTTTGCTAATCTTTTTTCTTTAGTTATTAGTACATTAATTTGAACTCTATTTTTTCAACTTCTAATTGTATAGCACCATTTTGTAGCAGAATTTAACAAAACTATCAAGAATTTTTTTCAAAAATAAAGCAAATTTTTGACAATAATTGTACTATATCAAACATTTTTATTTCGAAAAAACGTAATCCTTTAAAACACGATATAAACTATATCCAAAAATAGAACGAATTAAGTAGGTTGCGGTTTATTGAAAGGAAATGTACTAAATCTCGATTATAGTTTATAGTTTAGACTCGTAGAGTATTATAACTAAAATGGAAAGCCTTGCAAAAGAATGCCAAAAACTTAAAGAAGATTACGATGGTTGTTTCAATATGTGGTTCTGCGAAAACTTTCTCAAAGGTAAAACTGACGATTCTGTGTGCGCGCCACTATTTAAAGCTTATCAGGAATGCGTCAAGGTAAATTTATTTATTTATTTACTATTTACTTTTGTTTTTTTTCATTAGAAAGCAGTCGAACAAAGAAAGATAAATGTTAAAGATGAGATCAGAAATACTTCTGGTCCAAAGAAGCTTGATAAACCCGAGTATTCGTGGTTGTTTTTTTGAAGTTTCTTAAAGAACACGTTAGGTTCACTTTTGATACAAAACTTAAACAAAACCAAAAAATATTTACTTTATAACAATTGGATTTGGTAACATGAAGACTAAGTTCAAAAAGAACTGCTTTCGTCTTAATATCATCAGTATTTAAGTTTGATTAAATTTGTACCATAGAAGAAATAGTATTGTTATACTGTTATACTTAGATTAGGTACGATTTACCGTGGAAATTAAAACAACACAACGGTTTCTATACCATTTTTATTCAAAAAATTTATTGTTTTTAATAAAATGGCACTCGTTCTCGTACAATGTTTAATACATTTCAAATATACTACTAAGTTATTATATTAAATCTGATACGTTAGTACTTACGTGGCTATTTATGTTTTCCGAAAACAGTATATCGTTAATGTAATTGCAAAGGTTTCTAGGGCCGGAGTCTACACTAACAGAACGTCTTTCGGGTTTGGACTGTGTTGATTTTGCAACCGATGATTTAAAGCACACTTGAAGTCAACGCCATCTAACTAGTATCGTGTTTGTCACTTCCGTTCAAGTGGTTATTTTTCTTCTACGTTGTCGTACACTTAATATGCCTGATTGAATTTAACGAATTATTTCTTAAAACATCCACCTGTTGTATCTTAAAAATAGTTTTAAGTAGATAGTTTATTTACCGTAGGGTAAGCTTCTTCTATTTTTTTCAGATTAAATGTAATTTTCTTGTCGATTTCTTAGCACCACGTGCTACCTCTAAATGTAGACCACGATCATCTACCTATAAAGGTTAGACATGAACATTTAACACCACCTTTAAGAAAGTACACATGTAACAGCATACGATAAACTCCACATTTTTTATTGTCATAAATTTTTGCTTTTTTTAGATTTGTTAAGTCACTAGTTTGACACGATTCTTTTAGTTAGCTTAATTACCGGTGAACCATTGTATAAAACGTTTTCTTAAGATTAACACCGGATTTGGTTAAGTTCGCTAACTTTCACAACGATTTGTTTGCTAGTAGTCTAACTTAAATTGTTATCGCATGCCGATAAGTAAACAGTTAATTATTATTGTTAATTTAATTAATCTTTAAAGAATTCACATGTCCTTGCCATTCAAATTTACTATACAGATGTATTGGGAGTAGCCGATGCTTCCGGCGTTTTAATAACCAACGTTGTACCTGTAATCAAACTAAACGACTACTTATTTGTTATTAAATGTAATTCTATTTATACGTTATTAGTCTAAGATAATTACATCAAATATTATGTTAACGATTTGGTTTATTTCTTTGTTCCTACAACTTTACGGACCATAAAAAAGTTTAATGCAAGCTTCGAATCTTCTGTACTAATCAAACAGATCTGGCGCCTATTAAAAAAGTCTCTCCGATAGGAATTGTTTCAATTCTATTGCAAACTGGCCGTGCAAAGTTCGCAAACTTCTAGAAGTTTGTAGCAACTAACATAATTAAACAAAGTCGCAACGTTAGGGTTAGTGAGTAGGCTGCTCCAAGATGGATACTTCTCGTAACGAGCTTTCTGGTGGGTTGTAGCACAAAGGATAACTTTGCTCGCCAAAGCCGTGCAAACGGCAACAAACGTTGCTTTGAGGTTTTCAAATGGAGGTGTCGCTTTGAGATAATAGTCCAACGTCTTTTTGATGTAGATCGTAATGGCACTACCCTTTCTGGTAGCTCGGTCATTGCCGTACATAACGTAGTTGGGTATCCTAGAATTGCGACACGTCCTAAAGTGTACTATATCTCGGAAATCAGAATAATGTCCAAGCTATGCCTGTAGTTCGTTCGTTTTCTCGAAGCTGCCGTTTCAATTCCAAATAGCTAACTATAAAGAATATAGTTTAAAGGGTGTATTATTCATACTTGGCTCTTGCATGCTTTCATAAATTCGATACACTTCAGGTACAATACGAAGTCCGAGTTGTTGATGCGGCTGTTGCTACTGGAATTGGTGCTGGAATAGCCTGCAAAGACATAGATTTAACAAAGCTAATTCCTTGACGAACTTGTGATGGGAGTGCGGTTCTGTGCTTCGGGTGCGCCGAACATCTCATGTAGTTGGTCGGATGTGATTCCATACAGGGGCAGCACGTTGTAGGATCGTCTTTGCTCGTCTTGCTACAGACAACTGTGAAATGTTCTTTTACACATTTCAAATATTTCGGTATTGCTCTGCAGCAATTCTAAACGTGTCCGAGGCGTTGGCAGCTATGGCTTTGGTTGAAACCAGTCTTAGTGTTTGGAGATTCAATTTATACCCGTAACGCCCTAAATAACTCCGTTTCTTTCTTAGAGCCTCCGCTTACGGGGTTGCTGCGGATGATCAATTTTTGTGGTTTTTATGATTGCTCTTCCAGTAGTGCTCCTCCAGTAATCCTGTTGCTAAACGAAAATCTTGTGCGGTCTTTAAGTAGAAGATTACGCCTCCTTTCGTTGTCTTTGCGGGTTCTATTCCCACGTTCGTTTCACCTCGATTAAGCATAGTGAACCTGTAATCTTGCTGGATATCCAGGATTATAAGCGGAATCTTTACCTTGTCGACATGGTTCGGTGCCTGTCAGTTTCGGACTGCTTACGTCTCTTGCGATAGGTAACGGTCGTAAATCCAACATCTTCTTCAGTGATCTGGCTTGTTGTCGTGGCTTTTTTCACTATCTCCATTATTTCCACGGCGACAGACGTTGACAGGACGGCTTCTGGTTCATCGATCTTGATCGATGTTAAAAGTGTAAATCTGGTAAGCTTATCAACAATTTTAACCGAAGCGCTTGCATTGCGCTTCTTCTTCTTCTTAGGTAGAGGAAGTGAGATAATGGTCTTGAAAATGGGCGTTGCGGCAGTGACCTTGACGGTAGAATCGTATAAAAACATCAAAGAAATACTTACACACGAACAAGTTAAAGTAGTCCTTGGTTTAAGAAACGAAGTACTCGACCAAGTACTGGTAGCCGACGTTACAGAAAAAGTTATCTTAAGAATGGACGTATAAAAAAGTATGAGTTCCATTTGGTATTAAAAACGACGTCCTTAGAATTAACAGTGAAGAAATTCCTTTTAATTTGTCAACTGTACGAGTCCTGTTAAGTAAAGACGTGACTCTACTTGGACGGTGAATTGTTTGAAAAAGTGGACGGCAGAACATTGGTACTGCAAAAAAAGTAAAAAAGACGCCATAAAATGGTGTCGGAAGTTCGGATTCAGAAAATGTAATTAACCGAGGCTTCGTGACGTCGAATATTTGGAACGCGTTTAACAGTGTGCCAAAGTTGAGCATTGTCAAGGTTATAGAAAACCAGGGAAGATCGGAGTACCAGACCAACGTGGTTAAGGACTGCTTGAGCAAAAAATGGTTACACGTTGGAGGAGGCAATCAACTCCAACTCACAGCTGGGGTTCTACAAGGATCGATCTTAGGGCCGATCTTGTGGAACATCTATTACGACGGGGTGCTGGAGTAGGCGATGCCAAAAGGTGTCACGCTGTTAGGTTAAGCGAACGACCTGGTGGTAGTAGTGTAAGGAAAAACCGCTAAGTTAGTAAACAGCAGAACAAAAAAACCGAAATGGGAGTTCTAGTCAGACCCAAAATAATGAAAAACTTTTTTATAAGAGTGAGGGGTTTGGAGCCGAGCGTGGGAGGGCCAAGCTTCGAACGGAAAAGAATGTATGTGGGAGTGGTAAGCTCAGTTCTACTGTATGGAACTTCTGTATCGAGACTCATATTGAAGTCAAGATACCATCTCGATATGTTAAGAGAGGACGCAGAGAAGATGACTAAGATACCGTTTATTAGGGATAGTATTAAGAAGAAGGTGATAGGTTTTGGCCATTAACTATTTTCAGATAAGTTGATGGAGGAGTGTTAGCATAATTGGGACAAAGCAAGCGTTGACAAATGGAGGTCTGAGCTCATTAGCAGAGTAGATGGGTCGGTGAAATAAGGTGCATCGGAGTTAAACCTTTACGTGGCACACTTTCTGACGGGCAACGAAAGCTTTAGATCCGATTTTAAAAGGATAGGAAAGATAGGAATGCATGACTGCGACGCGAATGACGCCAAACACGTCCTAGAGTACCCAAAGTGAGAGAGTTCCTTGAGCCAATTGGAAAATTAACTAGAGAAAAAATTGAAGATGGACAATTTTGATGAGTTTGTAAGAGAAAGTAAATGGGAAAAGATCTGTGAAGAGATTTCAGAAATTATAAAAAAAAGGTAGAAGCAGAAGACGGTGGATAAAAGTGAAACAACTATTCATTTACAAAAGCCATTCTGTGTCATACTTGGTCACGAAATACAACTATTATCTTCAATTTAAGCAAAAACTGCTATTGCTAAGCTCAAACTATCGCCGTGACTCCTCCTATCAGTACTGCGTCTAGTTTCTCTTTCTGGGATTGAACAGTCTTAACAAGAAAGCAATGAAACGTTCCCGAAACATTTAAAACATTTGAAGCAATTACCCAAACACATAGAATATTCTAGCCTCAGATAAGGTTAGAATATAACCGAAAAAAATTAGAGTTTTAAATATTAAAAAAAATGCGATCTAAATGAATAAATAAGTACAACTTCAGTATAAAGAGAAACGTGTCAGTGTTAAATAAATAAATGCGTTAAGTGATTCATTATATTATTCGCGGACACTGTTTATAAATCTCCATTGACAGTCAGGAATTTTTCTGTGACTTTGGTGATCTCTCCGACTAAAAACACAGAAAAACGTCCTTTTTTACTATAAGGAACAATCCTTTAATTAGTTCTTCAATGTTGACTTCGTCATCGTCACTATCCTCTCCTTTATTTAAATCCTTAATGAAATCGCTGACAGAGTCCAAACTTTTTAGCAGTTTTCCTTACTTTTTTTGTGTTTTTGTAATGATTCATTGCCTTTTTTATGACTGTGGAATCGAAATTTGTTTTTAGACGTTCTTCTCTTTTTCTTTTTCGCAGCATATTCTGCAACCAAAAACAATTTTTAACCTTTACACTGACAAACAGACATGAGAAGTGCATTGTACTCTGGTTGTAAAAGAAAAAAAAATAAAACACTTCTTGATTTTATTCCGTCTAAAAACTATCACATATCCTTTTAAACAGATTAAATATTATAATGAACTTGTTATGTGAATTTTCTCGTAATTTAAAGAGTGACGACTAGCTCAGTTTATTCGGTGATTGAATCGTAGGCTTTGTGGTGTTAAATTATAAAATAAGTTTAGAAAGGTGCCAAAACGATGAAAAACTAGAATGGGAGACACCGTTTAAATCTACCCGAAACTGTAATAGAACAAATGACAACACAGAAGTTGTAACACAGAGTATATTTATTTCATCACAGACAGCAGTTCAACGATGACAGAAAATACATAAATATATTTATATAAGTTTGATCAAATGCTAATACGTAGATTGGTATCAAAGACAAATTATGAAATAAGTTTTTGATAGGGCAATACGTCGTACAACAAAGTGACCTTGTCGACTTAAATTTTACATTCCGAAGAGAAATGAATTTGCATTTGTAAATTATCACACAAAGTTACAAATCTCGCAGATTTAGAGAATTAAAGCGCACCGTCTAATACTAAGTGACACGCATTACAAAACGATTGTATAATTAATTGTGTTAACTTACTATTCTTACAATCGACTGATCAATAAAATACCAAGAGTTAAAGTAGAATATATAATACTTACAAATCTAACAAAAACGTACATACGGTGTTACAACAAGTAAAATCCATTTGATTCATACCATTACTAAAAAACAAACGAATCGATCTAGTTTCCCTCAAAATAGTTTCGTAATTTCGGTAAATATTTCCTCTAATACGGTGCCAATTGCATCCAACCACTTGGAGATGTAGATAACCTTAACTACGGTAACGTGACGTCATTATAGAAATTTTTCCAATCATAACATCCGCTTATTATCTTTACCTTTAACATAACAAATTTCCCCCCCCCCCCAGCAAACTTAAAACCTTGAAAGTAGACATTAGCTAAAACCAAAAATAGAAATGTAGGCATACGCTAAGGACAGAACCGTAAAATCTAAAATCAACCCAAACACAATAACATTCAACCCAAAAAAAAACGTAAAAGAAAGATTTTTTCTCAGTTTGCTAAGTATCGCCAATCAAATGTGTCCGAAAAGTCGCATGAAGCGGAATGATACTCCAAAAAAAAACCTAAAAACTCCAACCAACAGAAATGTAGTATCAAAAAAAGATACTAGAAGTCGACATTAGTCGTTACGCTGAAAAAACAAGAAAACAACACAGTCCCATAAACATCACTGAAGGACAATCCTAAGAAAACCAAGAGAAAAAAAGGTATAGAAAAAAGAGAAGTTTAGACCACGGTCTGCGACAACGTCCTAAAATTCTATAAAATCCCAACCCACAGATACAAATCCCATCCTGAGTATAAATCCCAGAAGACCCATCAGGAAAAGGACAAATGTACTATAGGACTACGGAAAAAGAACGGTGCCTACACCCACAAAACTAAGAAATGCTCTAGAAATTCTATCCGAGCCTCAGATTTCCTCGTTAAAGTGTCGGACGATTGAGTGGCGTCTAAATCTTCAACACATCTCAAGCCCTCGCGACAAGATGTAAAGCGCGTCTTTAGGCCTCTCAGTACTCGCTTGACCACCATAGTGTTTCTTCTACCCAGGAAAGAATCTGATCTACGACCAGAGAGAACAAGACCCCGAACATTTACCCCACCATGAAAGTAGATAAAAGAAAAAAAGATAAGAAGCATCCCAAAATTTTGCACTAAAATCCAAAATAAAACAAACTACAGCCTAAAATGTCTCGACTGTGTCTTGAAGTAGTGCCTTCTGTACAACTACAACATCCTACGCCCCGGTTAAGAAGAATTGGTCACTCTCACCAAGCTCTATCAAGTCCACCGTTACAGACCCCGAAAAGTATTATGTCAGGTCCAGAGCTTGAGGCTACCGGGTCAAAATCAACTAACCTTTCTAAACGCCTAGCCGTCAGGTTTCCACAACAAAGCCTTCTCCACTCCTGGTGACAGATTAAAAGAAGAGAAAGAAATACAACAAGATGTTGTTGTACGGCTAGACTTCTTTCTAAATAGTTGACCTCTAGTCACTTACCCTACTGCCCAACCAACCCATCAACATGCAGTAAAATACATAAAAAAGTGCAACGTCAATTCATAGCGGAGAGAATCGATTCACACTAGACTTGGATAAAGATATAGTGTTGTATAGTCATCCAAAGACGGTATATCTTTACTAAAAATAGCACCAAAATCAAAATAATAATAACCCACGACGCTCCAAACATACTAAATTCAGAAAAAGAATCAAAACCATGAGCGCTCCAAAGAAGACCACTACGCATCAAAACTAAAATCAACGAAGAAATATCACTAAAAAGGGATTTGGTTAGAGTCGACAAAAATCGTACCACTCTAACTCTAACTAATAGGCCATGTACAACGGCATCGTACTAAACCTAAGAAGAGGACAAGAAGAGCGCTCAAAAATTTGGAACAAGGCGAGCAAAAGAGACAAAAAGTAATCTCATCTAGTCAGACTCCGGAGATTACAATCTAAATGACATCGCATAGGGAGCAATTTCATAACATTTATCTCGATGGCATCGTACTAAACATTAGAAGAGGACAAGAAGAGCGCTCGATAATTTGGAACGAGGCTAGCAAAAGAGACAAAAAGTAATCTTATCTAGTCAGACTCCGGAGATTACAATCCAAATGGCATCGCCTAGGGAGCAATTTCATAGCATTTATCTCGATGGCATGATTAATGGGAGAAGCGTCCAGTTACTGGTTGACACAGGAGCGACGAAGACCATCATTCGTCCTGACATGTTAGTGGAAAACGAGAAGACATCACCAGTAACAGTACGACTTCGAACGGCGACGGGCGACGAAATACTTACTCACAGACAAGTCAAAGTAACCATTGGTTTGGGAAATAGAGTACTAGAACCATCAAGTACTGGTAGCCGACATCACGGAAGAAGTTATCCTGGGAATGGACGTGATAAAGAAGCATGGGTTCCATTTGGATATGAAGAACGATGTCCTGAAGATCGACAATGAAGAAATTCCTTTTCATTCGTCAGATAAGGCAGCCGTGCGAGTCTTATTGAGTGAAGACGTGACTCTGCCTGCAAGGACTGAAAGTGTGGTGATGGCACGTCTGGATAGAAGTCTCCGTGAAGGCTACATACGCGCGATTGAACCAATGGAAGGCGGCTTAGTTGAAAAGGGACTACTCTTTGGCAGAACTTTAGTACGAGTAAAGAACACGATGCCAGTAAGGATCTTAAACATCAACTCAGATCCTGTAACGTTGAAAAAGAAGACCGTGGTAGGTCAATGCACGCCAGCATCACAAATTGTGAGATGCGTGAAGTCGAACGAAGATACGTCGCCGAAGAAGTGTCCACAACATCTATTGGACATTCTTACCACCAAATGCCAAAACCTCAGCCAAGACCAGGTGGCTAAAGTTAAAGTGTTGATCCAAGAGTACCAAGATGTGTTCGCGCTGGAGAGTGGTTCCAAAGGAAGAACTAACGCGGTGAAACATAAAATTAATACCGGAGAAGCTCGGCCGATACGACAACATCCACGCAGACTTCCTTTGGCAAAAAGAGAAGAAGCCGAACAAATAATTACGGATATGGAGAGAGAAGGCGTGATTGAACCTTCAAGTAGTCCATGGGCATCCCCAGTAGTACTCGTAAAGAAGAAGGATGGATCAACGAGATTTTGCGTAGACTACAGGCAGCTAAACGACGTGACCAAAAAGGACAGTTACCCTTTACCCAGAATTGAAGATACGCTAGACACCCTGTCAGGATCCTAGTGGTTTTCTATGTTAGATTCAAAGAGTGGATACTAGCAGGTAGAATTAGAACCCAAGGATCGTGAAAAAACAGCTTTTACGATCGGAACTGGTTTGTGGCAGTTCACTGTAATGCCCTTGGCCTGTGTAACGCTCCTGCAACGTTCGAGCGTTTGATGGAGACCATCTTGCGCGGATTGTCTTGGAAGACGTGCTTGGTTTACCTGGACGACGTGATCGTGGTTGGGAGGTCGTTTAAATAACACTTAAACAACTTGAAAGAAGTGTTCCAGCGATTACGTGGGACCAACCTCAAACTAAGCCCAAAGAAATGCCACGTATTTAAGAAGGAAGTGCAATACCTTGGCCACGTCGTATCTAGAGATGGAGTAAGGGCTGATCCAGACAAAATCCGAGCAGTGCAAGCATGACCAAGACCAATCGACAAACATCAGGTCCGAAGTTTCCTTGGGTTGTGCACTTATTATAGAAGATTTGTCCCCGGATTTGCCAATATTGCCAAACCATTGACAAAATTAACCGAAGAAAAAGCAGAATTTAGATGGAATGAAGACTACGAAAATTCTTTTAATAAACTAAAACAGGCCCTAGTCACTTTGCCGATTTTGAGTTATCCAAGAGAACATGGAAAGTTTGTTTTGGATACCGACGCAAGCAATCTGGCCATAGGCGCTGTCCTTTCGCAGGTTCAAGATGGACAAGAATAAGTTATCGCGTATTTTAGCAAGATTTTGTCCAGGCCAGAAAGGAATTATTGCGTGACTAGGAGGGAGCTGTTAGCAGTCGTTAAGTCCATCGAACATTTCTACAAGTATTTGTATGGACGAAAATTTTTACTGAGAACAGACCACGCCGCTTTAAAATGGCTTCTGCAGTTCCGTAACCCAGAAGGACAAGTGGCAAGATGGATCGAGAGACTGCAAGAGTATGACTATGACACAGAACACCGTGCCGGAAGCAGTCATCGGAACGCTGATGCCTTCTCCAGAAGACCATGTCCGGCGGACTGCAGCCATTGTTCGCGACTGGAAGAAAAAGTCGAATGCCTCCGGAGAACTGCTATGGTTGATGATGAGTGGGAACCTGAGCAGTTACGTCGCGAACAAGAAGACGATCCTGAAATAAGACTACTCCTGGAAAGTGGCCGACGACCAACCTGGGAAGAAATGAGTGCTTTGGGCAGAAACATCAAAGCGTACTGGGCGCAGTGGGACTCCTTGATAGTAGAAGACGGTCTCCTTAAGCGATCCCTAGAAAGTGTTGAAGGTACGGGAAATATACTACAGTTGGTAGTGCCAAAGAGCCGGGTGGCAGAAGTGTTAAAGCATCTCGACGAGAACGATTCTACTGGATGAACTGCAAAGAGGACGTCATGAAATGGTGCCGTAATTGCACGGTCTGCGCATCAAGAAATGGTCCAGCGAGAAAGCGCAAAGCACCCATGAAGCAATACAACGTAGGAAGCCCTTTGGAAAGAGTAGCGATTGACATCGCAGGCCCGTTCCCAGAATTCGATTCGTGAAATAAATACATCCTGTTGGCGATGGATTATTTCACGAAATGGACGGAGGCTTACGCCATACCCAATCAGGAAGCAGCTACAGTCGCAGACGTATTGGTAAAGGAGTTTTTCTGCCGGTTTGGAGTTCCGTTGGAATTACACTCCGATCAAGGCCGCAATTTTGAGTCTGGGCTGTTTCAAGAAGTTTGCCGACTGTTAGGAATTAAGAAAACTAGAACAACGCTTCTCCATCCTCAATCTGATGGGATGGTTGAACGGATGAATCGAACAATGGGCAAGTACTTAGCCAAGGTAGTGTCCGAACACCAAAGAGACTGGGATCAGTACTTGCACCTTTTCTTAATGGCATACCGATCATCCGTTCACAAAAGCACAGGCCAAACACCATCCTGTGTCATGCTCGGTCGTGAAATACGATTACCATGCGATCTTCAATTTGGACGAAGACTGGAAGAAGAAGTTGCTGGTGAAGATTACGTCAGCAAGCTGGCCAAGAGGCTAGACGAAGTACATGAAGAAATCCGTAAAAACACACAAATTGCCAGCGACAGGATGAAAACAAGATATGACGTCAAGGCGCAAAATGGTGGGTTTCAACCTGGCGATATGGTCTGGTTGTATAATCTTCAAAGGAGACGTGGTTTGTCGCCAAAGCTGCAAAGGCAATGGGAGGGCCCCTATGAAGTCGTGCAGAGTATTAACGACGTCATCTATCGCATCCGAAAACCACCCAGAGGCAAGCCAAAAGTGGTTCACGTCGATCGTCTAGCCCCGTTTGCTGGCGATAACCACAATACGCAAGTTCAGGTCCGAACCAGAGTAATAAGTAGCAGAACCAGGAATCCAATCGAAGAAATGGAGTTTGAAAAGTTTATAAACTTATACAGAGGTTCTGGAAAAGCTAAGTTCGGAGTTACCACCGAGGAACAACAAGATCCGTTCCAGACACAAAAAAATTACGCCATCGCACATTGCGTGAGCGAGGATCTTGACATGTCCAGAGGGGTTGCAGTCTTGTTTAAAAAGAAGCTTGGACAGCTAAATAAATTACGAATCGTTTTTTAAAATTTGACATTTATCAATGGCCGTGTGACGAAAAATGGGCGTTCCGAGAATAAATCTAATACAAGTGACAAACATGATACTAAAACACTTTTAACATAACAAATTCCCACCCAGGACCATAAAAACCTGGGAAGTGGACATTAGCTAAAACCAAGAATAGAAATTTAGGCATACGTTAAGAACAGAATCTTAAAATCCAAAACTAACCTAAACACAATAACACCCAACCCAAGAAAAAACGTAAATGAAAGGTGTTTTTCTAGTTCGCCAATCAAATGTGGCCAAAAAGTCGCATGAAACGGAGTGGTACTTCAAAAAAACCCAAAAACTCCAACAAATAGAAATGAAGTATAAAAAAAAATACTCGTTGCAACATCACTGAAGGAATAAGACTTATAGGAGATAGAGAGGTTTAGACCATGATCTAAAACAACGCCTTAAAACCTCGTAAAACCTTCACCCACATATAAAATCCCACCTTGAGTATAAATCCTAGGAGACGCATCAAGAAAAAGACGACAGAAAAGAAACGGTGTCCACACCCACAAGACTAGAAACTGCCGCAGTGCTGAAAAATTGAGTAGCGTCGAAATCTTAAACACACCTCAAGCCTTCGCGACAAGATGTAAAAGCGCGCCGTTGTGCCCCCCAACATTAATCCATCCAAACGCACGTCACCTCAACCAGTACTCGCTTGATCACGATAGTCTTCCTCTCACTGAAGAAGGATTCTGATCTACGACCAGAGAGAACAAGACTCAGGACCTCTCCCCATCCTAAAATAGATTAAAAAAAAGAAATGCCTGGTCCAAAGCTTGAGTTCACTGGGTCGAAAACAACGAATCTTTCCGAACGCGTAACCGTCAGGTTTCCACAACAGGCGCCTCCTTACTTATGGTGACAGATCAAAAGAAGAGGAAGAAAGACAGAAGGGGAAAATTGAGTACGATGTTGTTGTACGGCTCGACTACTTCTCACTAGATAGCTGACCCCGACCAGCTGCCCAAAATGCAGTAAGAAACACAAAAGAATGCAACGTCAATTCATAGCGGAGAGAACTCATTCACAAAAGACTTGGATAGAGATATATTGCTGTATAGTCGTCCAAAGACGGTATGATATCCTTTCTAAAAATAGAACCAGACCAAAATAATAATAACCTACGACGGGTAGCGGTTATTAAGCAAACAAACTAAAAGCTCTAAACATACTAAATTCAGAAAAGGAAATCAAAATCATGAGAAGTCCAAACAAGACCGCTGAGCACCAAAACTAAAACCAACAAAGGAATATCTCTAATAAGAGATCTGGTTACAGTCGACAAAAGTCGTACTTTTCTAACTGAGTAAAGAAATTAACCAGCAATCCGATCAGACACCAAACCTCTATCCAACGACTAGAGTGATGACAAAAACTTAGTTCTAACAGTTAATCGTAGAAACCAAAAAACCCAAAGAAAAATAACTCAAATCGAAAGCAGAGTTATGGGTCCAAAGAAGAATCTAGAATCTTTAGGCCGATGTTGACACACTGTATATTGCACATGTCGACGGCGAAGATTATATCTGTTTTGTGTTTTTGTGTACGCTTTGGAAAGTTGTTTCAGAATATGTGTACGGATAGCTTTATAGTGACACTCTGAATGAGTAACTTTAAGTTACGAAATAAGAACAGTGCAATCTTCATGTTTTGTAGTATGAATAGTGCAGCCAATTTTTGAGAGATTTACATCCCAATGCCGATGATTTTTTCTGACATGAAGAAATTATAGTTTTTAAGACACGATTAATCCGTCCGGCGGGATTTGCCCTAGGATGATATTTTGCGGTAAAGAGTATAGTTGTTTACCAAATTTTTTACAAGAAACTGGACATCATTGTTCGTAATAAAATACTAAGGAACACCAAAAAGAAGAAATATTTGTTCTTCGATGATTTTACAAATAGAGGTAGCAAGAGCTGAACGTAACGGAAAGAACAGAGGAAACTTAGTAAAATATTCAACGATTACCAGTACATGGTACTATAGCCTTTTGAAGATTGAGGCAGAGGACCTACAATGTCACAATAATGAACTTGCCAAAGGTGTGATGTCTTAACACGAGAAGCGAATATACCAAGCAGAGCAACTTTTTCCACCTTATGCGCAGCACACACCCGACAACGACAAATTAGCGGGTGACATCTGCACGTAAACAGAACCAATAATAACGTTGCAAAATCCTATCCTACTCGAAGGTGTTAACGATGACGTGACGTCATCACGAAAATTTTCCCAATCCTAACATCCGCTTATTATCCACACCGACAAAGAACACGTGTGGAGGTATAGAAACCCGCTACAGACAATTACAGAAGAACTAAATTAAACAACAAACATAGAAAGAACAAATGTTTACTCCAAATAAAGACTCGCTTAAGTCGCAACAATATTGTGTTCAATATTCGCATGGATGCGCGTGTATAATTAGCAGTAAAAGCTTTGTTGGGCGTACACAACGCTAGATGATGTCCACGTTATTCCAACATTACCTGAAGAATAATCGTTTTTTAAAATTTGACGTTTATTCTTGCCCGTGTGATGAAAAGTGGGCGTTTCGAGAATAAATCGCATACAGGGGACAAACATCATACTACAACATTTTTAAGATAACAAACTCAATTAAATTAGAAAAATGTACCACTTACGCTGCAAGACACAAAAACTAAAACTCCAGAAATATTTAGTTTTGACACGCAAAGAAATAATAATATTTATTTTTCTAGATCAAACAGCGAGGCTCCAGCAGACGACAGATTTCAGTATGGCGTCATCAGGAGTACAAAAAGAAAAAAATTGGCGCTAAGTTCAAAATTTTCGGTAAAACGTAAGATTATGTGCACTGATGGGACATTTAATCGTAAATATTAATCTTATACGCGTATATAGTATAATCTGTTAGTTATGTCTAATGGTTTTTGAAATATTACTAATTTGTGTCATACCATTCTTTGACAAAATCTGATATCGTAATTTGGCAAACACAGATAACTATATTATTAGGTACCTGACGCCAATGTTATCCAAATCGTAGCTATTGCTTTGACAGTGTCGTCAGCAAAACAACTGATTTTGTTCTTGGCGACCAATGACGACACTTAACGACATAATCACATAGTTAAGTACATAATCAAGGTTAACAATATGTTATGTAACAGAGTCATGGAGTGTTTTATTTATTACAACAGTTAGTATTTGATTTCCTCAGTCTTTTTTTAAAATAATTATTATGCGCCGTTTGCAAGTAGGAAAAAATTCTGCAGAAAACAAAGTTTTGAATTTGAAAAAAGTATTTAGTATTTAAACTATGACATCAGTCACAATTAAAATAAATATAATCACTAAAATATTGCGTTTTTGAACAGTAAACACAATGAAATCGAATCAATTAATCTACTAAAAGTATTTGTCAACACTTTAACTTAATGGTGATTGCAATCTTATTTTTTAAATTGTAATAATTAAAAATTAATTGCAATTGATTATCTAGAAACTGATATAATAAAATACGAGAGAATGCCATTAAGTTTTTTAATAATATTCGCAAGTTACGTGACTTTTTTGATTATTTTTTTAAGGGATGTTTACTGTGTTGCCTATATTATAAGGTCACGTCGTTTCAGAGAGTATAATAGACTGTAAAAAACACAATTGTAATTATTCCTTTTTTATTTTTAGTATATTAAGAAATAGTCTTTTTATGTCTATGGTACTTCTATAGACGAGTAAACTACTATAGAATAGCATTTCTTTAAGACTTAGCAGTAACGAATGGTTTTTCTTCTGTAGTGGTTTTTGTTCTCTTCTATTATGTACTGTACTCATCCATTTTGTATGGATACGCTTGGAGTTGATTGATCATCGATCATCTGGCTAACTAACTCTTCGAATTTCATTAGGATTACAAGTCTCTCAACAGCATCTGTTACTACACCCCTTCAGATGTCACTGGCACTAAATAAAATTTGAAATGCGCGGGTTTATAATCAAAGCTTTACAACATTATAGATCTCTACAAGTATAAAAATTTTAATCTAGCGGGATGGCGGTTATCACATCTCTTGGAAATGGTTTTAACACTGTTGACCATGTACTCTAATAGAGCGTGTTAAAGAGTATAGAGAAGATGACGTCACCTTGTTAGTTCGTATAAATCAGAAAATTGTTATTTCGATTTATTGACTTATCCTCGTAGTTTCTACAAAAAATTTAATTATTATTAAAAGCAAAGGCATTGAATGTGTTACTTGAAATCACAATGCAAAATCGAAAATGTTCTCAAGATTAGTTAAAAAAAATAATTTGGTAATCTCCTCAATCTCAATTTACGTTAATGGACTTTTACTATAAAACCAACGCAAAATTTCGTTATATTATATAGTCACCATGATATCATTCGTAGTGTTCGGTTTTCTTCTCGCCAGTGTTTATGGTACGAAATAACTTTCTACTTTCATAAATTATTAATTTTTTTTATAGGCGGCTCTCCTGTAAATCCCATCGACAAAATTATTGGCGGTTTCAATGCAAACATCAAAGATTATCCTCACCAGGTGTCGTTACAAGCAAACCATATAAACTTCTGTAGCGGTTCTATTATCAGCCAACGTTGGATTTTGACTTCAGCTAGCTGTTTCAGTGGGTATAATAACAAACTACATTCGTTTAATATTTAAACTAATTATTTGTAATCTTAGGAGAGACCTAAATGGAATATGGGCCGTTGTTGGTACAAATAAATTAGATTCGGGAGGTACACCTTATAAAGTTGGTATAATAATTCGACACGAATCTTTCAATCCAAACAATTTTGTAAACGATATCGCTGTTGCGCAAGTAACAAAACAAATTATATTTTCAAACAAAGTAAAAGTCATTAATTTGGCTTATAACGCACCACCATACAACACTCCGTGTGCATTCTCGGGTTGGGGAGCCACGTCGTATCCAAATCAAGTATATCCAAACCTGTTACAACACTTCCAAGTAAACACTATATCATTACAAGTCTGTGCATCGAAGGTGTACCCGTACCCTATCTATACTTCTCAGATATGCACATTTGCATCGATGGGTCAAGGCGTTTGTCTAGGAGATGGTGGTGGTGCGTTAGTTAGTAACAATGTTCAAATTGGCATTTTATCTTGGGGAATTTATTGTGCAAGAGGATATCCAGACGTTTTTACAAGCGTACCTGCTTATAGACAGTGGATACAATTTAAAACCGGAATATAAGCATAAATTTATAACGTAATTAAAAAAATGAAAAAATAAATGTTTATGCAATAATAATTTTTATTAGAAATTTTTTTTTGGTCAATTGCTTTAAAAAAACCAAATATTTTGTCAATACTTTGTCTTTTAGCTTTTCTTAACAACATATATATTTTTACTGTACATAACATAGAGATAAGTGAATTTAAGCATATGTAATGAACATGAAATGAATTGAAAAATGTTTACTGAATATAATTGACAGCGCCAGGATCTCTGTTATTTAAATTAGGCATAAAAACATTATCTGCTGCTGGAGACAAACTCTTAAGAAGACGCAAACTATAACATTAAAACATAATTTTTATATACACAGTGTTAAAAAGAGTGTAAAACATTGTTACGTGTTTTTTTCGTATCTTAAAAGAGCAACAACTAACTCAGTTGTTCCGGTGATTGAGTCGTAAGCTTCGTGGTGCTAAATTATAAAATAAACTTTAACAAAGCGCCAAAACGATAAAAGACTAGGTTGAAAAACACCGTTTAAATCTACCCGCTGTCATAGAACAAATGACAAAACAGAAGTAGTAACACAGAGTATATTTATATCACAGACAGGTGTTAACGTTAGAAGAAAATATATAATTAGAAGTATATAAATTTAATCAAACACTAGCACGTAGGTCGATATCACAAACAAAATACTAAATACGCTTTTGACTAGGCAACACGTCGTACAGCAAAGTGACCTTGTCGGCCTAACGTTTACATTCAGAAAAGAAACGAATTTACTTCGTAAATTATAGAATTCTTTACGGTTATCACCGCCTTCTATCTCTCAACCTCAATCTCCATTCTTTTTTGTTGTTCCATTCTCCATCCCCAATGTTTCTTTTTTCCATTACTTTATCCACTTTGTCTCTCCATGATCTCCTTGGTATTCCTCTTTTCTTTCTACTTATGGGGCTCCAGTCCGTCACTCTACTCATCCATCTACTGTTGCTACATCGTCTGACGTGTCCGTACCATCATTGGACTCTTTTTTCTTCTATGTAATTCAGCGTATCTGTCTGCACATTCATTCTATGTCTGATTTCATCATTGTTTATTCTGTCCAATCTCGTAACTCCACAGCACCTTCTCCAATATTCCATTTCCACTGCTGTTATTTTGCTTCGATTTCTTTTATTTATGATCAAATTCTCTGCTCCTTATTTTATAATGCTTTGTATCATGGCATTCTATATCTAGATTTTTGTATTTCTTGTAATGTCCTTATTCCATATGATACATTTTTGTGTCTATTTTTTATCTCCTCTTCCGTTATAGTATGTTAGGTATTTAAACTTTTCCACTTATTACGAAGTTTTTATCTCCTATAAGGTCTCCTTCTTTTGTGATGTTACCAGGTATTCTGTTTTCGCAAACTTTATTTCTAGTCTTGCTTTTGTATATTCTTCTTTTAATTTACGCAGCATAAAACCGAGATCCTCTTCATCTTGAGCGATGACCACCTGATCGTCTTCGAAACTAAGTGTGTATACGTGTTCATTTCTAACTGTCACGTCTATTCCTTCGCATTTTCGTTTCCAGTTTTTCAAGGTGCGCTCAAGGTGTATTTTAAAAAGTGCCGGTGAAATGGAGCAGTCTTGTACCAATCCTTTAGTGGTTTTAAAGTTGTTTGTAGTTTTCGATCTAACTTTCACTGCTACTTTGTTGTTCCTGTATAGGTTTTTCACTGCCTCTATCAGATTGTGTGGTACTCCGATTTCTGTCATGGCTTTCCAGAGTTTGCTTCTTGGTACCGTATCATATACGCTTTTTTTTAATCAGTGAAAGATGTATAGCTATGTTTTTGGTCGTATTCTTTTCTATAAGTTGTTGTAGCGTGTATATATGATCTATAGTTGATCTTCGAACTTTAAAACCCGCTTGTTCTTCCCCAATTCTCCCTTCTATACTTTCTTCTAGTTTATTCTTTATTACCATTCCGTAGACTCTTCCCATCATTGCTATTGCGCATATTCCTCTGTAATTTTTGCATTTCCTTTTGTCTCCTTTTTCAAATATGAAAGTTAGATATGCGCGTTTTCATTCCTCGGGCATTTGTTCTCCATTTATTATTTTTTGAAACATGTTTCTGATCAACCTTATGAGTTTTTTGAATACTTATTTTATTAGTTCGAAGCCAATTCCTCCGAGTCCTAGTGATTTATTATTTTTGATTGTTCTGATTGCTTTGTGCATGTCTTCTTCTGTGATGTCTTTTATTTCTTTTTTTCCATTTTTTCTTTATGTTCTCTTTTGTTTTAAAAATTTTTCTCGTGTATTCTTTGGTAGATTTTTATAGTAGGATTTCTATTCATCTTCCTTGATACACGGTATGTGTGCTTTATCCTTGTTACTCGTTTTTAAGGTTTTTATTATTTTCCAGGATTCCGAGCTTTTTGTGCCTCCAATGTATTGGTCGACGTTTTGGCAGGTTGTTTTCCATCCTTAATTTTTTTCTTTAACGGCTAGCCTTTTTACATCCTTATTTTTTTCTCTGTATTTCTTATAGTCTTCGTTCTTTTTTGTGCTTAGCCATTTTTTGTATAATTGTTTTTTTTAAATTAATTGCTTTAGTGGCTGCTATTTCTTATAATGCTTCTAATGCCGCTTCTTTCATACTGTCCTTTATCAAATCAATTCTGTTCAACCTAACATGTACATACAGTCGTGCTTACACTTGACTGACCACCCAAATACAAAAATTAAAATAGAAAGTATAATACTTACAATTAGTTTTTTTCAAAGCATGCGACTAGCTAGCACCTTTCCAGCATTTCTTAAAACTTACAAAGTCGTAATGTAACAAACCGTTACAGATTTAAGTAAATTTTGATTTATGTTGTCGTGTTGAACTGTACTTATTTTATTTGTATTTTTGAATTATTTTATATAAAGGAAACCGCCACTTATTTATGTTATTGTTTAGATAGATTTAGTTTAATTAAGATAATAATTATCCGTCGTCCGTTTGGAAATAAATAATTGAAGGGAATTTCCACGGGTAGCGAACGTGCATCAGAGCTCGCGCTATCCTCGCTTAAAATCGCTTCACTCGTCAGAGCGCATTATATCCCCGCTTAAAGTTGTTCTGCTTCTACTGACCGTCCGCAATAAAACCGGGACCCCAACGCAGGAACGTCAGTTCCAATTGGAGCTCAAGCCGAAGAGGATTCCGGAGTCTGGGACTCCGGAATCCTCTTCGGCTTGAGCACCAGCTGAACTATAAGGTAGACCTCCGAGGAAATACCGCTCCTCTCCTCGTCTACCCTTCCCTACTCCATCTTTCACCGGGCATCATATCCGTAGTGTTTGACTTTGGCCTGCGGATACGCCATCCAGTAACGTGCTTATCCCATCTCCTTCACTTAAGCTTCAAACCGACGTCACCGCTTGTCGAACGCACGCTAATTAGTTATTGGTTTATAGATCACCCTACACTTGCTTGATTGTGGCCGCCGCTTCCGCTCGCTTCAATTATGTCGTCGAATGATCATTTATTTTAAGAATAAAATAAAGTTATTTTTATTTGTTTATTGTGTCTTTTATTTCCGTCGCTTTGCTCCGCTTTTAGGTCTATTTGAAACCCTGGACAACCGTGTCTTCACTGCAGTTACTAGAACAATACCGTCGAACAGAAGAGTAAACTCCTCGAACAAATCTGGCGCCCGAGAACCGCACCGTTTCCTAGCTTTTTATTTCAGCTAAGCAGTTCGATCTGGAGTAAGCGTCACAGTATATACGATGTCATCACAAGTAAACAAGTAATCTTTAAAAAAACTTAAGATAAGCAACGGAACGAATCCACCTGCATGTGAGAAAGCTGCCCCAATTATACAACACCTTTTCCCAGTCCACAGTATTTCAACGTGGCTTCCGAGAAACACCTCTAACGTTTGTCCGTTCACGAAAAAAGAGTTGGAACTTGCACTCAATAGGTCAGGTAATAAAAAAGGTCCTGGACCGGATCGTATTTCTATGGAATGCCTTAAACTTATGGCAAGCAACTTCTAAGATGATCTCAATTTATACAACTACGAATATGCCAGAGGCAACTTTTCAAATAAATGGAAACAGGCCACACTCGCCCTGATCCCGAAACTCGGTAAAGGAGACACCTCAGCCAGATCTTTTCGCCTTATCTGCCTCAAAAACAGCAATGCAAAAGTCTACGAAAGATTCGTCCTAGATAGACTACTACAAATCCTAGCCATAAAAGAAGATTTGTCGCCAATTCAATTTGACTTTAGAAAGAGAAATTGACAACGGATGCTCTGATGAGGCTCACTAGATTGGCAAAAGAGGCAAAATCAGAAACTTGGAGGACTAGAAAGATAGGGGCGCCAGTTTCCTTTGATATTCAAAACGCATTTAACTCGGGGCCGTGGTCTAAGATTCTCGTGGAGATAGAGTTTAAAGAGATGGATGCACATCTAGTCAACGTTATTGTCAGTTATTTAACTAATAGAAGCGTAATATATGTAGATACACTCAATCAAAGTGTGCACTATAACGCATCTGCGGTGTTCCACGAAAGTCTATCTTAGGCCCCACTCTGCAGAATATTTTATATAATGACATTTTCTCCATCCAGCTACCTGCACCAATTGACCTAACAGCGTACGCAAACGACCTCGCGATATTTGGACATGGATGCAGGCCTGAAGCCTTAGAGGGCGCCATGAACGGGGCGATTGTAATAGTCAACAACTAGATGCGGAAGAATAAACTTCAAGTGGCTGAAAAAAAAACGGAAGCTATGATGTTCAAAAGGAGGAGGAGCTTAAGACCAATTACGTTTAAGCACGGCTTACTTCGGGTCACGACGAAAGACAGTATGAAATATCTTGGAGTGACACTGGATACTCAATTTTCAATTACACCACACCTGAAAACTGTGCTAAACAAAGCAAGAACACGAGAAGTAGCCGTTGTCAAACTCATGACATGAGTAAAGGAGCCAACTCAAACCACTAGAAAGACAAATGTGACCACAGTGCTCAACACTATCATGTACGCTGTTCTTGTGTGGCAATCTGCATTTAGTATCGGCAGGAATAGAAGATTAGAAGAAATACCAAGGAAACAAGCCCTCAGAATTACGGCTGCCTATTAGACGGACACCCTGGAAGTTGACGCGGTTCTTGCTGAGACCCCGCCAATCGACATTTTAGCTGAGAAACGCAGCAACGCAAGAAACGGCATAGGCAAAACCGATAGAAAGGAATTAACACTAAAAATGTGACAGATTAGATGGGCAAATTACCCAATACCGGCGTAGACAAGAGAGCTCATCCTTGCCCTGCAGACATGGACTACAAGCAAATTTGACAACTTCAACACCATAGTACGCAGGTGTTTACAGAACACGGTTGCTTCGAGGCATTTCTTGCAGGTATTTGTTATGTTAAAAAGTTGGTAGATCACTTTTCGAGTATAAAACTTGTCTCTCGACCCCCCCAAATTTTTCGTCGGCGATGTCGCATATTTTATTCACTTCCTGTAAGATCTCCGACGAGCTTTGTAATTTACGCCCAACGAGGCTTTCACCATTAGGTTAATTCACGTGAATATGCGAATTCATTTTGTGGCTACTTAGTGAAAACTGAGTAGGGGTAAGCCTTTATATTACTCTTTATTGAGAGTTTAATTTGCTTCTGTCTTAATTGTCTATAGCGGATTTCCATACCCACCACACGTTTACCGTTATCAGTTAAGATAACGAACAGGTGGAATGTTTGGGAAAATTTAAATGACGTCACGTTATTAAAACGTAACTATTCACACCGTCAAGGAGTTGGGAAGCTTCAGGATTGTACTTCTTTTGAGAGGAGGTGCTACCATAAATTATTACGTTAAGTCGAAGGGAAACGCTGCGCATTAGCTATCTGAAATGATTAGATGCTTTGAAAAGGAAATTTATTTGTGTTAACGCTGTATGTCCGTTTTGTGTTAGATTTAATATTACGTTTTACGTAACACAAGTACGAAATTAGCTAATCCCCTACTGGATAAAACCTAACTGTGAGTATTACAATTTCAAATTTTACGATTTGTATTTCGGTGGTCATGTCGATTGTTGACCGTACGTGTATGTTAGGTTAACACAATTAATAATAAAATCATTTTGTGCTTCACAAAGTCGTATGCAGTGCGCGTTGAGTTTCGGAGGCTTAATTCGTTTTGTTATATTTTTTTGCGATTTTTAATTTGCGAATATAAAGTAATTCCTTCTTCGTATGTAAAAGTTTAGACCGACAAGGTCAGTTTATTGTACGGCGTGTTGCCCAGTACGGGTAGAGTTAGCCGATATCTCCCTAATTTAATCTTTCATTGTCTTGGCGCCTTTTTTTTAATTTAAGTTATAATTTTGCATCACAAAGCCTGCGACTCCCTTTCCGGAAAAACTGTGCTAGTCGTTGCTTTTTTTTGTTACAAGGAAACCACGTAACAAATTTGGCTGCCCAACTTAAGGGACCTGATTTTCTTGTAATATATTCTGAAAAAGGAAGACCCGTCTTGTTTCTTGTGTGGTGAGGAATTAGACTTTCCCAACCACACGGTTTTTTGGTTTTTTGGTGTCAACACTGACTGCATTGGCAGGCAAATATAATCTATACAAAAAAGAATTGGTGGCAATCATGATGTCAGTGTTGAAGCCTGGAGTGAGATGAATGCTTTTCTGACATCGACCATGCGTCAGAAGGAGAAACCTTGAAATGGTTTCTTGCGATGTATGAATTTTGCCCAGTTGTAAACGTTATTTACGAGTTTGGATTTCTTTCTCGTAACGTTAAGAAAACACACGTGCTAGCGATATGCTTGCTATTACTTACATTTAAGAATCTTGGAACAGTATTATTAATAGTGTAAATCCATTAATATTCCGATTCGTATGTGAAAGAATCGCTGGTCAATTTTGGTTACTTTCACAATTGCTATATTATTTAATCACTGTCTAATTTATTCTTCTTCTAATTTTCAAGAACTAAGACATGCACGAATTCCGGCATTAAGTCGTTATTTATATAAGTTTAACTTTATTTGTTGCCTTAGCTTACAAATTAAGTCGTTATTTATTAAGTTCAATGATGTCAGCAAGTAGTATTCGTAAAATGGGCAAATCGAATCCAACATTTCAATATTCTCTACTGAGGCAAATAATCCCAAAGACTTCGTAGCACAGCAATGTACAAGTCGCGATCAAAATTTCTTAGATTAGCGTGGTCTTGACATAAAATCGCATATTAAAAGACTAGACTCTTGTTATAATGACCTTTAAAAGTCTGTTATGGTAAAAATCTTGTATTGCATATCGCGGTTCTTTGTTTTCCGGCTTTTTAAAACCGTGGGCTATCCACTCGTTTTATGGCGTAAATAGAATGCAAAATCAATCGATGCTTGTGGGAAGAATCGTTGAAGTATGATGCACATTTACTTTTGCGATTAAATTTAGTTTTTTTGTTGTTTCTGGCATTTACTAGTACCTTTAAATTACGGAGTCGACACGTAGTATCAACTGTTTTATAAGTCGAATACTTGCTATTCTTTTGGCAAAACGTTGTCGTGAAATATCTTTAGTAAAGCGGAAGAATTGTCAAGTTATGATCGTCTTCGACACCCAATATGTTAGGTTTAGTATTTGATTAAGGAAGATAATAAAGTCTTGCTCATAAAACTATATCAATGCAACTGTACTGAATTGAAAATAAACTTGAAATCGGAAGAAATGATACTCTAGCGCACGTTGTGCTTCAGCATTGGTTGTAATCTAATTAGTCCTACTTGTTATACTACTGCGATATACTTGTTTATTTATTTTTTCTTTTGGAGATGGTTCAACCTTTAGTAGTCTGCAAACTGTAAGTAACTTTTTTACGTTTTATCACCTTTTGCTGTCGACCTTACGTGCTGCGACTGAGTATAGCTTGTTTCTTTTGTTAAAAATATTTTGATATAACTTGCGTGCTGTATGAATTTTCTCCCAGAACATTAACTATATTTTGTCAGTACTTTGTCTTTTAGCTTCTCTTAATAACATATATACTCATTCAATATTTACTGTACATAATATAAGTGAATTTAAGCATATGTAATGAGCATGAATACTGCTAGAGACAAACTCTCAATAAGACACGCAAACTACAACATTAAAACATAATTTTTATATACACAGTGTTAAAAAGAGTGTAAAACATTGTTACGTGTTTTTTTCGTATCTTAAAAGAGCAACAACTAACTCAGTTGTTCCGGTGATTGAGTCGTAAGCTTCGTGGTGCTAAATTATAAAAAAAACTTTAACAAGGCGCGAAAACGATGAAAGACTAGGTTGGAAGACACCGTTTAAATCTACCCGCTGTCATAGAACAAATGACAAAACAGAAGTAGTAACACAGAGTATATTTATTTTATCACAGACAGGTGTTAACGTTAGAAGAAAATATATAATTAGATGTATATAAGTTTAATCAAACACTAGCACGTAGGTCGATATCACAAACAAAATACTAAATAAGCTTTCGACTAGGCAACACGTCGTACAGCAAAGTGACCTTGTCGGCCTAACGTTTACATTCAGAAAAAAAAACGAATTTATTTAGTAAATTATAGAATTCTTTACGGTTATCACCGCCTTCCATCTCTCAACCTCAATCTCCATTCTTTTTTGTTTTTCTATTCTCCAAAAATTGGTGGTGCAAGAAAAAAGAATAAGTATTGTAACGAATTTATTACTTAAAAACTAATTTATTTAAAACGATTAAAACTACGTTTACTTATTATAGAAATATGTACACTTTTAAATTAACCGAACTAATAAAATCTAATAATAAAAACACTTACACTACAATTTATGTATACCGTTGTATAACACTTAAGATAAGATAACGTCCTCGGATATCACTCTTGTTTACACTAATGATCACATACACGATTATTCTCGATTTATTTATGTAGACAAACACGTGTTAACGATTTATTTTCACTTGATAATCTTCTTAACACATTCGCATTCCAGCAATAACTGACCTACGATTTCCATCTTCGGCTTTTATAGACATCAGCGAATTCTTCTCGATCGTTCCTCACTTTTCGTTATATTTTCTAGAAACTAGATAACAGTTCTAGAAGGCTCTTGCATTTGCAAGTAATTTCTCGGACGTTTCACTGCCCCCTTCTTAGGACTGTTCTGTCCCAGAACAGGAGACTGGATGTGACACCGGTAAAAGGGATCGTGGCGATAGCGGCAGCTTCCTCCATTTCGGCAACTTCCTTGACCATAGAAGTAACAGTCAATGGACTTTTCCTGACCTAATGGTCTCCTCGGTTGGTAACTACAGACCAACACTTGAATGCCTGTTCCTCGGAAGACGACCTCCAACATGTTTCGAACTGTCCTCCAATTCAATTGGTCTGAGCCACAACCAAGCTTGGGTACTGCCAATTTCTTAACAAGATGGAACTCCATTTGTCTCTTGAGACTCCATAATGTTCGCCACAGATCTTTGTATAACGGCTTGACACGTGAGTATTTCTTGGTGACTAGATAGAAAACGAAGCGTCCGTCACCACGTAGTCCTAAAACCTTTCCGACTGCCGGTTGCTGTCTTCGTAATTCATCTAGCTGCCCAAACTTCTTTTTAAACACGACTGCAACCCCTTTTGACATGTCAAGGTCCTCGCTCACGCAATGTGCGATGGCGTAATCTTTTGTGTCTGGAACAGATCTTGTTGTTCCTCGGTGGTAACTCCGAACCTAGCTTTTCCAGAACCTCCGTATAAGTTCATAAACTTTTCGAACTCCATTTCTTCGATTGGATTCCTGGTTCTGCTACTTATTACTCTGGTTCGGACCTGAACTTGCGGATTGTGGTTATCGCCAGCAAACGGGGCTAGACGATCGACGTGGACCACTTTTGGCTTGCCCCTGGGCGGTTTTCGGATGCGGTATATAACGTCGTTAATACGCTGCACGACTTCATAGGGGCCCTCCCATTGCCTTTGCAGCTTCGGCGACAAACCACGTCTCCTTTGAGGGTTATATAACCAAACCATATCGCCAGGTTGAAACCCACCATTTTGCGCCTTGACGTCATATCTTGTTTTCATCCTGTCGCTGGCAATTTGTGTGTTTTTACGAACCTCTTCATGTACTTCGTCTAGCCTCTTTGCCAGCTTGCTGACGTAATCTTCTCCAGCGACTTCTTCTTCCGGTCTTCGTCCAAATTGAAGATCGCATGGTAATCTTATCTCACGACCGAGCATGACACAGGATGGTGTTTGGCCTGTGCTTTCGTGAACGGATGATCGGTACGCCATTAAGAAGAGGTGCAAGTACTGATCCCAGTCTCTTTGATGTTCGGACACTACCTTGGCTAAGTACTTGCCCATTGTTCGATTCATCCGTTCAACCATGCCATCAGACTGAGGATGGAGAGGCGTTGTCCTAGTCTTTTTAATTCCTAACAGTCGGCAAACTTCTTGAAACAGCCCAGACTCAAAATTGCGGCCTTGATCGGAGTGTAATTCCAACGGAACTCCAAACCGGCAGAAAAACTCCTTTACTAATACGTCTGCGACTGTAGCTGCTTCCTGATTGGGTATGGCGTAAGCCTCCGTCCATTTCGTGAAATAATCCATCGCCACCAAGATGTATTTATTTCCCGAATCGGATTCTGGGAACGGCCCTGCGATGTCAATCGCAACTCTCTCAAAGGGCTTCCTACGTTGTATTGTTTCATGGGTGCTTTGCGCTTTCTCGCTGGACCATTTCCTGATGCGCAGACTGTGCATTTACGGCACCATTTCATGACGTCCTCTTTGCAGTTCATCCAGTAGAATCGTTCTCGCACTTTACCCAACGTCTTCTTAATGCCAAAGTGTCCTCCCGATGTCCCATCGTGGAGATGCTTCAACACTTCGGTCACCCTGCTCTTTGGCACTACCAGCTGTAGTCTGTTTTCCGTGCCCTCGGCACTTTCTAGGGATCGCTTAAGAAGACCGTCTTCTACTATCAAGGAGTCCCACTGCGCCCAGTACGCTTTGATATTTCTGCCCAAAGCACTCACTTCTTCCCAGGTTGGTCGTCGGCCGCTTTCTTTCCAGTCGAGGAGTTGTCTTATTTCAGGATCGTCTTCTTGTTCGCGACGTAACTGCTCAGGTTCCCACTCGTCATCAACCATAGCAGTTCTACGGACGCATTCGACTTTTTCTTCCAGTCGCGAACAATGGCTGCAGTCCGCCGGACATGGTCTTCTGGACAAGGCATCAGCGTTCCGATGACTGCTTCCGGCACGGTGTTCTGTGTCGTAGTCATACTCTTGCAGTCTCTCGATCCATCTTGCCACTTGTCCTTCTGGGTTACGGAACTGCAGTAGCCATTTTAAAGCGGCGTGGTCTGTTCTCAGTAAAAATTTTCGTCCATACAAATACTTGTAGAAATGTTCGATGGACTTAACGACTGCTAACAGCTCCCTCCTAGTCACGCAATAATTCCTTTCTGGCCTGGACAAAACCTTGCTAAAATACGCGATAACCTTTTCTTGTCCATCTTGAATCTGCGAAAGGACCGCGCCTATGGCCAGATTGCTTGCGTCCGTATCCAAAACAAACTTTCCATCTTCTCTTGGATAACTCAAAATCGGCGAAGTGACTAGGGCCTGTTTTAGTTTATTAAAAGAATTTTCGCATTCCATCCATTTCATTCCATCTAAATTCTGCTTTTTCTTCGGTTAGTTTTGTCAATGGTTTGGCAATATTGGCAAATCCGGGGACAAATCTTCTATAATAAGTACACAACCCAAGGAAACTTCGGACCTGATGTTTGTCGATCGGTCTTGGCCATGCTTGCACTGCTCGGATTTTGTCTGGGTCAGCCCTTACTCCATCTCTAGATACGACGTGGCCAAGGTATTGGACTTCCTTCTTAAATACGTGGCACTTCTTTGGGCTCAGTTTGAGGTTAGCCCCACGTAATCGCTGGAACACTTCCTTCAAGTTGCTCAAGTGTTCTTCAAACGACCTTCCAACCACGATCACGTCGTCCAGGTAAACCAAGCACGTCTTCCAAGACAATCCGCGCAAGATGGTCTCCATCAAACGCTCGAACGTTGCAGGAGCGTTACACAGGCCGAAGGGCATTACAGTGAACTGCCACAAACCAGTTCCGATCGTAAAGCTGTTTTTCACGTCGCTTGGGTTCTAATTCTACCTGCCAGTATCCACTCTTTAAATCTAACGTAGAAAACCACTGGGATCCTGACAGGGTGTCTAGCGTATCGTCAATTCTGGGTAAAGGGTAGCTGTCCTTTTTGGTCACGTCGTTTAGCTGCCTGTAGTCTACGCAAAACCTCGTTGATCCATCCTTCTTCTTCACGAGTACCACTGGGGATGCCCATGGACTACTTGAAGGTTCAATCACGCCTTCTCTCTCCATATCCGTAATTATTTGTTCGGCTTCTTCTCTTTTCGCCAAAGGAAGTCTGCGTGGATGTTGTCGTATCGGCCGAGCGTCTCCGGTATTAATTTTATGTTTCACCACGTTAGTTCTTCCTTTGGAGCCACTCTCCAGCGCGAACACATCTTGGTACTCTTGGATCAACCCTTTAACTTTAACCAGCTGGTCTTGGCTGAGGTTTTCGCATTTGGTGGTAAGAATGTCCAATAGATGTTGTGGACACTTCTTCGGCGACGTATCTTCGCTCGACTTCACGCATCTCACAATTTGTGATACTGGCGTGCATTGGCCTACCACGGTCTTCTTTTTCAACGTTACAGGATCTGAGTTGATGTTTAAGATCCTTACTGGCATCGTCTTCTTTACTCGTACTAAGGTTCTGGCAACGAGTAGTCCCTTTTCAACTAAACCGCCTTCCATTGGTTCAATCGCGCGTATGTAGCCTTCCCGGAGATTTCCATCCAGGCGTGCCATCACCACACTTTCCGTCCTTGCAGGCAGAATCACGTCTTCACTCAACAAGACTCGCACGGCTGCCTTCTCTGACGAATGAAAAGGAATTTCTTCATTGTCGATCTTCAGGACATCGTTCTTCATATCCAAATGGAACCCATACTTCTTTATCACGTCCATTCCCAGGATAACTTCTTCCGTGATGTCGGCTACCAGTACTTGATGGTCGAGTACTCCATTTCCCAAACCAATGGTTACTTTGACTTGTCCGTGAGTAGGTATTTCGTCGCCCGTCGCCGTTCGAAGTCGTACTGTTACTGGTGATGTTTTCTCGTTTTCCAATAACATGTCTGGACGAATGATGGTCTTCGTCGCTCCCGTGTCAACCAGTAACTGGACGCTTCTCCCATTGATCTTGCCATCGAGATAAATGCTATGCAATTGCTCCCTAGGCGATGCCATTTGGATGGTAATCTCCGGGGTCTGACTAGATGAGATTACTTTTTGTCTCTTTTGCTCGCCTCGTTCCAAATTATCGAGCGCTCTTCTTGTCCTCTTCTTAGGTTTAGTACGATGCCGTCGTACATGGCCTATTTCATCGCAGTTCAAAGCTGTCACTCCTCTTTCCCGAAGTATTCGTCGCGCTATCTCCTCGATGCTTTCTAGTGTCTGCGCGGGTACTTCTGTAGCACAGCAGAGTTTATGACCATCTCGTTGCGATGCTTGTTTTGCTGCTTCAAACTCCAAAGCATGCACCAAAGCGTCATCCAACGTCTTCGGTCGTGCTAACCGTAGAGTCTGCTGAGTTTCGTTGTCTCGAAGGCCGTCTACAAAAGTTTGAATAGCCAATTGCTCCAAGAAGGTATCTGGCGCTGTAGGATACGCAAGCCGTGTTAGTCTGGCGATGTCAGCCTCAAACTCTTGAAGACTTTCGGCAGCTTTCTGAACCCGACTTTTAATTTGAGCTTGATAGACTTGTTGAAGATGGGCATCTCCATATCTCATTTCTAATCGTGATATTAAGAGTTCGTAATTTTGTTGCAGATGGTCCGGAACAGTTTGTAAAATTCCCAGCGCTTCTCCACGCAAGGACACTATTAAAGACGTCGCTTTCTGCTTGTTGCTCCAACCATTAGCAGTAGCTGCGGCTTCAAACTGCTTGTAGTAGGTTGACCATGGAACTTTACCATCAAAATTCGGTGGTACAACTTTGAATTTGTGAGTGTTTTCTTCTCGATGGTCCATTATTAAATCTTCACTCGTGACGCTTTCTTCACCGTGGCAATTCATTTGCTTCATTCTTTCTTCAATCAGTTTTATTCTGTCTTCTAATTTGTCCTCTATTGCTTCTATTTTCTCATTCACAGATTCGCAAATTTCTTCTTTCAAATTTAGCATATCTGCTTGGGTTTCTTCTTGAATTTTTTCTATGCTCGTTCGTATTTCTTCTTTTAAACTTCTAGAATTTTCTTCCATTTTCTGAGAATGTTCGGAAAGTTTTTCTTCCATTTTCTGGAATTTTCCGACAGTTTTTCTTGGATATTTTTATTCATCGATTCTTGACCATTTTTTATCGATTCAAGAAATTCAAATAATTTTGCATCCATTTTAACTGCTTGCAAACGCGTCACCGGCATAAATTTAAATATAACACGAATATAAAGTTTCAATACACTACTTTTTAAAATGCAGTTTTTGTATAACACAAAATTTTAATAACGATCTACTTATTAATATTAAACCACTAGTGTACGGAAACGAATTTAACTATGATTACACTTTATAAATAAACACGCGTATCTCGAATTTAAGAGTTATTGTCACAATCAATGTTTTTATTATGAAGCAATATTAGATTACTTAATGGTATTTACACTAATAAAAATCGCGAACAGCTTTATCTATTTACACGTTTTCCACGGGTTTAAAACCGAACACCTGATACCAATTAGTAACGAATTTATTACTTAAAAACTAATTTATTTAAAACGATTAAAACTACGTTTACTTATTATAGAAATATGTACACTTTTAAATTAACCGAACTAATAAAATCTAATAATAAAAACACTTACACTACAATTTATGTATACCGTTGTATAACACTTAAGATAAGATAACGTCCTCGGATATCACTCTTGTTTACACTAATGATCACATACACGATTATTCTCGATTTATTTATGTAGACAAACACGTGTTAACGATTTATTTTCACTTGATAATCTTCTTAACACATCCGCATTCCAGCAATAACTGACCTACGATTTCCATCTTCGGCTTTTATAGACATCAGCGAATTCTTCTCGATCGTTCCTCACTTTTCGTTATATTTTCTAGAAACTAGATAACAGTTCTAGAAGGCTCTTGCATTTGCAAGTAATTTCTCGGACGTTTCAGTATGTTAGAAAGAGAAGTGAGAAAGAAAAACATTGTAATAAAAGGAATAAAGGACAACGAGCAAGAAAACGAGAAAGAAACGCAAGACAAAGTTAATGCAGTAATACACAAGACAGGAATAAACTTTAACATAACAGAAGAATTAGATGAACCAAGAAGAATTGGGAAATACAATGAAGGAAAAACAAGACCAATAATGATTAAACTGATAAAAAATCCACAAAAATAAATATTTTAAAAAACGCAAAAACACTAAAAGGCACAGATATCTGGATCAATGAAGATTATCCTAAAGAAGTACAAGAAGAAAGAAGAAGATTGATACCGTATATGAAGGAGGCAAGAAATAAGGGATATAAAGCGCTAATAAGATACGACAAACTAATAATTAATAACGAAGCATACAGAACAAAAGACCTGGAAAAAGATGAGAAACATGAAAATGGAGAAACAAGCAATAAAAGTAGACAAAAAAGAACTGTAAACGAAAGATCCCCAGAAAGTGATAAGTTTCAAGAAAATCAGTGCCATTATTACTTTATAAATTGGGACTGTTTCGCCAGTTTCTGTTTTCAGTTGTATCGTGGTTGGCGTTATTCTTCCATATTCTTGAAATACATCTGGGCGCACTATTGTTCTCGTCGCTTTTATGTCAACCAATAGTTCAACTCTTCGTTAATTAATGGTGCCATCAACTTAGATGCTGTTCAGGGAGTTAGTCGGCAATACAGTGTAGATGGTGATCTTCGGACCATGGTTGTTGGAGGTCAATTTTTCCCCCTTTCGGACGACTTCTACTAGTTTTCTGATGGCTTTTGTGTTCTTGGTTTAGAACAGCGGCGTTCACCGCATTTCCAAAAGGGCCTTGACGTACACGACTAGTTTGGTACGTAAAACTTCTCGATATAGCTCTTCAATGCTTTTCTGCCTTGCCGCGCATGTGTCAGCGCGTCGTTGAGCGTCTTAGGTCGAGCTAGTGGCAGCGTTTGTTGTATATTGTTGTCCCTTAAACTATCGACAAAAATGTGAACCGCCAGTTGTTTCAGAAAACTACATGGAGCTGTAGAGTAAGCTAGTCTCACCAAACGCGCAATATCCGCTTTTCTTCCAGAATTTTAGAATTTTCTTCAATTTTACTCGTACTTTTGATTTGTTCGTTTAGTTTTAATTAAATAAAAAAAATAATTACATAATCACCGCAATTATAAACTCGATCACACACTATTGAACTTAATTACAGTAGTGACACTTTACTAATCAATAAATGGACTTAGATGTTGCCGCGTAAAGAAAGAAATTATTTAAAACCACTAGAACTCTTTGATATCGAGTAGCAACAGTTCCTGCTTTTTATGTAATTATAAATGGCAAAGAACGTATATAAGCTTACGTACGACAAATGTGGGCTTAATTCTGGCTTGAAATTATTTAACGTGATTTCAAATAACTCAACGGGTAATTGGTCAGCGTATTTGCAACAGCTGAAGCAAAATTTTAGTGTGACCAACGATTTAAAATGTTTAAAGTTACGAATTAGAACAAGTAATTAATATAATGAACACAAGCAAAACACGCGGAAAGCTGAATAATTCATATTACAAGTTACACATAAACAAATAATTTTCCAATACAATACTTGACATTTGTTTGCTTCAGGTCTAAGGCCTCAACTGCCATATAGAAATTTCTCAAGAAAAAAAACGTCTATGGGTTTATGATTAGTTTTTTTGGTGATTTAAACTTAATTTAATTATTATTTTTCGTTAAGTTATAAAATACGTGTTTTTTTTTTGTTTTTGTTTTTTCGGTGATTTTAATATAATTAACATTTCGTTATTCAGAAAAAAGCAGACAGTTATTAAGTGTAAAGTTTAGAGGAGAAAGGGAATAATGTCGGATTCCGAGGAAGGGTGGTCAGAAGAAAAAAGAAAAAGGCAAGCTACGGTGGAGGAGGTGTTCAGGAAGAGCACCAAAGTAAGGAAATCACCGGTAGCGGAAAGTAAAGAGAGGAAAGAGGGGGATTTAGTAGAAATGTCTAAAGAACTGTTAAAGGAGGTAAAAAGTATAAGAGAAGAACAAATTAAGATGGGTAAGAAGTTGGAAGAGAACAATAAAGAGGTAAAGGAGATGAAAGAAGAATTAAGAAAGTCAAATTAAGAATGGAAAAGGAAATTTGAAGAAATGGGAGAAAAGTATAGAAAGTTGGAGGCCAGATTGGAGAAGATAGAGAGAAGCTGGGAAAAAACGGAAAAAGAAAAAAGGAGAACACACATAATCATATGAGGTATGGAAGTGAAAGATGGAAAGAAGGAGCAAAAGGAGCAAGTGGAAAATTGGATGAAGAAGGATTTAAATATTGAGAAAACAGTGATAGAAACTAGAAAGTTAGCAGAGCGTGTAATGTTAGTAAGGATGGGTACATTTGAGGATAAGTTAAATGTATGGAAGCAAAAAGGAAGGTTAAGAGGTACCAGCATTTATTTAGACGCTGACATGATGAGAAGGGAAATAGATATACAAAAGAAGATAAGATATGAGGCGAGTAAGATGAAGGGAGAGGGAAAAAGTATTAAAATAGGATTTTTGAAAGTGTAGGTGGAAGGTGAAAAAAGATTTTGGGATGAAGAGAGGGGAACTCTAGTGAAGACGGGGCAAAAAACTAAGAGTTGGGGGAGGGAAGGATGGATCAAATGATGTTGGATTAGCAAGTTTTAAGAAAAATGAGATGGAAAAGTAGAACCAAATAAAATTATTGTTTTGGAATGTGGCAGGCATAAAAAATAAGAGAGCGGATTTATGGAGATATGTAGAGGGTTTTGATATGATGGGAATGTCGGAAACATGGTTGGAGGAAAAAGACTGGGAAGTATGGAAAGAAAAATTACCAGAGGGTTATAATTGGAAGGTGGAATTTGCAACAAGCAGAGGAAGTAAAGGTAGAGCAAGGGGAGGGATACTAACGGGCATGAAAAAGAACTGGTCGGTTGAAGAAGAGGAGGGAAATGAGAAGCAAGGGATAGGGATTGTAAAAAATTATGTGGTCAGAGAAGGAAAGGAAAAATATATAGTGTTAACAGTTTATGGGCGGGATATGAGGATGATAAGTGAACAGATTGAAAAAATGATAGAGGGGGAGGAAAAGGAAAAGATTATTATAGGGGGAGATTTTAACACGAGAAGAGGGGAAAGGGAGGAGTGATTATTGGAGGGGAAGTAAAGAGAAGAGTTAGCATGGATAAGACAGTTAATAGGAATGGGAAAATGTTAGAGGAGATATGTGAGGAAAAAGGATGGTCAATTCTTAATGGAAATACAGAGGAGAGGAACAGAGGTGACTACACTTATATGGGAGGGAGGGGAGAATCGGTGATCGACTACGTGATAGTGAGTGGAGAGATGTGGGAGGACATAGAAAGTTTTAAAGTGGGGGATGAAGAGGAATCGGATCATCAGTCACTGGAAGTGATTTTAAAAGGAAAGGAGCAAGGAATTAAGGAGGGACAGAGGGGATGGGGAATAAATAAGGTGTGGACTGAGGAAAGCATAGTAAGATATAAGATGAAGTTGGAGCAAGTGATTTGGGGAGATGTAGGGGCGGAAGAAGGACTAAAGGAATTGACGGCAGAAACGGAGAATGCAGTAGAAAAGAAAAGGTTTGAGAAAAGGCAAGGAAAAAAGAGGAACGAAAATTCGTGGTGGAATAGAGAATGTAGAGAGGCAAAAACAGAGATGAGAAAGGCTAGAAGAAGATGGAATAAAGGTAAAATAGAGGTGCAGGAGTATAAGGGGAAGAAAGTGAATTTTAAAAATGTATGTTCTGAGAGAAAGGTGTCGTATAAAGAGGAAATAGAGAAACAAGTAAAGGAAATAAAGAAAGAAGGAGAAGTGTGGGAATTTCTAAACAAGGAGAGAAGAAGAGGTAAGAGGAGAGGAGGTTTAACGGATATAAAGGTGTGGTTGGGTTATTGTATGGAGCGTTTGGAGGGAACAAGAGAAGAACCAGGGCAGGTGATATTGCAAGAGGTAAATACAATACAGGAAGAAAGAAAGATAACGAAAGAGGAAATGGAGGAGGCAATAAATAGACTAAAATTAAGAAAGACGGCAGGAACGGACGGTACGCAAGGAGAACAATGGAAATATGTAGGGGAGAGAGTAAGAGGAAATGTAAGAAAAATTTTTAATACAATATGGAAAGGAGAAGAATTGCCAGAGAGTTGGAAAGAAAATTTAATTCTGCCGGTTTATAAGGGAGGGGATAAGAAGGAGGTAAAGAATTATAGAAGGAATAGTGTCACTAATGTAAGCTATAAATTGTATGCCATGATTATACAAAGGAGGTTGGAGGAAGTCGTGTTTTGAAGGTGATTGAGTGAGGACGTGTTTGATAGTTTAATAGTAGTACGGAGTTTGGTGTAATTTAAGGTGATTTACAGCAATTAATTTACGTGTGCGTGTTGAGGAATGTGAAGGTGGCTCAGATAACGTATGCGAAGGCGAGCGGATATCGCGGACTAGATTAAAGGTCAAGCGCGCGCTTGTGATAACAGGGAAATACAAACTTTTATTTATATACTTTTTCGAATATTTGTGGTGGGCGTTAATTAAATACAATTAGAAGAATCATAGTAACAAAAAAATTTTAAAAAATATTAATAAAGAAAAAAAAATTAAATAAATAACTAAATTTGAAAAAAATAAATAAATAATAAATAATAAGTAATAACAAAAGGGGGAAAGGGATGAATAAAAGAGATAGAGAGGAAGAGGAAAGAGAAAGGCAACAAATATTTGAAAGAGGAAAGAAAACAATAAGATCACCAGACGTTAAAAAGATAGCGGAGGAGAACGAAGGAAAAACCTCAAGAACAGAAGGAGGAAGGAAAGAAATGGAGGAGTTAAAAGAATTAATGAAAGAAATGATGAAACAGATGTAAGAAAATATGCAAGGAATAAGACAAGAAATCAAAGAAATGAAAAAAGAAATGGGAGAAAGAGAAAAGAAGTGGGAGAAAGAAAAAGAGAAACTGGCGGAGAGAATAGAAAAACTGAAGAAAAAAGCGGAAGACGAGGAAATATGGAAAAGAAAAATAATATCGTGATAAAGGGGTGGAGAAGTGAAAAACCACAAAAGATTTAGCAGTGATGCTGGAAGAAAAATTAAATGTAAAAGTAGAGGTGAAAAAAGTGACAGTAATAAACAAAGAGAAGAAAAATGAGATGGTGGTGGTGGAAATCGGAGGATGGGAGGAAAAACAGAAGGTAATGGAGGAGAAGAAGAAATTAAAGAATACAAGAATATATATATAAGTCACGATTTAACATGGGAGGAAAGAATAGTGCAAAGAGAAATAATGAACATAGCGATGGAAAGAAGAGCGGAAAGAAAAAGAGTATGGGTAGGATACAGAAAAATGGAGATAGACAGAGACAGATACAGATGGAACGACAAGGATAAGGGACTGTGCAGAGAAAGAGAAGAGAAAGTGGGGAACCAAAAGGCAAAAAACTAAAGGGCAAAAGGGGGGAGGTGAAGGAGGGAAAGTTGACAAAACGGCAAAGAAAAGGAATAATGAGAGATGGAAATGGAAAAGAAAAAGAAGGGAGAAAAAAGAAAGTAAGGAAGAAGCAGAGAGAAAAGAAAAAGGGAGAGCAAAGGGGGTATAATAACGGGAATAAGAAAAAAATGGTTGAATCAGGAAAAGAAGGAGAAAGTGCAACAGAGAAGAGGAGTTGTAGAAAGGAACATGCAGTGGGGAAAAACAAAAATAAAAGTGGTGACGGTTTATAGCAGTAGAATGAAAGAGACAAGGAAAAACTTAGAAGAGATGATAGATGAGAGGGAAGAGGGATTGATAATAGTAGGAGGGGACTTCAACGCAAGAATAGGGAAAGAGGGGGAAATACAAGAAAGAAAAGGGACGAGAAAGAGACAAACAAAGGACAAGGTGATAAACAAAGAGGGAGAGGAACTGCTGGAATTGTGCAACGAAAAAGGGTGGGAAATAATGAACGGGAACAGAGAAGATGATGGAAAGGGGGAATTTACGTACATAGGAGGAAGGGGAGAATCAATAATAGATTTTGTAATGACAAATGAAGAGGCCGCAGAAAAGGTAAAGACATTTAAGGTGGGAGAAAGAGTAGAGTCAGACCATCAACCACTGGAATTGACAATGGAAGGAAGGGAAAAAGAAGAGAGAGGAAGAGGAGAAGTAATAACTAAAAAAAATGGACAGAAGAGAGTATAAAAAGATATAAAGAGAGAATAGGGAAAACGGTATGGATAGGGAAGGAAGTACAAGAAAGTGTAGAGGAATTGAGAGAGATGATGGAGAAAGCAACAGAGAGAGTCAGATTTAGAAAATGGAAGGGGGAGAAAACTGGATGGAAGAAATGGTGGGATAAGGAATGCAAGGAAGCAAAGAAAAAGGCAAGAAGAGCATTAAGACAGTGGAAAAAAGGAAAGAAAGAAAAAGAAGAATACAAAGAAGCAGTAAAAATATACAAAAAAACATGCGATAGAAAGAAGTAGGAAAACAAAAAGAAACAAGAGGAGCAGATTAAAGGAATAAAAACGGAAGAAGATGTATGGAAGTACCTAAAGAAGCAGAGGAAAAAAACAGGACGACAAAGGGAATAAAAATTAAAGAATGGGAGATATATTTTCGAAACCTGAAGAACAAAAGCAGGAAAAAGAAAAAAGGAAAGAGGCGGTAGTGAGACAAGAAGATGGAGATAGGGATAGAATAAGGGAGGAAGAAGTAATAGAGGCGATAAAGAATATAAAAGGAAAGGCGACAGGAGAAGATGGGATACAAGGAGAAGAGTGGATATACGGGGAGAAAATGTAGCAAAAAGGATGACGCAAATAATAAACAAAATATGGAAAGGGGAAGGATTCCCAGAGAGATGGAGAGAGGGAATAATATGCCCAATACATAAAAAAAGCGAAAAAAAGAAAGTCGAGAATTATAGAGGGGTAACATTACTAAGCTCGGCATACAAATTGTACGCGACAATACTGCAAGAAAGATTACAGAAGGAAATAGAGGAAAGAAGTTTGGTACCAGACGGACAAGCGGGATTCAGAAAAGGAAGAAGGGCTATAGACAACATATATATAATGAAACACTTAGCAAATAAAGAACTAGAAAAAAAAGAGGGAAAATGGTAGCACTATTCGTAGACCTAAAAGCGGCTTTTGACAAAGTGAATAGGGAAAAGCTGTGGGAATATATGAAAAGAAAAAAAAATTAATGAAAGATTAATACAAAGAATAGAGGAAATATACGAAGAAACGAGAAGCAGGGTTAAAGTGAATGGAGAAGAGAGTGAGAAATTCATAACAAAGAGAGGGTTGAGGCAGGGATGTCCACTGAGCCCAAGCCTGTTCTCGGTATATACGGGGGATCTGGAAGAGACAATGAGAGGACAACAGACAGGAGGGATAGTGGTAGGAAAAACTAAGGTATGGTCGTTGGCGTATGCGGATGACATAGTGCTGGTGGCTAAGGAGAAAAAGGAAATGAAAGAGATGATGAAAACGCTAGAAAAATATATGAAAAAAAAAGAATTGGAAGTAAACACGGAGAAAACAAAGATAATGATTTTTAGAAAAGGAGGGGAGAAAAGAAAAAGAGAGGAGTGGAGATGGAGGGATGAGAAAGTGCAACAAGTGAAGGAATTTACATACCTGGGCTACACGATGAAACGTGATAATAAAGAAGGAGAACACATAAAGGAAAGGGTGAAGAAAGGAAACAGGCTAATAGGACAAGTATGGGGTGTGGGGGAAAGAATTTTTAAGATGGATATAAAAAAAAGAAAATTGCTGTTCGAAAAATTAATAAAGGGGGTGGTAATGTATGGAGCGGAAATATGGGACTGGAAGGAGTGGAGGCAGGTAGAGGGGCTACAGGAAAAATACTGGAGATGGGTGTTAGGATTGGACAGGGATACACCGAGGTATATTGTGAGAGAGGAGGTTCAGATAGAAAAAATAAGGATTGAGACAGGAAAAAGAGCAATAAAATACGAGGAAGAAATGAGGGAAAGAACAGATTGCAAAATTCTGCAAGAATGTTGGAAAGAGATAAAGGGAGGGAAAGTGAAGTACGGGCAGGAGGGCAGAGAAGAATATTACAAAGGAAATGGGTACGCGAGTGAAGAAGTGAAGAGATTAAGAGAAGAGGGGGTAGGGACAAGAGAAGAAATAATAAGGAGAGATAGAGACATCGAAAAACAAGAAAGATGGACAGAGATAAAAGAGAGCAGATATAATAGGAATTATAAAGATATCAAGGGTGAAGGGGTGCCGGAATATTTAAAAGACAGTGAGATTAAAAGCAAAAAAAGGAAAAAAATGGTGGCAAGGTTCAGATGTGGCAACGAGGAGTTAGGAAACAAATATTGGAAGGAAGAACCAGAAAAGTTGTGCAGGCTATGTGGAGAAGAAATGGAAGATCTGAACCACATGAGAAAGAGATGCAGGGAACTAAGAGAAGAGGTGATGAAAACAATGGATATCTTAGATGGAAACGGGAAAGGAGCGGAATGGATGGAGGAAGTATGGAGCAGGAGGAAAAAGTTAAGGGGGGAGAAGGGATAAGAAAATGTAATATATATGTATAGACAACACGACCGAATTTGTAAGCCAAATGGCAATGAATAAAGTTAAACTTATATATACAAAGGAGGTTGGAAAAGGAAGTGGAAGAAAATTGAATTGAAACAGTTAGTAAATGGAGAGCTAGATAAGAAAAGGGGTAAGGTATACGCTTTCTTTATGGACATAGAATCTGCGTTTGATAATGTGAATAGGGAAAAGCTATGGAGAGTGTTAAGGAAAAAGGGAATAGAGGAACAACTAGTGAGGAAACTGGAAGGGATATATAAAGAGACAAAGAATAGGGTAAAAATAGAGGATAATGTTAGTGAAGTGTTTTGGACGAGGAAGGGGCTAAGGCAGGGGTGTCCTCTTAGCCCTATTTTATTTGCACTGTATATAGATGACATAGAAGAAGTGTTGAAGAGTGGTCAGTGTTGTGGGATTGTTATGGAGGGAGTGATTAAAGTGTGGATATTGGCATATGCAAACGATATGGTCATAGTGGCAAAAATGAGTTGGAGATGAAAGGTATGATAAATACGATTAAGAGGTATCTGGATAGAAAAGATTTGGGCTTAAATGTGGGAAAGTCTAAGATGATAGTTTTTCAAAAAGGGAGAGGAGGGAAGAAAAAGAAAGAGTTAAGTTGGGGAGAACAGAAGATAGAGGCAGTGAATGAAGTGACATATTTGGAATATAGGCTAAGGTATAATAATAAAGATGACGCGCATATAAGGGAGTTAGCAAAGAAGGGTAACGCGGTATTAGGGCAGGTATGGAGTTTAGGGGAAAAAGTATTTGGGAAGGAGATCGAGAAGAAAAGATGGCTGTTTGAAAAATCGATTAAAAGTGTGATGATGTACGGGGTGGAGGTATGGGGTTGGAAAGAGTGGAACGTATTGGAAAGGGTACAAATAAAATATTGGAAATGGATACTGGGTTTAGACAGGGAGACGCCGGCTTACATAATAGAGGAGGAGGGGAAATTAGAGAAGATTAGAATAGAAGCAGGGAAAAGGGCGATGAGTTGTGAAGAGAAAATGAAGGAAAGGAGAGAATGTAAAATTTTGCAATGTTGCTGGAGGACGGTAAAAGATAGCAAAAACATATATGGGCAGGAAGAAAGGAAACTTTACTACCAACGAGAAGGTTTCGCAATAGAAGAGGTGGAAAGAAGGAGAGAGGAAGGGAGGTTAAATACTGAGGAGAAAGTAAGAAGAGATAAAGACTCGCAGGTGCAAGAGAGGGAAGGAAAGATAAGGGAAGGAAAGTACAACTTAAGGTATGGGAATATAGTGTCCAGGGGGTTCCTAAGTATCTGATGGGGAGGAGAACCTTAGGAGAGAAACGACTTATAGCTAGATTCAGATGCGGAAATGAGGAGAGTTTAAATAAGTATTGGAAGGAGGATGTAATGAGGAGATGTAGATTATGTGGAGAGGGATGGGAGGACATAGAACACTTGAGTGGGGAGTGTAGCGAACCAAGGGAAGAAAGGAGAGGGAGGAAGGCTTTGCTTGGGGAGGAGGAGGAGGGATTGGATTGGATGAAAGCAGTAAAGGAAAGAAGGATAAGAGGGGAGGGTTAGGACTATCGATTTAGAATAATAAGATGGTGATGGGAAGATTTTAGGGGATAAAGTTTTTTTTCGTTTTTTGTTTTTTTTTTGTTTTTAGTTTACAAATTTCTGTACAAATTATATTAGTATGATAAGAGAATGTTGTAAGGTAAACGTAACCCATTGTAGAGCCGAATGGCTAGACAATTAACTAACAATAAAAAAAAATCATTAGTTCAGCAATGAAGATTTTTTTCTAATTAATAACTAGTTGTAAGAGTAAGCCGTTTTAAACCTGGCAGACTTGCTAAAAAAATTATTTTGAAGCAACATGGCGGCCGTAATGTTCACAATTTTTTTTACCTGCAATCGCTGATATAAACCAACAAATTGTTGGTATTCTTTTATAATTTTTAAAAAATAATGAACTTTTATTATTAATGCACTATCGCAATTTTGTACATTGCAATAGTACCTATACTTAAATATTAATCTAAAGTTAAACTGCCGTGTTTAAAGTTCAAAGCTTGAACTTATTTTGGTGAAATACTTGACTTTTGTACGTCTACAAACAATCATATATTACGGAATAATTCAACCTGCAATTTTGAATTGCATATTGATAAACAAAGTAGAAAAAGAATGTAGAAATAATGTGTTTGATTTTATTTCTTGACGTTTTGATTTTTTCCCATTTTCAGCGTTAATAATTCCGAAATTTAGTTAAAATGTCTATTATTTTTGTTATTGTCTTTGTTACTTTTTTTTGGCTGGAACAAAAGAAGCTTTTTTTTATCAAATATACAAGTAACCATAAATGACCAATGAATAAATAAACGTAACTATTCTATTATTCCCTGAAAGTAACGTCACTAAATGTCTGTCATCTTATTGGCCTAATTCTAGTTATTTCCCACAGTTGTGTTACTATCGTTTTGTAATTTCCGTACTTTTCTTCTATTTATACAACCAAAAATAGTGTAAACGTAGGTCTTTTAATTAGGTTTTAAGACTTTACTAAATCAAACTTACATATACCAATTACTTTATCGCTAAAGTTGAGTATCACATACTAAAGTTCATTACGAAGAAAGTACTCGAGGTTAGGCAATGTACGTTACACAAGTGCTCTGATAACATAAAAGTGATGTAAGAAAAACGTTACTTGGCTGACTAAGAAATGTCTTGATTCTATACAAAACATCACAAAAGATGAGTACCTAGTATACATTTGTTTTTTTTCTCTTAACATTCTGGTAGACGAAGTCGTACACAGTATCACAATACAAATGCAGTTTTATAATTTAAAGTACTTTATTTGTCGTTAAAATAAAGTGGTTGCTAAACAAGGTTCTTAAGATAACTAATATTAATAATTTGGCAATCTGTTTAATCTTAATATTTTCAAACCGATTTTCAGTATAAAACCCAAGCAAAAATTAGTGCATTTATAGTGACGATGATCGCAATCGTAGTGTGCAGTCTTTTTCTCGCCAGTGTTTGCCGTAAGTACCATTTCAATAAGTATTAATAATCTAATAAATATATTCTTTAGGTACTTCTGCAAGCCCGTTTGACAGAGTGGTTGGCGGTTTAAATGCAAACATCAGAGACTATGCTTACCAAGTGTCGTTCAAATTAAACCAGGAACACTTTTGTGGCGGTTCTATTATTGGTCAACGTTGGATTTTGACTTCGGCCAATTGTTTTGTTGGGTAACGACTAAATATAAACGTTTAATGTCTAAACGTAAGTATTACTTTGATTTTTAGAAAAGACTTAAATAGAGTATCGGCCGTTGTTGGTACAAGTAAATTAAATTTAGGAGGCACCCCGTATAAAGTTGGTAAAGTTATTTCGTACGAATATTTTGATCCAAATAATCTTGCACATGATATTGCCGTTGTGCAAGTCACACAAAAATTATAACTTCAAACAAAGTGAGAATTATTGGTTTGTCTTATGATGCGCAACCAGACAACACCCCATGTACATTCTCAGGCTGGGGATTAACTTCGTATCCATCAGAAGTATTTCCAAACAACTTACAATATATTGAATTAAACACCATACCGTTGCAACTTTGTGCTTCAAGTTTGCCTACGTATCCTGTCTACACTACGCATATATGCACGTATAAATCGGTGGGCCAAGGCGTTTGTCTAGGAGACGGTGGTGGTGCGTTAGTTAGTGACAACGTTCAAATTGGCGTCTTATCTTGGGGAATTTATTGTGCTAGAGGATCTCCAGACGTTTTTACCAGCGTGCCTGTGTATAGGCAATGGATTAAATCTAAAACTGGAATTTAATGATAAATAGTTGATGAATGTATATATAATGTAATCAATAAAGAGCGGACAGTCAGGCAAATACCTGGAGCCTGCCTATTTTGCCTTTTTATGTAACTTTTTGTCTTTTTTGCCTTTTTAAAGAGTATTATTTTAAATTGCCTTTTTACATATAAATATGTCAAACACAACTTTAAAGAATTAAAAAATAAATTTATTTAAAAATTACAAAGTTAACTAGGGAAAAATTGTTAATAAAGAGATTTCGTCAATTCGTAATGTCACTTATATATATAACCAGAACTTTAACCGCGTGCAGTTATGTCTGCTTTTCAGCTTTCTTAATCCGTTATTTGGGATGGATTAGTTCCCGATTGTCTTATTTTTTTTTCTTTATATTAATTTTCTGCTATTCTTTGCTTCTTCTGCGATTCTAGACCATTCCGTTCTGTTATGGCATTTTACTTTCCAGTTTTTTATTTCTAACGTTTTTAGGTCGTCTACAACATCGTCAATCCATCTGATCTTCGGCTTGCCTCTCTTCCTGTTTTCTGTTGGTTTCCATTCAGTTACTATTCTTATTGTTTTCGTTTTATCTTTTCTCATTACGTGGCCTAACCATTTTATTCGTTGTGATTTTATATAGTTAACGATGTCCTCACCTTTCATTTGGCCTCTTATCTCGAAATTCATTCTTGGTCTATATTCGTTCTCTCCCGTGTTGATTGGTCCCAGAATTTGCCTTAATATTTTTCTTTCAAAAATTCTTAATTCCTCCTCTTCTTTTTTTGTCATTGTCCATGTCTCTGACGCATATACTACTACTGGTCTTATCAAAGTCTTATAAATCTGGATTTTAGCATTTATGCTTAAATGTTTACTGTTAATATATTTTTTATTTGCGTAGTAGCTTCTGTATCCCTCTTGTATTCTTTGTTTGGTTTTGTCATTATCTTTATTTTTTCTGTTGTATATAATGGTGCCTAAGTATTTGAATTTTTGCACACTTTCTATTTTATGATTTCCTACTTTTATAAATTTTTCATTGTTACTATTACTATATTTTAAGTATTTGGTTTTCTCTCCGTTGATTCTTAACCCAATTTTTTTTGTTTCCTCGTCTATTTTTATGGCAGCATCTATCATTCCTATTTTAGTTCTACTTATGATTACTACGTCATCGGCGTAAGCAATAATTTGTGTGTTTTTGACGTTTATTGTACCTTCTATTTTTGTTCTTTTGATTGCATTGTCTAGCACTATATTGAATATTAAAGCTGATAGAGTATCCTCTTGCTTTACTCCTTCCTTTACTTCAAAGCTTTTTGTTGTTATATTTCCCACCTTCACTACTGCCGTTGTGTCCTCTTATGTCATTTTAACTAAGTTTATTAACTTTTGTGGTATTTCCATTTTTTTCATTTCTGTCGGTATGTTAGCTCGTATTATTTTATCAAATGCTTGCTTGAAGTCTATGAATAATATGTGTAGTGTTATGTCATATTCATGAGCTTTTTCCAATATTTGTTGTAATATATATATTGCATCTGTTGTTGATCTCCCCGGCCTGAATCCTTGTTGGTAATCTCCTATTTTAGTATCTGCATATTCTTGTAATTTATTTTTGATTAATTTTGAGAGTATCTTGTAGGTTACATTTAACAGCTGTATTCCTCGGTAATTCTCACACTGTTCCATATCTCCTTTTTTGTGTATTGTTGTTATTATTCCTTTTCTCCATTCTTCTGGCATATATTCTTCCCTCCATATTTGACTTGTATTTTTTTATGTAGTTTTTCACCTCCGTTTTTGATGAACTCTGCATTTACGTTATCACTTCCGGCTGCTTTATTATTTTTTAAATTTTCTATTGCTCTTTTCACCTCCTCTAGAGTTGGTTTGTGTATTTTTAAGTCTACTGTTGTATTTGTTGGTGTATTTATATTTGTCTGTGTTTCGCTACTGAATAGCTTTTCAAAGTAGTTTCTCCATATTTGTTGTATTTCAGTTTGTGTATATTTTGTGACGCCTTTTTCATCTTTGAAACCTCTTGGTTTTATTTTATAATTTCTCTTTTCTTGCCTTATTCTTTGATAAAACATTTTTGTATTTCTGTTTTTATATTCTTCTTGTATTTTTTAATCTTATTTTCGTTCCATTTCCTTTTTTCTTTTGTATCTATTTTTTGCTATTGCGTTTGCTTCTTTTTATAGTTGTTTGTCTTCTTCTGTTTTTGTTTGCAGCCATTTTATCCATTTTTCATTTTTGTTTTGCATGCTTCTTCACATTCTTGATCGTACCATTCTTTACTCTTATCCATTTTTTCACCTATCCATTCTTCCGCTGTCACTAAAATACTTGTTTTTATGTTATACCATTCCTCTTCTATTCCATTTTTACTTTTTATGCTCATCATCTCTTTTTGTTGGAGTTTTTGTGTTATACCTTTTTGTAGTTCTTGTTGTATCTTTACGTCTTTAATTTTTTCTGTATTTCATCTGCTCTTCATCTTGTTTTTAACGTTGTCTTGTGCTATACTTTTCTTTTCTTTCATGGTTGCAATTGCTAGAACATGATCTGTGTCTGCAGTAGCTCCTCTGTACGATCTAACATCTTCTATGTTTTTTAATCGTTTTTTTGTTATTAAGACATGGTCAATTTGACTTTTTGTTACATGATTTGGGTGATTCCATGTGATTTTATGTTTGGTTGGGTGAGGAAATTTAGTACTAGCTAAGTATAAATTCATTGCAGCTGCTAGATTACAGATTCTGTTTCCATTGTCGTTAGTTTTTTCGTGTATTGTGTTTTTTCCCGCTACAGTTTTTATGTGATCCTCTTTTCCTACTTGCGCATTCAGATCTCCTAATATTATTAGAGTATCATATTTTGGAGTTTTCTCGCATTCTCTTATAAGTTTTTCATAAAAATCTTCTTTTTTCTCATTTGTATCTACTTCTGTTGGTGCATATACACATATGAGGGTGGTATTACTTATTTGTCCTCTTATTCTAAGCTTCGATATTCTGTCATTTATAGCTTCAAATTTTATAATATTTTTCATTTGCTTTTGGGTTACTATAAACCCTGTTCCATTGTTACCTTGTTTTTTTCCTCCGCTCCAAAATATCGTGTAGTTACTCTTGTTTATCTCACCTTCTTCTGCCCATCTCAGTTCTTGTATTGCTATGATATCTATTTTATATTTTTCTAAAGTTTGTACAATATCTCTTATTTTTCCTGGTTGTATCATTGATCTTATATTCCATGTTCCAATTTTTATTTTGCCTTGCTTTTTCTTTTTTATATTTCTTACTTCTACTTCACTTTTGTTTTTCCTTTTTTCTGTTTTTTTAATTATTTGTGTAGTGCATGTTACTTTTTCATTGTTTTATAAATGAAGTAGAAGAAATAGAAAAATATATATCTATATATGTTTTGTATAGATATCACTAAATTTGTAGATATACGTATAAGCGTGTAGACAAATAAATAAATTGATATATGTATATATATATATATATATATATATATAAAAAATGATTTTCGGATTACTTCTCGTGTTGAATTGTTTTTATTTATATTACAACAACGTTTCGGTAAAATTTTACCGAAACGTTGTTGTAATATAAATAAAAACAATTCAACACGAGAAGTAATCCGAAAATCATTTTTTATTTACAATTTTACTCGTGAAAACCTCAAGCACAATATATATATATATATATATATATATATATTGATACGTGTTAAGTTGTCACTTCCGTTATGTACAAGTGGCTACCTGACTTCCAAGTTTTCCAATTATCTTAAAATTTTTTTAATAGCATATATGCTATGTACTAAAACGGTATTAAACGTTTCTCAAAAGAGGGGTAAATAATTTTTCAAAAAAAATTTAAATTAACTATTGTACTTATATAAGATACCTAGTCACTTCATGGCGGCAAAGTATATATATGATACAAGCAACTCGTTCTCACTTCCAGCAACGTTGACAAATATAACCTGCATATTACTAAGGAAAGAAAGAGAAAGGTTTTTTTCTTTGTCCTTTCGGGTACAATGTTCTATTTTTAGATTTTACTACACCTAACTGGTTATTTTTATGATTGTATTTTAAAATACGTATTTCTAAAAGTTTACTATTTTTATGAGAACTTCGTTTTCAGCATTCGTATTTATTTTTGTTTCAATAACATAACACAATCAGAAACGCCCATTTTTTATATAAATATTTTATAAAAACAAACTTGTGCAATTAATAATTTGTACTTTTTGTTATTGCCAATTTTTAATTTAATAGACTGGATCTTTTATTGATATTATGTTACTATAAAATGTGTATAAATAAAACATTTTATATAAGTTTTAAAATTTACGTATTACACGATCAAGAATTTTTTTAAGTTACAATTATTATTTTATTTGTCAGCATTAACACGTTTGTTTAAACGTTCGCAGTAATTAAAGGTAGAAAGCAATGATTTAGTTATTAAATTTCATTCAAAGTACCTAAATTTGATGTTAAGTACCTACGGTATATAATTTCACATTACTGTGAAATGATTCATTCTTTAATCTTTAGTCAGGTTAATCCTTAATTTTACTACATACAATAAGCCGGTGCATTTTATTACTTTAAAAGTTATCTTTTGAACGGCATTGCAATAAACTATTTTTTTAAATAAGTTTTGATTTCTTAATTTTATAAAAACGTATCTCGTCATACATTTATAAACTCGATCTTTAGCATATAATTGACATAAAACTATTAAACAATCAATTAAAATTTCTTGATTTAAATCTTAATCAACATAACCAACCAAAACATTAGCAGAGTAGTATTTAAATTAATCACAAAAACGTGTAAGACTTTTTAATATTAGTTTTGACTTCCGTAAAAGTTATTCGTGTTTCCATACATTGTGTTTTTTTTGTTTACTACTTTTAGCTTTAACTTTAATTTGATTTTATAGTATTTAATAAAAATTATAACATAAGTTTGTTAGTATTCATATATTGTATTAAGATTTATTAACTATGTAAGATTTCTTATCCGAATTTCAAGTAAGGGCGCCCCAAAGTACATAGCACTCGTGAGCAGTGGTCGTGTTGCCTTATAGCACAAGGAGGCCCTGGCAAGATGTTTGACGTTTTTAACGTTAATACATTTTTTTATAAGTATTTGACAAAACAGACGCCCTTTTTGTTACTTAAAAATTATACAAAAATTAAGTGTACATTATAATACATAAAAAGAATTGTTTTTACTCTTTATACGTAAATTACCTAATACAGGATTTACACAAATTTAAAAAAAAAACGCTAATAATTATCCTGTTAATTTAATTTAGTTTTAAATGTAATGTTTTTTGTTAACTTTTTTTTTAAATAAGTTATCTAAACTGAAGACTAGTTACAAGTTTAACTACTTTTATTTGCACAGTGTCAACCAGATGTTCTGGCGTCAAATCTACTTTACCGTTGCATTTTTGTCGCTTATTTTTATTGTAATGTGTCAGTAGATGTTCTTTTTTGCTTTTATTAGTTCTTATCAGAGCGTTTTTAACAATATCACTGTTCAGTGATAAAAAATTATTAAATTATCTAAATAATTCATTATTACTAAATATGCAAACGATTTTATTTTTTGTTTAAGACGAGTAAAAACTATGAAAAAGACTTTGTTTTAATTTAAGGTAATGTTTTATGTTATTATAAAGAAACAGTTACAACCGACGCAATCATTTTGTTAGATACAGGTACTACCTAGACAGACAGCTACTTTTTGTGTAACCTTTTCTTTTAACCAAAATTCCTTTATGTAATTATTTCAAAAGCTTTACAATTGCCAATAATTCTAACAAAACAAAATAGTTTAAATTAAAAGTGTAAAAAATGAAATTATCAAACTATCAGCATTATGTAATAGTACATATATACATAACGAGCATGGAAAGTGAGTGATATCGTGCTAGTGAGAATTTCGACGCACAAGGCGCTAGCCGAGTGCGGAAATCTCACGAGTAAACGATAGACACTTTCTAGCGGGTTTTGTACAGTATTTTTCCTACGACAGTAACTTAAGTATTTTAAAAACTCGTTTATAGGTCACAATTTCGCAAAAATTTTTTGACGTTTTTGAGCACTTATTTCAGATAAACAAAATAGTAACATACTTGATAAAAGCAAACTGTTACGTTATAATTGTGCGTTATTATATCGCAAGGGTTTTTGACAGATGAATGTAATTGTCAATTTTCATGCGTACTTAATAGTGTGAAATTGACGTCTTTCATATAGTGTCGTAGGAAAACTACATTAAACAAACAATAAAACATAATGGAAGCTTATTTCAATTGACTTTGTGTTCTTTCAAATTTTTATGATTTTGAATTTTAAGATATTAGTTTCTATTTTGTAAATAAATAAGCAAGAATAAGTAAACGTATTATAAAAGTACCTATAATAAAAATGATTGAAAATAAAGTTGTTAAAAACATTGATTCGTGCAACAATTCTAAAAGACGTCATTAATTTATTGTTAATTCTAACATAAATTAAGTATGAAATCACCGAATTTATTCAAAACCATTTTTTACACAACAAACGTTACAACAGTTAATTTTATTACGTATTATAATTTTGTCTAATAAATTATTTTTTTATTATTCTTTAGTACTGAAATATTTAAGAAATTTCATTTGTAAATTTTAGCATTTATCTTTTCTTAATGTGGATACGTTTTAAAGCGGCTACTCAGACCCTAAATTTGGGTTAAAACGTGTTTATGGTTTTATTGACGCTATGCTTTACTTCCAACATTGCCGCATGTCGGAAGTAACAAGTAATCTTTTAAATAACAGAAGTCACATCGAACAGCCCGTACCTGCATATATGAAGCATCATCAGCGCTAGCGGATATACCCTGAACTAACGGACACTTTTTGCGGATATAAAGTGTCATAGTGACTTCCAACACAAATTTTGAATTTAGGCCTCTGATGCCCCCTAGTGTCTAAATCCGTTGAAAACAAGGCGAAACGTTGTCACTTCCGAAATCGGAAGTGACTACGTTATATATGAAGTGACAACGTTCGATATATATCTGGAATGGAAGTCACTTTATACACTTTACCAATATATATATATGTATAAATAAAATATGTAAAAAATATAACAGTTTATTTTCGTAAATTCTGGACGTCACAACATTTATATCACAGTTTATATATATCACAAGTTCTTTATCTGCAGTTAGTTCTAAGTCTTTTCGCCCATCTCCTTGCTTTGTTTTCGAGCTTTCTTTATATAATTTCTCCAGCTTGCACAATTCCCTCTGCCGGCACTGTGACCCTCCTCCTCGCATAGTGGACAGTATTCTTCTTCTTGGCATTCCTTGTATTCGTGCCCTTCTTTTCCGCATTTGTGGCATAATTTTGTCCTATCATTTCCCTTGCAGTCTTTGGCATTGTGCCCATACTCCCAACATCTGTAGCATCTGACGGCTCGTTGCTGCTCTTCTAGGGTACATTGCGACATTGCTATTCTGATTTTCTTTTTTTGAATCATTTTATTAGCTTCGTCTTCTGGAACTCGAATTGTGACCGTTTTTGTGTAATTTCTATTGGGCCTAAACTCCCCTATTTTTAAGTTTTCTACACTGCCATATTGTTTTATTGCTTCTTCTATATCTTTTGTTGTCGTCATTACATCCATCCCTCTAATAATCAGATTTTTTGTTTTTACTCTCTCTCCGAGTTTCCTCACGTTAACTTCTTCGTTTCCTTTTTCTAATTCTTCTTTTATTCTGTTTAGTGCCTTTTCATCTTTATCTATCGTTATTAATAATTTTCCTTCTTTGGTGCTCCTTATGGTTTGTATTTCTCGGTTTCTTCTTTATCTTTTAACTGCGTTCTCATTCTTGTTACTAGTTCTTCGTATTTTTTTCCTTTTTGTTCTACAACTAACGCGTAGGTCTTCTTTTGGTTGTCTTGCTTAGCTATACTTTGTTGTGTTTGGGTATCCTTTGGTACTATTATGTTTATTCTTGTTTTTTTTGTTTTGAATATACACTCTGCCATTTTTCTTAGTCTGTTTACGCTCATCGTTTTTAGTTGTCACTTACATATTGCAATAAATTTCTTAACGTAATAATAAGCAAAAAGGAAGTATTAGTCAATTATAACAGTTGGAAAATTGGTAATGATTTATAAAAAAGGTTATTGAATTCTAATATAATTCCTCCTCCCTTAAGTCAGAACGTCCTCGTTCTTTGGATAGGTATTTGTTATATCGTTTTCTATTTCGATGTCCTCTTTCTTTTGTTTCTTATTTACTAACTTTAATTTATACCTAAATATGTACAATAATAAACAGGTTATGATTAGAACAATTACAATGACAATTGTCACAGCAGAATGAACAAAATGAAATATAGGTTGCAATTGAATATTACTTTCTAAAGCTTTACTTTCTTCTTTTAAATCTTTTGGGTTTTGAAAATGTTCCATTTTTAAGTTTACAGTTATATTACTTTCATAATTATTAATTATAAGAGGACTTTGATATGAGAAATTATTAAAAGTATTTTCAAAAATTTGTTCACCTATAATGATTTTACAACTATTTTCAGAAGATATCAATGCATTATTTGTTACTTTAAAATGGTTAATATTATCCAAACATTCTTCTACTATTTCTAAACTTGATTTACTAGAAGTTAAGATTTTTCCGTTATCTAATTGTCGATACAATTTATAGTCGTTGTTGACTAAGGCGTAGACACAACTTTTACTGTCAGATAAACTACACTTGTTCACTATTGGTGATTCACAACACACTGCTTGATTTTCAATTTTCTTGCATTTTTCATAAGTCCAAAATTCAGTTGTTGCACTCTGAAGATGGTATTTATATGGGGAAATGAGAACTTTATCTTGTTTATTTGGGGGTTGGATAAATTCTGGTATATTGGTAGGATAATGAATTAAGGATAGGTATATATAATATACATGTTATTGTATCACCTGTTGACAAAATACGAAATTTTGTGAATTCTAAAATTTTAAAAATATGAACTGTGTCGAATTCGATTAATTGATTAGGTTTATAAGTTAACTGCAAATGTTTTATAATCGCAATTAGTTCAGAATTTGAAATAATTTCTAAATTGATAGTTTCTGAAAATGCCATCGAAATGGTTCTTTCAATACGCTGAAGGATGTTTAGTAATCTCATACTGACATAATTATTATATTGAATGCTTAATTGTACTTCAAAGATATCGGTAGTATTGTTGATTGCGTTAAAAGCTAAATTTATGTTCTTTTGAATAATTCGAATGTTATTTGAATATCGTTCTGTAATATGATTGGCAAACGATGTGTATTTTGTGACCTGCGTTTGAAAGTCAGCAGTTTTCTTTTATGACAGACCCCATAAATAAATTCAGCTGGCTGGATTTGCGTTTTCTTTTTTTTCTTTCTCGATTTGTTAGTTCGGTGTAACCATCGTTTAAAATCGATTGGTTGTTTAAGTAATCTTTGGTAATGGACACAGTATTCTGAATTTGTTTTAATGTAATTTTAGATTGAGTTTAATAAGTTATTTTACGGTTTTAAATTCAAAGTTACAATGTAAATTGTTGATAAAGTTTTGTATTTTGTTACGCCGTGAACCATCTGATTTCGCGATTTTGTTTATTAAGTATTTCACTTGGTTTGTTGAGAATTCCAGTTGTAATTTATGTTTCCTTTCTGAGTTATAATCGTAATTAATTATATTTTCGTCGTTTGTTTATTTTAAGTTGGTTCAAAAGTTCTTTGTTCAAGTGCATTCTCAGTACAGTCGTACTTTGATTTCTTTGTGTCAATCGTTTAGATTACGTGGAAAAATTAAGTCATTATCTTAATTTATTAGGCAGTTTAAATTCTTGTAATATAATATTTTGTCAATTTGACACTTTCACGTACAAGCGAAATGCTGTGTCCTAATGCTATAAATATGACGTAATGGGGACTGATTGCCTCTTTATCACACTTCTTAATAAGAGCGTTTTCGTTCTTGAAATTTCGAACACAGCCTTTGTGGAAAGGGTATTCGAGAAAAGTTGATATATGGATGAGGATTCGATCGTGGCAGGAGAATTAGAAATACCGGGGATCGTGAGATGTAGTAGAGTGAGCCGGGTACTTTGCCCTATCGTTATGCCTTACCGCGGAAGTCAATTGGTACCGTGAAAATTAAGTGTGGTGATGAAAATGTTAATTTGTTTTCAAATTTCGTAATGTACGATTTATTTAGACGTCACGGTATCCAAAAATAAACAATCACGCTAGAGGGATTTAGTTTCGATGTTTTAAGTAGAAAAATCCCTTTTCTTCGCCATTGTGCGGTTTAAAATTGTGAAATAAATCTTCCGCTGGTGACCTATTGTTTGGGGGTTCCACGGATCCCACATTCGACTACGATACTTTTGGGGGAGCGACCGAAGTCCATCTGAGGTTGTAGCTTTGAAAACCACTGTGACCCGCCGCTTATCTGGTATCTCCAATTAAGAAAAAAAAGGTATTTATCGATTTTGGTTATTATCGTGTAGTGACCCGCGATTATAATGCAGTAAAAGCTTTGAATTTGAGCCAATTGAATTACGACTAACGTTAAATTTATTTATTTCATTGAACGCTTAAAGTGTTTGCGCGAAATTAAAATAAATTAACTTTGTTTTGGTGCGTTCGAAAAGTAAATCGTATTCCCGAATATATGATAATGTAACGACTTATAAACTCTATTTTGTTTAGTTCGAATTAAAGTTCGGACATATATTTTATAATCTGTATTGTTCTTAGTTATTTGAATTATTTAATTTTTTATGCGGCCAAGGCCTTGAAATTTATTTGCGTTATGTTTTATTTGAAAACGTCGAGTTAACGCTATTATTGTAGCATTTTCTTTTTATAAATTTTGATTTAATGTTTTGTGTGTAGATTGTTCATTTTTGTTTGGTTTTGCTTAAGATTATTAATTTTTTTATTTTATTAAAATTTGTTTACTAATCATTATTTTTTTTGTTGTTTAATATTCAATCAATAAATGTTAAATTGTTAAATGTAAAGAGCTTTTATTCATTTAGCTACCGCATACGTAAATTTTTTGTTTTTAAGTGGATTTCAGTAAAGTTACAACTCAAGGTAAGTTCTGGGGTTGTAACCAACCAGATGAGCTTTCGGATAATCAGGGGTTTGAAAGCTACCCTCATCGTGACCTTGATTGGCGCCCTTATCGATTTTTGACTATTTTACCGTTTTAGTTCAATTTTACGTCGATCGCGTTTCCAATTTTTCACGGAATTTTAAATTACAACCCACCCCCTTCTCCATTGAGCTAGTGGCACAACCCCGTTTATGTTACCGCATTTCAGGCAGTGACTTTGTGTTAATTTTGGCATGTAACAATTTATCCATTTGTTTGATTACTTTGTCCTGATTTTTAAAAAGCGTGCCTAAATTTTAATTAATTTCTATTAAGTCATTGTTATCTAAGTTACCCGTTATGTATTTAATGGTAGTACCTAAAACATTAAACAAACCTTTTTTTATCCTATATTTAAATTTTGATAATTGTTCTTCTATGCATTCACAATTATTTTTCAAAATACTAATTAATTGTAAGATTGTAGGATTACTACTTTTTGTTTCTAAGATTGCTACGTTACCCAATATTTTCATATAGCTAATTTCAAAACTAGTTATGTTAAAATAAAAATAAAACTTATGATAGTGGTTCAGTATTTTATGTGTCCCAAATATTCAGGGAAGTATCCATTGCTTCGAATTCTTCAATTCGAAGGCTCCTGTTCTGTACCAACAGCAGGTTGATTCTGTAAAGAAAATCTTATCTTTATTCTCTTTAATTTTCTAACGTGAATATTTGTGGGTCTTTTTGACAATTATCTAATTCCTGAAATTTTGTTATTGGTAATATTTGTAATGTTAAGTTTATCATAATAGGGATCGGTTTTTCTAATTCTTTGGCGTGTGATATATGCGAGGGGTTCAGTAATTTCAAGGTTTGGAATTTTGTCTTTATTTTTTGTTATTAATCTGTTAGTACCTTTTTTTAGTTGTTTTTTATATAACTCTTCGTAAAATGGTAATAATTCGTTTTTTCTTTTTTCGTTGTAGACCTCGTATACCGTTTTATTAAAATCAATTTCGTGTGCATTAAGATTTTCGTATGGTCCATAAAGCAAAGTAAATGGGGTGTAACCTGTAGCTGAATGTATCGATTGATTATATACTAATATTGCGGAAATCATTAAGTTCTGAGGCGATTCGTTTTGATTTTGTGATTTAAAAACTCTAATTTTTTCTAAAATTGTTGAATGTAACCGTTCTATAGGGGAGTTTAAACTACTGTTGTAATTAGTCGTGAAATGTAATTCAATTTTGAACAATTCGCAGTATTCTTGAAAGAGACTTAGGCTTGGTCATAGTCTCTTCTTGAGAGCCAAAACAAGAAGTAGAACTTGGCCTTTGCCGTATTGTCGTTCGTGAACCCAAACTAACTTTGAGAATCTCGTTAATCCATTCATGCGCGTCACTAATTAGATGACGAGGCATTTAGCTAAATTAAAAATGGGTTCCTATTAGAGAATTGGGCTCAAAAGAGCCGAACCTTTTCGCGGACAAGATGTATGCGCCGCGTACGCATAAGCATCTAGATCGCCAGGGGTCAGGCATGTGGTAGGCGATCTCCCAAGTGGAGACACCGCATAAACCCGGTTTAGGGTGTCTTGTAGAAATGTAAAAATTGTAGAAATAAAATTAATGTATAGATAAAATTACAAAACAATGTGAATAAATAAAAGAACATACGAGGTTAGACCTCTTTGTAAAAATAAAATCGTCGGTATAAATAAAATAATAATTTAAAAAATATCATAATATAAAATCAGTGTGTATAAATAAAATTTGTATATATAAAATAAATGTAAATAATCAATAAAAATAAAATTAGGATGTATAAATAAAATTAATAAACGTGAATTTGTGGTACGAGGATCCCCTATAACCTAGCTGAAGGCAACTAAAACTAAACATGCAGTTAGTATTAACTTGCGGTCGAAGAGAGTGCGGTGCGACCACTCCAGGGAACCGACGAGGCATCCACAACACAATGATCATTATCCAATCCAGGTGGCTCGCATGAACTCACGATGGACGAGTATGCTACCACCTATCGTATTATGGACTAGAGAGTGGATCTCCCTTTGGGTCAGGTTAAGTTCCCTGCACAGCAGGCTGTTAAACGAACACCACGTCCCCCTCGCTCCTATCACCAGAGGAGCGTGAATTAAAGTTCGGCCCTGGTACCTACTCCTCAGAGCTTCGGAAACCAAAGGCTCTGAGCAGTAGGCCCGTTTGGCCTCACTTACCGTGATTAACAGCCGCGGAGACTCCCAGGAGATGGCCACATCACAAACGATTGCTTTTTCCGCCCGAATAAGGATTAGATCGGGCTTCCGAAGCGAACCGTTTGCTAAGCGGAGATGTGGCTCTTCTTCTACCTGCCACCCCTTACGCTCAGCCAGTTGCCTGAGCCTCGCGCAGATCCGGTCATGACGACGGATCCTCGGCCAGTGTGTTGCGGGGCAGGCTTGGAGTACGTGGGATAGAGACTCCGTACGCCTGCAGCCCGCGCGACACTGCCGGTCAGGGGGAGGGTTAGATGGAATCCCTCAAGTAGGTAGAAGATTCTCCCTTAACTGGACCGCTTTAACGAAATCCTCGCCGCTCCAAAAAGAGGGGGGTTCGTCGATCCAGCGGCCCGAATGTGCAAGGTCACTGCCCTGCATTAAACCATTCCCGGAGAACGAATGCTCCAGCCGTTCGCCCCATGTACGTCTAATCTGGTCTGGGGTGGTGCCCCCGCCTTTCACCGACCAATGATCCAGTTTCCGACGGAGTTTTTCAACATCCGGCGAATCCAGGATCGCGGTGGTGATGGGATCAGCGTTTACTCGCATATTGTTCAGTCGCCTGAACAATATGGAGGGCACCTGTGAAACAAATGCGGGTATCCCAAGTCCGCCAAGACGTGTAGGAGCGTGGATGAAAGCATCCGCGCAAGTACGGTTCAGGTGTAATGTCCGCCTGAGAGCAATGCGTACGAGGCGGTCAGCTCCTTTAAGAGTTTTCAGAGCCACTCTTGTATTCAGCAGGCTATGCAGAACCCTAGGCAACAGGTAGCGCTTCATCAAGCACAACTTCTGGACTGGCTTGAGAGGGGCCTTTCCTACTCTTTCCAGCTGCAACTTCAGTAACTCCAACGTGGGCTCCACCCGCCCGGCAGAAGAGTACTTAGCCCCCAAGTATTTAAACCACTCTCCGGGGAGAAGTGGTCGTATGGGCTTACCATCCACGTAAAAACGTGGAGTGGTCGATGTAAAAAGTACTTTTTTGCCGGGCACCGTCCGAACCACAAGCGAAACGCTCTTGGCTGGATTCAGGCTTAGTCCACGTTGGCCGAAGAGGTTAACAGCTGTTCCGAGTAGTTTGCGGCAACCTTCAAACGTCTCACTGGCTAGCACCAGATCGTCGGCATAGGCTAAACAAGCCACGGAGGCTTGTTCGGCGCTGTTGTTCGGCCTAAGACCCAAGCCGGCTATCTCTAGCTTCACCACTAGCTCGTCCAACACCAAGTTGAACAAAATCGATGATAGAGGGTCGCCCTGTTTCACCCCCCGAAGGAGGTTGATCCAGTTTGTGTCCTCGGCGCCCGTAAAAAAGCGGATACGAGCGCCAGAGAACCCCCCCATCACGAAGTTGATCAACTTGGTGTGCACCCGAAAGCGGTGGAGTGCTCTTTCAACAGCGCTGTGCGCAACCGTATCAAACGCTTTCGTCAAATCAAGACTAATGACGTGATACGGCCGCGCACCCTTTCTTCTCTCCCTAAGGAGAGTTTCCAAGGTTAGCGTGTTTAGGAGCACTCCGTCCACCGCGCGGAATCCGCGTTAGTGAGGGTGCAGTGGCAGCTTTGATAGTCGCCGGGCAAGGATCTTATGCAGAAGCCTAGTAATTGCCGACCCGATCGTGATGGGTCGCCAGGTGTTGACGTCGTCGCATACACAGTCGCTTTTGGGTATAAGAATAGACCGGCTGTCGGAAATAGATGCAGGCAGTCCACCTAGGATCAAGATGGAGTTCAAAAGAAGCTCAAGTCGCAGAGTTGGAAGACGTCGAAGGTCTTGAATGCCAACACCATCCGGCCCACGGACCGAACTGGTGGATGTCTTCAACGCCCACTCAATGTCGTTGCCGGTCACTGGCTTCCACTCACCTCCCGAGCCGCTCTTAAAATCCTCGATAGGTTCGGTGTCAGGGCTTCCAGGGACCTCAAAGATTTTCCTGTAGACCCTTTCCACCTCAGCACTATCGGGATATATGTCCGCCGAGTGGATAGATGAATTATTAAAAATGCAATTAGCTAACCGAGAGGGGTCCTTGGCGTAAAGCTTTTGGACCTCTCGGAATTGCTCCACTCTGGCGGACGATGTTGAATGAAATTGATGAGAAGCTTTCTTGGCTCGTTTGGTTCGTTTTAGCCCTTTCACTGCTCCGACTCCCAGTCCTTCCAACCAGACATCGAGGGCTTCTCTAAGACATTTGACGTTGACTTCCGGATTACGCGCGATATCCTGGGTCAGCCGGAACAGTTCCAAATCTGGTTCTGTCCAGCCTTCCCAACGCCCCCTTAAGTCCAGAATGTGATGAACAACCGGGTCAGTCTCGGGAATAGACTTTAGAGGCCTAGCAGCTTCAATGCGAGCGGGTGATCCGGTATCGACACCAACAGCTCTTTCCGGTCGCTCCTGAGTCGTCCACGAAACCTGCGCATGAGGACCTTCGTCGGCAGAGGCAGTTGACCGAAGTCTTCTGCTTGCCGCTCGGGTCATGCGAGGGACAACCTTTATCTCCTCGGGGAGAGTTCCGGATGTCCCTGCAGCACCTCTTTGCAGGTCGGGTTTCATCAAGGAGTTCGACCGGTCCGAAGACTGTTGCATGCCTGAGGGACCGGGTTGTGATATGTCGACTCTAGACGGTGAGACCGACTGTTGTATGTCGTCTCTAAACGGTGAGATCGACTTGAAGAACTGTGCCGCATCGACATTTTCCACTACTAAAGACGCTCTTTGGTCGTCTTTCTTTGACTTACCGGTGTCCAAATCCTGGAGGAGGTCGCGGTAATCCTGAAGGCGTCTCCTGTCTCGGATGGCCTCCTTTGTACGGTTGGGAAAGAGCTGAGTTAAGTGGACGAGAATATGGCGACCAGTGAACTTCGACTCCGCCAACGCCATACGAATGAGATCTTCGTCCGTCCATCTTGATATATCCTGTATCGGATTTTCCGCCTGCGATTCTAGATCGCGGTTATACTTAAGTGGATGAGCTTTCTTAAAGTGCTGACGCATACCTGCGTACGTATTGAATTCTCTTTCGCAGACAGAGCAAGACGTATCCGGGCCTTGGAGGCCTCTACAGTAACGTCGCCTGATGTGCTGCTTCATATCTGCGTCGGTGCTGAAGATCTTACCGCACACGCACTTGACCATTGTCGAACTAAAGTAAAGGGTTAGCAAAAGGAGTGTGCCGATAATCAGACACACCAATTAAAAATAAAGGGTTAATAAACCTTTCGCTATGATAAGCCTTTTCCTCTTAGAAATCGGAAAGACGATTAATCCTCGTAGATGCGGCACTTAGCGCTAGATTTCACCTTTCGCGGACGCCCTGTAGAACAGTCCGTTCTCAGCGAAAAGTAGCCCCGGCAGGATCCTCGAGGAGGCAGCCGCACGTAAATATGACTCGAGACGCTCGAGGAAGGAACACACGACCAAGGGAGGATTATCAAGAAACACAGAAGAGAGTCATAGTTACTCCCGCCGTTTACCAGCGCTTGCTTGAATCTCTTCACGTTGACATTCAGAGCACTGGGCAGAAATCAATTCTCAAAGTTTGTTTGGGTTCACGAACGACAATACGGCAAAAGCCAAGTTCTACTTCTTGTTTTGGCTCTCCAGAAGAGACTATGACCAAGCCTAAGTCTGGGTGTTTTACTACGACGCGGTCTAAGCCGAAAGTCGCTTATAATTTTAAACATAACAACCGCGAAAGCTTAAGATTTTATATTCTTGAAAGGTTTTATTCTTAAATTCTTTGCCTTCATCACACACAATTTTTCTTGGAAAATTATGATGAGAAAAGAAATGACGAAGTTTGTTTAAAATTGTAATACCAGTAGCATCATTTATAAAATAAGCTTGAGCGTATCGGGAAAACAAATCTATTATTGTTAAAAATTTGTGTCCTTCAAAGCTAAATGTATCAAGGTGTATTATATCGAAAGGTCTTTTTGCAAGAAGTGGTCCACAGAATTGAATTTTATAAATGTTTCTTTCGTATTTATTAATCAAACATGTTTCACATTCGTTTATGAATTTGTTAATTTTTGTTTTCATATCGGGCCAATAAAACTTTAATTTCAAATGATTATACGTTTCGGTGACACCGTTATGATTAAGAGAATGGTATTGATTAATCGCGTAGTATTGATCATCAGATTTTTCTAAGTCGATAGCCAAAATGTTATTTTTGATAAATTTTACTTTATTATCGAACAGATGTCTTGAGGTCACGAGAAATCTTAATTCTAGCTCTTTGTCGCTAAAATATATTCCATATAAAATATTAGGATTTATTACTTCTTTAAAACATGTTTTTAAATTCTCTAACTCATTGCCTCGTCTAATAGTAATGATGTAATTATGTATTCACACTCAGTTAGTAACGTACAGTTTCCCGAACCTCTTAAAGGTTGGTAAGTGAGCGGTTTCCATGGTTAAAAAAAACGAGTATGTAATGAAACCTCGCGGTCAGTAATGTACACTTTCCGAACCTATAATTCGTGTGTGTTGTTTTAACTAATTTGATACAATGACAATCATAAATTAAATACGTATATGTCAATTGTGAAGTGTGCCTACTACGTTTTAATTTTTTACCGAAATAAACGATAATATTTTGGAAGTAGGTTTTCATTCATTTTTTATTACTTTTATGTTATTTATTTTATTTAATGGCTGATTGTGAATAAAATTGTATACAAACCTTGGCAAAAGTATTCCATTTGTCTCGAGAACTAGTTCACCTCGAGGCTATGCCTCTCGGTAAACTATAGTTCTCTCGACAGAAATGGAATATTTTCCGCCTCGGTATGTAATCTACTATTTGCAAATGGTCTCGTATACTTTAAGTTATATTGATCTCCTAACTTAAATATTATGCGATACATAAAATAATTAATAGAATTTTCGGATATTGGTATAGTAAAAACAGGGTTTTCTAAAGAAGTGTGTTGTGTGTTATTGTCAGATTCTGTGATTTGCCGATCTTCAACAGTATTTAAGATTTCATCGAGTTCATCTAAAGAAAATTCTAAATCATATCGACGTTTGGGAGTATAGACAAAAGCTCTAGGTCAGGATCATTACTTATTGATTCTTTAGTATTTATTTCAATTCGAGATAAAGCATCTGCGACTGAGTTTTCTTTGCCTTTTTTATATATTACTTTATAATCAAATTCTTCAAGTCGTAATCGCCATTTAATTAATCTAGAATTTGGATCTTTAAGAGAAAATAACCAAACAAGAGGTTTGTTGTCAGTTTCTATGATAAATTGTTTTCCATAAATATAGGGCCTAAAATGTTTTGTGCATTCCACAATACTAAGTAGTTCACGTTCTATAGTTGAATAATTTTTCTCAGCACTGTTTAAAGTTCTGGAAAAGTATGAAATCGGTTTGTTATTTTGGGTTAATACTCCACCAATAGCTACTCCGGATGCATCGGTCGTGACATGAAAAGTTTTATCAAAATCTGGGTAAGATAATATAGGAGCATTAACTAATAATTCTTTACAATGATCGAAAGATTTCAAATAATTCGGGTCCGTGATATCAATTTTTGCTCCTTTCTTGAGACATTTAGTGAAAGGTTGAACTATTTTTGCAAAATTTTGGATGAAGCGTCTGTAATAACCAACCAGCTCTAAAAATGATTTTATTTCTTTAATTGATTTTGGAAGGGGATATTCTTGTACTGCTTTAACTTTCGACGGATTGGGTTTTATACCTTCTAGTGTGATTACATGTCCAAGAAATGCTACTTCCTTACATAAAAATTCCGATTTTCCTAATTGTACTTTTAAATTGAATTCTTTGAGTTTTTAGAATATTAATTTAAGGTGTATTAAATGATCGTGCAAAGATTTCGAAAAGATTACAACATCGTCCATATATACAAAACAAAATTTATATAGATAGTTACGTAAAATATTATCCATGACTCTTTGAAACGTACTAGGTGCGTTTCTAAGTCCAAAAGGCATTCTAACGTATTCAAAGTGTCCGTTTTCTACAGTAAAAGCTGTTTTTTCAATTGATTCAGGCTCCATTTCAATTTGATGGAACCCTTGTGCAAGATCTAAAGTAGAGAAATACATACATTTTCCTAAATTATCTAAAATTTCATCGATTCTAGGAAGGGGATATTTGTCTTCTATTGTTTTTTCATTTAATTTTCGGTAATCGATAACAGGTCGCCATTTCTTTTTACCACTTGCATCGGATTTTTTGGGAACTATCCAAACTGGTAAACTGTAAGGGGAAATACTGGGTCTAATAAGTTTGTTGTCAAGAAGTTTTTTTATTTGGTTCTGAAATTTAGCGTTTAAATGATAGGAATATCTATAAGACTTTTGGAAAATTGTATTGTCGTCTGTAGTACGAATTTTATGTTTAACACCGTTAGTAAAACTTAAATCGCTATTTTTATCATAAAATATTTGTTTACACTTTCGGCACAAAGAAATAATTTCCGAACTTTCTTCTAGGTTCAGATGATTAGTACGTATGACTTCTGAAATGTTTAAATTTGTATTAAAATTTGGATTTAATAAATTAACATTAGTGATTGGTTCTACATTTAAAAGATGCTGGAAGTTTATTTCAATATTTGAATTGTCTTCAAATGGAATTGTACAGAGACCATCTTTTGAATAGGCTGTAGATTCTGGAATAGTATAGTTATCTAGCTTAGTTTCAGGGATAAGGACTTGACCTTCTTCAATATTTACTGGGACTTTTAAATGAGTACTAACATTTTGCTTAAAAGGTTTATAGTTAAAGGGATTTAATTCCATGAAAAAAGGAATTTCGATATTACCTATTTGTAATGTTTGGTTATTGTAATCTATTTTAACACCTAATTTTCTAAATGCATTGCTTCCTAATAATGCGTCAAACCTATCGTGCCAATTGATAACGTAAAAACTAATATTATTATTTATGCCATGTTCTTTTAAAATAGGAAATGCTACATTTACATCAGACGTTACAGTTTGATTAAAACTTTTTATAGTAAAAGGTTTATTAAAAAGGTGATTTTTAAAATAGTTGTAGGCTGGGCCTGGGTTCATTATTGAATTCGAAGCACCGCTATCTATCAAAATTTTTAAATTAAAACTAGGTATGGTAATAAATGGTAGCTTTGGTCTACTTGTATTAAGAGGAAGAAATTGATTTTCTGGTTGATCTTCAACATTATGAAGTTCTTCTGATATGAAATTGCGTGGGCCGGTATTTCGAAAATAATTATTATTATGAGATGGTCTCATTGTATTTGTTGTTGAAATTGACATTGGGGTAGGTTTAAATTCGGGTTTTCGCTCAAATATTTCTGCATTAGTGGGAAATCTTGTAGATACTGGCCTACTTTGAACATTGTTTTGATTACGGTATTGATTATAATTTGGGTTATATTGGTTAGTATTATTAAAATAAGCATTGTTTCTGGATGTAAGGGTCCTAAAGTTTTGATTTTGTGTATTACTTTTATGCGCAGATTTTATAGGTGTTTTCTGTCTAATAAAATTTAAGAAACTAACTTGTTGTTTGTGATTATCGTAATTTCTAAATTGTAATAAACAATCTTCTAACGATTCTACATTTTTGTATGAAATAAAGGAACGGTACGGTTCTAATAATTCTGCTTTAAAAGTATCTAGCGCTTTACGGGTATACAAATTCGTTTTATAAATTTTAAGATTAACATCTTGTTTGTGAATTGAAATGTGTTCTAATAAATATTGTAATTTTCCTTTAATTTTTTCGTAATATGTGTCATAATTTTCATTTGTTTCTTGAAAACACGTTAGCAAATCATTCTCTAAAACGTATTCATTTCTAGGATCGCCAAAACGATTCAAAAGTGCGGACTTGACATTACTCCAAGTAGAACAATCGCAAGTTAAAATGTCTCTTGCAGCATTCATTAAATTAGAACAACAAATTTCAAAAAGTAATTTATTTAAAGTACAATTTTCTTCTTCTTTATTTGAATTTTTATATGTGTTAATGAATTTGTCACATTGTTGTAAAAAATAAGATAAATTGCGGCTTCCTCCTTCGCACCGAGGAATCATTTCTTTAGCAAGATTTATTTCTGTATAGTTTGTCATGACTGTTAAATTAGCGCGTTTTATTAATAAATTTTCTACTTTAGAAACCGAGTTACTATCAAATTCTAAACTAGTTTTCGATTTTAAATTATTTATTTTATGAGGTGACCGATCCCGAAAGCTCATAAAGTATAATTGATAAACATGTATATTATATAATAAAAGGAATTATGTAATAAAAGGATTACTTACAGGAATAAGGTTGCTAGTAACATCCCGTAGTTGCAATATTTAGTGTGTCCAGTTGAGAAGTTTTCAGCCAGGAAATTTTCTCTAAGACAAGTTTTTGCGTCAATTCAGGCGTTGTGGAAATGCGAAGGCCGTGAAGGATTGAAGTCCTACGTTATCGATGAGCCCAATGAATCTTGCAATACTTTACTTTGGATAACGAATAATTATTTTCGTTCTTAATACACAATTAAGATTTAAAAATCACCGACACTACAGTTGAGCCGTTTGTGTAGATCCTGTTCGCAGCGCCAAATATGTCAAACACAACTTTAAAGAATTAAAAAATAAATTTATTTAAAAATTACAAAGTCAATGTTTGGAGAACAGTATGTTGTACAATTTTGTCTGAAAATTAATTTGCGTTTGCTTTTATTAACTCGGGAAAAATTGTTAATAAAGAGATTTCGTCAATAGCCTAGATTAATGTCACTTACATATTGCAATAAATTTCTTAACGTAATAATAAGCAAAAAGGAAATATTAGTCAATTATAACAGTTGGAAAATTAGTCATGATTTATACAAAAGTTTATTGAATTCTAATATAATTATATAAACTTAAAAAAGTTAGTGTAAACAGTGTTTTAATAGGTAGATGACAATAACGCATTATAGAATTTTACTTAAATTACGTACAATAATATAAATAACATTTTTTGCTATAAAGGTCTTACCACGAACCTATAAATAACAAGAGGGATTTTCATGTTTTGTTAAACAATGGTTTCCAGAAAACATTAAATACAAAAGCCGCTTATAGAGAAAAAGTATTGTAAGAATTTATACTAGGATTATGTACAATGACAAGCTTAACCGAGCACTATTTACAAAACCGGAAAGATTTCGGAATGAATCATATTTTATAGGTCTATTCAGTACCTAAGTAAAGCAAACAAATACAGATAATTTTAATTCTGTCCGGTGGGCTTCCTTTAATGACTAAAACACAAAATATTCTTTGTTTGTTATAATTACCTGTGATATTGTCACACTGTGATAGTCTATTGCTGTTATGCTGTGAGTAAGTTTTTAAAAATGCCACCTAATAAACAATCAAAATTTGAAAGTTATTACAAGTGGAGTAAATTGGACAATAATTTAACAACCGACGGGCAAAACCTTTTTTGTCAAGTTTGTTTAAGATCAGTAAGTTTGTATTATCTTAATTTAAACGGTTTTAATTACTAGTATATGTATTATCGGTGCTACTAAAAAGTACCATGTAAAACAACACTTGGGTAGTGGTTTACATTTAAAAAATATTTAAAAAACTATGAAACAACCATTGTTAAAAAACGTTATAGAAGATCAACAACAACAACCTGGCCCATCAAAAACAACTTTTGTTCTAGATTTGTGCGAAGCATTGGTGCCGGCTCAAATTCCTCTTAAAAAACTTAATAATGTCAATTTTCGCAATTTCCTCGAAAAAGACACCGAACAAGTTGTTCCAGATGAATCAACTTTGAGAAAAATTATTTAGACATGTGTTACCAATCGGTAAGAAGTTTAATTAAAGTATTAATAGTTTTCAAACTTGTTACAAGCTTCAGGTCTTACGAACCTTGCACGGCCAACTCACACAGTCGGAGATAGGGGAGGTTCAAAGAAATTATACTTAAGGGCGCCAGATGAATCGTAATTAACACTTCTGCTTCGATCACGACAGACGGTTCAAACTTGTAACTAATTTTGAGGTTCGTAATCCTTGTTACACTGATGTTCGGGTAGCCACAATTGGTCAACGGGTAACGACAAAAGTATGTTACCATAAAAGAAAAATTAACAAGTATAACAACTTTAATGTATTAACGTAAAAGGTTAACAAGAGTAGGTATATATAATTTCTCCACTCATAAATGCTCGAAATATTAACAAGTATAATTAACAGGTATAAAAACTTTAATTTAGCAACGAAGCAAACTAACAGAAGTATGTTGAAGTCCTCAATTCATAGATATTAGACAACCTAACAAGTATGATTAATAGGTGTAGAAACCTCGAAGTAACAACATAAAAGGTTAACTGGAGTATTGTCTAATTTCTTGATTCATAAATGCCAGCAATATTGGCAACACACAAAGCATATAGTTAAATTACATCGAGATAGCGAATTAAATTTCGTAATAAATATTGTCTACTCCCAGCATGCGATACACTCTAAATGACAGCGAAAAAAAATATAATCAAATTGACTTACCCAATCCAGTGCGTGAAGAAAACGTTTTCCCACCGGCAGCCTAGAATAATTATTGAATAGCAATTCGTCTCACACAATAACTCACGAAAAAAGAAACTACAAAATCAGTAATAATAATTCATTAAATGCGATATAAGAACCCATTGTATCGAATGCTGTAGGTTGTAATTACGAACAGGTGGTTGATAACGCAATCGACTATTGTTCGTTTAGGTAGTATGCCCTCCCAAAAGCTTATACGTTCAGTAGCGGTATTTATCAATCGTACTTATGCATCATTATTTCTTATCGAAGCGAACAGGTGATTGAAACGTGGCGGAACCGGCTATCACATTAATACAGAAATTACGAAGGAATCTTAATAAGCTGGAGACAAAATATCTTACCCTGTGCCAAACAAATTGTAATAAATTCGTAATTGCCTTATAAATTCGTATTCATCACAAGGGATGCCCTTAAAACTTTCGGAATCAGTTCAAGATTCTCGACACCCACCGGCTCACGTAGTTGACAGTTTCAAAATGGCCTCTCAGTAACCAACAACGTCGGTAGATGGCGTCAAAACCAGAAACTAATTTTTAAGTCGATACACAGGGTACTCCGTTGTGAAAATTTTGCACGTAACAAACTGCTGGTTTACCTTTTATAGAAAATACAGACAATAAGGAATGACATTGGGGACCATTACATATAGACTTTGGTTGATGAAACAACCGATTGCAGAGGTCGATATATAGCAAATTTTCTAGTTGGTAAATTGTCTGAACTAGAACCAGGAAAAGCTCATTTGCTAGCAACCAAAGAAATTCCACATACCAATCACAAAACAGTTGCAAATTTTTTCGATGATTGTTTACGTAAGTTTTTTTTTAATGATTGATTAATATGACCCAATCTATTAATAACAATTATAGAATTTTATGCTTGTAGGACTTCTGTATCCCAATGGCGTAAAAAATAAAAGGTTCTCTTATTGGTAACCGATGCAGCACCTTATATGATCAAATTCGCTTAGGCATTAGAAATATTTTATCCGAATTTAAAACATTTAACTTGTTTAGCACATGGAATACATAAGGTCTGTGAATTCATTAGAGACAAGTTTGCATTAGTAAACAAGTTAAATACTGCCACCAAAAAGGTAAAAATCTCTCTTTTTGACTATTGGATCTTGTTTCAGGTTTTTGTGAAAGCACCATTACGCCTATAAAGAAAAACTTCCAGATGTTAAACTTCCATCGGAACCTATCATAACAAGATGGGGAACTTGGTATTCTGCTTGCATTTTTTATGCCACACATTTGGAAAAAATTAAAGAGGTACAGTTCATACTATAACCTGACATTGTCTTATACATTAATTGAATTGTCTTACTTCAGGTGGTTAAATTATGTGACGATACGGCCTTTGCAGCAATTGCTAAATCTCAAAAAGCTTTTAATGACGAAGCTGTTAATAGAGGACTAGTTTTTATAAAAACAAACTTTTCCGGCATTCCTGACGAATTAAAGAAGCTAGAAAAAAGCGAAACCGCAATGACCGAATCTTTCGCTACATTTGAACGAATAAGGAAAATTAATCAAAAATTAGATACCGCCACATCAAAAAACCCTTCTTTTGACCTCTTTAAACAACTGACTGAAATTCAAAAAGGGGAGGTCATGAAGCATCAACAGAAAATATCTTTAACAATAACGGAAACATCGGCATTAAAATTTGCTCCACTAACATCTTATGATGTCAAAAAAACTTTTTCCTTCTATAAAAATATTTTAAATGATAAAAAGCAACTTGGTCAAAACATTGAAAAATATTTGGTTTGTGCTTGGGAAAATAACAGCACTTAATAAACATTGTAAAACAAAAGAATAAACTGTAAATTATAATAGATATGTGTGCTTTTTTCATTGCCTTTTTGGCAGGTTTAATATGTCTTTTATGCCACCTTTTTTGGTATTTTTTTGCTTTACTATCCGCTCTTTAGTAATCAAAGTGATTATAAACTAAATGTTTATGCAATAATAATTTATATTAGAACTTAGATGTTTTTTATTTTATTCAAAAAAAATTTATTGCATAATTTTACGTTTCAAGGTCTCCTGATTCAAAAAAAATGTATTTTGACAAAAAAAATTTTGGGTGTCTATGTGTAACGATCTTGAATTGTCTAAGTTTCTTGATCATCTTAACAATCAACACTTAGATATCAAATTTATTATGGAAATCGAAAGTAATGGTTCTCTTCCATTTCTTGACGTTCTTGTGACTCGTAAGCCCGACGTACTTCTGGGCCATTCTGTTTACCGCAAACCCACCCATACGGACAGATACCTTCATGCTTCGTCTCATCATCATCCTGCACAGAAACGTTCTGTTATTGAATCTTTGGTCCATCGTGCCTTTTCTATTTGTCAACCTGAGAATCTAGACTCAGAACTCCGTCATCTTACTAGAACCTTAGTGAACAATGGTTATGTAAAGCGAGATATTCATAGAGTTGTTAATCGTCGTTTACATCCACGTACTCGATTACCTAAGGACATTTCTACTTCCGAATCCAACCCGAAATTGGCCTTTTTACCCTACATTCACAAGGTTACAGATCAAATAGGAAAATTCCTTCGTAAGAATGGTATTAAACCCATATTCAACTCGACAGGCAAAATCTCTCAGATTCTTCCTTCTCCCAAAGACAAATTTCCTACACTTTCATCTCAAGGTGTATACCAAATTCCCTGTTCTTGTGGTTTAGTCTACATTGGTGAAACCGGTCGTTCCGTCATTACTCGCATTTCAGAACATGATCGTTGTATAAGGAAAAGGTATACTTCCAAGTCTGCGGTCGCTGAACATGATTTTACTACAGGTCACAAGATAGATTTTGATAATGTTTCGTTGATTGCCAAATCTCCATTCTTTTTCAACAGGAAACTCCGAAAAAGCATAGAAATCATCAAACACCCCAATAACTTCAATTGCGATCATGGTTTCGAACTATTCCCTCTTTGGTTCCCGGTTATTAGTCAATTATCAAAAACACGCCCCCTAGTAACCGTAACCCAATCAGGGTCGAGCTAAACCATCCGTGACGATCTTTTTCCTTTAAATACGGAAACTATTTCTTTTTAAGTCACTTCTACGGAGTCTACCTAACTCGGTAGTGGTTCTTTGTTAGATTTTCGTTTGCTTTTTCAGGTTATCGTTTTCTTTCTTACCTTTTCAGAGTTTAGGTTATGGCTTGTTTCACAAGTGGACAACCTAACTTTTGAGAAGTTCTTAGTTAGATTTTGATTGTTTGTTTGAGTTTTGCGATTTATCTCACGCCCTGATGAAGCCCCTTACGAAAGTGGGCGAAACGTTGGCAGCTTCGGTTGCAACTATGACACGGTCCAAACCCGGAAGACATTCTAATCTTAGTATAGATTCCGGCCGTGGAAGCCTTCGATATTACAGTAATACTCACAATTAGGTTTTATCCAGTAGGGCATTAGCTAATCTCCGTACTTGAGTTACCTAAAAAGTAATATTAAACCCAATCTAAACGAGCATATAAATGTTAACACAAGTAAAAGGTCTCCTTAGCATCCAATCATTTAAGAACGCAAATGCGCAGCGTTTCCCTTCAACATAACCGCATAAATTTCCCCAGTGTTTGTCGTAGTTAATCTTCACAAGAGGGATAATCCTGCAGGTTTCCAAGCCTTGACGGTGTTATCAATAATGTGACGTCATGGAAGTTTTCCAACGAGGCCACCTGCTAGTTATCTTCGGTGATAACGGTAAACATTTGGTGGGTACCAATATCCGCCCGTTTCAACCTTACAAATGTAATTGCATATTATGATATTAGCGTGAAACAATCTAAAGGTGAAGGTTAACCCGGGCGTAAAAGTACAGAACTCGTAGATGGTCTTGCAGGAAGTGAAGCAAAAGTGCTGTCTAAAATTTGACAGTCTCGGCGAAAGAGTAGGGGAATTCTCCTGACAAATTTCATACTTGAAGAGAAATTTTCATACTCGCGAATTGAACTACTAATTTTTAAAATAACAACATTAGCAAATATTCAAAAATGTTTTTATTAGTTAGTTCGCTTTCTTGTGGTTTGGTGACGGATGATTGAAAACACGACACCGACGCCAATGGTAATGCGGCCGAATGCACGAACATCCATGCGCGACACGAGGCATTTTTTGGGCGCGCGGGCTGTACGTAATGATGGTAATGATATAACTTAATTCAGACTAAGAAAAACAAAATTTTAGACGTATAACTTGTGCAAGCAAGCAACACTGCTGTTATTTATTTATTGTGGCAAGTTAGTAAATATTGTGAATGTTCAACTATAATCTCAATAAAAAAACATACTTTAACTACAGTACCTTTATTAAAAATAGCGTAAAATATGTTTTTTGTTTAGATTTAGTTTGTGTAAATACCATAATCTAGATATAAAAGTAAGTATAGTAGTTGAGGTTGATGTAGTAAGAATGGCGTCGTTTATACTGTTCGGTATTCTTCTAGCTGCAGCTTTTAGTAAGTAGGTACTTACTGTATAGTTTTATTTGTATTGATTATTGTTATTTTATAGCTGGCACTGTTGCTGGCCCTTTTGCTAAAATCCTTGGTGGTTCTAATGCTAGTGTTGGAGAATATCCGCATCAAGTTTCATTGAGACTAGACAGTCACTTTTGTGGCGGATCCATTATTGCTATAAACTGGATTTTGACTGCTGCTCATTGTCTTTATAAGTATTTATAATATTTTTGTATTATTTATCAAAATTAATTTTTTTTTAATTATAGCATAAACATACCTCGAATAACGATTGTTGTAGGTACAAACCAATTAAACGCAGGAGGAACACCTTATTTGGTTGCTAACGCGACTATACATGAGTATTTTAACCCACCTAGCACTGCAAACGATATTGGTGTTATACGAGTTAAGACAAATATTGTCACTTCAAACCTTGTTAAAATCATCAGTTTAGCTAATACACTACCGGCAGATTTTTCAATTTGCAGCTTGTCTGGCTGGGGATTAACATCTTACCCGTCACAAATAATTCCCAATGATTTGCAACACATTCAATTGTACAAAATATCGTTAGAAGAATGTCGACGAGATTTGCCTACACTTACAATCTATGACACAAACGTTTGTACATTTAAAGCACCGGGACAAGGCGCTTGTAAAGGTGATTCCGGTGGACCGTTAATTTCTGGAAATGTTCAAATTGGTGTTGTGTCGTGGGGAATACCTTGCGCACTTGGTGTACCAGATGTCTTTACTAGTGTGCCATCCTACAGATCGTGGATAACAAATAAAACCGAAGTTTAAATAATTTCAATGTTATATTTCTTCAACGAAAAATATATTTTATTGATACAGTTTTTACCATTTTAAATGAACACAAACATAATAAAATAACATAAAAACAAAACATTACAATGTGCAAGAGGTTACAAAAAGACTACAATCAAGTAATTATTTTCAGCAATGTCAGTAGTCAGTCAGTAGTTGGTGTGCTTGCAATGTAATGTATTAATTTCTCACGTGTATAATTATTCCGCGAGTGTAATTCTTGCGCGAGTAAAAAAAACGGATGCCGTAACAAATAATTTTGTTTTATCCAGAGAGTGAATAATCAACTGACGTAACGGGACGTTTTTGTAACAGTATAGTAATTAATTCGCAAATGTTTAATTTCATGGCGTAATAACTGGTTATTCGGTTATGTATAATTTGATGACGTAACAGTTTGTTCTTTCTAATTATTTAAATGAGAATGTCATTAAAAGAACACTCAAAGATACACAAATAGAATAATTACGGAACGGATTGTTATTTTATTTTATTCAAAACTATTGACATCTAAAGTTAACATCCCTACTGACATTGTTCCGTCACCAGCAATTCTGCGAAACCCACTCTGAGAGCTCGGTGTAAGGTGATGCAGAACGCACATATGTATACTACCAAACTAACAGTACAAATTTTTTCTTAATCAAAAAGTTAACAGACGACTTGGCAGAGAGCAAACTTGCAAAATGTTCTCAAAACTTACAAAAATAGGGTAAGTTACTCTAAAATGTAACAAGACAAGCTAAATGAAACTGCGCTAAAATTAAACGGTAACTGGCGTAGTGCAGTTTAAGTATACCGGTAGTAAACCGCTACTAATTGTAATGTTGTTAGAGCAGATTAGTTATATTTTAGCAGTTATGTGCATAATTTCAAAATTTAAAATGTCTCGATTATTAATCGCTATCAATAAGAACCTTGTTTATTAAATAACTATTTATTAAACAATAGTGTCGCTATTATCCGATAGGTGGAGATAGAAATTGACACATTAAACTGCAGATTTATAAAAATAAAAGTTTGACACAATAAAATAACTACGAATGTGGTTGTTTTTCTTAAAATTTTCGATAACTAAATCTAACGTTTGTTAGAGATATCTATATTATAATAGAATCGAAATTTTTAATAAATCTTGTTTTAGTTACATAAATAACCACCCGACTAATTTTGGAGAAAAGACCATATCATATTGCCATGGAATATAGCTGGTGGTTAGGCAACACACACAGCATATAAAATCAAATAAAGTAATTTTTGATAAATGGGAATTCTCCACATTCTCCTGGAAAGTTTACGGAATGTTATTTTTATTGTTGTATAACCAATTTCTACTCACTTTAATTATATACGCTTCGTATTTATTATATAAGATGTATTTAGCCGACATCCTGGTCAAGCTGGAGCATAAAACAAGTTAAATTATAATAAAAACTAATTATCGTGTGTAGAGTAAGGTTAGGTAAGAAATATGAAGAATTAACAGAAATAAAATAAAGTGAGGAAGAAACGAAGAAATAAAAAACAAGCTTTTGTGATAAAGTAGACTCGTACGAAAGTAAAGAAAGGAAAACGGGACGTGAAAATGAACAATTCACAAAAAACTCAAGTGTGATAAAGAACACGGTCATTGACCTATTTTAATAATTAAAAAATGTAAAGGTGTGCTAATGGAAATGAGAAAGACAATAGCAAAGACAATTAGAGGCAAATCTTCGGAAAATTAGTAAAATGTAATTGACTTTTAATAATAAAAAAAAATTAAAGTTACCAAGTTTTCGCGCTGAAAAGCATCGCCGGATTTACCAACAAGCAAAACAAGCAACTGCTTGAGGCCCCCGCGCTCAGGGGCCCCGCGCCGCCACAGCTGCGCGACTAAAAGAATAAACATAAAACTAAATGTTACTAAAAGAATTGCAAAGCAATGGTTACTTAGAAAAGAGTAGCAGCGCTACGGTGGCGCATATATTTAAGTTTGATGATATTGAAACGTCCGAGAAATTACTTGCAAATGCAAGAACCTTCTGGAGGCTGTTATCTAGTTTCTAGAAGATATAGCGAAAAGTAAGGAACGCTCGAGAAAGATTCGCCGATGTCTATAAATACGTAAGAAAGAAATCGTAGGTCAGTTATTGCTGGAATGTGAAAGCATGCAGTATTAAGAGGATTATCAAGTTGAAATAAATACGTATCGTTAGCACGCGCGGCGTTTTAAATAAATAACAGTGTACACCGAATCGAGTGAACGTGACTTATAGTGTAAACAAATCCGAGGACGTTATCTTATCTTATCTTAAGTGTTATACAACGGTCATACATAAATTATAGTGTAAGTGTTTTTATTATTAGATTTAATTAGTAACAATAATTTAAAAGTATACATATTTCTATAATAAGTAAACGTAGTTTTAATAGTTTAAATAAATTAGTTTTTAATAAATAAAGGACGTAACAATATCAAACAGTACTGGGGAACGATCGTTTAGTAAACTGAAGAGAATAAAGGATTATTTGCGAACTACCATGTCCAAGGAAATGTTAGCGGACTTGAGTATTATGAGTAGGAAACATGATAAGCTGCGACATCTTCAGTTCCAGCTTATCATTGACCAATTTTCTGCAGAGAAGAGCAGAAAAAAAATGTGATTTGTGATCTAATCCATACCACAAGTACTGTTTTATTTATTTCAAGTTGTTCAAAATGTTGAAGGTGTTCAAATGCACAAGATGTTAAAATAGATAGTTTCTTTAAATTTATGTTCCAATTGTATTGCATTCTTTTCTCATTAAATAATTTGTCTTTTGGTGGAAGGGGGGCATTTTAGAGGGGCCCCATCACGATGTTGTGCTTGTGGCCCCTCAATGTGTTAATCCGGCACTGCTGAAAAGTAGTAATTTTAGTATTTACACCAGTTGGCGATAGCGATGAGGACATTCGATTCAATTCAATTCAATCGATTCGATCACTTCGATTGTTTCGATATTGGCACTTTGATTAATTTCATTCTTTTCGATATGCAATTCGATCATTCATAAGCGATAAGCGTTTATTCCATTATTCTTTCATGATTATGTTGCGATTACAACTAAATTAACTTACCTAAAATATTAAAGAAACATTTAAAGTTTAATTAAAATGAAAAGTTTACTTACGATAGTGTCGCTACGTGGTCGGACCAACGCGATGAACTTAATGAACAATTAAAGAATGTGCTGACAATAATAAAAATAATTTTTTTAACGTATCTTGCTTAGCCTTCAAGATATAGAATTTTTTTCTAAAAAAAATCGTCGCAGGCAGGATTCGTACCTAGAATTATTTATGGAATTCACTTTAAATTATAAATCAAGTATCTAATAAACTGTTAATGTTAAAATTTTTTTTAATTGAACCAATTGTTAGAAAAAATTATGTCTATAAGAAACTGTATAAATAATTCGAATAATTTACATACGTACAAAATTATATAAGAAAAACTGTTAAAAATGACGGATACATCCACTTCCAATTTTATTTATCAAACCCATCTTTTGACAAAACCTAGAAAATATAAAAAGCCAGCTCCATGCCAAATTTCAAGTTACTAGGACTTTTGGTTCGAGAGTTATCGTGGGTGCATCCAAAGATAATTTAAATAAGATGCAGCACTCTGTATATTTCCTTATAGGAAAGTAAAAATGCATTAATTAAAATGCACTAAAATGTTAAAAATAATAATTTCATTTAGTTACAATTAAAAGAAACACATCTCAAAACATTTATTTACATGAAATTACATTTTCAAGGCGATGTCAAGTATATTCGACTTAAACAAATTACAACTGCTAAAGTTAACGTTAAAAATCTTACGTTGTAGCTATAGGTCTTACAAACCTTGCACGGCCAACTCGTACTAATCGGAGATCTTTCTAAGTAAAACTTCTGTCTCGATCAAAACAGAAGGTCCAAGCTTGTACGAATTTCAGGTCCGTAATCTTTGTTACACTGGTTTTCGTGTAACCAAAAAAAGAAAAAGAAAAGTATGTATAACAACTTTAATTTAATAACGTAGATTAGGTATTAACAACGAGCACATGAAATTTTGTAGTATATTATTCAATTCATAAATCCCGAAAGTATCGGCAACACACAATACATAGGTTTACACATAGGTTGTCGATAACAAAGAAAATTACATGACAAATATCTATGGTTCACAGCATGCGATACTCAAAATAATTAATGAAAATACCTAAATGGTATTAAAACAATTATTGTAATTGCATAAGTTAAAACAAGCAAAATTTCGTGAGAGACTTTCATGACACAAAAGTAATTAAAGATTAAAGAATTAAAGACTTACTTACAATCCAGTACTTGCCCGAAGAAAACGTTTACCTCGTTGAGTCGAACTGGAATATATATGAATAGCAAATTGTGTCAACACAATGACTCACAAAAGCAAAAATCTACAAAATTGTGCTAAAAGAAATTAGACATAAAAACCCGATTATCAAATGCGATTGCACACATTAAGTAAAAGTTGGTATCGCAATCAACTGACGCATAAGGAGTAGTATGTCGGAGAAAAGTTCTTATCGAGACTTCGTTTTTAGTTTGAACGTAAACCTTCCAGAATTATAATCGTACCATGAAGATATTTGGTCGATATTAACCCCTCATTGATCGACAATACATCGAAACATGCCGCCAACAAGTGGCGGGACTTGCTATCAAATTAAGAAGAAAATTACCAAAGAATTGTAAAAACTAATAGGAAAAGCTTACCCTGTGATGAATAAACTACTACAAATGCGTGTTCAAATTATATTTTGGTTTCTATAAAGGCCGATGTTATAAAGTTATGAAGTTATACCATCACAAGAACGATTTTAAGTAGTTGACGGTTTGACGTCTTGACAGAAAATGAAGTAAAACTAAACTCCCTAGAAAACGCCGAAAACAGAAGTCGAACTTTAAGGTAATAAATATACAGGGTATTACATTATAAAATTTATACACCTAACAATGTCAATGTCATGCACGGTATGTCTTTACTCATGTACTTGCTTACCGAGAATAAATACAAAATGTATCACTGGAATTTAAAGATAAATAGTAGGTTTGTACCGCAATCATATGAGTTAAGAAAACTAACGTAGTAGTAACTTTTAAAAACTCACATAAAATGTAAAAATTTATGTTAGTTTAATGTTTTTAATTAGGTGTTTGATGAATTATACTTTTGAAAAACATTATTTTCTTTGTATATTTTTTTGTTTTTTTTTAGAAAGACACTACACACAGGGACTACACTTCCTTTGGCAAGTAGCGTATGAGTTGATCTAACAACAATCAAGAAAATAAAAGAAGCATGTTTTGGTATTAGATATTCTAGAGAGTCCGGATAATACAAGATAGCGTTATAACCGGTAACAAAAAATCTATAAGATTAAAAAAAAAATTAACAACACAAAAAAAATTGATTGCCACTAGCCGTCTATTCTTCTAATTATTTTGTAGGGATAATAGTTGGGTTAAGCCGACAGTCCGGTACTAGCAAAGTGTCTTGGCGAGGTCGATATACGATTTTTGTTTTCAAAACTAATTCTTTCACCGCTATTTATTGAATTTTTTATTTGAATTATTGGAATATTGGATACTGAAAATTCACGCTTGCCATACAACCGATACTGATATAATTGGAGTAAGTACACTCGTATATGAGACGTCAGTGATTATTGTAGGTAAGGATTTACTTTAACGTTCCCGTACTATTCTCAATGTTTCTATAATTTCCAAGATGAAGTGATTTCTGACAAAATGGTTTATAATTCCGTAATTAAATTTAAATTATTAATAAAATTCATCAATTACGAGTGAACCACGCGCATCAAGCCTACCTTGATCGAACCCTTCAAATTTAGGTAATAAAAGGTGCTTGTCGATAATTAAAGATAACGATAATTATAATCTCAAAATGATTTTGCAAAACTGGAATAGATTGCGATTGATTATATGGAAAGATACAAAGTAATAAGTACATACAAGTCATTAGTCATTAGCGTAAATTAAATTACCCGCCAAAAGGAATTGTTAAAATAGTACATAAATATATAGAGTAAACTTCTGTAATAAACAAAAAAACTTGTGAACCAAGCCAGATTCCGAAATCCATAGAAGTGATTTAAGAAGAAATACGACTTCTTCTTAAGTCACTTCTGTAGAGTTTAGAATCTGGCTTCTTTACTTACAGAGTTTCTTGTTTCGATCGTCTGATGGAGACCACTCGCATACGTACGATGGGATCTACCAAATCTATTGGGATTACGTTACTGCTATGCGATACTTTTTTAGCCAATGTTAGAACCGGTTTCAGAGCAGACACAGCTTAAAATCATTTGTCGTAATTTGACCCCATTGTATCAATTTCAGTTTGCACTTGTGAATATTACGTCGTTTTCTCAATTGGTTTCTTTAGGCAAACGTTTGGAGTCGAATCTTAACTCTAGCAGTTTTTTTTAGCTTCCCAACAACTGATATGAGTGATATACTTCTAGAACCATCTTTGACTTCTACGAGTAAGACTGCTACTTTAACCGTTAATGCTGCAATAATACTTCAATTCTATTGTACCATTATTGCTAACACGCAAATAAAATAACCAACGATGAAATTTAAACATAAAAAGAATTACTTACAATTCAATGGAAAACGTATGAACAACCTAACGATTGCAGCGGCAAACCGAGCGCAAATGAGCGAGTAAAACTTTTTACATCAAAGTTGTCAATTTCAGAGCTTATCAGAGGTAGTGTCGTCGAGAAATTAGAGCAGGCGTGAATTTTATTACGAATTGCTTATAACAAATACGTAAATAACGAAATGTAACACCTGTCAAAAAATGAGTGTATTAGACAAAACGTAAAATTATTTTTTATGCAGTGATTTTTTAAGAGTAGAAGATAGTCTTCCAAAATCGATTTTTAAAGAATGGCCAGTAAACAGTTAGTAATGTCAAAAACTCGGATGTCGAAAGTGTTGAGGCGTTTGCACTATAGTAGATCAGAATGATACTTTGAGCACAAGTAGATTTTTCTGACCATGAATCGACTGTCTTCGCGCAGAAAAAGATTATTAAAGAATCTGAAAACATCAATATGTGACAGTTGACATTGCAAAGCCGTTTTCAGAATCTGACTTAAAAAATAAATTTATCTTGGTGGTGATGGGCTTCTACAAATGAGCGGAGACTTATGTCATTCCAAACCGCAACAATCGCAAACGTGTTAGTGAAGAAATTTATTTGCCGGTTTGGAGTTTGGTTAAAGCTGCATTTCGACCAAGGTCAAAACTGTGTTGTGGTATCCGAACAAAAATGATGAATGAACCAAGTTGTAAATACTTTCTTGGTCATTTTAAACAACACTTATAAACCCACAATACAGTGGCGTATTCACGGGGGGATTAAGAGGATTGTATTTTATTATTAATGATTCAAATGTATCAAAAAAGAAAAAACCCACTGCGTTTAAAATTTGTATTATGATATTATAGTAGTACTGCAGAAATAAAATACCCAGCACGGACCAAAAAGTGCGAAGAGGTGAAAACCTCAAAAATAAATCAAAATATGGTTGACAAAACTAATGATGTAACGTTTACTAACTAAGGGACGGATACTCCAGATATGACGAAAGGGGTGTGTAAACAAGCATCCATGCTTCAGGTCTGCCCGTATAAAATTATGTGTTGAACCCGAGTTTAGTAGAGCTGCATACATTTGTTCACCAAATTAAATGCTTATTTTTGGCAGACCGTCTTTCTTGTGATTGACCTGAACGACGGTAATCTGTGTTTTTAGTCCGGGGCCGCGAGGGCGGGCGTGACGGGACAATCTCGGTGGAAATGGCGTTCGGGACGGTAACGGCACTGTGGTATCGTTGAGCCTTGAGTCGACGGTGTTTGTGGCGAGTTGTTAGATGCACTATACTGTCGGTTGCTTAAGCTCAAATGCCATTTTATCTTTGGACTGACTTCGTCTAGGTATATCCAAAAACTCCATCATAGACGTTGATTTACAATCCATGATAAACGGTCTGAAGCGTGGGTGTGCCAATTCTTTAATTAGTGGGTAGCAGTCTTGAATCGGGATCATCGTGGCGTTGTCGTATTTTTGTATTACAAGTTGCCGCAGTTCTTTGTCGGTGGGTTCGAAGACGGATTAGTTTTTCCACCATGTCGCAGCTCCGTGGCAAAATTGCTCGATTGTAAATTTTTGGCCGTTGCTCCGGGTTGGTGTTATGTTCATCGAAGTGAGTTTGTAGAAATTTGAAAAATTCTTCCGGGTCTTTTAGTGCGTCGCCCGAAAAGGTTGGTAGCGGGTCCGTGGTGTGTTTGGTTAGCGTTTCTTCTGGGATGCCACACGTTGGTTGGGCGCCAATGGTGGACGAGTTTGACGATAGTAGTAGATAGAAATAAACAAAACTTGTATTTAATTACACATCTAACAAATCTTAACTACTCTAACTTTATACAAACTAAATAATATGTTATAAAATAATATTACAAAATAAGTTACATATGGAAAAAAAGAAATTAGAACAATAACTACTAAGACAATACATGAAACGCCGAAGTAAACGCGAAAATGACTTTTTGGAAAGCTAGCCGGCCCCATAGTCTCGGAAACCTATTCAGTATTAGAAAACTTGCACTGCTAGACTTCGTGACAGAAGTGACGTCCTGTCGCAAATGGCTTTCTATTTATTCGGTTTGTCGGCCGCTAATCCTTCGAATCCTTCTAATCAGTTGTTGGTACAGGATCGTTGCGGCGACAAGCTCATTTTCAGAAAGGTAAAAGATTGCAAAAGTGATGCTGCTCTCAAAAGTCAAGAACAGCAGCGGTACTGGATATAAACCAATCTGTCTAGTAGACGCTTTTGGAAAACTGCTAGAGCATCTTATCTTACCGCGGTTGAAATGAGAGTTCCATAAAAAAAGAATTTTCTCAAATAACTAGTTTGGCTTTAGAGAGGGCAGATCAGCAGATGACGCAATGACTAACGTGGTTAACACAGCAATGGCTGAAGTAGCTAAGCCTTCTTATACAAGAAAGCTGGTAGCTCCTATAGCAGTAGGTGTACAAAACGCTTTCAATACGGCAAGCTGACAATTGATTAGGCAAAACTAACAGAAAATAACTTATCACCCTATCTGATAAACATTCTATCCAGTTCTGAGAATAAAGGTACCATGCGGTATCAAGGTGATTGCTTTCGCTGATGACTTTGCGGTTCTAGTCTGTGCGAGCAACAGAATCAACTTAAGAGAAAATGTCAAAGCAACGCTAGAAGGATGGAAGCGAATGGATGGAAGGGGCACATCTTAGCTTAGCATCAGAAAAGATTGAGGCTATTTTTTTTCACCGGCAAGAATGAATAAACTCCGTCAGAATAAAATTTAAAAGAAACAATACGGTAGTGTCACCTTCAGCAAATTTAAAGTATCTAAGGATAATCCTTGACAAAAATCTGAAATTTGGAAAACATAAATTTTCTAGCAATAAAGCTCTGACATGCATAAATAATTTGTCAAGAATTAAGCCCAATACAAACGGAGCAGGTGAGAAAAGAAGACAACTTCATGCCAATATAATCGACTCAATATTGCTTTACAATGCATCTATCTGGAGTGACTCTTTAAAAACAAAAAAAGATAAAAAACACAACGAAGCCATTAAAATCTGCTCAGCATACCAAACGATAAGTACAGAGACAGTTGGAATGCTTGCAAGAAGAATCCCCATTGACATACTGCCAGAGGAAAGAGCCTTTCTTAAAAGAACCAAACGCAACAAAAGCTATGCCAGAGAAATGAGTCTAAAAAAATAGTAAGAAAGATAGGCACAATATAAAAATTGATTGACTCACGTACCGAAACATCAATATTAATCTGGGGAAACTTGGCGTGTCTGATTGTTTTTCTCATAGATTGTACCGAAAGGAACTTATTTGTGATAACGCCATATGTACGTAATTGTTATTTTATCAAATTTTAGGAAAGTGCGGCAATCTAGCCGCATACTTCGAAGGAAAAAAACAAATTGGAAGTATTGTGTTTTTTATTCTAATTTTTTTGTGTGTAATATATTATTAAACATCTTAATTATTGAGATGTTGCATGTTTGTGTTATATTTACTTATTTAAATTTGTTTTATTGGAATGTAAAACTTAGACTGACAAGTTTAATTTTATTTACGACGTGTTGGCCAACCGAAAGTGGCTTGTATAAACAATTATTATTTGTGATCTGTACCTACGTACTAGCAATTGATCGCATCGCATCTATGTAAATGTACCTCGTTTCTCTTTTCTAACCTGTGTTATTTGTTTTCTTTCAGTCTTGGATAGATTTAACCGGTGTTTTCCATTCTAGTTTCTAACCGTTATGGCGCTTTTTTAATCTTACTGAAACGTTCGAGAAATTGTTGGCAAGTTCGAGAACGTTCACGAGCTTATTATCAAACTTCCAGAACGTTTATCGAAGGCGCAAAGAGAGCAAAAGTCAGTTATTCGAAGTCAGAAGTGTTAAGATGTTTAAATAAATAAGTGATTAACGCGTGTGTTTGAGATAAATATAACGAAGAATAAACGTAAGTGCCTTGAATATAAACAAGTCTTAATTTCAGATAAACAGAAGTTATCCGCGGACATTATTTTTCGAATGAGTGATATATAAATTAGTGTAGGTGTTTTTCTTAAAGATCGTTAGATTTAAGTAGTTTCGGTTAGTTATAAACGTGTAAATATTTCGTTATAAATAAATTAGTGTTAAAATTCGTTACATTACTTTATAATTAGCACATCGCGACCTGCGATCTACTCGCCGAATCATACTGAGATAGTCGCCAACAATTAAGTTATATGAACAAATTATTGTAACAAAATTTGACGCTGCCATAGGCTCCGTTTCGTGTGTGTAATTTTTTCTATTTTTATTGATTTTTTTACCTCTATTGTTATTAACGAGTTCGACTTACTCAAAGTTTGGCTTCGCTTTTTTCGTGTTGTTGCAGAACCTAGCTTACTTTTTTTGCTGCTTTTTAGTAGTACGTTGGCTTGACTTGCTTCAGTTATCGAGCCATTCTTTTTTTTGTTTAGGTTAGTGGATTTCTAGTCAAACACATGTTGGTAGATTTCTGCGTTTGTTTACTGCTTTGATGTATTCTTCAAATGAGGAATCACTACTTCTTACTTCCTCGGAGTCTGATTCAGAAATGAGCTTTGCGAATTGAAACGAATTTTTCATGTAAAGATCCTTCTGTACATATTGAGTTTCTTATCTGTATTGACGAATTATGTTTGTCTCGTAGTGTCTCGCATCACGCAACTTTTTTCTCAGCTTTTTGGTTTTGTAAAACTTTACTTGTTTTCAGGACGAACCGAAGTTCTTTAGGTTCGTAGATGATGTTGCTGCTCTGTTGAACTCTGAGTTGTTACTTTTGAACTACGATGAACGCTTAATGGATACTATCGCAGTAGTACTATCAGAGCTGACAAAACCATCGATACGTACGTTAGCACGATGCGATACTTCTTTCTTCAATTATCAGAAACGGTCTCAAAATCAATACAGTTTAAGAGCATTCGCCGGAATCTAACGCCGTTCTATCAACTCCCATTAGGGTTGATTGAGATCACATCTATCGTTAAGCAAACGTTTGGAGTTAAACATCAATTCTTTTAATTCTATTAGCTTTTCATCAGAGACCAGTAACACTGTTCAAGAACCATCTGTAACCTGTGTTTTCTTTAACCTCTTTTACTGTAATAAAATATAAATGTATTCGTGCTACAACCTGTGTGTTGTCATTTGTTCTCTTTCAGCGTTGGAGAAATTTAAACGGTGTCTTCCATTCTAGTTTCTAACCGTTTTGGCGCTTTTTAAATCTTACTTTATAATTAGCACATCGAGACCTGCGAGAAAATTATCTTAACTTGTTTTCTAAATTAAATGTTTTAGCTGCCTTCAGAGGAAGAAATCGAGGGAAATCTGGTCGGGGAATCGGGCTGGCCAAAGAACATGTCCACCACGTTCATGGAATCTATCAGAGAATTGCGTGTGCAACCATGTTCTTACGGCTAGAGTAGAACGTGGAAGACCCGTTATGTCGGTAAAACATTCTTCTTTACACTTCTAACTAACGTATCGTCAATTCTTGGTAAAAGTTAGCTGTCTTTTTTGGTCACGTCGTTAAGCTGTCTGTAGTCTACGCAAAATCTCGTAGTTCCGTCTTTCTTCTTTGCGAGTACCACTGGCGACGCCAATGTGCTATTTAAAAGTTCGATCATATTTGTAATTATTGTTTCACCACGTTAGTTCTTCCTTTGGAACCACTCTTCATCTTGATACTGTTGGATCAACACTTTAACTTTTTCTGGCTGGTCTTGGCTGAGGTTTTGGCATTTGTAGGTAAGAATGTCCAATAGCTGTTTTGAGCACTTCTTCGGCGACGTATCTTTATTAGAATTCACGCATCTTACAATTTAAGATACTGGCGTGCAAAGGCGTACCACGGTTTTTTAACGTTACTGAATCTGAGTTGACATTCAAGATCCTTACTGGCATGGTGTTTTTCACTCGTACTAAAGTTCTGCCAACAAGTAGTCCTTTTTTAGGTAAGTCGCCCTCTCCTGGTTCAATCAATTCCAAAGATTTCCATCTAGGCGTGCCATCACCACACTTTCAGTACTTGCAAAGTCACGTCTTCCCTCAATAAGACTCGCACGGCTGTCTTCTCTGACGAATAAAAAGGAATTTCTTCATTGTCGATCTTCAGAACATAGTTTTTCATATACAAATAGAACCCATACTTCTTTATAACGTCTATTGCCAGAATAACTTCTTCCGCAATGTCGACCAGCAGTATTTGATGGTCGAGTACTTCATTTCCCAAACCAACGGTCACTTGTACTTGTCCGTGAGTAGGTATTTCTTGGCTTGTTGCCGTTTGAAGTCGTACTGTTACTGGTGATGTCTTCGTCTTCTTATTTTCCCGTAATATGTTAAAACGAATGATGCTTTCAAGTTACCCATGCATGGATGCTTGGGATTAAGGTGTGACTCCAAACTGCTTTACGATACGATTTCCATGTTGCCTGTCGCCTTCTGGACCAGTAAATATATAGAAACGCAGACTGCTAGAACTCTAGCAGCTTACAGAGGCACCGTCCTATATGGCGGCGGTAATTCGGAAGGCCATGTTGGTTTTTTTCTGCCATAGTCTTGTATTTCACGATCTTTAAAGCAGAATGCCATACAGGATCCGCGTAGAAACAAGTTGACATGAAAGTTCCTTCTATTCTCACCTTTGCATTTTTTTAGTAAGTATGCAGTCTCTTAGTATCGGCTTCAGTTTACTGCCTGCACTCGTTCTAATACTTTGCATGAGTTCAGATCTACCCTCAAAAACTTTAGCCTTAGCAGCTGGTCAGTCGTTTCCGCTGGAACATTGACATTGATAAACTGAGTATTCCACCTTGCTGGTCTGGGCTTTCCCAGTCTGTTTTTACTTATCATCTCTTCTCTGACTTTGTACACGGTCGTAACCTCGTCGAGATTGTATATATGGAGGATACGACCTAGTAGAGTACAGTGTGCAGAGTACATATAGACCCCGAGATCTCGGCGTTGACCTTGAAGCAAATGTCGACTAGGTGTCCGTTTCTTAGTTTCTTTACCGCTTTTAAAGTAGTGTTGACTGTTGAAGCTCCGACAGCCGTCTTGACTCCTCTAAGTAAGTCAGCGTATAAACTCCCGTCATTGTAGATTATTAGCGCTCCTGTTCTACTAGATAAACTCGTTAGTTAGTTAGCCTGGATCTCCAGTCTGAACTTGTAATTTAGCGTGCAAAATAAACAGCGTGACGTTTGACTCCCTGAATACAAAGTCCGCTAGACTTTTCGCCGATGCCAGTTCTTCACCAAACACTTTCAGTTTCAGCTGTTTTAATCCAGCAGCCTGTGCCCTATCCCTCACCTTAGATAACGCATGGAAAACTGAGTCAGTCCACGCTGTTTTGTTGTCCACCGCCTGACCTCCCACGAACGTGTATCTCATTGTTTCCTCTTGCTTGATGCCGGAGTCATCCTCGAGTATGTCGACGTTTTTTGTAGTGAAAATGTTTCCAATCGTCAAAGTACGACCTTTTAAGATGATTGTAACTTTTTTGGAAATATTTTCGTTCTATCTTTGAATAAGGAGCACCGTATTGTTTGAGGTTGTACTCTCTGTCGTGGTCGCCCGGAAGATCTCCATCGGCCTTTCTTCTTTGATCATTAGCCACATGCCTTCGAATTAAATTAATGTCTCTTGCATTCGATGCTTTTATCGCACTCGTTTGAGATCTTTAGTTTACAACGTTTGCAGAAGCTTATCACTCCATCAGCATTCCGTCTGTCTTGATTATTGTAGGGATTTTCGATAGTTTTCTTCTTGATCAATGTCCGTATTTGATAATGTAATGTAATGTAATGACGTGGCAAGTAGGCAAGACCTACGCATACTAGAAACCCTATCTTTAATCTCCCTTTTGATGTTCAAAGATTTCTTAGTGAGATCATAGAGTGTCCTGGATTCTTTATCTAGTTCATTCAGTAACTTCATCTTTTTTTCTTGCATTAATTCAATTGCTTTGTATTTATCGAGCTTATCCTTTAAACGTTCTCTTTTAGCAGCGGAACTGCCGATCAAGTCATTTCAGGCCAGGTCTACAAAGCTTACATTAGGCGAACCAATATTAACCTGGCCACTTCTAATAGGGGTAGAGGTAGAGGTTTGCATTTTTTTTTCAGGAGGCTAGAGAGTGATGCTATACATTACATGAACCCAAAATAAAAGCTGTAGAAAGTCCCTGACCGTGTATAGCTCGAGAAAACCAAAACTAAAAGCGTGCACCTCGTAACATAATTTCTTCACCCGTTGCCGTTCGAAGTCGTACTGTTACTGGTGACGTCTTCTCATTTCCTCGTAATATGTTTTACTTCGCTCCCGAGTCAACCAATAACTGAACACTTTGTCCATTAATTTTGCCATCGAGATAAATGCTATGCAATTGCTTCATAGGCGATGCCATTTGAATGGTAATCTCCGGAACATGACTAGATGAGATTAACATTTGTCGTTTTTGGCCAATTTGTTCAAAACTTTCAAGTGCTTTTCTTGTCTTTTTTTGGATTTAGTATACTTCTGAAACACAGCGAAGTTTATGACCGTCTTGTTGCAATGTTTGTTTTGCTGCTTCAAATTTCAAAGCATGCACTAAAGTGTCATCCAACGTCTTCGGTCGAGCTAACCGCTGCGTTTCACTGTCTCGGAGGTCATCTACAAAAAAATAGCCAATTCCTGAAAAAAGGTATCTAGTGCTGTAGGTTACGCAAGCCGTGTTAATCTGGAAATGTCAGAATGTAAATATAATATAGTTTCGACGATTTTTTTTCTGATTTACTAAAAAAGTAAGTAACGAGGTGCACAAATATAAGGGTTAGTCGATATGATCTTAATAAAATCGAAGAGAAAATTTTCAAAAAAATTATAGCATGCACGGAAATCAACACAAACCTGTACATATTACTTCAAAATTGTTTTATGGCAACATAACCTTAAAAAAAATATGTAGACATTCCTTCATTCCTTATAGAAAAGTCGTGTGGTGACCACACCAGTTTTTTATTTATTGATTCGAGAATTTCAAATATTTTTTCATACATTTTAATTTGATAACGAGTTATCGCCATAAGTTATACCAACAAATAAAAAGTTTAATAACACTAAATTTTAATAGCGCCCGACACTAGTTTAACGAACTGGAACAGCTAAAAGTACACGCTATAAACAAACACTCAAACTAAGCAGTTGATTATTTACACAATATCAATATTTTTATTACGGGAGCGATATTAAATTACTGATATTTACACTAAAATCGCGAACTCTACACTGGCACTAATGTAAGGAAGCTTAAATCTAATTTATTTATAACGAAATATTTACACGTTCATAACTACACGTAATTAATTAAATCTTACGATATTTAAGAAAAACATTTACATTAATTTATATATTATAACAATGCTTGCATATTTTGTACGAGAGAGTAGAAAGTTGCAATTTCCAGTAGGCGCCGCAAAAACTACCGTTAATAACAAAATAAAATTTGCGTTATACGCGTGTTTGTGTGGAAATCTTGTGATAATTTTTTTAATAAAAAATTATAATTGTAACATTGTATTGTGTAGTGATTGGTGCTGGTAATTAAAACAATATTACGTTTGGCTCGAAGGACCAAAAATTGTATCGGTTGATTTAAAAGACTGAACATACTCGACGTTTTATGTTTGGTAATTTAAGCTAATATTATTTTATCAGATTATGAGTTGTGTGTATTCAGAAATAATGAAACAAATAATTTTTGACAAAAAAGTTATTTGTGATCAAATGAAACCGATGTTTAACAATTTAACAATGTTGTAAAGCTTTTTTATAGAATATCGAAATATTGTTTTTTTAATAATTGGAATAATGAGAAAAGCGTGTTGAAGCTGAAGTTTTGGTCACGTAGTTTCCAGGAACACAGTAACACCGTGGGTTCTCTAAAATTGTATGGTATTTTTGGAAAGACAAAGATAATTATTTCTTGAAAAATTCTTCATTTACTGGGGTTAAATTTCTATATTGAGTAGTGTAAAGTTTAGTCGCAGGTGATTCACCGCAAATACGTTTTAGCGTAGAAATCGTAGTAGTTATTTTTTGTTTACGTGTGCTATCAAAAAGATTTTTGGATTTTGCATAAATAATTATCGGTGTTTGGTTTTAAACTGATGAATTCGGACTTCTTTAGTTTTGTTCCATAGTTACTGCACTTTTAGTGATTCAAGTGATTTAGCGCGAAAAGGTTTTGATGCAATGATTCGGCGCGAATAGTATATTAAAACACAAGTTACAGAATGAACGCGTTTCAATCACGAGACCGGGCTTCATACATGAGCTGCGAAGCGGCGAATTTATAAAACGGTAGAGTGATTGAAACGTATTCTATGCCGTGTGTTTTATACTATTTTCTCTATTTTGATTCAATTTTAGTATTTTCTGTATAATTTTAATTTTAAAACAACATTGGGAAACTTTTGTATTTTATTGAATTGGCAACACTTACACTTTGACATATTGAAGTTTATGTCATACGAAATAATCTCTTTATAGCTTTATAAGTAAATAACTTTGAATTAATAGGACGTCTTTATTTTATCTTGGCATCAACATTTGAATTTCAATTGTTAAGTTACAATAATTTTGATTTCTTTTTCATGTAACGTCAACTTACGATGCAGAGATACCAACTTTGAAAAAACTAACATTACTAAAATTCGTGTAAGAATTTGCTAATTCTTACACGGATTTTAGTGTGAGAATTGCTAATTCTTATGTCGAAATAGAGAAAAGAATTTTATTTCTAACCTAAATACATACTCCCGAATTAATTTTTTTATATTTACTTTTTTTGAAAGATGCAAAGGAACAATTTTTTTTAATAACTTATTTTATACTATCGATAGTTTTTTTTATATTAGTCGTCTTTTATACATAATATTATTTAACTTATCAAAATATTAACAAACAGCATACTAATTAATGAACTAAAAAAATTAGTGAATATGGTAGTCAAAAAAGCATTTTTTCGGGTGTCAACTCGCATTGGACTTATTGCATTTGAATTGCACTTTTTTGGCATATAGTGCATCTGATCGATTTTTCTTCGTACATAACCGAGTGATTCCACATATCTTTGCATAAAAAATTATCGGTGTTTTTTTTAAGTTGGTGCATTCTACAATTGCTGTGATTCAATAAGTGATTAAGCGCGGAGTGATTTTGGCGACATATGATTCGCCGCTAAGAAGTCTATACTCACGTTTTTTAAATTGGACACTAGGGAGCAATATTTTCTATTCTTTTTATTATCGACACTTGACTTACTATAACATTTATATACAATGATTATAATCGAAAAATAACGTCGGCGGATAACTTCTGTTTATTGAAAACTGATAAAGGCACGTACAATTGAACTCCGTTATATGTATCTCTAACACACGCGTTAATCACTTATTTATTTCAACGGTCTTTTTAATACTACCGACTTCGAAAAACTGGGCTATGATTCTTTTAACCCGTTTTTATATATTTCTGTTATCTTCTCGAGAATTTTCTACATCTCTCGGTAAACGTTCTCGAAGTTGACAATAAGTTCTTGAACGTTCGCGAAGTTACTGTCAACTGCAATATAAACGCTTTGTTTTACTTTTCGTTTAAAACAGCTTTTTTTGAGTTTGTACACATTTGCCAACTCTTTTGGGTGTAAATCAGTTTTAACCATTGAGTGTAATTCTTTGAAATGCAGCGACTCTACTCTAATCTTCTAACTTACCATTTCTTTATTTAGTCTGATAAGTTTTTCTTTTTTTGGAAGGTTTAACTGTATATAATGTTTTAACGTTTTAATTAAAATTTTCACTGATAGGTCAAGATTTTTAAAGTTTACTTCAATATTTAAATTTTTCTTTATGTTTTCTTTAAGTTTGCTAATCAAATTTTGCTTAATAACTCGAAATCAACATTTCTTTCTTAGGTCAGGTTGCCTTGTGATTGTACTATTAATTTCAACAATTTCAGCTGTATGATCCGCAATGTTGCAATCTACATTAATGCAGCTGTTTACCAGTTTTTCAAAACGTTCATTAACGATTACATAGTCTAAACATGAAGTGGACGTTACACCATTAATATTTGTAAACCACTTCGTTGGTTCCTGTATTAACATTTTACAATTAAATTGGTCTAATATGTGTAATAGAGCAAGTTTGTTGAGTCTTGTAAAAAAGCAATGTTTATGTTTCCCATAAAAAAAATCTTTTTTGAAAAAACTTTGGCAAATCACCTAAAAGTGGCCTATAAATGCAAATAATATTAGCAATATTTCTACCTACCTCAAGTCCAACACTAGAGACTTCACAATCACAATCTCTTGCGCAACTGTTCATACTAAAACATTCGAGAAACTATTCTCAAGTTTGAGAGCCTTTACGAAATTTTTATCCATTTCCAGAACGTTAACCGAAAGATATAGAAAATTCGCGAAGAATTGCCAAAATATATAGAAGCGATACAAATAAATCATAAGTCAGTTATTTCAGTAATTCGAATTGGCAGTGTTAAAAAGACTATTTAAGTTTAAATAAATAAGTGATTAACGCGTGTCAAGACAAAGACGACGAATTAAAATCGTGCGTGACTTTAATGTAAACAAGCGTCAGTGCTTAAATAAATAGAAGTTATTCGCGGACATTATCTTTCGAGTGATTAAATATACTTAGAGTTAATTCGTTCGGTTAGTTATAAACGTATACATATCTTTAGTATAAATAAATTAATTTTAATAATCGTTACAGTGATGTCAGGTGTCGGGTTCGCGATTTTTAGTGTGATTACCATCAAGTAATTTAACATCGCTCCCGTAATAAAAAGATTGATTGCGTAAATAAATAAAATTATAGTTCGCGCTTCGCGTGTTTGCTTATAGCATATAATTCTAGCTGTTTCAGTTCGTTAAAGTAGTGTATTTAAACTTTTGTGTTTAAAGTTATGCCGATAACCCGTTATCAAACCAAAATGAATGCAAAACTATTTCTTGAATCTATAAAAAATAATCGAGAAATGATGAATAAGAATATGCAACAAAAACTGTCCGAAAAATGTTTTACGAAAATTCTCAGAAAATAGAAAATAAGTTGTTGGAAAATTTTAGAAGTTTAAAAGAAGAAATACGAACGAGCATAGAAAACCAAATTAAAATTATTTAAGAGGAAACCCAAACAGATATGATAAATTTTAAAAGAAGAAATATGCGGAGTTTTCGAAAAAGGAAAACAATTATAGATGAGAAAATAGAAGCAATAGAGGACAAATTAGAGGACAGAATAAAACTACTGAAAGAAAAAATAAATCAAATAAATTGTCACGGCGAAGCGTCACGAGCAAAGATTTAATTATGGATCATCGGGAAGAAAGTTGTACCTCCAAATTTTGATGGTAAAGTTTCATAGTCAACCTATTACAAGCAGTTTGAAGCTGCAGCTACAGCTAATGGTTAGAGCAACAAGTAGAAAGCGACGTCTTTAATAGTGTCTTTACGTGGAGAAGCTCTTGGAATCTCGCAAACTCTTCCTGACAACCTGCAAGAAAATTACGAACTTTTAATTTCACGTTTAGAAATGAGATATGGAGATGCTCTTCTTCAACAAGTGTACCAAGCTCAAATAAAAAATTGGGTTCAGAAAACTGTTGAAAGTCTTCAAGAGTTTGAGGCTGACATTCACAGACTAGCATGCGTATCCCACAGCGCCAGATATCTTCTTAGAGCAGTTTGCTATTCAAACCTTTGTAGACGGCCTTCGAGACAATGAAACTCAGCAGACACTCCGGTTAGCTCGACCAAAGACGTTGGATGACGCCTTAACCCACGCTTTAGAGTTCTAAGCACCAAAACAAGCATCGCAATGAAACGGTCATAAACTTTGCTGTACTGCAGAAGTACCCGCGCATACACTGGAAAACATCGAGGAGACAGCGCGACGAATACTTCGAGAAAAAGGAGTGACGACTTTGAGCTGGAGTGAAATAGGCCATGTACGACGGCATCGTACTAAACCCAAAAAGAAGACAAGAAGAGCTCTTGAAAATTTGGAACGAGTTGACCAAAAGAGACAAAAGATAATCTCATCTAGTCTGATTCCAAAGATTACAATTCAAATGGCATCGTCAATGGAGCAATTGCATAGCATTTATCTCGATGGCAAGATCAATGGAAGAAGCGTTCAGTTACTGGTTGACACGGGAGCGACGAAAACCATCATTCGTCCTGACATGTTATTAGAAAATGAAAAAAACATTACCAGTAACAGTACGCCTTCGAACGGCGACGGGCTAAGAAATACCTATTCACGGACAAGTACAAGTCACTATTGGTTTGAGAAATAGAGTACTCGGCCATCAATTACTGGTAGCCGACATCACGGAAAAAGTTATCCTGGGAATGGACGTGATAAAGAAGTATGGGTTTCATTTGGATATGAAGAATGATGTCCTGAAAATCGACAATGAAGAAATTCCTATTCATTCGTTAGAGAAGGCAGCCGTGCGAGTTTTATTGAGTGAAAACGTGACTCTGCCTGCAAAGACTGAAAGTGTGGTGATGGCAATCCTGGATGGAAATCTTCAGGAAGACTACATTCGCGCGATTAAACCAATAACCATCTTGCGCGGACTGTCTTAGAGCACGTGCTTGGTTTACCTAAACGACGTTATCGTGGTTGGAAGGTCGTTTGAAGAACACTTGAACAACTTGCAAAAAGTATTCTAGCGAGTACGTGGGGCAAATCTCAAACTGAGTCCCAAGAAGTGCTACGTATCTAAGAAGGAAAAGCAATACTTTGGCCACGTCGTATCTAGAGAGAAAGTAAAGGCTGACCTAAACAAAATCCGAGCAGTACAAGCATGGCCAATACCAATCGACAAACATCATGTCCGAAGTTTGCTTGGGTTGTGCACCTAATACAGACGATTTGTACCCGGATTTGCTAACATTGCCAAACCTTTGACAAAATCTACTGAAGAAAGAGCAGAATTTAGATGGAATAAGACTGTGAAAATGCTTTCCATCAACTAAAACAAGCCCTAGTCACTTCGGTCGATTTTGAGTTATCCAAGAAAAGATGGAAAATTTGTTTTGGATACTGACGCAAACATTCTGGCCATAAGCCCGGTTCTTTCAAGATGAACAAAAAAAAGTAATCGCGTATTTTAGCAAGATTTTGTCCCGTCCAGAAAGAAATTATTGCGTGACTAGGAGGGATCTGTTAGCAGTCGTCAAGTCCATAAAACATTTCTCCACATATTTTTGTATGGACGAAAAATTTTATTGAGAACGGACCACGCCGTTTTAAAATGACTATTGCAGTTCCGTAACCCGAAAGGACAAGTGACAAGATGGATCGATAGACTGCAAGAGTATGACTATGACACAGAACACCGTGCCGGAAGCAGTCATCGAAACCCTGATGCCTTGTCCAAAAGACCATGTCCGGCGGATTGCAGCCATTGTTCGCGACTTAAAGAAAAAAGTTGAATGCCTCCGGAGGACTGCTATGGTTGATGACGATTGGGTATCCGAGCAAGAGTACCTGAACTTGAAAGAAAACGGTCGACGACCAACCTGGGAAGATGAGTGCTTGGAGCAGAAACATCTAAGCGTACTGGGCGCAGTAAGACTCTTTGATAGTAGAAGACAAAGCACCGATGAAGCAATACAACGTAGGAAGTCCTTTAGAAAAAGTAGCAATTGACATTGCACGGCCGTTCCCAAAATCTGATTCGGGAAAGAAATACACCCTGGTGGCGATGGATTATTTCACAAAATACACAGAGGCTTACGTCATACTCAATCAAGAAGCAGCTACAGTCGCGGACGTATTAGTAAAAAAGTTTTTCTATCGGTTTGAAGTCCCGTTGGAATTACATTCTGATCAAGACCGCAATTTTGAGTCTGAGCTGTTTCAAGAAGTTTGCCGGCCGCTAAAAATTAAGAAAACTAGGATGATGCTTCTCCATCCTTAATCTGATAGCATAGTTAAGCAGATAAATCGAACAATGGGAAAATACTTAGCCAAATAGTGTCCGAACACAAAGAGACTGGGATTAGTATATATAGTTTAACTTTATTTGAATTGCTTAATTGCTTACAAATTGATTCGTCTTTCCCCTATTTACAATTACTACCTTACATTCTATTTACATTTTTACATTTTTTATATATTTTTTTTATCCTTCTTCTCCTCTTAACTTTCCCCTTCTTCTCCATACTTCTTCCATCCACTCCGCTCGTTTTCCGTTTTCTTCTAAGATACCTACTACTTTCATAACCTCTTCTGTTAACTCTCTGCATTTATCCCTCATGTGGTTAAGGTCCTCTGTCTCTTCTCCACATAGTCTGCACATCTTTTCTTTTTCTCTTTTCCAGTATTTGTTACCTGATTCTTTGTTCCCACATCTGAACCGTGCTATCATTTTTTTCTTCTTGTTGCTTTTATTTCCTTTCACCTTTATGTATTCTGGCACCCTTACCCCTTGATATCCTTATAATTCCTATTATATCTGCCCTCTTTTATCTGTGTCCATCTACCTCTTGTCTTAATCTCTTCACTTCTGCGCTCGCGTACCTGTTTCTTTAATAATACTCTTATACACTAGTTGCACTTTCTCATCCCTCTATTTCTACTCCTCTCTTTTTTTCCCCCTTCCTTTTCTAAATACCATTATTTTTGTTTTCTTTGTGTTTACTTCCATTTCTTTTTTTATGTATTTTTCCAGCTATTATTTAATTTGCATTCCCTTTGTCGTCGTTTTTTTTTCTTCCTTTCTTTCTTTAGGCACTTCCATACATCTTCCGTTTTTATTCCTTTGATCTGCTCCTCTTGTTTTTTTTTTTGTTTTCTTCCTTCTTCCTCTCGCATGTTTTCTAATAAATTTTTACTGCTTCTTTGTATTCTTCTTTTTTTTTTTTCTCATTTTTTTCTACTGTTTTAATGCTTTCCTTGCATTTTTCTTTGCCTCCTTATATTCTCTATCCCACCATTTCTTTCATCTTGTTTTCTTTCCTTTTCACTTTTTAAATCTGGCTTTCTCTGTTGTTTTATCCATCATCTCTCTCATTTTCTCCACACTCTGTTGTAATCTCTTCCCTACCCATACCGTTTTCCCTATTCTCTCTTTATATCTTTTAATACTCTCGTCTGTCCAGCTTTTTTTTGTTATGTACTGCTCATCTTCTCCTCTCTTTTCTCTTTCTCTTCGTTCCATTGTCAATTTCAGTGGTTGGTAGCCTGACTCTACCCTTTCCCCCACCTTAAATTCCTTCACCTTTTCTCCATTTCTTCATTTGTCATTACAAAATCTATTATTGATTCTCCCCTTTCTCCTATGTACGTATATTCCCCCATTCCTTCTTCTTCTCTGTTTCCATTCATTATTTTCCATCCTTTTTTGTTACACATTTCCAGTAGTTCTTTTCCCTCTTTGTTTATAGGTTTTTTCTTGTCTCTTTCATTCTACTGCTATAAACTGTCACTATTTTGATTTTTGTTTTTTCCTACTGTATGTTCCTTTCTACAACTCTTCTTCTCTGTTGCACTTTTTCTTTCTTTTCCTGATTCAACCTTTTTTTTATTCCCGTTATTATACATCCATCACGCACTCAAATTCCTCCGACAACTCTTCTTCCCACAACTCCTATTCTTTTACTTCCATCCATGTCTCCTGTAATCCCACTACATCCTGCTCTTTGATGTACTTCCAAAAATTCTGTTCCTTGTTTTTTATTCCCGCTACGTTCCTAAACAATATAATCAGCTCACTCACCTCCCCCTGTGCTTCTTCCTTACTTTCTTTTTTTTCCTACTTTTTTTTCTTTTACATCACTCATTATTCCTTTTCTTTGCCATTTTGTCACCCTTCTTTCCTTTATCGCCCTCCCTTCGCCCTTTAGTTTTTTGCCCTTTGGGTACCTATTGTCTCTCTCTTTTCTCTGCTCTGGCCCCTATCCCTGTTGTTCTATATGTATCTTCCTCCGTCTATCTCCATTTTTTTGTATCCTACCCATACTCTTTTCCCTTCCGCTCTTTTTTCCACCGCTATGTTCATTATTTCTCTTTGTACTCTTCTTTTTTCCCATGTCAAATCGTGACTTATATATATTTTTGTATTCCTGAGATTAGTACTTGCACTTTTTCCTAATAGCATACCGATCATCCGTTTACGAAAGCACAGGCCAGACACTATCCTGTGTGATGCCCGGTCTCAAAATACGACTGCCATGCGACTTCCAATTTGGACGAAAACCGGAAGAAAAAGTTGCTGGAGAAGACTACGTTAGCAAGCTGACCACGAGGCTAGACGAAGTACATAAGGAGGTCAGTAAAAATACAGAAATTGCCAGCTACAGAATAAAGACTAGATATGATGTCAAAGCACAAAATGGTGGGTTTCAGCCTGGTGACAGGGTATGGTTGTATAATCTCCAAAGGAGACGTGGTTTGTTGCCGAAGCTGCAAAGCCAATAGGAGGGCCTTTATGAAGTCGTGCAGCGTATTAATGACGTTATATATTGCATCTGAAAATCACCCAAAGGCAATCCAAAAGTGGACTACGTCGATCGTCTGGCCCCGTTTGCTGAAGACCACAATACGCAAGTTCAGGTCCGAACCAAAGTAATAATTAGCAGAACTAGAAATCAAATCTAAGGAATGGAGTTCGATAAATGTATGAGCTTATAAAGAGGTTTTGAAAAAGCTAGATTTGGAGTTACCACCGAGGAACAACAAAACCTATTCCAAACGCAAAAAGATTACACCATCGCACATTGAGTGAGCGCCGATCTTGACATGTCCAGAGAGGTTGCAGTCATATTTAAAAAAAAGATTAAGCAGCTAGATTTACTACAAAGACAGCGACCGGCAGTCGGAAAAGTTTTTTATCTGGTCACCAAGAAATACTCACGTACCAAGCCGTTATACCTAAATCTGTTGCAAACATTATAGAATCTCAAGAGATAAATGGAGTTCCACTATGTTAAGAAATTGGGAGTGCCCAAGCTTGGTTGTGGCTTAGATCAACTCAATTGAAAGACAGTTCGAAACATGTTGAAGGTCGTCTTCCGAGGAATAGGCGTTCAAGTGTTAGTCTGTAGTTACCAACCAAGGAGAATATCGAGTCAAGAAAAGTACATTGACTGTTACTTTTATGGTCAAAGCAGTTGCCGAAATGGAGAAAGCTGTCGCTATTGCCACGATCTTTTTTACCGATGTCGCATCCAGTTTCCTGTTCTGAGACAGAACAGTCCTAATAAGGAGGCAGTGAAACGTTTGAGAAATTATTTTCCAGTTTGAGAGCCTTCACGATATAGAAAATTTGCAAATGATTGCCAAAATATATAAAAGCATAAGTCAGTTATTTCAGTAATTCGAATTGGCAGTGTTAAAAACATTATTCAAGTTTAAATAAATAAGTGATTAATGCGCGTCGAAATAAATACGACGAATTAAGATCGTGCGTGACTTTAATGTAAACAAGCGTCAGTCCTTAAATAAATAGAAGCTATCCCGGACATTAGCTTTCGAGTGATAGTGCGATATAAATTAGTGTAAGTGTTTTTATTAATTATCCTTAGATTTAATTAGTTCGGTTAGTTATAAACGTGTACATATTTGACATATTTTTAGTATAAATAAATTAGTTTTAATAATGGTTACAATACATACTACTTTCCTATAAAGAAAGTATAGCGATCGCAATTTTTTTGCATAATTTTACGTTTTAAGGTCTCCTGAATCACAAAAATGTATTTTTGATGTCTGTGTGTGTGTGTGTGTGTCTCGAACCAAAAAATTTTGTATAGAGCTGGTTTTTCATAATATCTCGGTTTTTTCAAAAGATGGGTTCGATAAAGAAACTGGAAGTGGGTGTATCCGCTATTTTTAACAGTTTTTTTATATAATTTTGTACGTATGTAAATTATTCAAATTATTTTTATAGTTTCTTATAAAGATAATGCTTCCTAACAATTTATTCAAATAAAAAAATCTTCTAACATTAACACTTTATTAGATATTTTATTTATCATTTAAAATGAATTCATAAAATATAATCCAGGTTCGAATCCTGCTTGCGACGATTTTTTTTAGAAAAAAATTTCATATCTTAAAGGGAAAGCAAAATACGTTAAAAATAATAATTTCTACTAGGAGAAATTTTTCAAAAAATTATAGCATGCTACGAAGTCGATACAAACGTGTACATATCACTTCAAAGTAATTTTATAATAACATAACCTTTAAAAAATATGTAGACAATTTCTTCATCATTTCTTATGGGAAAGTCGTGTGGTGACCACACCAGTTTTTTAAATAGAAGTAAACGATAAAGTGTCAATATTGGCCTCTGCAGTTTAATTAAACAAACATTTATCTGACTTTTTGTTGGCTGCGGCCGTTGTACACATATTAAATATTGAATTACACTTTGATTCTTTAAGTGGCTTACTAGTCTCTCGGCGTTTGTTAAAAGAAGATTTATGTATATTCTTAATCGCCGGCGTCTCTCGTCAACAACAACAAAACAAAAAAATAGGACACGGAAAGAAAGAAGATTTGCAGTTACATTGTATTTGCTCGTGGAGAATTAACTAAATCAAAATTGTTTAAATAATTTTTTAAGATAAAGTTTTGTAATCGTTTTACAAGCAGATACCTACATTGCTGTATCACTAAAAGATAAAGCCTTAAGTACAAAGTTTCTACCAATTCAATTAAAAATAGATGTTTCAAAAACTTCTAATCTGATTATCTCCGTTATCTAACAGTTTTGATAGACCAATGATAACAGTTAAAATAGAAACAAAAAATAAGTTTTGCCCGAACTCTATATTAAGAAGAGAGTAAAAATACTATACGGTACCAAAAAAATTATTTGCAATCACGTTAAATTGCTCAATATTTCAAGTGCTTAAATTCGATGATAATTTGAAAACAATTAGGAAAAGTTGAGTGTTTTTTATTTAGATTAGGTTTGTGTAAACACCGTTTAGGTATAAAAGGAAAGGATCTTAGTTGAGGTTGATATAGTCAGAATGTCGTCGTTTATACTGTTCGGTCTTCTTCTAACTGGAGCTTGGGGTAAGTACTTACTGTATATTATTATTTGTTTTAATTGATTTTGTCTGTAGCTGGCCCTGTTGCTAGTCCTTTTGGAAAAATCGTCGGTGGTTCCCCTGCAGGTGTTGGACAGTATCCGCATCAAGTATCATTGAGAATAGGCACTCACTTTTGTGGTGGTTCCATTATTAGCGCAAACTGGGTTTTGACTGCAGCTCATTGTCTTTATGGGTATTTATGCTGTTTTTAGGTCATTGGTCAAAATTAATTTTTTTTATTATAGCATGGACATACCTAGAATAACGGTTGTTGTAGGTACAAACCAATTAAACGCAGGAGGAACATCTTATGCACTCGCAAACGCAATCATTCATGAGAACTATAATCCAGCAGGCACTGCAAACGATATTGGTCTAATACAAGTTAGGACAAATATTGTCACTTCAAACCTTGTTAAAATCATCAGTTTAGCTAGTACTCAGCCGCCAGATTTTTCAGAATGTAGATTGTCAGGCTGGGGATTAACGTCATTCCCATCTGAAATAATTCCAAATAACTTGCAACACATTCAATTGTACAAAATATCGTTGGCAGAATGTCGACGAGGTTTACCAAATTTTGCAGTGTATGACTCAAACGTTTGTACATTTAAAGGAGCAGGACAAGGCGCTTGTAAAGGAGATTCCGGTGGACCGTTAATTTCTGGAAATGTTCAAATTGGTGTTGTGTCTTGGGGAATACCTTGCGCACTTGGTGTACCAGATGTCTTTACTAGCGTGCCATCCTACAGAGCGTGGATAAGAAGTTACACCGGAATTTAAATTGTTTTAAAATCATGTTTCTTCAGCAGAAAACACATTTTATTGATACATTTTCAATTCAAATAAATGCATAAAAATAATAATTGTTTTTTTAAACATAATTTATTAATATTATTAAACCGTGTCATTGTTGTAATCAAAGTTCTCAACTTTTCGACCACTAGAAGCAGCAAACGACAATCTAACAAAGAAGCACTACCGAGTTAGGTTAGTTAGGTTAGGTTAACTGACTTCTGAACTAAAGAAGACTCTAAACTAGAATAGAAGTGATTTTTTATCTGACTTGGTTTAAAAGTTGATTGCTTAACTTTTAAGAGAGGTTTTTTAGTTAGATTTTGGTTGTTTGTTGCAGTTCTTCAATTTTTTTCACGCACTAATAAACACGAAACGTTGGCAACTTCGGTAACAACATTGAAATGGCCTAAACCTGGAAAACCTTCTTATATTAGTACAGACCAAAGCCGTAAGTCATGAACGCCATACAAAATTTTCTAAGAGAGAGAAGCCAAATTATCCCCAAGTTCAAGTACAGTGTGGAATATGAGGTAAAGAAACTTACCAAAAAATTTTTTAAATGTCAAGTGCCAAAAGGCGATGCTATTTTTGGACACTATTTTGCATTTTGCAAATGTATTAATAATAATATAATATAGCACAAGAACCCTCCCTTCCTCTTTGCTGCTTCTATTCTACAGACATTTCTCATAATGTTGTTTTAATAATCATAGTTTCAAAAAAAAAATAAAAACCAGCAATTAACATCAAATAGTGTTCAAAAACAAATTGGAAAAAAATCCAAAAAGATAAAAACAAATGCAAGCGAGCATTAAATAAATAAAAACAATTTATTACAGTAATCATTTTCAACAAACGTACAATACAATTGAAGATCGAACTTAAAAGTTAGTAAAACGCTAGAGAAGTTTGAAGTTGTTATTTCACGGTTACTCACTTTGACAGCATCGTGCTCCAGGTATTGAATGTATGTATGTATTGTATGTAATGTAATAAGTTAACTAACTTTGGTTGACCCTTATCGATGCAGTAGCGTCTTAGTTTTTCACCTATCAGTGCTGGGCACTCATTGGCAGTCGGAGTGTTAAACTATTCGCATAGCGACAATCAGTGTTACCTCGCGGTTTTTTTACACCCCACTCGGGAGTGCCAGAGACCGGACAACTCACACCCTGTAACCGTCGTTTGAGGTTGTTCGATTACATTCGTGAAAGACCCGGTATTTATATTGTCGTTATTCATCTCATGTATTTTGGAATTCTTTTATTGATTTCAAATTAATTTTAATAAATTATTTTACGTTTTTAAATTCAACTTTATAATCCAAAGTTGTGGATAAAATTTTGTATTAACTTATTTAGAAATTATTACGTTGTTTAAACAATCGTATTCTGCGTTTCTGTTGATTTGGCATTTCCTTTTTTCAGTCAAATTTTAGTTGTAATTCATGTTTCCTTTCTGAGATATAATTGTAATTAAATATATTTTAGCAGTTTCTTTAAAAGTTCTTTGTTTGAAGTACATTCTCAGTACAGTCGTACTTATTTTCTTTGTGTTAGTTCGATTAAATTACGTTGGAATGAAGTCATTCTTTTAATTTATTAGACAGTTATGATTGAGGTCGCTACAACTAATCTTTATGACAGTAATGAAATATAATATTTTGTCAATTTGTCATTTTATGCACACGCAAGAGCCGTTTACCAACACTACTTTTATGACGTTATTTAATCTGTTTGCATCCTCTTTGCACTTCGTTGTAGTATTGTTTTCTTTCATGAAGTTTTGGAAAACAGTCTTTAGGAAATGATAGTCGATTAAGTTAATAAATATAAGTGATTTTGTTTTGAGGAGACAGTTAGTTAGTTAGTTAGTTGACAGTCGTTCGAAAAATGTAGTTGGTTGAGTAGTAAACTCACCCCTTTTACAAGAAGTAATGCCGCGGAAAATTATGCAGAAACCGTGAATTCTTTAGTTCAGTTAGTGGAGGTTTGTCTCTCCTAGCTCGTAAAATCTACGGTTTTTAAAAATGTTTTCGTGCTTTTGAGTTTGATGTATAACGTAGTGTAGAATCGTGTTCGGTAAGTTGTATGACGCGATTTTATCTTCGCCTAAATTCTTTATATGGTATTGGTATCCTATCGAAGTTCTGGACGACGTCAACTGGCCTAAAGCTAACCAAGAATTCGCCTACGACAAACTATTAAGGTATTCATTGATTTCCCATTATGTTATTTATTCGCGAGTTCAGTGATTGAATAGCTTTGAAATTAATCAGAATGAGGATTTACTACTAGCTATCGAATCTTTTGATTATACAAACATGTTATAGCATTTGTTTGTGCTAATCTTACTTATTATTAAACAACAAAAGTAAAAGACGTAATGTAACCAACGTCTAAAGTGTTGTATCGACATTAAGTAAAAGCAAGAAAGAAAGATAATCTTATGTTTGCGTATTATAATTTTATGATTGCCAAGTTTGTTTTATACAATTGCGAAATTTATTTGATTTTATTATATATTTTATTTTATGCGTACATGGCCGTGCATTTTTTTTCCTCCTTTAAAAAAGTAATTTAGTTTTGTTTATTTTTATTATTTTCACTTTTGTTTCAGTGTAATCATGTTATTCTTATTTTTGTTTTAATTTAAGATTTTATTTGCGTCAAATTGAATTAAAGATTTAATGTAATTTGCATTTGAAACGGACTCGTGGTTAGCAAAAGCCTCTAGTCCATTGAGCTATACTCCTTTTTGGCGTTCTTTGATTTTTGACTTTTTATTGTGTTTTCTGTTGAGTTTTTCAAACGATCACAAAAGTTTGAATATAACCCACCCCGTCTTCACTGAGCACCGGCAAAACTTCGTTTATGTTACTTTATTTCAGGAAAGTGTCATGGTTACAACTTTAGCACGTAACAACCCTCAGGCGTTGATTGTTTGCGCTATGTTTTCTTTTACGTCGTTTTTTTTTCACCCAAGTGTAACCGTTTTTTGTCTACCGGATAGACCTGTGCTTTAGTTACTAAATAGCCACCAATCAGCTGTCGGGCACTGATTACCTTTTGGCCAGTAGTCGGCTGCTCCGATTACGTGTTTTTTTTGGCTGATCAAGTTAATTGTGGAAATGGACAAACAAACCAAGACACTCTTAAATCTTACAAAGGAGTCGTCAAATACCAAAAGAGAGATTAAAGGTACTACATCAAGAGTACGCAATCTGGTTAACCAGCTGGCCGCGGCAGATATGAGAGCACTAATCAGGGGTAAACCCAGCAAAGAACAAAGAATTAGGACAGATAGTAATACCGTAGCTGCGGCTCCTGGGTTTTGTGGATGATCTCAAATGCCCATCTCTGCTGAGGACGAGAAAAAAAATAAAATAGGAAAAGCTCTGAGACATGTAATGTCTTTTGGGGATATCTAGCCGCTGATTGAAGCTGAGTGTCCGGTTGATGTCTTTAATCCAACCAAAACAGAGAACTTAGACAGTAAAAATATATCTGTTCTCGTACATGGAGGCATAACTGATATTCCGGTTAAGGTAGCTGACATCCTGAAAGGAAGTGTGCTGGCACCTGGTAATATTATAACAACGAAAAACGTGGACATAGTCAAACACGACATAGGCAATGAACAGGAAGAAACTGTAAAGTATACGTTTCTTGGTAAGCTGACAACAGAGAACAAGACAATATAGGCAAAAACAACGTTTCTTGCGTTAACCAAGGTTAGAGATCGGGCCCAGGCAACTGGTTTAGGGTATCTCAAGCTAGTAGTTGTAAGCAATGAATTGGCTTCTATGAGGAACTTCGGCGAATTTGTTTTTAGGAAGTAGAATGTTACGTTTGTCGTCAGTCTCTACAAGAAAAAAGTCAGTCAGTACGATTAGTAAGACAGGTACGTTGTTAATAAAAAACGATAGAAAATTATACGCGAACCTACTGAGGGGCGTCAAGGCTGCCGTCGGAACCAGAACTGTAAACACTTCTTTCCGTTAGGAAAACTAAAAGTGGCTACTTACTGATAGTCTCAAACAACCAGGAGGTGTTAGAGACAATTAGATCTAAGGTTAATACGTAAGTTTCAAGGTCAATATATGAATTGATACTCCTGTGTAGACTTCAAACAGAGCTTGAGTCGATAGGAAGTTTATCGCCGGCACAATTTGGCTTTAGACGCGGATACTCCACTACTGACGCGCTGATTAAAATCCATATGTTGGCAAGTAAGGTACATGGCGGACCAGGTACATAGAGGCGCTGCTTTCGTTAGATATAGAGAATGCTTTTATTTTGGTACCGTGGCTTGGCTTAGAATCTTAGACAAATGCTACATGAAGGAATTGATGCACATCTAGTCAGAACCGTTGCTAACTACTTGTCGGATAAGAGTGTTATATACTTAGCCAAGTACAATAACAAGCTGTATCATAAGGTTACATGTGTGGTCCCACGGGGATCCATTTTGGGCCCCATTTTTATTTTTTACGAAGACCTCCTATCAAACTACGTCACACCTGGCAATTTTTAGACGAGGACGTACCCCTCAGGAATTAGAAAACGGAATGAACCAGGTTTTAAAAGCGGTCGACAGGTGGATGATGACAAATAAGCTCCTAATTGCAGAGAACACCATACGATTCTCACACAGCCTTACTTAGAAGTGACCTTAGATAGCAGTCTAACTTTCGGTGTCATCTTGCAGAGGTTATGAAGAAGACTAGTAAAAGAAAAGTAGCTATGAGCAAATTAATTAGAAGAGTCAAAGAGCCAAAATAAGCTACCAGAAGGATAATCTCACTACAATGCTGAATATAGTTCTGTATGCAGTAACAGTGTGGCATAATGTCTTTAAGAACGGAAGATTAAGAAGCATGGCAAAAAAATGCAAAGAGACTGGCCCTGACGACAACAGCTTCATATAGGACGGTATCGCTTGAGGCCGCCAAGGTACTCGCTGGCATTCCGCCTATAGACTTATTGGCAGAAGATAACCAAAAAGGAATTGGCGCTACGAGCTTGGCAGACCAGATAGTCAGAATACACTAAAGCAGTCTGGACTAGAGTGCTGATCCCCGACCTACGCACGTGGACAGAAAGGAAAGAAGGTGCTGGTTGAAGTTATGGTCTCCAGTAGACAGGCTTAGAACAATATCAGTGCTTTCATGGCGGTAATACTACAGTCGAAAAAAATTCTTAAAAAGATATGTATATTATTCCGCGAGTTATGTAATTACATGTTGTATTTGTAATTATTTATTAGCGCTCACGTGTCATTAAGAACTTAACCATTACGTCATCTAAATTATCGAAATAAATAAATAACGTAAGTAGTAGTAGTTTTTATGGCTTTCGCTGCGCTAGATAGCTGATACGACCCACGACTGTCAAATAAAAGTCAACCCTGCAAGTAACTACTCTGGAAATCTCACATCACCCAGAAGCTGGATTCTTCCAACGGCCTACTCGTAAAAATATCTAATGTTATGCAGCAACAGCTGCCGCACCACCAAAATTCAGATTATCCAAAACAAGATTCTCAGAATAATCGAAGACGCTCCATGGCTTTTCTGAACACCGCTTTCATCGGGAATTAGACATCCCGAAGATTGCAGATTTCTTCCGCCAATTCCAGCTGCTCTCTATGTAGACCTTGAAGCTTACCCCAGTCCCTTCGTTTAGCGGGTCTGGAATTACGACAAAGATGACATGCTTAGAAGCGGCCGAAGTCATCCTAGACTAGCTTTAGAATGAAATCCTCAATCCAGCGGAAAAGTTAAAAACAAAAAGGCAACTCGGGGATGAAAAACTGATCCAACGGGGCTATTTATGCAAATAATGTTACTATTTAAGATTAAGCTGTATAAATTGTAATATTGAAGTAGGAAATAAACATGTATGAAATCTAAATCTATATAGTTGTGGAAACTGAATTAGAGTATTCCAGTGCTGAAGAGTGCAAATAAGATGAAACACTCTAATGACGGTTTCTGCAATTATGTAAAAAAATGTTTGCACTTGCGTAGTTTCGCTTAGGAATATTACGCCACGTATAATTCAAATACATTTTATAAAATTCGCGGTTGTAATATTTACTATCTAACAAAGAACTTCATAGTTTCCTACTTGTGGATTAATTCATACGTAGCTCGGTTTCTACGAGATGGCGTTTAGTTAAATGAAAAGGTTTTAAACAGCGTTTTCTAATCTGTTTTGTGAAATTGTCACGAGCTTAAGGGTTCCGCGGCAGTTATGAAGATGACACGAGTTAAATGAATTACTTATTAAGCAAAAAATAGTTTCTCAGATGGCAATTTGGATTTTTCTCGCTAGATTAAAGCAATAATAATAAACTCAGTAACATTATCAGAAGTTACAGCCAGAAGAAATAATTTCTTCAACATGATTTTTTGACAATTGTTACAAGCTTATAGGTCTTACGAACCTTGCACGGCCAACTCACACAGTCGGAGATAGGGGAGGTTCAAGTAAATAATAATTAAGGGCGCCAGATCTTTTATAAGTAAAACTTCTATCTCGATCAGGACAGAGGGTTCAAGCATGTAACGAATTCCAAGTTCGCAATCCTTGTTGCACTGGTGTTCGTGTAACCAATCAAAGAAAAAATGTGTTACCATAAAAAAAAATAAAATAGGTATAACAACTTTAATTTAATAACGTAGATTATTAACAACAAGTCTATCTAATTCTCAATCCATAAATGCCAGAAGTATCGGCAACATACAATACATAAGTGTAAACGAAGTGGGTAGCGAAGAAAATTACATAGTAAATATCGTTTGTACACAGCATGCGATACACACAAAATAATTAGTGAAACTTTCTCAATGGTATTGAAGCAATGATTGGAATTACAGAAATTGACATAAGCAAAAAATTTCGTGAGTGACTTTTCTGACAGCGACAAAATAATTAAATAAACTTACCCGCAATCCAGTACCTACTTGTTCGAAGAAAACGTTTTCTTCGTTGAGTCAGTCTGGAATCAATTTGAAAGCAAATCGTGTCAACACAATGACTCACGACAGCAAGATCTACAAAATTGTTAATTACTGCTAAAAGAAAGTGCACATAAGATAACTCGATTATCGAATGCTGTTGTACACATTCAGTGAAAGTTGGTGTCGCAGGTGTTTGCCGCATGAGTAGGATCTCGAAGAATAGTTCTTGTTTTTAGTTTTTAGTTTTAAACGTAGGCGTTACAGAGTTATACTCATCCCATGAAGAAAGAAATTATTAAAGAGTCCTAACAAAGCGGATGTAAATACCTTACCCGGTGATGGATAAATTACTTTAACGGCGTATTGAAATTATAATTACATTTCCATTAACGTGGATGTCCGTAGAAACAAGCCATACTTAAATTATTCTACGATACCGGCCATTTTACGTAGTTGTCAGTTTAACGTCTTGGCATGAAATTACAGTGAAAAGAAAAATGGGCAGAAGGCGTCAAAACAGAAATCAAATTTTAATTCAACTCATATACAGGGTAATACGTTATAAAATTTTTAAACGTAACACAATGCCGCAGTCTTACATCAAAACTGGAACAATAACATTCGGAAAAAAATTCGTTATAATGTAATCCAAAAAAGGTTAATTATGTGTTTGGCGACCCCGTAGTTGAGTACACGTCCAGGCATTGACAGAATAAGATGGTCGATATCTACTTGTAGTAGCTCGTTCCAAGCAACTTGAACTTTGTGGATCTCGTCACATCTATAGTTCTATAGTATAGCAATATGGAAACGTGCGTTATCTTGCTAAAAAAAGACGTGTGAGCGGTTGACTACATAGCTAAAGCAGTAAAGTGGTTTGTAGGACATCATTGCCATAACGCGCAGTGTCATATACTAGTTCAAATAAAGACAAGTGGTGATCGACCAACATAAGCAATAGCAAAGGTTCGAATGCGGCGAAATAGTGTACACATTGTAACAGGTCTACCTTCTTTTCCAAACCATTAGTCAGCAATTTGACGCGTAGTAGCAAAACGGCCTTCTAGAGTCAGTTGTCTGAAGCGCTTATCTATTTTATTCTCTATCTTCTTCTGTTCACACGACACACACACACGTTATCGTCATTGCAGTACAATTAACACGACGGTCAATTTGGCGATAGGATAAACAAATATCTCGATAGACAACAATTTTACCTCTTTTTGTTATGTTTAATGGAACACAATAACTAAAAATCTCTACACTAGCCAACTCTCATAAGCCGGTTTCTTCACAAAAACTAAGAGATAACATTGTGTTTTTGCAAAAAAGTTATCAAATATAAACAGTTGACATAGTTACCATAGCATACTTTAAATATAGTCATTCTGTTGCCAAAAAATCAAGTTGAAGAAATTATTCTTTTTGAGTGTAACGGTTCTAACGTAACTGAGTGTTATAGATTACTCGTCACCAATTCAAAAACAATCTCATTTTTACTTTCCTGTAAGGAAAGTATAGCGATCGCTAGTTTTTAATTTTTCAAGATCTCCTGAATCAGAAAAATCTATTTTGGGCGTATCCGCCATTTTTAACAGTTTTTCTTATATAATTGTGTACGTATGTAAATTATTCGAATTATTTTTACAGTTTCTTATAGAGTTAATTCTTCCTAACAATTTATTCAAACAATTTTTTTTCTAACATTAACAGTTTATTAGATATTTGATTTATAATTTAAAGTGAATTTCATATATAATCCTAGGTTCGAATCCTGCCTGCGACGATTTTTTTTAGAAAAAAATTTCATATCTTGAAAGGAAAGCAAGATACGTTAAAAAATAACAACTTTTCTCTATATTCTTTTGACTTGTTTATATACGGAGTGCTGCATCTTATTTAAATTATCTTTGGATGTACCCACGATAACTCTCGAACCGAAAGTCCTAGTAACTTGAAATTTGGTATGGAGCTGGCTTTTTATATTCTCTCTGCTTTGTCAAAAGATGGGTTTGATTTTTAACAGTTTTTTTAATATAATTTTGTACGTATGTAAATCATTCGAATTATTTTTACAATTTCTTATAGAAATAATTCTTTCTAACAATTTATTCAAATAAAAAAATTTCTAACATTAACAGTTTATCAGATGTTTAATTTGTAATTTAAAATGAATTCACAAATATAATAAAGTTTCGAATCCTGGCTGCGACGATTTTTTTACTGATTTACTAGAGGGGTAAGTAATATCGACGCGCTCAAATATAAGGGTTAGTCGATATGATCTTAATGAAATCGAAGAGAAAAATTTCAAAAAAATTATAGCATACTATGGAATCAATACATATCACTTCAAAATGGTTTTATGACAACATAACCTTTAAAAAATATGTAAACATTCTTTATAGGAAAGTCGTGTGGTGACAACACCAGTTTTTTAATTGCTCGGTACAGGTTGAAATATTTTTTATGTTTTATATATCATACAAAAAGCGTTGTTATATAGTTTGTAACGTTCATAATTTTTTACATGACATTTTGTATATTTCCTTTCGATGAAGTTGTTTTTGGATCAAGATTTTTTCTTTAGAGCCGATGTTGTAATAAGTATCTTTTTGTAACTTGTACTTGTGCTCCGAACTCTATTATTGGGTATTCCAGCTTAACGTGGTTACCAAATCTTCATCGACTAGATCTAGCCGACGATACGTTGTAATATAGCTTGTTTAATTTCACTGTTGTTTTTAGTCGAGTCTGAGATGACGTATTGTTTAAAAATAAACGTTGCTACAAATACATCATTTTTTGTTCTGTGTAATCATGTAAATTTAACTGATTATATACTTACAAAGATATGCTATTGCTCAACATCCCTGTTGTTTTGGGGTTACAACGCTATCCTGTGTTATCCGGACAATGTTATTCCTGTAGCGTCTAATCAAATATAGCGCGCTTATATTTTTAATTCATCTGTTAGATGTACTTACACTTTACTTTTAACGACGAAGAATATTTATCCAAATTTAATTATGAATGGTAGGTTATATGTAAAAGTTGTATTCTTGTTTGCAGATCTGAAGAAGCTTCAATGCTTGACGTCGAACACTAGAAATATGTTTAGTTTAGTGATGTACGTACTGAATATACAGTAGAGTGTTCCCAGCTCTGATGTGTCACAAAAAGACGAAACAGCCGTATAGAAGCTTTTAGTGTCAGTTTTTACCAATGTACCGTTCTAATTCTTTTATTGTTTTTATTAATTATTAGAGGTAAAAATTTAATCTGAGCTTATCTAACTATTTGAATTTTTGCAAATTGGTATAGTAATAGTGCATTTTATCCTACGTTTATTTTTTTACTGTTAGATGACTCCTTTTCAATTACCTGTTACAAATATTTAATTTCAGTTTTAACTTCTAACTTAATTTACCGCAAATATGTTTATAACATAATTCCGATGCTGGTAGGTCACATTTTTCTTGTTAGTAAAAAAAAAGATAATGTTAGAAATTAACATAAGCACAAGCACAAACGTAGATCTACAATCGTATATTTCTACTTTTGCAAGTAACAATTGTTTTGATAAGAGTATAATGAGTATTTTAAAACCGTTCCTAAAAATAGAGCGCTATTGTAAGTAGGTTGCGGTTTACTGAAAGGAAACGCACTAAATACCAACTTTGCTGTAATTTTCAAAATAGTATCGATTTAAAATGAACAGCATTGCAAATGAATGTCAAAACCTCAAAGAAGAATACGACGCCTGCTTCAACCTTTGGTTCTGCGAGCACTTTCTCAAAGGCAAAACCGATGACTCGATGTGCGCGCCGCTATTTAAAGCTTATCAAGAATGTGTCAAGGTAAGATTATATCATATTTGTTTTATCGTTATATAGGTATACTTACGTTTCTATTTTTTGTTAAAGAAAGCCTTGAAAGACAAGAGTATTGAAATTGAAGACGTGGAACAAAATGCTGTTGCATCAGAAAATTCTGATAAAATGAAATACTCGTGGATGTTATTCTAGTGACAGTTGCGATTTATTTGCTGACGCGAATTGCAAGTAGAAATATTATAAGTTGTAGAAAAATTAATAAACGAGAGTTATTTTAGTTTGCAAATTAACTGATGAGTATGTGACGCCATTGTTTTTGATAAACAAGACAGTCGTGCTTAGACAGTCGATCAAAACAAAACGCGTAAAATCAAATTATTCAAGCTATACAAATTCAAAACACTACATTGTGACTTTCCGACTGGCTGTAGATCTAATACTTCATTTCCAAAATCTTTCAAAACTTAAAATTTGTCTCTAAAATACTGAATTTTAAAACTAATTTATTTAAAACTAAATATCTACACTATTACAACTACGTAACTAAAAATCTACACTTACACTAATTTATATATTAGTATCACTAGTCCGGATTTTTTAATTTTATCTAAAACTGATACTTGTTTATGTTAACAACATGTACGCGACGTATTTATGTTTTGCTAGCACTGGCACTTTATATATTTATCTTCACACGCGTTAATCACTTATTTATTTCAAACTTCTTTTTATATACGATTGCAACTCTAATTAATAAGAAAAACGTATTTAAAAAAAACGACTTAATAGAGCAATTATGATTAACATCACAGGTGGCTTCTAACAAAAAAAAAACTAATAATCTGATTAAAATCTACCAAGACGATATAACAGTCAAATATCAGTTGTAGTAGTCAAAAACTCTAGAATGCAAAAAAACTAATATTTTGCTACCAACTTTGTAGTAAGCCATTTCAATAAAAAAATCTAAGAACAAGTTAAACTTCCATGCTGATTGTCGTAATCACATTTTCAAACACATAAAAAACCAATAGTAGGTATTATTGTCGATTGTTCACTGTTGATGATTCTTATTCTGTTATAAAAAAAATAAATAAATAAATATTCAGTCTCTTCCGGAAATGAGGAAACTATCAAACTTGAATAAGCCGAAACGTTAGTTTAGTAAAATAATACTTTTTGTTTTGCTGACTGAAGATGCTTATCCGCGATGAGCACCCTTAACGTTTCCAAAAATATTTCGAGGTAAGTATTGGTCAGTATTGCAAGATGTTGGAATCTACCTAAAAAGTCTCCGTGCAAAAGCGTAAGAGTAAAAGTAAAAAAAATTAATAAAAAAAATATATTAAAACGGCCGATTATTTCCAGTATAAAAAAGACACTTAATAGCATATTCTGTTACCAAAAAAAAAAGATTTCGCCAAAAAATAAGAACATATCTGCAAAAGCATATAGATTAAGACAATGGCAATCAAAAAAATCTTAGATTACATAAAAAACGATTAGTCTCACTTAAGACAATGCTGCTGGTCATAGTCACAGCAGAAATGATAAAACCAAAAAAGAACAACAAAGTATTAAGAATTATATATAGAATAGTAAGAATAGAATATTAGAATCTTCTGGTATCCGAAAACCGCAAACAATGACTATAACACAACTTTTGTACACTAACAAATGTCAAATGTCAAATTTTCTTGCTAATAATGTATTACAAAAAATATAGACAGGATAAGTAGGCCATGACTACGACCATCTCTTAATAAAAAAATCAGCAACAGCATATTCTCTTGAAGAGAAATGTCACAACCAAAAAAACAGTATAAGAATAAAACAAATAACAGTAGGTACAGACAACGAAAACAAATGTGAAAAAACAAAAACCAATTTAGTTAAAACACCAATCACAGCCCATGTAACCAAACAAAATAGTAACAATGATCGTAGTGGCTCTGAAATACTAAAAACAAAAAAGATACACTCAATTGTTTGATTTTAACTATTTACTAACAGATCTGAGTTAACAACAGAACAAATAAAAAAACAAGTGCGAAAAAAAACAAAATAAAGATTAACACCACCACCGTTACTAAAAAAATTCACGACTACCATCAAAACCCTATTAGTCAAAAACTAATTAGAAAAACTTAATAAAGTGTAGCAAATTTTATTATTAAAACTAATTTATTTAAACTACTAAAAATATTTTTACTTATATTAGAAATATGTATACTTTTAAATTAACCGAACTAATTAAAACTATAAAAAATTTAATAAAAACACTTACACTATAATTTATATCACTTACACGAAGATTAAATAAAGTCCGCGGATAGCTTCACACACTTGTTTACACTAAAGTCACGTACTTCGTAGATTTATTTATAACACGCGTTAACGACTTATTTATTTAGACTTGAATAATTTTCTTAACACTGCTGTCTTCGCATTACGGCAATAACTGACCTACGAATTGTTTCTTCGGTATTTATACATTGTGACAAAACGTTCCCGTATGTTCTGCATCCTTCGGTGAACGTTCTAGAAAACCTCGCGAAGGCTCTCGAAGTTGCGAATAACTTCTCGAACGTTTCACTGCCCCTTTTTTAAGACTGTCCTGTCCCAGAAGAGAGTCCCAGATACAAAACGAAGCGTCTGTCACCACGTAGTCCTAAAACTTTTCCGACAGCCGGTCAAACTTGCGTATTGTGGTTATCGCCAGCAAACGGGGCTAGACGATCGACGTAGACCACTTTTGGTTTGCTTCTGGGCGGTTTTCGGATGCAATATATGACGTCATTAATACGCTGCATGACTTCATATTGGCCCTCCCATTGCCTTTGCAGCTTCGGCGACAAACCACGTCTCCTTTGAGGATTATACAACCAGACTATATCGCCAAGTTGAAACCCACCATTTTGTGCCTTGACATCATATCTAGTCTTCATCCTGTCACTGGCAATTTGTGTGTTTTTACGGACCTCTTCATGTACTTCGTCTAGCCTCTTGGGCAGCTTGCTGACTTGCAACTTCTTCTTCCGGTCTTCGTTCAAATTGAAGGTCGCATGGCAATTGTATTTCGCGACCGAACATCACACAGGATGGTGTTTGGACTGTGTTTTTGTGAACGGATAATCGGTATGCTATTAGGAAAAGGTGAAAGTACTGATCCCAGTCTCTTTGGTGTTCGGACACTACCTTGGCTAAGTACTTGCCCATTGTTCGATTCATCCGCTCAACCATGCCATCAGATTGAGGATGGAGAGGCGTCGTCCTAGTTTTCTTAATTCCCAACAGTCGGCAAACTTCTTGAAACAGTCTAGACTCAAAGTTGCGGCTTTAATCGGAGTGTAATTTCAACGGAACTCCGGAACCGGCAGAAAAACTCTTTTACTAATACGTCTGCGACTGTAGCTGCTTCTTGATTGGGTATGGCGTAAACTTCCGTTCATTTCGTGAAATAATCCATCGCCACCAAGATGTATTTATTTCCCGAATCGGATTCTGGGAACGGCTCTGCGCTGTCAATCGCTACTCTTTCCAAAGGGTTTTTTACGTTGTATTACTTTATGGGTGTTTTGTGCTTTCTCGCTGGACCATTTCCTGATGCGCAGACCGTGCACTTACGGCACCATTTCATGGCGTCTTCTTTGCAGTTCATCCAGTAGAATCGTTTTCGCACTTTACCCAATGTCTTCTTAATGCCAAAGTGTCCTCCTGCTGTCCCATCGTGGAGATGCTTCAACACTTCTGACACCCTGCTCTTCGGCACTACCAACTGTAGTATCGTCCCACGTCTGATAAGAATGAAACAAATTTTAAAACGATACGAATTTAACTTACTAGTGACTATTTATTACGGAAGCGGTATTAATTACACTATAAATCGCGACCGCGCACCGTGACACCAAATGTAACGAATTTTATTACTAACTACTAATTAATTTATTTATATAATATATACGCGTTTATAACTCACCGAATTAATTTAATCCTTCTCGAGTGTTCCATATCTTTCGGTATGCGTTCTAGAAGATGGGTAACAACTTCGAGAAGGCTCTTGAATTTGAGAACGTTTCAATATTATTTCGATCTTGAGTTCACAGAACGGTGTAGAAAGTGTACATAATATAAGAGATGATTTTACAGCGTTTACAAAATTTATTTCAAGAGGTGGTTTAAAATTAGCTAGTTCAAAGACATTTATTATAATTCGTGTCTGTGAATCGACTTTTAACTTATTTACAAAAAAAGGACTTAATAACAGACAGAGTAACATAAAAACTATTCTTGCGGCCACCGTCAAAAAAATAATAATAAATAAAATGCCGTTTAAAAATTTTATTCTCCCAATTTTAGACGAGTTTGGCAGTGTGTCAGATGAATGAAAAATTACTTGTTTAATAATTATAATTAATATGTATTTTGAATTTAGGTTAAAAACGTATTCCAGGAATATAAATGTTGATGTGATTTTAAAAGGTAATAGTTTCATTAGATCTAAGCTAACAAAATTTTTTTTACTTAAAAATACATTATTTTGTATTTTATTATTAATAATATATGTTTTTAATTTAAGAAATATACCTATTGTTTTTATATAATCTTTTTAATTTTACTTCTACCTTTCAAACGTCGTTGACTTTAATACGTTTTTGCCCGAAAGCAGTGGGGATAAGCGACAGCGCGACGGCTCGCCTGAACGTACGAAGTGGTTTCTCCAGTTAGTATATTATAACTCATTGATCTCAACACATATAAGTACGTGCACAAGCATCATTATATTAAACAGAAGAGTTAGTTAACTGACGTCAGTGGGTACTAAGGTCCTAGTTACGGAAGCAACCCAGCTATTAGTTAAATGGTCAGGACAAACAAACAAGGGCAGAATATAAAGTAGCAAATATAAAAATGGATTATATGAAACCTAAAAATATTACTGAAAATAATATTTATTGTCCGTAGAGCGGCTAAACTCATAACAACACGATTTTTGTATTTATGTATCTTGACGTTTGTCATATTTATTTATAAGACATCAGTTTAAATCAAAACGGACAAGTAAAACATAAACAACAATAAAATCTAATTGCAATTTTGTAAATTCTGTAGTAAGGTGACGAAAAATATTGCCATGACTTGATTAATATTTAGCATTTCTCAAAAACAAAAGCCTAGAAACAACTATAATAAATAAGTTCGTAAATTGTTACTAATTTAAGTCTGTTATAGAATTTTCGTTACATTAATAACGCTTAAAATTTGTTTTATGTTTTTCATATTCTTTGTATATTCTTTGTTTGATGCTAGGCGAATGTTGCACATTCAGAAAACGCATTAGCAGCTCTTAGCTATCAGCTGCTCTTGCTTTGTTTCCCTCTCTCAAACAGCTAAAAGTCGCGGGCTACTAATGCTAATTTTTTAACCTTGAGACAGACTATAACATAGATTACACTTTATAAAGCAATGTGCACTGGTGTTTTTTCCTGTTACCAAATTTATTAGGATCACCATTAATAAGTAAATATTACGATCGAAAGAATGTCCTAACCAACTTTTATATCATCAAATTTTGGACGTACAAAAAAACAAATAAATTATTATGCATAATTTAGAATTGAAGCCAGAGATTAGCATACTATGTTGCAGAGAAAATGATTTAATAGATTAACACAAATTGATTCTAAAACACGCCAAAAATATACAAATAACAAAAACAAAAAGGAGCTTAAATTGATTCCTTTTACAAACAAAGAAACATCTGCACAAAGCCACTTTCAATTTTAATAATATTTAAATTTAAGCATAAAATGGTTAATTACCACAGTTGAATTTAAGAAAACGTGCAAGGAATAAGACAAGAAATCAAAGAAAGAAGAAATAGGTGGAAGAGAAAAGAAATGGAAGAAAGGAAAAGAGGAACTGGTAGAGAAAATAGAAAAACTGGAGAAAACAGCGGAAGATGAGGAGAGATGGAAAAGGAAGAATAATATTGTAATAAAGAAGTGGAGTAGTAAAAAACCACAGAACAGTTGAGTATTGATGCTGAAAGAAAAATTAAACGTGAAAGTAAAAGTGAAAATAGTGACAGTGATAAACAGAGAGAAAGGAAGTGAGATGGTGGTGGCAAAAACGAGAGGATGGAAAAAAAGAAGAAGGCGATGGCGGAGAAGAAAAATTTATTGAACAGAAGAATTTATATAAGTCACGATTTGACATGGAAAGAAAAGAGAGTACAAAGAGAAATAATGAACAAAGCGGTGGAAAAAAGAGCGGAAAGGAAAATAGTATGGGTAGGATACAGAAAAATGAAGATAGACGAAGAAAGATATATATGGAACGACAGAGACAGAGGGCTGAGCTGAGAAAAGGGTGAGAAAATGAGTAGCCAAAAGGCAAAAAAATAGAGGATGAAGGAGGGGCAAAAAAACAAAGAATGTTGACGAAATAAAGAAAGAAAAAGAATAATAAGTAATAGACGTAAAAACCAAGAAAGAGAACTAAAGGAAAATAAGAAAGGGAAAATGAGTGAGCTGAGAGTATTGTTTTGGAACGTAACAGAAATAAAAAACAGGAACAAAATCACAAAACAGAAGAAAGGCAAAGAAAAGAAAGAGTAGTAAGACTGAAAGAAAGAGATAGGAATAAAATAAACGAAGACGAAGTAATAGAGGCAATAAAGAAGGTAAAAGAAGAAAAGGTGGTAGGAGAAAATGGGATACAAGAATCCCTGAAAGATGGAGAGTGGGAATAATGTGTCCGATACACAAAAAAGGAGACAAAAATGATGTAAAGGGGTGACATTATTAAGCACGGCCTAAAATTATATGCAACAGTGCTACTAGAAAAACTACAGAAAGAAATAGAGGAAAGAAGTTTGGTGCCACACGGACAAGCAGGATTCAGAAAAGAAAGAAGAGTTATAGTTAATATATATATTGAAACACTTTACGAATAAAGAGCTAAAGAAAAAAAGGGGGGAAATGGTGGCACTGTTCGTAGATTTAAAAACCGCTTTCGACAGAGTGAACAGAGAAAAACTGTAGGAATATATGAGGAAAAAAAGAAACGAAAGATTAATAGAGAGAATGGAGAAAATTTACGAAGAAGCGAGGAGCAGGGTGAAAGTGAATAGAGAGGAGAGCGAAAAATTCGTTACAAGGAGAGGGTTGAGACAGAGATGCCCACAAAGCCCAAGCTTGTTTGCAGTATAGACGGGGAATTTGGAGGAAACAATGTGAGGACAACAGATAGAAGGGATAGTAGTAGGTAAAGTAAAGGTGTGGTCGTTGGTGTATGCGGATGTCATAATGTTGTTGGTTAAGGAGATGATGAAAACGCTGGAAACTAATAAAAAGTGTGTATATAGAGCGGAAATATAGGAGTGGAAGGAGTATATAAAGATAGAAAGGATACAAGTAAAATACTAGAAATGAGTATTAAGGCTAGACAGGGGAACACCGGCATATATTATAAGAGACGAAGTGCAGACAGAAAAAATAAGAGTATAGGCAGGAAAAAATGCTACAAAATACAAGGAAGAACTGAGGGAAAGAACCGAGTGCAAAATACAACAGAAATGTTGGAAAGATATAAAGGGAAGAAAAGTGAAGTACGGGCAGAATGGCAGAGAAAAATATTACAAAATAAACGGGTACGCGAGAGAAGAAGTAGAGAGATTAAGGGAAAAAGGAGTAGGGGTAAGAGAAGAAATAGGAAGGAGAGATAGAGACCAAAAAAAGCAGAAAAGATGGACAAAGATAAGAGAGGGCAGATATAATGTGAATTATAAGAATATTAAGAGAGAAGGAGTCCCAGAATAACTAAAGAGGAAAGGGAATAAAAGCAACAAGAAGAAAAAAATGATAGCAAAGTTCAGGTGTTTGAATTAACAGTTAGGAAACAAATACTGGAGAAAAGAGGAAGAAAAGTTGTGCAGACTATGTGGAGAAGAGACAGAGGACCTTAAACACATGTGGAATAAATGGAAGAAGTTAAAAGAAGAGGTCAAGAAAATAGAAGAAATCTTAGAAGAAAACGGAAAAAGGGCGGGGTGTATGACAAAAGTATGGAGGAGGAAACAATTAAGAGGAGAGGAGGAAAATGAAATGTAATAAATGTAAAAAAAACGTAATGTAAAGTACTACAATTAAATTTACAACGCTTAAATGTTGTGTTCAAAATTACACATAAATAAAATTGTGAAATAAAGAAAATACAACGAATCTAAATTACATGCTAAGCCTTATTTTAAGACATGTCGATTCAGTAATTTTAAGTTTTAATTAATAATTTGTGAAAAACATAAATTGATTGCCGCCAATGCGTTTGTTTTACCGAAACAAAAAAGCATGTAATATTTCTATAAAGTTAGAATTTTAATACAAATTTTCTCATCTTTTACGTTAGCTAACGGTATACAGTTACTTACATTTTATAAACAACACAAAACATCAAAAAAACCAAACATTACACAAATTTTATATTAAGAATGCAAATTGTACCACGACTAGAACCCTTCGACCTTGACGTTCAACCTTTAGCGTGCGCAACCCCCTGATAAAACAGCACATTTTCATAGTTGACTTTTTTTCCACCAGATAACGATGCTTACGTAAATTCGCGGATCTATAATTGGATTTAAATTTGAATTAGATCATCTCAGCAGAATATTTGTATGATAAATAAAATAAATAAACAAGTGCTTTATGATAATATAGATAAATTATCTAACAACTTCAAATGCGTTATCTTAGGCTAGTGGCACGATAAGATAATTTTGGAGTTGTAAAAGTGATAAATTGATTGAGCAGTTACACATATCTGACAATATTATTTTTTGTCGTTGCATTATAATTGGTTTAATAATTTAATAAGGATGGTACAGTGACGTAGCTTGGGTAGGGATTTTGAAAGTCCAAACTCGTCTCAAAATAACTATTAAAAATTCCGAATAAAGTCTAGTCTAGCTTATTTTTAAGGTAAAACAAGTATTCTAACCAGATCCCGCCCCCTCTCTCCCCAACTGGCTACGTCACTGAAATAGTGAGTTCTATTCGTTCTAAACTATTTTTCTTGTCTTTTCTTTTTACAGGTTTAGAATTCTATATGTCTGCTATATTAAAACTGCAACAAACAGTTTTGTAAAAGCAAGAAAATTTAGAAGATATCAAATAACAAAAACTACTATAATTGCACTACCATAGATATAATATCTATGGTTAGTAATATCACAACATAATGAGAGCATTACACTGTGGTAATATTTTAATACCAATACTTATGCTGTCATCTGTAGACATCTGACTAAACGAAAATATAAATTTTGAAATCGAGTGCAAGGTGATATCATCAAGACGTGAATATAATGACCAAATGATGAATTTTCTATTTTTGAACTATAACATTTCTTGATCGATTTAGTCAAAAAGACAAAGATTCGTGTCGAAAAGATAAAAAAGAATACTCCTCAGTAACAAAAATCATAGCACAAGGTATAGATAAAAATTACAATCAAGCACAAATATGAAGATATCCATTAAATCAAAATTCAAGTGTCTTATCTTCCAGAGCAATGTATTTTGGAATCTATGTCTAATTGCATCGTACTTTAACCATTAAATCATATCGTAGAAAGTTTATAACGTACTTGATATAAAAGCAAAATTAAGTGTACTACAGTCTAGTTACAATGATTCCAATCGTAGTGTGCTGTCTTTTTCTGGTAGGAAGTTGGAGTAAGTACTAACTATATATTTTACAGATGAATTAAGTAAACTTGATGCAGCTGGCGTTTCCGCCAGTCCTCTCGATAGAATTATCGGCGGTTCAGACGCGGAGATTGGACAATACCCCCACCAAGTTTCGTTAAGACTAGGAAAACACTTTTGTGGCGGTTCGATTATCAGCGACAATTGGATTTTGACGGCTGCTCATTGCGTTGTTAGGTAGTAGTTCTGCGTGTCATATAGTACCAATAAAAGCATTTGTTTAAATTTTAGCGTGGATATGAATCAAGTAGATGTGGTTGTAGGTACAAATACTTTAAGATCAGGTGGCTTAAAATATTCGGTAGCAAAAGACGTCCCGCATCAAGACTACAATTCAATAACCACAAAAAATGATATTGCTTTATTACAACTGAGACAATTTATCGCGTTCTCAAACACTGTCCAAATAATTGCTTTAGCTGACAATCCAGCACCAACTACCACATCGTGCATGTTTTCTGGATGGGGATTAACATCGTACCCATCCGAAGAGTTGCCTAGTAACTTGCAACACATTGAAATGTATACAGTAGCGATAGAGTTTTGCAAACGTGAACTAAAAGGTAGACCCGTGCATAAAAGTAACGTATGCGCAGGTAAATCGGGAGGACGTGGTGCTTGCAATGGAGATTCTGGTGGTCCGTTGATTGCTGGAAATGCCCAAATTGGCATTTTCTCTTGGAGTATACCGTGTGCTTCTGGTAAACCTGAAGTCTTCACTAGCGTACCATCCTTTAGAAAATGGATAAAAAATAAAACTGGAATTTAGTTCACACAATATACAATTAAACCAGAAAACTATTTGCTGTTTTATTTGTTTCTCCATCTGTAGAATAAGTTGTAGTTAAATAATTAGTATCACGTAAAATTAGGAACGTCGGGCATTTTTCGCGCAGCTAATGTAGTACCAACATTTTTGTTAGCGATGTAACATACCTATCGAAATAATATGTATTGAAAACCACACGTTTGATAATCATACTAAACCGCATTGTAAAAGGAGTGTTAAATGATATGAAACTAAAATTGCATTGGTTAACATGTTGTTTATCGGAACAAATTTATGATGATGCACGTGCTTATCTTATCTACTAAATATTCGATATGTTTGAAAAAGATTGGCAATTTAGGTAAAAATATGTTTTGAACTAATCTGTTTAAAAATTATCTAAGAATGTACTTTTACCGCAAATCTATTACTTTTCGAGAGTACGTACTTATTTTTTCGCATTGAAAAAGTGCCGTTAAAAAACTGAAACGTACTGTAGTCTAATCGCGATCCTTTTTTTATTCGGTTATAGTTGTAATTTTAATCAATCGAGCAACATTCAGTCGTCAAACTTGGTTGCATTTTAGCTGTTCTTAGTCATTGTTATGACGACATCATTTTCCATCGTGCTAGTCTAACGTTAATACGCAAAGGGATCAAGCAAAGCAAACGTTAATTAGACACGGATTCGAAACATCTCTTTTATCTTTGTCTTGAACTAGCTAATATCTTATTTTCTAATAATTGGAATCTTTTTGACAACGTTACTTAACAGCAGTATGAAACCATACTACATTTTATGTCGCGCCAACAAAGAGCTACCAGTTCAAATGCGGCATCGACGGTTCGATTAATAAAACAAAACTTAGTACGCGAACAAAACATACACAGTTCTCTTTATTATTTTATTGGATGTTTTCGGCCCACGTTAATTATAACAGCAATTCAACAAATTATTACTTTCGGCACCAAAACTTTCGCACTGACACTATCACCGCGCTCACCCGCCGTCTCTTCGTCGCCGTGTTGCAGCCTGTCTCCATCGCCGAAATCGAACTCCAGAATACTGTCACACTTCAGGGGATACAGTTTTTGTCGTGGCCTTAATAACTGCCCCCTAGCGGTTTCTACTCTAACCAAACGAACTCGGCCATCCTTACCCGGTAAAAGTTCCACGATTCGACCAACTGGCTAGTTTAAAATTTTGTTGTTGTCGTCGCCGACAAGCACCAATTCGCCAATCACAATTTGACGATCAGTCTTTTTGTCACACAAAAGTTCCAATTGTCCAAGGTACTCGATACGAAATCGAGCCCAAAGTTCTTCCCGTAAAGCTTGAATTTTACGCACCCTCCGACACAATGAAGCATTGTCTATAGCGTCACAATCCGGTAAACCACACTCCACTTGCTCGCGCAAAAACATCGACGGACTTAATGCGACTAACTCTTTAGGGTCCTCCGAAAGGTAAGTTAAGGGTCTCGCATTAACAACTGCTTCGCACTCGCAAACCAGGGTAAATAAGTCTTCATAGTTCAATCTCGCGCGACCTAGTACTTTTCGTAATAGTTGTTTCAACACTCCAATTAAACGTTCCCAGAACCCTCCCCACCACGCCGCTGTGGGAGGATTAAATCGCCACCGAATGCGCTGGACGGACGTTTCACGCAAGATCAAATCCCAATCTAGAAGCGATAAAGCATTCTCGGTGCCTACAAAGTTCGTCCCATTGTCACTGTAGATTGTTCGAGGCCTACCTCGACGCGACACGAAACGACGTAAGGCTTGTAGAAAACTCGGAGTGGACAGGGATGTTGTCAGCTCTAAATGAACCGCTCGGAAGACCGCGCACGGAAACTAACATATCCAAACCTTATCACCATTTTTTAGGTACAACGGCCCTGCAAAATCCACTCCCGTCACACAAAGGGAGCTGCGTCACGAACCCTGTCTAATGGTAATGGCGGAGGCTTTACAGTCAAAGGCTTTGCGTTGTACCTTCTACATGTTCCACACTTGGATATAACTGATCTGACTGTCCGTCTACCGCCCAAGATCCAAAACCTCTCCCTCAGCAAACTTAACATACCCTGAGTCCCAACATGGCATGATTTTACATGTATGTTCATGATCAGGCTCTTAGTCAATGGATGCTTAGAAGGAAGCACAATGAGGAACCGATAATTTTCAGTGTCTTCTCTATTAGACACCCTAGATCTTAATCGAATGAGGCCTTGCTCGTCGCTAAAAGGATTGAGACCACTAATTCTCTTGTCCTCCTTACCAGAAAACGCTTCCTTTTGCACCAATTTGAAAAAGAAACGTCTCTGCCGCATCCTGTTCTTCAAAAGACAATTCACCACGTTGTTTCTGATCTGGACGCTTACAATTTTGAACAAACCGAAGTATCCAAGCCATCATTCGTACAGTTTTTGTATATTCAGAAAAGTAGTCTAGATGCCAAGCGTAACAGTCTCCAAAATTCAGAAGCGTAGTAACCAACTTCTTCTTGCGCTCGATGTTAATTTCATCCTCGTTGCAGGTTGTATTCACGGACGGCCATCTTTCTTGTGCTTCGTATAGCCATCTTGGGCCCTCCCACCATCTTGATCCAAACAGTTGTTTGGGAGAGCATCCCCTTGAGGGCAAATCCGCCGGATTTTGTATTCCTGGTAAATGGCGCCATTTCTCCGCTGGAGTCAAATTACGAATCTCGCGTACTCTATTCCATACGAATACACCCCACTCTTCTTTTCGTTGAATCCACGAGACGACTGTAGCCGAATCAGTCCAGAAAAAACAGTCAATCTGCCTTCCTATGTTCTCACTCACATGCGTATACAGCCGAGCACCTATAGTTGCCGCCAGCAACTCTAAACGTGGTATAGTCATTTTCGAACTCGATTTTCTTATAGGTGCTACTCTAGCTTTGGCAGCCAACAAGAAGACAAAAACGTTGCCACGCAAAACCACTCGCACAAACACAACACAAGCATAAGCATCTTGGCTCGCATCACAGAATGCACCAATTCAAACCAAGGAGAGGACATAGCTCGCACCCGTATCTGATCTTAAATTCTGGGTACGCTCCCACCCTCTCAGTTCGAATTTACCCTCCATCATAATAGCGACAGACTCTTTGATAAATGTTGCGGCCGATTCCTCATTTGCCAGGCTCATCACACAATTATCAACATAGAAACTACGACTTAACCTTTCTACAGTCTCCTTGGAATAAACAGTTTCAGCCTCATTGCATCTTTTTAAGCACAGAGATAGATGGTATTCCAACGTTGCCCCTAGCAGAAACGGGCTACTAATCAAACCAAAGACCACGCGCTTGTGACGGAAAATGACCTCTTGGCCCTTGCCATCAATCCACAAAATTTGAGAAATTCTCGGTCTTTCTCGTTAATACTAATTTGTAGGAAAGCTTTTCTTATATCGGACACAACACCTATTTTGTTTTCCTAAAATCTTAACAGCAACGAAGGAATTAGTTCTATTAAATTGGACCCTTTCTCCAAGCAATGGTTTAACGATGGTCTGTCCTTTTCGTGCGCAAACGCATCGTATACAGGTCGAATTTTTGTTGTCGCACTGTTTCCCTTAATAACCGGTCTATGAGGGAGATAATGACCTTGATTCACGTTCACACATTCTGATGTATCCACCTTTTCGACAATTTCCTCCGCTTCCGACTCACAAAAGATGCGCTCGTACTGCTCAAACAGGTAATCATTTTTCAGTTTACGGACAGCTGAATCCAACCTTTTTTTGAGCCAATTTGTAGTTATTCGAGAGAGGAGGATGGCCCTCTAACCATGGAAGACAAACCTCATAACGCCCATCTTTATTAACATTCACGGTTTGCAAGAAGAGCTCCTTAGCTGCTACGGCTGTTTCCTCCTTGGTCCGCTTATCAGAAGGTTCCTTGATTCCTAGTGCTTCAAGTTCCCACAAATCGGTTATGGAAGCATTCTTCACAAATAGGTTCAAAGTGGTCATAGCGATATTAGAACGTATACTAATGTCCGGCATTTTACCCATAAGTGTCCACCCGACGTGTGTTTCAATCGCTACTAATCCGCATGGTAGTTCTCGACGGCTTCCTGTATATAAATGTCCAGCCACGTCAGCTCCTAGCAAGAGCTCGATCGAACCAGGTTGTTGAGCATCTGATATTTGGACATTTAAGATGCGCATCTCATCGGTCCATGGTCCATAAAAAACTGGAGTTACCTCTCCACAAATCGTCAACTGATCTAAGGCCTCGAATGTGTAAAAATACGTCCCATTGCAGATAGTGACGTCAAAGGAGTTGTGAGTATTTACCATCTCTGACCCACCAAACAAACAATGAACAATTTTCTCCTGACGTTTAGGTCGGTATCCTAGTTGTGTAGCAGTCTCCTTTTGCGATCCACTATCAATCAATGCTCGAATCACTTTACAACCATTCGCTCCCTTCAAGGTCACTCGTAGAGTTTGCAGAAACACCTGCGTGCTGGTCCGGTTGGTCAATGTTTGGTCTTTTCCGGTATCACTCGAAGGCACACTGCCGTTGTCGACATGCGACTTCTCTGTATTCTTGTGGGTCGACAGATCAGAACACATTAAAGCCACATGTGCACGAGTGCACAAAACACACCTTAAGCGTCCCTTACATCTTTTAGACTGATGGCCTATCTTTAAACATCGGAAACAAGCCTTTTTTTCCGAAAGTGCATCCTTTTTCTGAGAGTAAGTCATTTTCTGTGCCTTAAAACACGCTTCACTATCGTGAGACCCTGCGCAAAATACATAACCTGCAACTTCACAATTCATAAACACCGTAGCTGTCGGACCTTCGAAAAATGTTTTTTGAAATGGCTTATTTCTAGTATGTCCTTCGCTAGTGCCCATTTTGGTAGACGACGTTCTTTCTGACAAACCAAACCCCTCAGCCGCTAAGGCTATCCGCTGCTCGTTCTCTACCTCCTGTCTGAGAAAAAGCATCAACTTCTTAAGTCGAGCTTCTAGGGGAGATGAAGTTTCTTCAGAATCCGCAGAACCGTTAAACGTCGCAGAACGTTGTCAAACTCTCAGTAACTCATTCGGTAAACACGATTCTATTAGTGGAAATAGCATGGCCGAACATTTGTCAGAGGTTATGCCCAAGGTTTCGAGTGCTCGTAACTGGGTCTCAATTTGATCATAAAGAGTGGCAATATACATTTTTTGTTTCGAAGTAGATCTAGTTAAAATAAGCTTCAACAGCTCTCTAACATATACTTCGATCTGAAGATCTTCCCTACCAAATCTGCTTTCTATACTCTACTATTTGTTCGTAATTTTCACTCATGGCTGGATAGCTCTCGACTAATTGCCTTGCCCTACTCCCCGGTACCGTGGCTTGTACTAAATACTCTATTTTGTCATGATTATCAATAGTATTATCTTCATGTACTTTTTTGAACTGGGCCCAGAAGGCCAACCAGTCTTTGACGCTACCATCATAGTGTTTGAATTCTATTCGAGGTAATTTAAATTTTCGCCTACCTGTGGTTTCCCGAACATTTCACCTGTATGTTCCTGTGCGGTGCGAACCGGTGTCTTCTGTTGCTGAATCTTCAGATAACCTGTTGTACTTCACCTTTAATCCAGTGAATCTCTTGAAATACGTATCTCGGCCCTCCACATCAGTCGCAAGTTCGGCCTCGGTAGCACCTTCCAATAAAAGTTCGTAAATCTCGTATCCTCGTCATATTTCGATAGTAAAAATTCCCACGCAACTTCGATAGATTCACGATCAAGCTTATCGACACTAAAAAGTGCTTCAAGTTCGTTTGCCGCTTTCGTAAACGAAGTCCGTAGCGCCTTTCTACTTTTCTTTTTAATTTCGATTTCGTTAGCCATCTCAAACTTGGTTCGAAACCACCGAACGTTTTAAAAATGCAAATACTACACAAAACGCGGTAAAAGTTTGCCGGTAGGAAATCGACACGCACTTTTGTCCCCGATCAGTTTATTCACTTCACTGTTAATCGCAAACCTTCCTTGGAAAAACACCCTGTCCTGTCAGGGTCGCCAGCTTTTATGTCGCGCCAACAAAGAGCTACCAGTTCAAATGCGGCATCGACGGTTCGATTAATAAAACAAAACTTAGTACGCGAACAAAACATACACAGTTCTCTTTATTATTTTATTGGATGTTTTCGGCCCACGTTAATTATAACAGCAATTCAACAAATCAAAATCGGTACAAAACTATAACACACATACACAAAGACCCTCTAAAAAAAACGCGGCAATCACATTCCGCCCAAAAATTCACACCTTAACCTTAAAATTAAATTTGACAACAAAAGAAAACCACAGAGTGAAACTAAACCTAAAATTGACATGTTGCGACGGTGTCGCATTGCACTATTAAAACTACTGATATAATTACGGTCTCTGACACTACAGGTGACCTATCCAAAGATTTGAATTCGATATCTTCTTTGCGGCAAAAAGTTTTTGTAAAAATATCAGCATTATCATTCTTATAGCCGACAACAGCAATTCTATTGTTTATGTACGAATAAACATTTTTTAATTCAATTCATGTTGACTGCATGTCCACTGTACATGCCTAATACACTTTGTTTCCATGTAATGTACAGTGATTGTTTATTGAGATGGTTTATACTATACATTGATAAAACTTGTCATTTCGTCATCACACGCATTTCGGAACATTATTTTAATACCGGTCACAATAAAGATTTTATTAACAAAATCTTTTTTCTGCTTTAATAGAAAAATCTAAAACAGCATAGAAACTATAAAACATATCAACAACTTCACGGTTGTTACTTATTTATCAAAGACGCATCCTCTTTTGACCGTAACCCAATCAGATGAATCAAACGTGACAATTCTTTTTTTGATTCACAGATTAAGTATCTTTGTAACATACCCCATATAACCATGAGTAATTTCTTCATAAAGATTTGACAATGTAAAACTTAACAATTTTCTTAAAGATAGTCAACGTTGAGGGAATCTGCAACGCATAAATTTGTACTGCGCACTAGAAGTCGTTAGTACAGTTTTGTACTGAACTGATTTGTTACGTTACGGTGCAGTGTACTGTAAAGTGTTGCTAACAAGATTGTAATAGTTTCCTATAACTGTGTTAATATTTAAATGATTTCTTAACAATGTTACCAGTATTACGAATTGATTTATGTACAACATTTGTAGTGTATTGCTTTACGTATAAAATTTAAGTAAATAATCATACGTACAATGACAATGACAACATTTTGTAAAACTTGCCAGAACTAGGTAAATTTTCCGCATTATGCAAGATACCACTTTATTAAGTTTTATTAAATTATGAACACTATAAAATAAAACGGGTCGTGTTTTGAAGGTGGTTGAGTGAGGACGTGTTTAATAGTATTGCGGAGTTTTGTGTAATTTAAAGTGATTTACAGCAATTAATTGACGTGTGCGTGTTGAGGATTGTGAAGTTGAAGAAATGATTAGAAGTACAGTTTTAATGTGAGTAGTAAATAAGTACATTAAAATTATGGATAAGAAGATATAGGTGGCTCAGATAACGTGTGCGAATGCGAGCGGATATCGTGGACTAGTTTAAAGATCAAGCGCGCGCTTTTGATAACAGTGAAGTACAAACTTTTATTTATATACTTTTTCTAATATTTGTAGCGGGCGTTAATTAAATAGAATTAGAAAGAATCATAATAACAATAAATTTAAAAAAATTAATAAAGAAAAAAAAATTAAATAAATAACTAAATTAAAAAAAAATAAATAAATAAGTAATAAAAAAGGGAAATGGATGAATAAAAGAGAGAGAGAGGAAGAGGAAAAGAAAGGCAACAAATATTTGAAAGAGGAAAGAAAACAATAAGATCACCAGACATTAAAAAGATATCGGAGGAGAGCGAAGAAAAACCTCAAGAACAGAAGGAGGAAGGAAAGAAATCGAGGAGTTAAAAGAATTAATGAGAGAAATGATGAAACAGATGGAAGAAAATATGCAAGGAATAAGACAAGAAATCAAAGAAATGAAAAAGAAATGGGAGAAAGAGAAAAGAAGTGGGAGGAAGAAAAAGAGAAACTGGTGGAGAGAATAGAAAAACTGGAGAAAAAGCGGAAGACGAGGAAAGATGGAAAAGAAAGAATAATATTGTGATAAAGAGGTGGAGAAGTGAAAAACCACAAAAGATTTAGCAGTGATGCTGGAAGAAAAATTAAATGTAAAATTAGAGGTGAAAAAGTGACAGTAATAAACAAAAAGAAGAAAAATGAGATGGTGGTGGCGGAAATCGGAGGATGGGAGGAAAAACAGAAGGTAATGGCGGAGAAGAAGAAATTAAAGAATACAAGAATATATATAAGTCACGATTTGACATGGGAGGAAAGAAGAGTGCAAAGAGAAATAATGAACATAGCGGTGGAAAAAAGAGCGGAAGAAAAAAGAGTATGGGTAGGGTACAGAAAAATGGAGATAGACGGAGACAGATACATATGGAACGACAAGGATAGGGGACTGAGCAGAGAAAGAGGAAAGAAATTGGGGAACCAAAAGACAAAAAACTAAAGGGCAAAGGGGGGGTGGTAAAGGAGAGGAAGTTGACGAAATGGCAAAGAAAAGGAATAATGAGAGATGGAAATGGAAAAGAAAAAGAAGGAAGAAAAAAGAAAGTAAGGAAGAAGCACAGGGGGAGGTGAGTGAGCTGAGAATATTGTTTTGGAACGTAGCGGGAATAAAAAACAAGGAACATGATTTCTGGAAGTACATCAAAGAACAGGATGTAGTGGGATTACAGGAAACATGGATGGAAGAAAAAGAATGGGAGTGGTGGGAAAAAGAGTTGCCGGAGGAATTTGAGTTGGTGGTGCAACATGCAGAAAGAGAGAAGAAAAAAGGTAGAGCAAAGGGGGGTATAATAACGGGAATAAGAAAAAAATGGTTGAGCCAGGAAAAGAAAGAGAAAGTGCAACAGAGAAGAGGAGTTGTAGAAAGGAACATACAGTGGGGAAAAACAAAAATAAAAGTAGTGACGGTTTATAGCAGTAGAATGAAAGAGACAAGGAAAAACATAGAAGAGATGATAGAAGAGAGGGAAGAGGGATTGATAATAGTAGGAGGGGACTTGAACGCAAGAATAGGGGAAGAGGGGGGAATACAAGAAAGAAAAGGGACCGGAAAGAGACAAACAAAGGACAAGGTGATAAATAAAGAGGGAGAAGAACTGCTGGAATTGTGCAACGAAAAAGGGTGGGAAATAATGAACAGGAACAGAGAAGAAGATGGAAAGGGGGAATTTACGTACATAAGAGAAAGGGGAGAATCAATAATAGATTTTGTAATGACAAATGAAGAGGCCGCAGAAAAGGTAAAGACATTTAAGGTGAGAGAAAGGGTAGAGTCAGACCATCAACCACTGGAATTGACAATGGAAGGAAGGGAAAGAGAAGAGATAGAGGAAGAGGAGAAGTACATAACTAAAAAAGTGGACAGAAGAGGGTATAAAAAGATATAAAGAGAAAATAGGGAAAACGGTATGGATAGGGAAGGAATTACAAGAAAGGGTAGAGGAAATGAGAGAGATGATAGAGAAAGCAACAGAGAGAGTCAGATTTAGAAAATGGAAGGGGGAAAAACAAGATGGAAGAAATGGTGGGATAAGGAATGCAAGGAAGCAAAGAAAAATGCAAGAAGAGCATTAAGACAGTGGAAAAAAGGGAGGAAAGAAAAAGAAGAATACAAAGAAGCAGTAAAAATATACAAAAAAACGTGCGACAGAAAGAAGGAAGAAAACAAAAAGAAACAAGAGGAGCAGATGAAAGGAATAAAAACGGAAGAAGATGTATGGAAGTACCTAAAGAAACAGAGGAAAAAAACATGACGACAAAGGGAATAAAAATTAAAGAATGGGAGATATTTTTTCGGAACCTGTTGGGAGGGAAGAACAAAAGCAGAAAAAAGAAAAAGAAAAGACGCGGTAGTAAGCCAAGAAGAAGGAGATAGGGTTAGAATAAGTGAAGAAGAAGTAATGGAAGCGATAAAGAATATAAAAAAAGGAAAGGCGACAGGAGAAGATGGGATACAAGGAGAAGAGTGGATATACGGGGGAGAAAATGTAGCAAAAAGGATGACGGAAATACTAAACAAAATATGGAAAGGAGAAGGATTTCCAGAGAGATGGAGAGAGGGAATAATATGCCCAATCCATAAAAAAGGCGAAAAAAATAAAGTCAAGAATTATAGAGGGGTAACATTATTAAGCACGGCATACAAATTGTACGCGACAATACTGCAAGAAAGACTACAGAAGGAAATAGAGGAAAGAAGTTTGGTACCAGACGGACAAGCGGGATTCAGAAAAGGAAGAAGGGCGATAGACAACATATATATACTGAAACACTTAGCAAATAAAGAACTAGAAAAAAAGAAGGAAAACGGTGGCACTATTCGTAGATCTAAAAGCTGCTTTTGACAAAGTGAATAGGGAAAAGCTGTGGGAATATATGAAAAGAAAAAAAATAAATGAAAGATTAATACAAAGAATAGAGGAAATCTACGAAGAAACGAGGAGCAGGGTTAAAGTGAATGGGGAAGAGAGTAAGAAATTCATCACAAAGAGAGGGTTGAGGCAGGGATGTCCACTGAGCCCAAGCCTGTTCTCAGTATATACGGGGAATCTGGAAGAGACAATGAGAGGACAACAGACAGGAGGGATAGTGGTAGGGAAAGCTAAGGTATGGTCGTTGGCGTATGCGGATGACATAGTGCTGGTGGCTAAGGAGGAAAAGGAAATGAAAGAGACGATGAAAACGCTAGAAAAATATATGAAAAAAAAAGAAATGGAAGTAAACACGGAGAAAACAAAGATAATGATATTTAGAAAAAGAGGGGGGAAAAGAAAAAGAGAGGAGTGGATATGGAGTGATGAGAAAGTGCAACAAGTGAAGGAATTTACATACCTAGGCTACACGAAGAAACAAGATAATAAGGACGGAGAACACATAAAGGAAAGGGTGAAGAAAGGAAACAGGCTAATAGGACAAGTCTGGGGTGTGGGGAAAGAGTATTCAAGATGAATATAAAAAGAAAATTGTTGTTTGAAAAATTAATAAAGGGGGTGGTAATGTATGGAGCGGAAATATGGGGCTGGAAGGAGTGGAGGGAGGTAGAGGGGCTACAGGAAAAATACTGGAGATGAGTGTTAGGATTGGACAGGGATACACCGGGGTATATTGTGAGAGAGGAGGTACAGATAGAAAAAATAAAGGTAGAGACAGGAAAAAGAGCAATAAAATACGAGGAAGAAATGAGGGAAAGAACAGATTGCAAAATACTGCAAGAATGTTGGAAAGAGATAAAGGAGGGAAAGTGAAGTACGGGCAGGAGGGCAGAGAAAAGTATTACAAAAGAAACGGGTACGCGAGTGAAGAAGTGGAGAGATTAAGAGAAGAGGGAGTAGGGATAAGAGAAGAAATAATAAGGAGAGATAGAGACATCGAAAAACAAGAAAGATGGACAAAGATAAAAGAGGGCAGATATAATCAGAATTATAAAGATATCAAGGGTGAAGGAGTGCCGGAATATTTAAAAGATAGAGAGATTAAAAGCAACAAAAAGAAAAAAATGGTAGCAAGGTTCAGATGTGGCAACGAGGAGTTAGGGAACAAATATTGGAAAGAAGAACCAGAAAAGATGTGCAGGCTATGTGGAGAAGAAACGGAAGACCTTAACCACATGAGACAGAAATGCAGGGAACTAAGAGAAGAGGTGATTAAAATAGAGGAAATCTTAGATGAAAACGGAAAAGGAGCGGAATGGATGGAAGAAGTATGGAGCAGGAGGAAAAAGTTAAGAGGGGAGAAGGGATAAGAGAATGTATTATATATGTATATAGCACAATCAAATTTGTAAGCCAAATGGCAACGAATAAAGTTAAACTTATATATATAAAATAAAACGGTAAGACTTGAAAACATTTATTTAATAAATATATTGATAAATGTTATGCATTTTTAAATGTGTTTTAAAAAATTGGTAGTTGTCGTTTGTTGACATTTTTTTATTTTATAGGTTCTACGGTTCGTTTTTCTAACTCGGTTCCTAAATTAAAAATATTTATAAAACAATCGCTTTCCTTCTAAACCCGACAAAAAAATTGAATGTGTTTTAAGTAAATTATAAAATTACAAAAACTATTAACATTTGATTCATTTTTTTTATGGTGGTAGGTTTTAAGGGCGAAACCTTTGACTTTACGCACAAGACGTGTGCCTGCATAAGACCAGTTTGATCAATAGATCTGACCTATATGCAGGCCCCGTAGGCGTACATTGAGGCATCGCAGAACCCATAAAGCCGAACGTCAATTGCATCTTTACATGAGACGGGCCTAGAAACTTTTAAATCATTAAGGATAATTAAATCATTAGGATATAAACACTGCTTTGATAAGACATCGTTAGGAATAAGATCGTCCACCAACTGTGCAAGGAGAAAGTAGCCCCAACGAGTCAAATATCTGCGAAATTTCAAAAAGCATAGACCTTTTTGTCACCTTCTTAGCCGTTAATTGAGATATAGTAAAAATGAAGGTGTCTGTTTGGAATGACCAACCCAGACCAAGAGTGCTAGTGTGATCATGAGACCCAAGATCTAGAACACCCGGATGCAGTTCTGAAGTAGTAATTTCTGCAAGAACATTAAGATGGTTAGATATTCATTTTCGAAGATTAAAACAGCCTTTTCGTAAAACACACTCAATTTCCGAGCAAATATTCCGAGCGTCGTCTAAGTTGTCAGCACCAGTAAGAAAGTCATGCACATAAAAATCGGATTTAATTATTTGAGAAATTAGTGGTTTAGTGATCTCACATTCTACGCCGAGTTGATGCAAGCAACGAATGACCAGAAACGAGGCAGAAGCAGTATCATAGGTGAGAAATTCTGACGGTAAGGATCTCCACAGAATTTTTTGAAGATACCTTTGAGTGGGATCAATCAATATTTGCCCACACATTTTTTAATGTCAGCGGACACAACATATATATGCTTACGAAAGCGAATCAGAATCGAAAATAGATCCTGCTGAATGGTTGAACCAACCATTTGAATGTCATTTAGCGAATGACTCGAAGATGTAGGAGAAGATCCATTAAAGACTACACGGAGTTTCGTCGTCAAGCTTCTTTCTTTTATTACTCCATGATGAGGAACGTAATACGATTGTTCAGAATATGTCCCATATGTCCTAAATTTTTAAATTCTAGCATGTACAAAGTATAGTGCTTTAAAAGCTCTGGATTATGATGAAATCGATGTTCGAGAGATAAGAATCTTTTCTGAGTAACATGAAATGAAATTTGCTTGATTGTTTTAAGGGAATAGAAACGACAAACTTATCATCGGCATTTCTACGAAAAGTATTTTACAAATGCGTTTCGAACGCATTTTCTGCGGGTGAAAAAACTTTCTCGACCGGATAGCTTTCAAGTTTCCAGAATTTCGAAATTAAATCAGAAAGATCATCTTTGACACTGACGTTGCATTGAGTTTGTGTAAATACTAGGGGGCTTTTAAGACCAAAAAGAACCCACCCAAGTCTAGTTTTTTGCAGAATCGGTATATTAGAACCTAAATGAATTTGACCCACACATGACAGATTGAAAAACTGCGAAGAACCAATTAAAAAAACTATATTGCCAGACTCGTTAAATCGGGGGTCAGATAACTGAATATTCGATGGAATCTGCAAGATGTTCCAATCCATACTAGAACTGGGCATTACGCCAGTTATTTCATCCATGATCAAGCAAAAGAGAAAAACTTGAAACTTGGAATAATGTGAACGTACTATTACGTCACATTTTGAGTCGATGCGATTTGTGGAATTTCTTATTCCAGTAACAACGAAATTAGCGTCATAGATACGCACATTGAGTTTTTTGCAAAGAGAAATGTTGTGACTGATTGAGATGGTCCAGGCGTTTCAGCATTTCCAGGATCATCCGGCTGCACTTGAGAATCGACAACACAAGAAGGTGCAGCATGTAGAAGGGAGTGATGCTTTCTTTTACAAATACGGCAAGTATACTTTGACGAGCGCTGTGGCAGAAAAACAGATTTAGTTCTTTGGTTTTGGATAACCTTTGTGGATGAGATAATTTTAGAAATGCATCACAAAGCTCAAAGAGTGTGAATCTTTGCAAAGCGCACATAAATATGCGTTCACCACAAATGATTTAGAAAAAAATGGTTTTGATGCTTCTGGAGCAATCTTTGATTGAGGTTTGAAAGGTAGACTGTCTAAAAGAGTACCGGAGAGACGTTTCTACGTCGATACGAGCGTCCAATGATTAAAACTCTGGTTAATGCCTCCGGTTAGCAGACGAATAGGTTTGTAGCTCGAAAGATCTAATCAGCTCTGCCAACAAATTTTACTTTAATCTTTCTCGATGGTATGATTGCTCGGGCTCTTGGGTAGATGGCTGCATGTGGAATGCAGTCATTTAGCAGATGAAAGAGGGTGAATGGCGGACTTCCGACACCAAAACAACAGGGACACCTCGGCTAATTGAACGAAAACTCCGACAGAAAACCCTAGTCTTCCAGGTTGGAGGTTGAGCGTTGGCCCAACTCCTCAACTCAGTAAAATTCAACAAAGTTAAAAATCGGAAAAAGTCGGACAGAAACGAAGAAGAAAAGACAAGGCAGTCAAGACCTTAACAATTACATTCATTTTTACACTGGCGTGAAGAAAAAGCTGAGAGCGAAGGCTGGTGTATCAATATTGGTACATAAACGCCTGTCAAGAAGCGTCAGAAACTGGGAGCGCAAATAAATGAAAAACTGATCAAAGTAGAGATGTCAGTCAGAGGGTACGATATTACAGTTATAGAAGCATATGTACCAAATAAAAATGCCATCGGCAAAGCAAAAGATTATTTTTATGATAATCTATCGCAAATACTAGACAAAACCAAACGTGAAATACTGCTTATAGGAGATTTCAACGCTTGGATAAGAAGGAAAGTAAGAAGTAATGTAATTGATAGATATAGCGACGATCCAGTAAATGGAAATGAAGAGCTGTTGCTAGAGACCTGTAGAGTGTATGACTTGAAGATCTTGAATGGTTTTTACGAACACAAAAACATTCACAAGTATACTTGGACTCAAAATACCCGAAATCATTGATTATGTCATTTGTAAACAACGTAGCATCGTACGAGTTGAGGACGTGAAAGCTTTCAAGGGAGCATAATGTGGTACAGATCATTACTTGCTGAAAGCTAAAATTACGCGTCCAATCTGCAAAAAAAACGCTACTGCAGTAATAGACAATGGTGAAACAACAAGAATTGAGATCAAAATTAACCAAGGATTCCACAAAGTTTTTGTATAAACTCCAGTTAGCAAAAAAGTTAAGTGAAGTACTATTTTCTTTAGCGGGTTTAATGTACAAATCACCGCGAAAATCTTCGAAACGGTAAACAACGCGCTCGGAGAAACGCCTTATAATAAGAGTAGTACTAAAGCAACCTTGGTGGAATAACAAAATACAACGAATTGTCAATGAGTAATAAAGTGTTACAAGCTTTTTGGTATTTTACGAACCTGCACGGCCAACTCACAATAGTCGGTGAGAGGGGGGGTTCATAGAAACAGTAAATATGCTTAAGGGCGCCAGCGCTTATCCAAAGTCACTTCTGTCCCGCTCAAGACAGACGGTTCACACTTGTAACAAGATGTTAGGTTCGTAATCCTTATACTCGGCGTTCGAGTAGCCAACGTTTGTTATTAGATAACGACGATCTAAAGAGACAGGTATGTTGTCATAAAAGAACAAGTAACCACAATAACAACTTTAATCTAGAATCGTTGATGATTATCACAGAATATAAGAATTCTCATTACAGCAAGTCAGTAGTATCGGCAACACACAATACATACGTAAATTATGTTGAAATGAACAGCGAAGAATAGTTTGTAGTCAATTTCGTCTGTATACAATATGCGAAGTACACAAAATAATTAGGAATATAGCATTGCTGACAATCAAACACAGTGATAATAAATTACTACGTTAATGTTAACTTATCGTAACAAAGCGTGCGGAATTAATATAGCACTAACATTAATTAATCGTTGGTAGTACACAGCATGCGCAACTCAAAAATAAGTAAAAATTTACTACCTAACTGGTAAACAACAATATCGATAATTACAGAACTAATATTAGCAAAAGTTTCGTGAGTGACCTTGTTGACCACGAAATAAAACACATAAAATCACTTACCATAAACACAGGAACTTCCACTTGTGTGAAGAAAGCGCTTTCTCCGACACACCATCCTGTAAACAATTTGAATCGCAAATCGTGTCAAACTAATGCCTCACGAAATCAAGATCTACAAAAATCGTTACTTAAGGTACAAGAAAGTATATAAAATATAACCCGGTTGTCGAATGCTGTTGTACCCCTTGTCTGTGGTTTAATTAGTTATAACCGTAGACCTTATAAAAAGTTAGCATCGTCCCATCCAAATATTTGTCTAGGTTCATCCTTCGTAAGTCAGTATCGACTAGAACCAGGGCCAAATTAGGGGAGGAACGGCCGGTGACGATTCGAATACTCCACACGATCGTAATGAAGTTAGAATTTTCCTTTGTAGGCTTTAAATTATAACCAGAATATCCACATTTAAGAGGTAGCACATGGCGTCTGCGTGAATAAATTAGTTAGTTAAGAAGACTTCGATTTTCCATCGTGTCCCAACACGTGGATGATTTGAGAAAACGATTTTTAACTCACGCAGACATAGGTGAACACATGCACGATGTTAAAGTCGAAAATGCCGGTATCTCGCCGGATATCGCCTACTCAATACAAAGTGACCAACGAACCCGATAGATGGCGTCGAGAAATATAAAAGTAATTTTTAATTAAACTAATATACAGGGTAATGCATTATTTAAATTTATGCACGTAACAAAAGGAAATAAGGACTAAAAGTGAAGAACGTACTTCACTGCAAGTGATACCGGCATAAGAATAGATCAATCATCATGAACAGTTGCTGACTCAAAACAGATCCAAATTTGCAAATGCAACTAGCATACCAACTTTAGTTGAAGACGACCTCTTAATTAAAGAGGAAGAAGAAATTACATTAGACAAAGTTAAGCGAGCTGTTCATGAAATGAAAAACGGGAAAGCTGCCGGGCGGCATCCAAATCGAGGTTAATTAAATGCGCTCCAGAGATACTGTTCGAGATGTTTACCTATATTTTCAATCAATACTTACTAGGTGAAGATACGCCAAAGGAATGGAAGACAGCTCATATCAGTAACTTGTATAAAAAAGGATACCGTGAAAAGTGCACAAATTACAAGGGTGTAAGCGTTATTAACTCGTTAAGTAGAATTTACAGTAAGATATAAAAGTGTAAAATCGAACAAGAAGTAGTTGACATGAAGGAACAAAATGGACGTTCTTGTTCTTGTACGGATGATGTATTTTGTGTAAGACAAGTGATCACTAAACCTCTTTCACATAATTAAGAAACCCACTTGGTGTTCATCGATCTAACAACAGCATACGATAGCATACCACTAAGTAGACTATGAAGCACTCTGAGATCACAGAGCATTAGTAAGATGTATAGTCAAACAGTACGGCAGCTCTACGATAATATGACAAGCGCCATAAAGATCAAAGAACGAATGTCAAAGGAATTCAGAGTTACGAATGGTGTTGTATAGCGAACACACTTTTTAAAATCTACTTAAATGGAGTACTAGAAAGCTGGAAACGAAACTGTGCGCTGTTAGGAATGTCCATTGGTGCTGACAAAACTTACACTCTGCTGTTTGCAGATGACCAGGTGATAGTAGCGGAGAACAGAGACGACGTAGACTACATGTTGAGAAAAGTGCACTAATCATACACAGAGTGGCAGCTATCTATCAATACAGTCAGAGATCCTGGAGAACTGCAATTGGACGACAGTATCATTCCTAACACTGACAAATATAAATATCTGGAAATGACGATCTTCAACGCCGCAAGCATCAACGACGAGATTAAAGATAGATTGGAACAAGCCAGGGCAGCTACTAGGCATCTGAATAGCGTGCTCTGGGACACCACGATAATGAAAACTACTAAAATAAAGTTATATAGCGCGGTAGTTGAGAACATAGCTACGTATGGAGCGGAGCTGTGTGAAATAAATAAAGTCTTCAAGTCGAAAATATTAGCTACAGAAATGGATTACGGGCGACGATCTTGTGCTTATACCAGGATGGATCGATTAAGAAAAACATACATTCGGAACGAGATGAGAATAGATATCGACTTAATAAAAACCATTGAGGCTAAACGATTGCGATGGTATGGGCATCTCGAAAGGATGACGGTAGAGCGAAAGAAAAAGACCAGAACGACCAAGTAGAAGTTGGAGAGCCAAAGTGGCGGAAGAGGAGGAGGAGGAGAAGAAGGAGGAAGATGAAATTGACCCACCAACCACCCGAACTTGTTTGGTTCAAGTTCGCCACATAGAGGATTGAACAATTTAGGATATAAATTTCGAGATGAAGGATCGTCTGTTTAGACGAGTTGGATGGGTTATGTTACAGGTTCGTGCTTAGATAGCACGAAGTTTCACGAGGCACTTATATTTCGGCTTATCCTCGTTATTATAATGGACAGGATAAGGCCAGTTAGTCAAGTCAGCTACGGCTAAAAAGAAACTGAAAATGTTAGTAGGTAAAACTAAAAATAAGTAAAATACAATACTCTAAAATAATAAGCCCCCATACAATAAAATAACTAAATAAATACCCTGCTTCGTCGTAGCTGACTGTATAAATAAATCAAAATAGCATGCAAAAATAAATTTAGTTAGATTCTGGTTTTACGTTTGACTCTAGTCTCTTCTAACTTCTAGCAAATACAATGAGTTCGTTAACGTCGGACACTAGTCTAAGGATGGACACGGGAGAATCGGGAAACGGGTTCACGCTGGTTCTTAGGGTACTCCTGTCATCATCGAACTCCTGACAAGCAAGAATCCTATGTGACGGAGTATCAAGAACACCTCATGACAGGCATCGGTTGTCATCTGAAACGCATCGGCATAAGGAATCGATAGGAACTATACGCTACGCTCCGACGATCGTACGAAGGACTGTAGAGATAGCCTTTTCCTGACAATATGGGTACATTTTAGCAAGTTTTAGTCTATGGTACCAAAAGTCTAACCCATATGTGAACATGAGGATGACTGCACTATTGAAAATGGTCACTAATGATTTCCTATGTAGGTTCCATTTACAACGAGAATACTTGTAAAACAAGTGCAAGACACTCTTACACTTGTTAACCACATAGGAACAGTGTTTGACGAAGCTCAGTTTGTGATCAAACAAAAGTCCGAGGTATTTGAATTCGAAAACCCTTCGGACTGGAATATAGTTTAGTCGAACTGTGGGATCTCTTGACAACAAAGAGCCAAAAAACCGGGCACTTGGTCTTGTCAGCTGAGACTGTCAATTTGTTGTAATAAAAAATACAGTGACGGAATAAAGAACGTATAATAAAAAGTAAAAATACATTTAATGAATGCAAAATAATAATTTGACCACGGCAAGCAATCGTAAGCACAGACCTCTGGGTGATGGGTTGAATGCAAGTAAATACAAAGATGTGAACTCCTTAAATGTATTAATTATAACTTAATATACTATTTACATTAAAGAACAATATTTGAATTAAACATATTAGAAATAAAACAGGATTCAAAATAAAATATTAGGACGCCAACCACCTATTGGTGATGAATAAAAAGCGTAAAATCTTACATCTAATTATTAATTATTGATATTGTAACGAATTTATTACTTAAAAACTAATTTATTTTAAAACGATTAAAACTACGTTTACTTATTATAGAAATATGTATACTTTTAAATTGACCGAACTACTAAAATCTAATAATAAAAACACTTACACTATAATTTATGTATAACCGTTGTATAACACTTAAGATAAGATTAGATAACGTCCTCGGATTTGTTTACACTATAAGTCACGTTCACTCGATTCGGTGTACACTGTTATTTATTTAAAACGCCGCGCGTGCTAACGATACGTATTTATTTCAACTTGATAATCTTAATACTGCATGCTTTCACATTCCAGCAATAACTGACCTACGATTTCCATCTTCGGCTTTTATAGACATCAGCGAATTCTTCTCGATCGTTCCTCACTTTTCGTTATATTTTCTAGAAACTAGATAACAGTTCTAGAAGGCTCTTGCATTTGCAAGTAATTTCTCGGACGTTTCAATATTAAATGCAAATGTCGAAAACGTTTGATTTGTTATCGAGTGAAAAGTTTTAATAACACAATTTAATTATTTGAAGATAAAATGCAGTATCTTAATTTTTAGTTGACTCACCATGTTCAATATAACGTTATCTTATATCTTCTATTTTTAGCACATACTTGCTTGACGTGATAAGATTCTTCAACAGGAATATAACCAAAGCAAATAAACTTCAATAACTGATAATCCATTAAGTAAACGACAAATCCAAAAATGAAAGATCCAGTTAGAAACGAAATACCAGAAAATAAAAAGATCCAGAATAAAAATCCAATAAACGAAAAGATCCAATAAAAAGAAAGACCTTAAATATAAATAATTAGAATGGTTTTTTGAATGACATCATGTACTCACGCTGCGTTTAGAATGCAACGGCCTTCAAAATAAATTCCTTTGTCTAACTATTGCGCAATATTGCGAAGTCACAATAATTAGATGGAATGAATAAAAATTAAATTACATAGGTTTTTACGCCATAATCAAGAAAATTTTGTCTTCCTCGCATCACACACGTGAACTGCGCGAGATTCTCAAACGGAAGTGAAGTTCAAAGATGTGAAGTTTAAGCTAATACTAAAGTACAGTTAAAACAACGCGACGTTGCCAAACTGAATAAATTTACGTGCAATATTAGTTGCAGAAAATAAATGAATGTAAAATTGAATTTTAATGTAATGAATTCAAACAGGACGTTACATTGTTATTGGCAGCCCAGCGAGTCAGAGTGTCCAGGCACTGTCGTGATTTTGCTTCTAGGTCGCGTCTATTGTCTACGGATACTGTGATGGTAATATCATCCGCGTAGGCAAAAATGTCGTTATCAGGTAAGTCTCGTTCAAGTAAGGAATCAACAACAACGTTGCACAAGGTCGGCCTAAAAACCGAGCCTTGGGGACAACCATTTGTCAGTCGTTTTGTATAACAGCCAGAAACCTTCGTGGAATAGATGATCGAGCGACTCGATCAATAACTACGAATGACGTGGACTGCGTCTGCAGGTGCTTTCTTGATAACAAGAGCTTTAATTATTAATGGCTATCATACGTTATTGAACACTCCGGAAATGTCTATAAAAATGCAGAGTCTATACTTGGAGACGTTCGTCTGTACTTTTGTCATTAATTTACGGATGGCGTCTGTCGTCGATTTGTCGTATTGACTAGGATGGAATAGTCGTTGTGGAGGGATACTGTCATGTAATTTCTTTAACAATACACGTTCGAAAAGTTTACTTAGTTCTGAAAGTAGCGTTATCGGACGGTACTAATTAAGGCTGCCGAGATCCCTCTTACCAGGCTTGAGAATTGTGATTAGCCTACCAGTTTTTCAACTGTTTGGAAAATACCCGCATTGAACACAAGAATTAAACAGATCAATGAAAGTAGAAGAGAGAGAATCTTGTACGACTATTCTTAGAACGTTACAGTGTACTCCGTCGGGTCTGGGAGTTTTATTTTTGGGAATTCTGCTAGCCACCGACGCTATGTCCTCTTTTGTAACCACCCAGTCTGGTCGGGATTCAATATTTGCAAAAGATCGGGATCTAATTCGAGCTTGGTAAAGATCGTCATTTGTCGGATCGTCGTCTGGGAAAAAGGAACTAAAAATTGACTTAATTGTGTCTTGCTCTGTGAGACTGTATTTGTCACCGTCACGGACGTTAGAGCATGGTTGGATAGCTAAGAACTTTTGTGAGGAAATTTTATAAACTAATCCCCACGGGCTCGCTGCCAAATTTTTCTTAACAAACCTTTGCCATGAGCTAAATTTTGCATTCTTCACTGCCAGTTTGTACCGGTGAAGCGCGGCCTTATACAAATTTAGCCATTGAGTTTTTAGCTTTGGTGGAGCTTTTTGTGTTTGTTTTCTTAAGCAACGTACGCCACAGTACATCAGCTCTAGAATTCGAGCGAACTCGGTTTAAGCTATTCCGGCTAGACTCGAGGATCAGTCTAGTCAGCTTATCAATTGAGACGTCTATAGAATTAGGATCATGCGATCATGGCACTTAGCTCCACGTGAAGGATAAGTAGGAAGAAGGGCGCTGACCTCTTTGTTCAGCTTGACAGGATCTAAGTGTTTTACATCTAACATAAGCTTAAGAATTGGAACCGGCCGAGGATAAAACGTGTTACGTACATAAATTTAAATAATGCAGTACCCTGTATATTGGTTTAATTAAAAATTACTTTTATATTTCTCGACGCCATCTATCGGATTCGTTGGTCACTTTGTATTGAGTAAGCGATATCCGGCGAGGACCGGCATTTTGACTTGAACATCGTACAGGTGTTAATCTATGTCTGCGTGAGTGAAAGTTCGTTTCCTAAAATCATCCACATGTTGGGACACGATGGAAATTGGAAGTTTTCTTAAATAACTAATTTATTCACGCAGAGTAAGTGAATTTTGTTTCTTTCTTTAATTAAAGGTAATTTTTATGTCTTTTTGTTAGCGCCATGTGCTACCTCCTAACTAGGGGCATTCTGGTTATAATTTAAAGCCCACCAGGGAAAGTTGTGATTTCGTTGCGATCGTGGGGTATTCGTATCGTCACCGGCCATTCTTACCACCATCCGGCCCATGAATTCTAGTCGATACCGAAAGACGAGAGATAACCCTCGACGAATATTGTGTTGGAACGATTCTAAATATTTATAAGGCCTACTGTTGGAATTAATTAAATCACAGAAAAGGGGTATAACAGCATCCGACTTTCGGGTTGTGTTATGTGTGTACTTTAAAATTTAAGTAATGATTTTGTAGATGTGGATTTCGTGAGATATTAGGTTGACACGATTTACGATTTAAATTGCTTACAGGATTACGTGTCGGGGAAAGTACTTTCTTCACACCAGTGGAGGTTCCTGTGTTTGTGGTAAGTGTTTTATGTCTTTTATTTCGTCGTCAACAAGGTTACTCACGAAACTTTCGCTAATAGTAATTCCGTACTGATTAACGTAATTGTAGTACCATTTAGTTAGTAAATTTGCTTATGCTACGTATGCTGTGTTCTACCCATAATTATTGTGATAATTTAATGTTAATGCCATAATTATTATCATTGTTTTATTGTCAGTAATGCCATATTACTAATTATGTAAACGATATTTACTACGAACTATTCTTCGCTATCTATTTCACTGTAGTTTACTTATGTACTGTGTGTTGCCGATACTACTGGCATTTCTGTAATGAGAATTCTTATATTCTGTGATAATCATCAGCGATTCTAGATTAAAGTTGTTATTGTGGTTATTTGTTCTTTTATGACCACATACCTGTCTCTTTGGATCGTCGTTATCTAATAACAGACGCTGGCTACTCGAACAGCCGAGTAGAAGGATTACGAACCTAACATCGTGTTACAAGTTTATACCGTTCTGTCCTGAGCAAGATAGAGAATTAATTTGGAATAAGCTCTGGCGCCCTGGAACACCTTTTATATATTTCTTGGAAACCTACCCCTCTCACCGACTATTGTGAGTTGGCCGTGCAGGTTCGTAAAACCAAAAAAGCTTGTAACAGTCGGTGGTCACTTTCAATCCCCTCAGGGATTACTTCCCAGTTAGAAATTTTCTTTGCTAAAACTTGCGATGCTAGAGTGATATCAATGTTTGAAGAACCTTGGTGACTAGCAAAGGTAAAAGGTTGGTTGGGCTCATTTACAACACATAGGTCACGTTCACCCACGAGGTTCTCTACGCTTCTACCTCGTTCGTCAGTAAGCAAGGAGTGCGAAAGCGGCGATTTAGAATTAAAGTCACCTGCTATAATAATTGGAACGCCTCTTAGTTCGTCCAAAACTCTGTCTAGATGTTGTAGATGATTGCGAACATCCTCTCTTGGTGGCCAATATACGCCAACGACACCCAAGGAGGTGTTTTCAACTGTAATCATAGATACGGCAGTGTAGTCATTAGTTAAATGACTGAGGGTAATTACTCCGACAGGCTTCGCGCTATTGAAAACAATAGCCGAGAAATACCGCATAGAAGTGGATGCAGTGATCCTGTTAAAGAGCAAAGCCGCTCGAGCGAAGAACGATACACATAGAGCTTTTGGGTCAGTAAAATGTCAATGCCGTTGTCGGAGGAGAAGCCCATGACTTTCAAGGTTACAGCACGAGAACGCTGAAGATTCACTTGCGCAATCCTAAGAGTCAGAGGAGCGTTCTCACTGTCCATAATCGGTGTTAGCTATCTTGGCGTCAAGCCTCTTTAGGTACGCCGGGCAGTTATTGAAAGACGCGTTGTGTTTTACCACCTCGTTTTTATGGCCATATCTGACACAGTTTGCACAGGCAGGATCTCGTGCGGTGTTTGAGCAATCTTTAGTTTCGTGCTTTTCAGCACAAATACTGTATTAAATTTCGCTTTTACATTCACCTGATTGGTGACCAAACTTTTGGCATTTATACCACGTTATGATGGGTACATGGTCATTGACCCTGCATGAGTTCTGTGTAACGTAAACACACAGACTGGTCATGAGGTACTTTCTTACCTCCGGAGTTAGTTCAATTATCCAATTGCAATTGAATCTATCTCTGAACCCGAATTTGAATAGCAAATGGTCAGTTGCGTTATTTTATTAGTGGCGATATCGAAGTGTTGCTCAAGGATCGCCTCGGAGAAGAAATTATGGTAAGAACGTCCGTGATAGAGATTCTAGGAAGGATTTTGCCTTGTGGTATGATGACAAGACCGGCTTTGTCGAGGATATTTGCTGGGATCTTGGAAAAGTCGGTCTTTTCGAACTCCAAGCGAACGGAGTTTCGTCCTATTTTTGTCACTTGGTCATCGAGCGTGGTAGGATTAAGGACTCTCCTGAGTGTTATATTATATTATAATTACATACTAGTACTCATGGTACTTATGTAACTCTAAAAGCAACCGTGTATGGAACCGGGCTGAGAAAGTCAGTCTGCTGTATCCATCCTCGGTGGCCACACCTCGTTTGTTTGATGTTAAGTTTTAGTGACTATAATAAAAATATTTGCTCTTCTTTAAGTTATTAACGATACTATAACAATGAGTATTGTTTTGGTCTCGTCAGATGTCTTCATGTTGGACTCGGGTTTGGGAACTATCACATCTGTGGATCTTGAGACTGGCGCGACAGTCTGCTACTCTGCTAGACCGAGCGACTTGAGCTTAAGAAACAGGACCTGTTGTGACTTGTCGGGTGGCTGGTGAACGTCAGAAATATCTGAATGTTGCTGCGACATTCCTTTAGTCAGAGTGGATCTACGAAAGATAGCTTTGATGCGGGACAGTACATCCATTAATTTAGTTCGTCTGGCAACGGATTCTTTGGAGGTAGAAATCAACTTAGACATAGTTAGCTTAGAAAGTTAGCTAAGGAGTGCGTTAATGTAAATGACGCTAACGCGTTACGTGGATTACCCATGTTATTGGATAAATTAGCAGCAACATGGTGGCAAGGAACACAAGATTCCATAACTACCTGGGAAGCAGCATTGACGGCCTTACGCCATGCCTTTGGTATAAATAAGCCCGCACACAAAATATTTCGCGAACTTTTTTCTCGTGAACAAGGCGATCGCGAACCGACGGACATATTTGTAATTAACGCTAGGGCCTTACTTTCGCGCTTACCTACACAACCTATTCTTCATGACAATCACAAACTAGACATGATTTACGGATTATTGAATCGAAGAATTCGGCAAAGAATATCGCGTGACGAAATCACATCTTTTGACAACCTAATAGAACACGCCCGATCTCTTGAAGAATCGATCGCAGAAGTAAGTCGAGAATATAAACCTCAACCTGATTCAAAACCAAGGCTGAGATGTAATTTTTGCAAACATTTTGGACACACTCAGTCTGAGTGTAGAAAGATACGGAAAGGTAACACAGAATCTCCCAAAACTGCTAGTGCACCAACCGCTGAAGTTGTATACCAATCGTCGTCGGCTATAAAATGTTTCGGTTGCGGTAGCTTGGGCTTTGTAAGGTCCAATTGTCCGACCTGTCGACACAAAAACCCATCAACCGCACGGATAACTGTAAATGATGCGGCGCCGATTGAACTCATGTTAACGGATGCAGGAGCAGCCAATACGAGACCTCTTCTTGCCATAACGGTGAGTGGTTTAAAAGGATTAGCATACATTGATACCGGAGCAAAATGCAGTATTGCCGGTCATCGTTTATACAAACATTTAATGGAACAAAAGATTCCTTACTCCGTAAATAGCATACAAATCGTCCTTGCGGATGGGGAACCGAAAAACGCAATAGCACATTCTTTTACCTGCGATGTTACAGTAGAAGATCGTTGTGTAAAGACTACATTTGTGGCGATACCCGAGCATACGTCCGGAAAAACACTTTTAGGTGTAGATTTTATTGCCGCAGCCAATATCATTATTGAGATTGCACGGATGCAATGGTCTTTTGCAGATAACCGTTTAGAATTATATGATTTCTTGGAGGAACCTCGCTCTCGGGAAGTACACGTCGATTCATTTGAAACCACTTTACGTCCAGATGAGGGGATACAATTAACCGAAGCTGAACAAACGGCACTAGTAGGAGTGTTGAACGAAAACCAAGATGTATTTATTGAAAGTGGTGAAGCGACTCCGTACGCAGAGCATGAGATCAGGTTAACTGATGACAAACCAATCTCAGTACCACCATACCGCCTTTCTCCGAAGAAAACTGGCATCCTTAAACAAGAACTAGATAGGTTACTAGAGTTAGGAATTGTAGAAGAGTGTGAATCCCCATATGCGGCACCGGTAGTATTAGTGCCCAAAAGGATGACACATTTCGACTGTGCGTGGATTACCGTCGCCTGAATCATATTACTGTGCCTGACAGGTATCCATTGCCGAGGATAGATGACCTCTTGCACGCTACCTCATCCACGTTGTACATGTCCACTTTAGATTTGAAGGCTGGATACCACCAAATCGCTGTTAAAGAGGAAGATCGCGATAAAACCGCATTTATTACACCCTTTGGTGTTTATCGCTTCATGAGAATGCCATTCGGGTTGTGCAACGCGCCATCGACGTTTCAGCGATTGATCGATAGATTTCGTTCAGGATTATCTAACGTTACTATATTAGCGTACCTAGATGACCTGCTGCTATTTTCACCTACCTTTGATCGTCATATCGCGGACTTGAAATCAGTGTTTGAACGTTTACGATTATTTAAGTTAAATGTAAATCGAGACAAGTGCACGTTTGCGAGTACGCGCGTCAAGTACTTAGGACATGTGATCACCGCGACCGGAATCGAACCTGATCCAAATAAAATAAGTGCAATTTTAGAGATGCGTCCGCCCCGTACGGTTAAGCATGTGATGTCATTCCTCCAAATCTGTAGTTGGTTTCGAAGATTTATACCAGACTTCGCCAGTGTTTCACGTCCTTTGAGTGCCCTAACGCGGAAAAATTCTACTTTTGTGTGGGAACGCGAGCAACAGGACGCCTTCGATACTCTGAAACGATTGCTAACCTGTGCCCCAATTTTGCGTCAAGCTGACTATAGCCTGCCGTATATATTGAAGACAGACGCGAGTTCATATGCTATTGGAGCATGTCTTCTCCAGGGGGAGGGACCCGAAGAGAGACCGGTAAGCTTTCCGTGTAGAGGAATTTACACTATAGAAAATCAAAGTACATATAATAATTAACAAATTAATAAAATGGACTGGTCTTAAAGCCAGGAATCGCAGTTGCTCACAATTTAGAAAATCAGTTACCTATAAGCTTTAGCTGAAGGCGAAAGATTTATTCGCATATTGAAAAGAATCCAGAGCGAAACAAAGTGGAGAAGGCCATGGTTCAAAAGGACTTAAACGTCGGAGACTAGAACGACCGAAGAGGCAGGAAAAAAGTATACGAGAAGCGGCGGCAGCCGTAATACATATTGTTAATAAATTATTATTAATAACTCGCAAGTAATAAAATAAATCAAAATGGCTAACGGTATACAACTACAAGGTTACATTAAACACACATTCGTCAACAATCAGCGAGAACTAGATATCATTAAAATCTAGGAACAGATTAGAAGAAAGTAAACACAAAGTCAGCCTGCATCTTCATGAAAACAGAAACTTTTCAGCTGTTGGACAGCCAACGTATCATCCGTAGACTGAGAAAGACGAAACTCTTCAAGTTGTGATGAGTATAAAAACACAATATAAATAATATAATGCGCGAGTGCAAGTGTAAATATGTAGTTAGCAAAAAATATTAGTGATTTTTGGCTTCGAAAAATTTCAACCAATCCGGCAGTAGCATTAAGACAAAATTAGCCAATCAGATAAGAGTATAATCAAGTATCCATGCATTTGTGCATATACCCGGGTTTTTCCATAAGTGAAAATACCCAAAACTGAAATCTTAATAATCCAAAATTTTATTAAGTAAAATTAGAGATAGTAAATTGTGCCTTCAGCTTTCGGTTGTTCTACTTGCTTTTCTTCACACAATTTTTTCCCAAGTTGAATACTGTACTGAACCGATTTGAATGCTTGCTTATTTTTACAATATACTCATTAAATATTTCACAGTATAATATAAATTGAAATAATAAAGATATTCTCAGATCAAAGGAAAAGAGATTTTAAAAAAATGTAATACAGTGTTCTTTTCGCATAATTAATTAAAAAAAACTTTTGAGAGTCGCTGACAGGTGGCGCGTACGCGTCACGACTGCATCTGCACGAGTGTAGATTGAACATACGTGATTCGCGGTAGCGATCGAAAAATACAAGTAGGAACGTTGACGCGCGTCGTTACTAACACCGTATAACCAAACATAAACCCAGAATAAAAATAATTCATTTGGCGTGAGCGTTTCGTTGGTACAATTTCGTTTTTAAAGTGAATTCGCTTTGCCGTGCGTTAAATTAACAATTAATTTTAATCGCGGCGTTAATTATGTTGTGTGTTAAAGAAAAACAAAGTGCGGTGTAATACAGAAATGGCACTCGGCAATGGGAGTACAACCACCACCACCACCACCAATGGAGGTGTCGGAGATAAAGCGCCGGTGGTTAACGGCACAAATATGGAAACTTTAGTTCGCACCGGAAAACAGGTAATTTCGTTGCTACGTATGTTTGTGGTCGAAAATTTATTACTAGCAGCGACACGATTTACCTTTAAAAACCAGAGGTAAAAAAATGAAGCTGTAATGATGTCATCGCGTAATTTGCAACTAATGCACAAAATCGTTACCGAATTGTATCACAATTTATTGTAATTACAAAAAAATTATGTAACCGACGACAACAAACAAGTGGACAGTGATGTCATTCTTGCACGCTGTTCAAGGTTCTGTCAATTATCTTCCAGTATGTTTATTTATAAGTGTTTACACCAATGGGTTATAGTTCGATGTTTGAATTTTTTTTAATGTGCGAAAAACCTTGAGTTAGTTAGCATTTCGTTCGATGTAAAAAATTTTTTGGTTGACCAAAAAACAAACCGGTTCTACCATTTGGTTACCAACAGAAATATAATGTACCATTTCACGCATGAGAAAGTTCAGAATCGTTGTACTTATTACGATTAAGATGCAAGTATTTTAATGCGGCTTATAATTTGGGGGTCAAAAGTTTTATTACGTTGTTAATCTTGTTGGCCAAAATTACGTTCGTATTTTATGGTGCCTAGCGATGAATCAGTACATTTCGGAACATAATGCGACTTTATGGCCGTTAGTGCAGTAAGTTTTTTTTGTAATAGTAGGTGTTTGGCAGAGGACGTTGGCACCGCTTAAGGTTCGTGACGGTGCCTAACGCAACCACGTTATTATAAATCGTATTAACATTGGTATTGTTTCCGGTTCCAGCTTTACATTTGTTATTAAAGTGCATGAACTCGTCTTCACGTGATTTAACTTTTTAAAACTTGCCAACATTATGAATTTCCAGTTCTGCTTTAATAGGATTTTTTCGTGGAACGTATGGTTGCAAGTTGAAATTGATAAGGGGTGCAGACAAATAGAGCTCGGTAGGGTTTCGTAGTCTGAAAGAGAAACTCACTTTCGATTTTGACGATTCAAAATTGCTTTTTAGACGTTTCGGGTACGGGGATTAAAGTCTGAATAAATTCTAAAAGTATACAACTACTATTACGATGTTAATTGTTTTTTCAATTAGACGTTTCTTAAGTTACACTAATCCCTAAATAAGAGTAACCTCGTACTGTCACAATTTTCAGTATATGTCCAAGAATAGTGGATGTTGTTGATTTTTTTCTAATATCAATAGGATTAAAACTGGTTTATTTCTAAACAAAAGGAACCGTAGCTTCTGTCTCAAATCCGAATGATATCTGTGGTACTGTTACGTTAAGATTTTGGTGCCTGAGGTATTGACTAAAAATAGATTTTGAGATGGTTATCAATCTGTGAAGGTTCGTAGCCTCTGCTATTTCTTATGATTGGTGCTTAGTTGAAATTCATAACTACAATGATTGGTTTAGTGTTTGGTGGCTAACAAGTGTCTAAAAAATAACTTGTTTATAAAACGGAGGGTTGTGGACTGTTTTAAGCCGGTCTCATATAATTTTTGCTTTTAAAGCATATATTGAGACAACACAGCATGATGTGGTTATGAAACTGGTTTAAAATTCGTAGCGGTTTAATTAAAACATAAGTTGATACTAGTTGGTACCGTTTAAACTAGCACATTTATGAGTATGTGCGTTATTGGTGCCACCTGTTAGAAATTTAACCATATTTCCATTAACGTAAAAAAAACTGTCAAGAAAAGGTACTAACAATATAGTAATGCTGCTTCTGAAGTTTTCTTAGAATTCACTGCTTCACCATAACAAATTTGACCCGTTTCAAATACAATAACAAGCTGAGGATTTAGATCGGATGCGCACATAAATACATTTAGAGCGATTTGGATGGAGAGACAAAATTTTACTGAAAAGTACTAAATTGAACAATTAACTTAAAAAAGTACTAAAGATCCTACGGTACCACTAAATGTATATTATTTAAGATTAAAAAATACTAAAATCGTACTGTACAATTAAAATTAAAAAATTAAGCGGTGGTTACAAAACGCGAGGAGGTAGAAAATAAAATAAATAGAATTAAATGTCATATTATTTTTATATACGTGAACGGATATTAATAAAGCGCTTTAAAACCAGTACATAAATTATTTTGGCGCCCAACGTGGGGTTTGCTTACTAGTGAATTCAGAGCTTAATACTATTATTTACAAGTATAGTAATATACAATTATATAAAGAAGTAAGCAAAAATACAATTGTTTATAAAATTTAAAAATTGAAAAAAGTCTTTAGCATAGAGCAAGAAAGTGAAAGTTCGAATACGGAGAAAAACCAATCTTGTATCTAATCTTTAAATGATTAACCAGAAAATTAATTCATGCCGTTTAACTTAAGACTGTTATGAATTAAGGAAGTTTCGTTGTGATTGACAACACATTTTTCGGGTTAAAAGTGGAATTAAGAATGTATCTGTAATTTTTTATTGCACTAATACTGCTTTGTTGCTAGCAGTTATAAGTTAAACCAATCTTAAATATAATCTTGAAATGTCTAATCACAACTCTTTCATGTATCTATACGGTTCTTAGTGCCGAAAAAATAGGTTGGTTTCATTTAGGATAAGACAGTTTTGTATTTGGAAAGAACTTGTTTGTTATTTTTTATCGCAATTTTACTTATACTGTTAATTGTTAGGATTTGTAAGTTAAAGCAATCGCGGATCTAATCGTTAAATGACTAAGCTAAACGTTTTTCTGTATACAATTTCTAGTGCATAACAAATACGTTGGCGTTTAAGCTAAGGCAGTTATGAATTAGGCAAGTTTCGTTGTGGTTAGCAATACATTTTTTGGATTAAAAGTATTATTAAGTATGTGTTTGTTATTTCTTATCGAAGTTTTGCTGGTACTGTTAATTGCTAGGATTAATTAAATCTAAGATTGTTTTATCTTAGATTTAATCGTCAAATGACTACTGAAAATTTTCATGTTTTTAGTGCCTTAAATATTAATTCATGTCGTTAACTTAAGACTGTTATCAATTTGGGAAATTGCGTTGTGGTTGCGAACACATTTTTTGGATTAAAAATGGTATTAAGGACGTATCTGTTATTTCTTATTGCCCCTTTACGGGTACTGTTATGTTGCTAGCTTTGTAAATTAAAGCAATCTTGGATGTAATTTTCAAATAACTACGTTGCACGTTATCATGTATACAATTTTAGTGCTTAAAAAATAAGTTAGTGTCGTTTCAGTTGAGATAGTTATGATTTTGGAAAGTTTTGTTGAGGTTGGCAACACTTTTTTCTGGATATAAAATGGATTAGGAATGTATCTGTTATTTCTTATTACGCTTTTGTAGGTACTGTTTTGTAGCTAACTTTGTAAATTATAGCAATCTTGGATTTAATTAAGCTGAAAGTTATTAACTATACCATTTTTAACGTTCATTAACTTGGACCCCTCACCAACAGAAAAAAGAATCAGACTTCTTGAACAAAATTAGTGCTAATTATGTGCTAATTTGTTACCGTATTCAAAATTTTGTTGCTCAAGAAGAACAGTAGAAAATTAGAAATGAAGTGGGTGGGGCTAGTTTAACGTAAAGCTGGACCCCCCTTCCTTAAAAAAACTTATTGCGCACAAAAAAGCAAACTAATGTCAGGTGGAAATTTGTTGCTAATTTGTTGCTCTAAAATAGCATTACCTAATTTGCGAGATTCGCAAAAAAAAGTTACGTATTCGTTTACATATGAAAATGCTGTAAAAGACTAACACCATACATTACTTAAGCTTCATTACAAAAACATAACAATACAAAACTACTTATGAAAACATCAAAAATTTTAACAAAATCTAAATTAAAACTATTAGACACCCCCTCTACACTCTTCTTTAAAATCACCACGATGCGTTCGCCGTCCTGGCGCAAGTTAGGCTCATTACCTATAATTATATTTGCATTTACATCTTGCTCAAATAGTTATTACGTAAAATTCTTCTTTGCACTAAAATTAACAATAGTTTATGCGTAATCGAATTTGTTGCTAACTATAAACAAAAAACGTCAAAGAATCGATGTGCTCTCTTCGGGACTTTTTGTTCTTTTAATTTGCATAAACAATTTGTTACTTAAATTGTTGCAACGTAAAATTGTTCTTTGCACTATAATCGACAGTAATTTATACATAATCGAATTTGTTACTAATTATAAACAATAAAAAACGACATAGAATCGATGTGCTCTTACGCGGTACATTTCAAGTTTTATTTTGCCTAAACAATTTGTTGCTTAAATTGTAACATTGTAAAATTTTTCTTTGCACTATAATCAACAGTAATTTATACATCATCGAATTTGTTACTAATTATAAACAATAAAAAACGACATAGAATCGATGTGCTCTTACGCGGTACATTTCAAGTTTTATTTTCTCTAAACAATTTGTTGCTTAAATTGTTACAACGTAAAATTCTTCTTTGCACTATAATCAACAGTAATTTATACATAATCGAATTTGTTGCTAATTATAAACAATAAAAAACGACGTAGAATCGACGTGCCCTGGCGCGGGACTTTTCAAGTTTTATTTTGCCTAAACAATTTGTTGCTTAAATTGTTACAACGTAAAATTGTTTTTTGCACTATAATCGACAGTAATTTATACATAATCGAATTTGTTACTAATTATAAACAATAAAAAACGACATAGAATCGATGTGCTCTTACGCGGTACATTTCAAGTTTTATTTTGCCTTAAAAATTTGTTGCTTAAATTGTTACAACGTAAAATTGTTTTTTGCACTATAATTGACAGCAATTTATACATAATCGAATTTGTTGCTAATTATAAACAATAAAAAACGATGTAGAATCGACGTGCTCTGGCGCGGGACTTTTCAAGTTTTATTTTCTCTAAACAATTTGTTGCTTAAATTGTTACAGCGTAAAATTCTTCTTTGCACTATAATCAACAGTAATTTATACATAATCGAATTTATTGCTAATTATAAACAATAAAAAACGGCGTAGAATCGACGTGTCCTGGCGCGGGACTTTTCAAGTTTTATTTTGCCTAAACAATTTGTTACTTAAATTGTTGCAACGTAAAATTGTTCTTTGCACTATAATCGACAGTAATTTATACATAATCGAATTTGTTACTAATTATAAACAATAAAAAACGACATAGAATCGATGTGCTCTTACGCGGTACATTTCAAGTTTTATTTTGCCTAAACAATTTGTTGCTTAAATTGTTACAACGTAAAATTGTTCTTTGCACTATAATCAACAGTAATTTATACATAATCGAATTTGTTGCTAATTATAAACAATAAAAAACGATGTAGAATCGACGTGCTCTGGCGCGGGACTTTTCAAGTTTTATTTTCTCTAAACAATTTGTTGCTTAAATTGTTACAACGTAAAATTCTTCTTTGCACTATAATCAACAGTAATTTATACATAATCGAATTTGTTGCTAATGATAAACAATAAAAAACGACGTAGAATCGACGTGCCCTGGCGCGGGACTTTTCAAGTTTTATTTTGCCTAAACAATTTGTTGCTTAAATTGTTACAACGTAAAATTGTTTTTTGCACTATAATCGATAGTAATTTATACATAATCGAATTTGTTGCTAATTATAAACAATAAAAAACGACGTAGAATCGATGTGCTCTTACGCGTTACATTTCAAGTTTTATTTTGCCTTAACAATTTGTTGCTTAAATTGTTACAACGTAAAATTGTTTTTTGCACTATAATCGACAGTAATTTATACATAATCGAATTTGTTGCTAATTATAAACAATAAAAAACGATGTAGAATCGACGTGCTCTGGCGCGGGACTTTTCAAGTTTTATTTTCTCTAAACAATTTGTTGCTTAAATTGTTACAGCGTAAAATTCTTCTTTGCACTATAATCAACAGTAATTTATACATAATCGAATTTGTTGCTAATTATAAACAATAAAAAACGACGTAGAATCGACGTGTCCTGGCGCGGGACTTTTCAAGTTTTATTTTGCCTAAACAATTTGTTGCTTAAATTGTTACAACGTAAAATTCTTCTTTGGACTATAATCAACAGTAATTTGTACATAATCGAATTTGTTGCTAATTATAAACAATAAAAAACGACGTAGAATCGACGTGGCCTGGCGCGGGACTTTTCAAGTTTTATTTTGCCTAGACAATATGTTGCTTAAATTGTTACGACGTAAAATCGTTCTTTGCACTATAATCAACAGTAATTTATACATAATCGAATTTGTTGCTAATTATAAACAATAAAAAATGACGTAGAATCGACGTGCTCTGGCGCGGGACTTTTCAAGCTTTATTTTGCCTAAACAATTTGTTGCTTAAATTGTAACAATGTAAAATTCTTCTTTGCACTATAATCAACAGTAATTTATACATAACCGAATTTGTTGCTAACTATAAACAATAAAAAACGACGTAGAATCGACGTGTTTATTTTACCATTTCATATCGATTCTACGTCGTTTTTTATTGTTTGTAGTTAGCAACAAATTCAAATATGTATAAATTACTGTCGATTATAGTGCAAAAAACAATTTTACGTTGTAACAATTTAAGCAACAAATTGTTAAGGCAAAATAAAACTTGAAATGTAACGCGTAAGAGCACATCGATTCTACGTCGTTTTTTATTGTTTATAATTAGCAACAAATTCGATTTTGTATAAATTACTGTTGATTATAGTGCAAAGAAGAATTCTACATGGTAACAATTTAAGCAACAAATTGTTTAGAGAAAATAAAACTTGAAAAGTCCCGCGCCAGGGCACGTCGATTCTACGTCGTTTTTCATTGTTTATAATTAGCAACAAATTCGATTATGTATAAATTACTCTTGATTATAGTGCAAAGAAGAATTTTACGTTGTAACAATTTAAGCAACAAATTGTTAAGGCAAAATAAAACTTGAAAAGTCCCGCGCCAGGGCACGTCGATTCTATGTCGTTTTTTATTGTTTATAATTAGCAACAAATTCGATTATGTATAAATTACTGTCGATTATAGTGCAAAGAACAATTTTAAGTTGCAACAATTTAAGTAACAAATTGTTTATGCAAATTAAAAGAACAAAAAGTCCCGTAGAGAGCACATCGATTCTCTGTCGTTTTTTGTTTATAGTTAGCAACAAATTCGATTACGCATAATCTATTGTTAATTTTAGTGCAAAGAAGAATTTTACGTAATAATTATTTGAGCAAGATGTAAATGCAAATATAATTAAAGGTAATGAGGCTAACTTGCGCCAGGACGGCGAACGCATCTTGGTTATTTTAAAGAAGAGGGTAGAGGGTATGTCTAATAGTTTTAATTTGGATTTTGTTAAAATTTTTGATGTTTTCATAAGTAGTTTTGTATTGTTATGTTTTTTTTTAATGAAGCTTAAGTCATGTATGGTGTTAGTCTTTTACAGCATTTTTATATGTAAACGAATACGTAACTTTTTTTTGCGAATCTCGCAAATTAGGTAATGCTATTTTAGAGCAACAAATAAGCAACAAATTTCCACCTGACATTAGTTTGCTTTTTTGTGCGCAATAAGTTTTTTTTGAGGAAGGGGGGTCCAGCTTTACGTTAAGCTAGCCCCACCTACTTCATTTCTAATTTTCTACTGTTCTTCTTGAGCAACAAAGTTTTGAATACGGTAACAAATTAGCACATAATTAGCACTAATTTTTTCAAGAAGTCTGATTCTTTTTTCTGTTGGTGGGGGGTCCAAAGTTAATGTCTAAAAATAAGTTGGTATCGTTTAAGTTAAGACAGCTATGATTTTAGGAAGCTTTGTTGAGGTTGGCAACACTTTTTTCTGGTTAAAAATGGGATTAAGAAATAGTTCTGTTATTTGTTATTGTGCTTTTACGGGTACTGCAAGGTTACTAGCTTTGTAAATTGAAGCAATCTTGAATATAATCTTTAAATGGGTAAGCTGAACGTTAACTGTTATGTTGCTAGCTTTTTAAATTAAAGTAATCTTAGATCTAATTTGCAAATGACTTAGCTGAACGTTAGCATGTATACAATTTTTATCGCTTCAAAATAAATTAGTGTCGTTTAAGTTAAAGACAGTTATGATTTTGGGAACTTTTGTTGAGATTGGCAACACTTTTTTCTGGTTAAAAATTGAATTAGGAATGTATCTGTTATTTCTTATTGCGCTTTTGCGGGTACTTTTTTGTTGCTAACTTTGTAAATTAAAGTAATCTTGGATTTAATTTTCAAATGACTAAGCTGAACGTTATCGTGTATACAATTTTTAGTGCCTAAAATAAGTTGGTATCGTTTAAGTTTAGGCAGTTATACATTTGGGAAGTTATGTTGTGGTTGGCAACACATTTTTTGGATTATGAACGTATCTGTTATTTCTTATTGCGCTTTTACGAGTACTGTTATATTGCTAGCTTTGTAAATTAAAGCAATCTCGGATCTAAATTTCAAATGTCTAAACTGAACGTCATTATACGTACAATTTGTAGTGTCTAAAAAATAGGTTGGTGCCGTTTAAGTTAAGACAGTTATGAATTTGGGAAGTTTTGTCCTGGCTGGCAATACATTTTTCGGATTAAAAGTGGAATTAAGAACGTGTCTGTTATATCTTATTGCGCTTTTACGGATACTGTTTTGTAGCTAGCTTTGTAGATTAAAATAATCTGGGATGTAACTTTCAAATGACTAAGTTGAACGTTATCATGTATTCAATTTTTAGTGATAAAAAATAGGTTGTTGTCGTTTAAGTTAAAACATTTATGAATTTGGGAAGTTACGTTGTGGTTGGCTACATATTTTTCGTATTAAAAGTGGGATTAAGAACGTATTTGTTATTTTTTGTTGCGCTTTTCGGGAACTGTTATGTTGCTAGCTTCGTAAATTGAATCAATCTCGGATCTAATCTTCAAATTACTAAGCTGAACGTTACTAGGTACACAATTTTTAGTGTCAAAAAAATAAGTTGGTGTCGTTTAAGCTAAGACTGTTAGGTTAGGTTAAATGTGAGATTAAGAACGTATTTGTTATTTCTTATTGCTCTTTTACGGGTACGGTTATGTTGCTAGCTTAGGAAATTAAAATACTCTTAGATCTCATTTTCAAATGACTAAACTGAACGTTACCACGTATACAATTTTTAGTGTTAAAAAATAAGTTGGTGTCGTTTAAGTTAAAACAGTTATGAATTTGAGAAGTTTCGTTGTGGTTGGCAACACATTTTTTGGATTAAAAGTGTGATTTAGAACGTACTCTGTTATTTCTTATTGCGCTTTTACGGGTATTGTTTTGTTGCTACCTTTTCTAAATTAAAGTAATCTTGGATCCAATTTTCAAATGACTAAACTGAACGTTATCATACGTACAATTTGTAGTGCTTAAAAAATAGGTTGATGTCGTTTAGGTTAAGACCGTTATGAATTTGGGAAGTTTTGTTGTGGTTGGCTACACATTTTTGAATTTAAAGTGGGATTAAAGACGTATCTGTTATTTCTTATTTTGCTTTTACGAGTAGTGTGATGTTGCTAGTTTTGTAAATTAAAGCAATCTTGGATCTTATCTTCAAATGACTACGCTGAACGTTATCATGCATACAATTTGTAGTGCTTAAAAATAAGTTGGTATTGTTTAAGTTAAGGCAGTTATGAATTTGGGAAGTTTTGTTGTGGTTGCCCATACATTTTTATATTAAAAGTGGGATTAAGAACGTGTCTGTTATTTTTTAAAGCGCTTTTAGGGGTATTGTTTTGTTGCTAGTTTTGTAAATTTAAGCAATCTTGAATCTAATTTTCAAATGACGAAGTTGAACGTTAACATGTAAACAATAAGTTGATATCGTTTAAGTTAAGACAGTTATGATTTTGGGAAGTTATGTTGAGGTTGGCAACACCTTTTTCTGTGCTTTGCTTTTGCGGGTGCTGTTTTGTTGCTAACTTTGTAAGTTAAAGCAATCTTGGATTTAATTTTTAAACGACTAACTAAGTTGAACGTTATCATGTATATAATCTTTATTGTCTAAAAATAAGTTGGTGTCGTTTAAGTTAAGATAGTTATGAATTTAGCAAGTTTCGTTGTGGTTGGAGAAACATTTTTCGGATTAAACGTGGGATTCAGACCGTGTCTATTATTTCTTAAAGCGCTTTTACGGGTACTGCTATGTTACTAGCTTTTCTAAATTAAAGTAATCTTGGATCTAACTTTCGAATGATTAAGCTGAACGTTGTCGTGGATATAATTTTTACTGCCTAAAAATAAGTTGGTATTGGTTAAGTTTAGACAGTTATGAATTTAGGACGTTTTGTTCTGGTTGGCAACACACTTTTTGGATTAAAAGTGGGATCAAGAACGTGTATATTATTTCTTATTGTTCTTTTACGGGTCGGTTATGTTTCTAGCTTTGTAAATTAAAGTAATCTTGGATCCAATTTTCAAATGACTAAGTTGACCATTATCATGTATACCATTTTTATTGTCTAAAAATAAGTTGGTATTGTTTAAGTTAAGACAGTTATAAATTTGTGATTTTGTTGTAGTTGGCAACACATTTTTCGGATTAAAAGTGGAATAAGAACGTATCTGTTATTTATTATTGCGCTTTTACGGATACTGTTATGTTGCTAGTTTTGTAAAATAAAGTAATCTTGGATCTAATTTTCAAATGACTAAGCTTAACGTTTTCATGTATAGAATTTTAGTGCATAAAAAATAATTTGGTGTCGTTTAAGCTAACACAGTTGTGTTAGGTTAAATGTGAGATTAAGAATGTATCTTATATATATAAAAAATAAGTTAAAACATTTATGGTTTTGTAAAGTTTTGTTGAGGTTGACAGCACTTTTTCCTGGTTAAAAATTGGATTAAGAATGTATCTGTTATTTCTTATTGCGCTTGTTCGGAAACTGTTATATTGCTAGCTTCATATATTGAAGCAATCTTGGCTTTAATCTACAAATGACTAAGCTGAACGCTTTGATGTACATACAAGTTCTAGTCCATAAAAAATAATTTGATGTTGTTTAAATCTCAATGTGGTCAAGCTAAGACAGTTATGAATTATGGAAGTTTTGTTGTGGTTGGCAACACATTTTTTCGGTTAAACGTGGGATTAGGAACGTATCTGTTATTTCTTGTTGCGCTTTTCGGGTACTGTTATGTTGCTAGCTTCGTAAATTGAAGCAATCTTGAATCTAATTTTCAAATGACTAAGCTTAACGTTTTTATGTATACAATTTTTTGTGCATAATAAGTTGGTGTCGTTTAAGCTAACACAGTTATGTTAGGTTAAATGTGAGATTAAGAATGTATCTGTTATTTTTTATTATTCTTTTACGGGTACGGTTATGTTGCTAGCTTGGCAAATTAAAGCAATCTTTGATCTAATTTTCAAATGACTAAGCTGAACGTTACCACGTATACACTTTTTGGTGTTAAAAAATAAGTTGGTGTCGTTTAAGTTAAATCAGTTATGAATTTGGGAAGTTTCGTTGTGGTTGGCATCACATTTTTCTGCTTAAATGTAGGATTAGGAACGTATCTGTTATTTCTTATTGCGCTTTTGTGGGTACTGTTATTTTGCCAGCTTCTTTAATTTATGCAATCTTGGATCTAATCTTCAAATTACTAAGCTGAACGTTTTCATGTATACAATTTCTAGTGCATAAAAAATAATTTGATGTTATTTAACCCTAAATGCGTTTAAGCTAAGACAGTTATGAATTATGAAAGTTTTGTTGTTGTTCGTAACAGATTTTTTGGAGTAAAAGTGGGATTAAGCTTTCATGGGTACTCTTATGTTTTGTTACTGCATAAAAATAAGTTGGCGTCGTATAAGTTAAAACAATTAAGAATTTAGGAAGTTTCGTTGTGATTGGCAACACATTTTTCTGCTTAAATGTGGGATTAGGAACGTATCTGTTATTTCTTATTGCGCTTTTGTGGGTACTGTTATTTTGCCAGCTTCTTAAATTTATGCAATCTTGGATCTAATCTTCAAATTACTAAGCTGAACGTTTTCATGTATACAATTTCTAATGCATAAAAATTAATTTGATGTTTAACTCTAAATGCGTTTAAGCTAAGACAGTTATGAATTATGGAAGTTTTGTTGTGGTTCGTAACACATTTTTTGGAGTAAAAGTGGGATTAAGCTTTTACGGGTACTCTTATGTTTTGTTACTGCATAAAAATAAGTTGGCGTCGTATAAGTTAAAACAGTTAAGAATTTGGGAAGTTTTGTTGTGGTTGGCAACACATTTTTCGGCTTAAAAGTGGGGTTAAGAACGTATCTATTTCTTATTGCGTTTTTGTGGGTACTGTTATTTTGCTAACTTCTTAAATTGAAGCAATTTTGGATCTAATCTTTAAATTACTAAGCTGAACGTTTTCATGTATACATTTTCTAGTCCATGAAAATTAATTTCATGTTTAACCCTAAATGCGTTTAAACTAAGACAGTTATGAATTACGGAAGTTTTATTGTGGTTCGTAACACATTTTTTGGAGTAAAAGTGGGATTAAGAATGTATCTGTTATTTCTTAACGCGCTTTTACGGGTACTGTTGTATTTTGTTAGTGCCTAAAAATAAGTTGGCGTCGTATAAGTCAAAACAGTTAAGAATTTGTCGGGATAAATGTGCTATCGGTTTTTTTTATTTCTCATTGACGGGTACTGTTATGTTGTTAGCTTATTAAATTAAAGCAATCTTAGATCTAATTTTTAAATGACTACGCTGAACATTATCATGTATACAAAATTAATGCCTAAAAATTAGTTGATGTCATTTAAGTTAAGATAGTTATGAATTCGGTTAGTTGGTTGGCAACACATTTTTCGGATTAAGAGTGGGATTAAGAACTTATCTGTTATTTCTTATTGCGCTTTTAAGGATACTGTTATGTTGCTAGCTTTGTAAATTAAAATAATCTGGGATCTAACTTTCAACTGACTAAACTGAACGTTATCATGTATACAATTTTTAGTGCTTAAAAATAACTTGGTGTCGTTTAAATTATAAGACTGTTATGATTTTGGGAACTTTTGTTCAAGTTGGCAACACCTTTTTCTGGTTAAAAATTGGATTAGGAAAGTATTTGTTATTTAAACAGTAAAAAATTTGGGAAGTTTTTTTGTGGTTGGCAACACATTTTTCGGCTTAAAAGTGGGATTAGGAACGTATCTGTTATTTTTTATTGCGCTTTTGCGGGTACTGTTTTGTTGCTAACATTGTAAATTAAAGCAATCTTGGATTTAATTTTTAAATGACTAAGCTGAACGTTGCCAGGTATACAGTTTTTAGTGTCTAAAAATAAATTGGTGTCGTTTAAGTCAAGACAGTTATGATTTTGGGAACTTTTGTTGAGGTTTGCAACACTGTTTTCTGGTTAAAATTTGGATTAGAAATGTATCTGTTATTTCTTATTACGCTTTTACGGGTACTGTTATGTTGCTAGCTTATCAAAATTAAAGTAATCTTGGATCTAACTTTCAAATGACTAAGCTGAACGTTATTATGTATACTTTTTTTAGTGTCCAAAAATGAGTTGGTATCGTCTAAGTTTAGACAGTTATGAGTTTGGGAAGTTTCGTTCTGGTTGGCAACACATTTTCTGGATTAAATGTAGTTTTAAGGATCTATTCTTTGAACGTGCTAATGTATACAATTTTTAGTTCCTAAAAATAATTTGGAGTCAAGTTAAGACGGTTATGATTTTGGGAAGTTTCGTTTTAGTTGGTAACACAGTTTTCGGGATAAAAGTGAGATTATTTACGGTTACTGTTATGTTGCTAGCTTTTCAAAATTAAAGTAATCTTGGATCTAACTTTCAAATGACTAAGCTGAACGTTATTATGTATACTATTTTTTAGTGTCTAAAAATGAGTTGATACCGTTTAAGTTTAGACAGTTATGAGTTTGGTAAGTTTTTTTCTGGGTGGCAGCACATTTTTTTGATTAAATCTAGTTTTCAGCATCTAACCTTTAACTGACTAAACTGAACGTTTTTATGAATAAGGGAAGTTTCGTTGTGGTTGGCAACACAGTTTTCGGGGTAAAAGTGAGATTATTTAAGGGTACTGTTATGTTGCTAGCTTTTGTAAATTAAAACAATATTTCATATAATTTAAACGTCTAAGGTGAATGTTATCATGTATACAATTGTTAGTGCTTAAAAATAAGTTGGCGTCGTATAAGTTAAGACAATTATGAATTTGGGAAGTTTCGTTGTGGTTGGCAACTCATATTTCGGATTAAAAGTAACTTAACGTATCTGTAATTTTTTATTATGTTGCCAGCTTCATAAATTAAAGCAATCTTGGATCTAATTTTCAAATGACCAAGATAAACGTTAGCATACATCTAATTTTAGTGCTTAAAAATAAGTTGGTGTCGTTAAGTTAAGATATATGTAGTTATGAATTTAGCAAGTCTCGTTGTGCTTGGTAACACATTTTTCGGGATAAAAATGGGATTAAGAACGTGTTTGTTACTTCTTATCGTACTTTTGCTGATACTGTTAATTCTTAGGATTTAATTTTTGCAATCTTGGATTTAATCTTGAAATGACTTTTCATGTATACAATTTTCAGGGCCTAAAAAATAAGCTGATGGGAGATTTGTTGAGGTTGGCAACACATTTTTCGGATTAAAAAATTTTCCTTTAGTCACCAAGCTCTAGATTTATGGAGCTTTTTTTGTTTTGTACAATTTGATTATTTTATTTACATTCTAAGTCTATATATTTTGATTTTATTTTATTGCTTAACCTATTGCTTCTTAAGAAGCAGTCAAATACAACAAAACGGAGTACAAACGCCATTGTTAAAGTTGTTCATATTTTCTGTGGTCTGCATCCTCTACACTTTTTGTTTTATAATAATTTATGTACTTTCAGCTGCTTTGTATGAGTAAGTCGTCGAATACCGTAACTAAATTATGTGCCTACAAGACAGAGTACTACTAAGTACGTTTTAGTTTTGTTCTAAATTTTTTATTTGTATTTTTTCAAATATTTTTTTGGCACATGAACAGTTTTAATAACAGTTCGTAATCGACCACGTGAATATGAAATTAGTTTTGTCGACGTACATACAAATTAGTTGGAATTCCTTCTTGGTGTAGTTAGTTTTGCAACGGATTATCATCACTGTACATTCATACTTTTTGGACAATCAGCATTTTATATTTCAACATGGCGATGTCATTGCACACCATTTGTGCCGTATAATCTTGTCATGTTTCATATTAATAACTAGAAGCAAATTACTTTCGAGTAAACATGATGAGAAAATTAGAATATAAAGTAATTGCGGTTTGAATCATTTACGTGGCAACGAATTTCAAATTAAAATTCAAGCTCTTAGTATAAAAGCATCTCGGCTTTATGAATAATAAAAAAAAAGCCAAATGAATACTGAATAGGGTGATGTAATGCAGTAAATCCCAGGGTGTAAACGTAGGGCAGGGCAGTGTCCTTGGTATCCTGATGGAAAAAAGAGGTCATCGATCTTGTTCCCGTTAACCTACATTTACGCCCAGTTCGGTAAACAGGCCCTTTCCACTACTAGGCCAGACTTGACGTCTGCGTTTATGGCTCATACTTCGAAAATGTCTTGTAAAGAAAAGTTGATTTGAAGAATGCGGCCTGTCTGAAAGACGATATTGACTGACATCTGTTTGTTTATTGTTTCACTGTTTAGAAAGGCGGAAAACGTGTTGCTAAGCAGCTGCCAAATAAAATTATTATTTTTTGTGTCTTAATCTATAATTAAGCGCTCATATGCGGTGAATGGGGAAAAAATGCATTTTTCGTTGACGTCACGGAAGTTGCTGTCGCAATGACTCATTTAGTCTTGAACTTGACTGATAAAAATGGCCTTTGAGATGAGTTTGTTGTTGCTTAATATTATCTGTTTGGTGGCGATAACGTTGTGCAAAGCATGACTAAATTCCTCTGTAATGTAATCCAGTCTGCAGTTGCAAGCTTTTATCTATTGTGATGCAATTTTTACGTACAATCTAACGCGTCCGTTGTTTCTTCTTTTTAACGAGTATCATTTGCTAAGAAAAATTCAACAAAAATTAAAGGTATCGACGTTTCGTCTACTTATATGTTTTTAATGTTTAAACTTAGAAAATAGTAAATATTGTCCTTAGCCTACTCTTCTTTATATGTTTGTCTTATGTGTTTGGCCTCGGTACGTAAATGCTTCAAATAGGTGTTACGTCATGTCAACACACTTTCTTCTAAACCAGGTATTCAAACATCCATAAACAACCTGAAGGATTTTATCATGAAAATTGACAATTGGTAGATTTTAAGTACATTTGCTTCTTTAGTTAAATTTGCTTGCCACCGTCAAAAAATACTTGTGGACTAGTGCCAAGTTTGGAATTGGTCTTTTACGTTATTTTTGTACAGAAATTATGTCAAAAAATAATGTACCTGTCTTACGTTTATTTTCACTTGTGTTTCATTTGTTGCTGTTGTGTATTTTAAGCTTGTAAAAATTTTCTCTCTGAGCGTTTTTATTTGTCTTTGGTAACATTTGTGAGCCACATTTTATTCAGTTTATAATTTTTTTTCCAACAGACCAAGAAGCTTTTATTTTAGTATGCACGAAACTCATCGTTGAATACATTCGTCCATCGCTGCAGATTGATATACCAATGAGAAGAAATTTGTTTTCTAAAGTTATTGACACGATCCAAAATTAGGACTCATTTGGGTAAAGATTCTTTTCCTATTTTGCTTTCAGTTTTTATTAATATTCTTGATTTAGGGGGTGTGTCAGATATTTATGGAATAAATCAGTTGGAGTGATTATTAATGATGTTATAATAAAAGTCAAAAACAAGAGCAGGAAGATATATTTTTCTGTCAGAAAGACAGAAATACTAACCCTTGGTAAAAGATTCATAAAAAATGGTTCAATCAGATAAACGAAGAAATTTAAGACAAATAAACAGCGATAGCTGAATATCTTTTTTATAATGAATCGTTTTCAAGCTTTTTTTACCCATTTAATCATTTGGGTCAAAGTTTTTGCTGTTTTTTTCGTATGTTGCTTTCGATTCTCTTGGTTTTCGAAGTTATGTCATATATATTGAACAATTAAAGTCAGTTCGAGTTTAATGTTATGATTATTAATGTTTCTGTAACAGAAGATCGTATATTCGAAACATCTTGTAACAAAAGTGAACAAGAAAAGAGAGATCATCTGTTTTTACAACTATTTATCTGTTTTTTTGTGACTTTATTCTTTGCTTTTCTCAATTTTGGAAGTTTTATGTCACGTTATTGTCGATTACAGCCAGTTTATTTTATTTTTTTATCTTATTAACGCGTCTTTCTGTAACGAAATGATTTAGCTATAAAATCAATAGAGAAAAGAGAGACGATGGGTTTTTATAGTATTAGAAGTACAAAGATACTAACGAAAATTAGTAATGGACGAAAATTATGTTTGAAGATGCTTGAATCAGCTAACAGAAAATAATCCAAGACAGTTATTCACCTATAGTCGAATATCTCTTTTTTTGTGGCGAAATGTTTTCAATCAAAATTATCAGTTTTTAAAATGTGTCACATTATTGTCCATTAAAGTAAGCTTTAATTTAATTTTATCATTCTTAGCAATGCTGACGTTTTTCTGTATGGAAATAATCGGATCGGTTTTTCAATATTAAAAATATAAAGATACTAAGCATTAGTAGTATTGCTTAAATAGCTAATGGCAAAATACAGGACATGTATTCACCAATAGTACAATATCTCTCTTTTTGTGGCAAATTGTTTTCAAGCTTTGACTTCTTCTTAAATTTTTTCAGTTTTCGAAGTTATGTGTCACATAATTGTAAATTATAGTCAGTTGGAGTTTAATATTGTCTTTCGTAGTAATGATGATGTGTTTATTACAATAATCGAAAGAAAAACATACCAAGAACCATTAGTAATGGGCGAATATTAACTTTGAAGATGCTTGGATCAGCTAAAAGAAAAAATACGGGACAAGTATTCACCGATAGTCGAAATATGTCTTATTTTGTGGCGAATTGTTTTCAAACTTTGACTTTTTCTTAAATTTTGTAAGTTATGTCACAAAATTGTTTATTCCAGTTAGTTGGAGTTTAATTTTGTCTTCTTAGTAATGCTGACGTGTTTCTGTAACGGAAGATCTTGTAATAAAAGAGAAGAGAAAAAATGGATTAAGGGTTCTTACAATATTAGAAAGAAACACATACTAAGAACAATTTATTAATGAGCGAATAATATTTTTAAATCTCTTTGAATCAGCTAAAAGAAAAAATACAAGACAAGTATTCACCGATAGTCGAATATTTCTTTTTTTCGTAAATTGTTTTTAGGCTTGGATTTTTTCGTTTTCGTAATTTTGAATGTTATGAGTGATAATTGTCAATAAGGACAGTTAGTAATGAGCCATTATTATCTTTAAAGATGCCTGAGTGACAAGAAGAAATACAAGACAGGTATTCATCGATAGTCGAATATCCCTTTTTTTGTGGAAGTTTTGAAAGTTTTGTGTCACACAGTTGTCGATTAACGTTATTTAAGTTTTGTAATTGAAATAAAAGAGAGATGATAGGATTTTTTACAATAGTAGAAAGATAAAAATAATAAGAACAACTAGTAATGAGGCATTATTATCTTTGAAGATGCTTCAATAGCTAACAGAAAAAATACAAAACAGAGATTTACTGATACTCGAATATCTCTTTTTTTGGCCAATTGTTTTCAAGCTTTTTAATTTTGGAAATTATGTTTCATAAAATTGTCGATTCCAGTTAGTTGGAGTTTAATTTTGTCTTCTTAGTCATGCTTACGTGTTTCTGTAACGGAATATCTTGTAATAAAAGTCAAAGAGAAAAGATAAATTGTGGATTTTTACAATATTAGAAAGAAACACATACTAAGAACTATTATTAATAAGCGAATATTATTTTTGAATATCTTTGAATCAGCTAAAAGAAAAAATACAAGACAAGTATTCACCGATAGTCGAATATTTTTTTTTTCGTAAATTGTTTTTAAGCTTCGACTTTTTCCTAAATTTTCGTAATTTTGAATGTTATGTGTCATAATTGTAGATTAGGAAGTTTGAGTTTAATTTTATCATTCTTAGTAATTGCTTACGTTTTTAGGCAACGGATGATCGTGTAATAAAAATCAAAAGAAAAGAGAGATGATAGGATTTTTTACAATAGTAGAAAGATAAAAATAATAACGACAATTAGTAATGGGCGATTATTATTATTATCTTTGAAGATGTTTAAACAGCTGCCAGAAAAAATACAAAACAGAGTTATTCAACGATAGTCGAATATCTCTTTTTTTTGTGACCAATTTGTTGTACTCTTTTTTAGTTTTCTCAATTTTGGAAGTAGAACATAATTGTCGATTAAAGTGAGTTTTAATTTGATTTTATCACTCTTAGTAAGACATATTTCTGTTACGAAAGAAACTACTAATAAAAGTAAAAGAGAAAAAATAAATTGTGGATTTTTACAATATTAGAAAGAAACACATACTAAGAACTATTATTAATAAGCGAATATTATTTTTGAATATCTTTGAATCAACTAAAACAAAAAAATCAAGACAAGTGTTCATACCCATAGTTGAACATTTTTTTTGTGACAATTCGTTTTTACGATTTGACTTTTTCTTAAATTGTTTCAATTTTGGAAGTTTTCTGTCGCACAATTGTCGATTCTTTGTCATTTGTAATATGTTAACGTTCATCTTTAACGAAATATTTTGTAATAAAAGTCAGAGAGAAAAATATATGATGGGTTTTACAATATTAAGGTAAATACACTAATAACACTTTGTAATGAGCTAATATAATTTTTGAAGATGCTGGAATCGGCTAAAAAACAAATGCAAGACAGCTATTTATCGATAGTCGAATATCTCTTTTTTTGTAGCGAATCAATACAAGTCAGGTATTCATCGTTAGTCGAATATCTCTTTTTTTGAAGCGAATCAATTTCAAATTTTGACTTTCTTAATTTTTTCATTTTGGAAGTTTTGTATCACACAAGGATTAACGTCACTTGAACTTTGTCATTCTTAGTATGTTGACGTTCATCTTCAACGACACATTTTGTAATAAAAGTCAAAGAGATAAAACATATGATGCGTTTTTACAATATTAGGACAAACATACCAAGGACAATTGGTAATGACCGAATATTATTTTTGAAGATGTTTTAATCTGCTAAAAGAACAAATACAAGTCAGGTATTCATCGTTAGTCGAATATCTCTTTTTTGTAGCGAATCAATTTCAAATTTTGACTGTTTCTTAATTTTTTCAATTTTGGAAGTTTTATGAAGGACAAAATTAGTAATGAACGAATATTATCTTAAAAGATCCTTTAATTAACCAAAAGAAAAAATACAAAACAGTTATTCATCGAAAGTCGAATATCTTTTTTATGTTGTGGAGAATCTATTTCTAACTTTTAGTTTGTCTTAAATTTTTCAATTTTGAAAGTTTTGTATCACACAACGATTAACGTCACTTGAAGTTTGTCATTCTTAGTATGTTGACGTTCATCTTCAACGACACATTTTGTAATAAAAGTCAAAGAGATAAAACATATGATGCGTTTTTACAACATTAGGACAAACATACCAAGGACAATTAGTCATGAGCGAATATTATTTTTGAAGATGCTTGAATCGGCTAAAAAAAACAAATACAAGGCAGATGTTTATCGATAGTCGAATATCTCTTTTTTGTAGCGAATCACTTTGAAACTTTGGCTTTTTTAATTTTTTCAATTTTGGTAGTTTTGTGAAGGACAAAATTAGTAATGAGCGAACATTATCTTTAAAGATGCTTTAATCAGCTGAAAGAAAAAATACAAGACGGGTATTCATCGATTGTCGAATATCTCTTTTATGTTGTGGAGAATCGATTTCTAACTTTTAGTTTGTCTTAAATTTTTCAATTTTGAAGGTTTTGTATCACATAACGATTAACGTCACTTGAAGTTTGTCATTCTTCGTATGTTGACGTTCATCTTTAACGACATTTTGTAATAAAAGTCAAAGAGATAAAACATATGATGCGTTTTTACAATATTAGGACAAACATACCAAGGACAATTAGTAAAGAGCGAATATTATTTTGGAAGATGCTTAAATCGGCTAAAAGAACAAATAAAAGATAGGTATTTATCAATAGTCCAATATCTCTTTTTTTTGTAGCGAATCAATTTCAAATTTTGACGTTTTCTTTAATTTAAAAAGTTTTGTGAAGGACAAAATTAGTAATGAGCGAATATTATCTTTAAAGATGCTTTAATCAGCTAAAAGAAAAAATACAAGACAGGTATTCAACGATTGTCGAATATCTCTTTTATGTTGTGGAGAATCGATTTCTAACTTTTAGTTTGTCTTAAATTTTTCAAATTTGAAGGTTTTGTATGACACAACGATTAACGTCACTTGAAGTTTGTCATTCTTAGTATGTTGACGTTCATCTTTAACGACATTTTGTAATAAAAGTCAAAGAGATAAAACATATGATGCGTTTTTACAATATTAGGACAAACATACCAAAGACAATTAGTAAAGAGCGAATATTATTTTGGAAGATGCTTGAATAGGCTAAAAGAACAAAAAAAAGATAGTTATTTATCGATAGTCGAATATCTCTTTTTTTGTATCGAATCAATTTCAAATTTTGACTTTCTTTAATTTTTTCAATTTTGGAAGTTTTGTGAAGGACAAAATTAGTAATGAGCGAATATTATCTTTAAAGATGCTTTAATCAGCTAAAAGAAAAAATACAAGACAGGTATTCATCGATAGTCGAATATCTCTTTTATGTTGTGGAGAATCGATTTCTAACTTTTAGTTTGTCTTAAATTTTTCAATTTTGAAAGTTTTGTATCACACAACGATTAACGTCACTTGAAGTTTGTCATTCTTAGTATGTTGACGTTCATCTTTAACGACACATTTTGTAATAAAAGTCAAAGAGATAAAACATATGATGCGTTTTTACAATATTAGGACAAACATACCAAGGACAATTAGTAATGAGCGAATATTATTTCCGAAGATGCTTGAATCGGCTAAAAAAACAAATACAAGACAGATATTTATCGATAGTCGAATATCTCTTTTTTTGTAGCGAATCAATTTCAAACTTTGGCTTTTTTAATTTTTTCAATTTTGGTAGTTTTGTGAAGGACAAAATTAGTAATGAGCGAATATTATCTTTAAAGATGCTTTAATCAGCTAAAAGAAAAAATACAAGACAGGTATTCATCGATAGTCGAATATCTCTTTTATGTTGTGGAGAATCGATTTCTAACTTTTAGTTTGTCTTAAATTTTTCAATTTTTAAGGTTTTGTATCACACAACGATTAATGTCACTTGAAGTTTGTCATTCTTAGTATGTTGACGTTCATCTTTAACGACAGTTTGTAATAAAAGTCAAAGAGATAAAACATATGATGCGTTTTTACAATATTAGGACAAACATACCAAGGACAATTAGTAAAGAGCGAATATTATTTTGGAAGAAGCTTGAATCGGCTAAAAGAACAAAAAAAGGATAGTTATTTATCGATATTCGAATACATCTTTTTTCGTAGCGAATCAATTTCAAATTTTGACTTTCTTTAATTTTTCCATTTTGGTAGTTTTGTGAAGGACAAAATTAGTAATGAGCGAACATTATCTTTAAAGATGCTTTAATTAGCTAAAAGAAAAAATACAAGACAGGTATTCATCGACAGTCGTATATCTATTTTATGTTGTGGCGAACTGATTTCTAACTTTAAAAATTGCCTTAATTTTTTCAATGTTGAAAGTTTGTATCACACAACGATTAACGTCACTTGAAGTTTGTTATTCTTAGTACGTTGACGTTCATCTTCAACGACACATTTTGTAATAAAAGTCAAAGAGATAAAACATATGATGTGTTTTTACAACATTAGGACAAACATATCAAGGACAATTAGTAATGAGCGAATATTATTTTCCCAGCTGCTTGAATCGGTTAAAAAAACAAATACAAAACAGATATTTATCGATAGTCGAATATCTCTTTTTTTGTAGCGAATCAATTTCAAACTTTGGTTTTTAATTTTTTAAATTTTGGTAGTTTTGTGAAGGACAAAATTAGTAATGAGCGAATATTATCTTTAAAGATGCTTTAATCAGCTAAAAGAAAAAATACAAGACAGGTATTCATCGATAGTCGAATATCTCTTTTATGTTGTGGAGAATCGATTTCTAACTTTTAGTTTGTCTTAAATTTTTCAATTGTGAAGGTTTTGTATCACACAACGATTAAGTCACTTGAAGTTTGTCATTCTTAGTATGTTGACGTTCATCTTCAACGACACATTTTTTAATAAAAGTCAAAGAGATAAAACATATGATGTGTTTTTACAACATTAGGACAAACATACCAAGGACAATTAGTAATGAGCGAATATTATTTTTGAAGATACTTGAATCGGCTAAAAAAACAAATGCAAGACAGATATTTATCGATAGTCGAATATCTTTTTTTGTAGCGAATCAATTTCAAACTTTGGCTTTCTTTAATTTTTTCAATTTTGGAAGTTTTGTGAAGGATAAAATTAGTAATGAGCGAATATTATCTTTAAAGATGCTTTAATCAGCCAAAAGAAAAAATACAAGACAGGTATTCATCGATAGTCGAATATCTCTTTTGTGTTGTGGAGAATCGATTTTCAACTGTTAGTTTGTCTTAAATGTTTCAATTTTGAAAGTTTTGTATCACACAACGATTAACGTCACTTGAAGTTTGTCATTCTTCATATGTTGACGTTTATCTTTAACGAAACATTTTGTAATAAAAGCCAAACAGATAAAACATATGAAGCGTTTTTACAATATTAGGACAAACATACCAAGGACAGTTAGTAATGAGCGAATATTATTTTTGACGATGCTTAATTCCACCAAAGGAACAAATATAAGACCGGTATTCGTCGATAGTCGAATATCTTTTTTTTTGTGGAAATTTTGAAAATTTTGTTGTGGACTGACGTTATTTGAATGTTGTCATTCTGAGTATGGTGACGTTTATCTTTAAAGAAATAAATTATAATAAAAGTCAAAGAGATGAAAGATATGATGGGTTTTTACAATATTAGGACAAACATACTAAGGCCAATGACCGAATATTTTTGCAGATGCTTGAATTAGTTAAAAGAACAACTTCAAGACAGGTATTTATCGATAGTCGATTATCTCTTTTTTTGTGGAGAATCGATTTCAAGCTTTGACGTTTTCTTAAATTTTCCTAATATTGGAAGTGTTGTGTTACATAATTGTCAATTAACGCCAATTGAAGTTTGTCATTTCTCGTGTGTTGACGAAATATTTTGCAATAAAAGTCAAAGAGAAAATAGATTTACAATATTGGAACGACAAACATACTAAGGACAATAAGTAATGGGCGAATATTATCTTTAAAGATGCTTGAATAAGTTAAAAGAAAAAATACAAGTATCCACTGACAGTCGAATATCTCTTTTTTTTAGACAAATCGATTTTTTCTTAAATTTTCTTAATTTTGAAAGTTTTTTGTCACACAGTTGTCGATTAACGTTATTTGAATTTTGTCATTCTTAGCATTCTGATGTTTTACGAAATATATTGTAATTAAATGTTAAAGAGATAAAATATATGATGGGTTTTTACAGTATTAGGACAAACATACGAAGGACAAAATTACTAATGAGCGAATATTGTTTTTAAAGATGTTTGAATCGGCTAAAAGAACAATTACAAGACAGATATTCATCGATAGTCGATATCTCTTTTTTTTATGGGGAATCGATTTTAAGCTTTTTTTAAATTTTCTCAATATTGAAAGTGTCGTCTCACTCAATTATTGTCGATTAACACCAATTGGAGTTTGTCATTTTTTGTAGTATGACGAAATACTTTGCAGTAAAAATCAAAGTGAAAATACATACGATGAGTTTTTCCAATATTGGAACGATAAATATACTAAGGACAGTTAATAATGCGTAAGTAATATCTTTGAAGACGAGTTTGAAGATGCTTGAATCAGCCAAAAGAAAAAATACAAGTATTCACTGACAGTGGAATTTCTCTTTTTTTGCGTAGAATCAATTTCAAGTTTTGACATTTTCTTAAATTTTCTCAATTTTAGAATTGTTGTGTCATATAATTGTCAATTAAAATAGATATGATGAGTTTTTATGATATTGGAACGTCAGATATACTAAGGAGATTTAATAATTGGCGAATGTTATCTTTGAAGATGCTTGAATCAGCTAAAAGAAAAAATGATAGTCGAATATCTCTTTTTTTATGCGAATCGGTTTTTTCTTAAATTTTCTTAATTTTAAAAGCTTTGTGTCACACAGTTGTCGATTAACGTGATTTGAATGTTGTCATTCTTATTATTCTGATGTTTTACGAAATATTTTGTATTAAAAGTTAAAGAGATAAAATATATTATGGGTTTTTACATTATTAGGACAAACATAATAAGGACAAAATTACTAATGAGCGAATATTATTTTTGAAGAAGTTTGAATCGGCTAGAAGAACAATTACAAGACACATATTCATCGATAGTCGAATATCTTTTTTTATGGAGAATCGATTTTAAGCTTTAGCCTTTTTTTAAATTTTCTCAATATTGAAAGTGTCGTGTCACTCAATTGTCGATTAACGCCAATTGAAGTTTGTCATTTTTCGTATGCTGACGAAATAAAAAAAAATCAAAGAGAAAATACATACGATGAGTTTTTTCAATATTGGAACGATAAATATACTAAGGACAATTAATAATGCGCAAGTATTATCTTTGAAGACGAGTTTGAAGATGCTTGAATCAGCCAAAAGAAAAAATACAAGTGTTCACTGACAGTGGAATTTCTCTTTTTTTTGCGTAGAATCAATTTCAAGCTTTGACATTTTCTTAAATTTTCTCAATTTTAGAATTGTTGTATCATATAATTGTCGATTAAAATAGATATGATGAGTTTTTACGATATTTGAACGTCAGATATACTGAGGACATTTAATAATTGGCGAATGTTATCTTTAAAGATGCTTGAAACAGCTAAAAGAAAAAATGATAGTCGAATATCTCTTTTTTATGCGAATCGATTTTTTCTTAAATTTTCTTAATTTTAAAAGTTTTGTGTCACACAGTTGTCGATTAACGTTATTTGAATGTTGTCATTCTTATTATTCTGATGTTTTACGAAATATTTTGTGTTAAAAGTTAAAGAGATAAAAGATATGATGGGTTTTTACAATATTAGGATAAACATACTAAGGACAAAATTACTAATGAGCGAAAATTATTTTTGAAGAAGTTTGAATTGGCTAGAAGAACAATTACAAGACAGATATTCATTGATAGTCGAATATCTTTTTTTATGGAGAATCGATTTTAAGCGAGATTTTAAGCTTTGACCTTTTTTTAAATTTTCTCAATATTGAAAGTGTCGTGTCACTCAATTGTCGATTAACGCCACTTGAAGTTTGTCATTTTTCATGCTGACGAAATAAAAAAAAACAAAGAGAAAATACATACGATGAGCTTTTCCAATATTGGAACGATAAATATACTAAGGACAATTAATAATGCGCAAGTATTATCTTTGAAGACGAGTTTGAAGATGCTTGAATCAGCCAAAAGAAAAAATACAAGTATTCACTGACAGTGGAATTTCTCTTTTTTTGCGTAGAATCAATTTCAAGCTTTGACATTTTCTTAAATTTTCTCAATTTTAGAATTGTTGTGTCATATAATTGTCGATTAAAATAGATATGATGAGTTTTTACGATATTTGAACGTCAGATATACTGAGGACATTTAATAATTGGCGAATGTTATCTTTAAAGATGCTTGAAACAGCTAAAAGAAAAAATGATAGTCGAATATCTCTTTTTTATGCGAATCGATTTTTTCTTAAATTTTCTTAATTTTAAAAGTTTTGTGTCACACAGTTGTCGATTAACGTTATTTGAATGTTGTCATTCTTATTATTCTGATGTTTTACGAAATATTTTGTATTAAAAGTTAAAGAGATAAAAGATATGATGGATTTTTACAATATTAGGACAAACATACTAAAGACAAAATTACTAATGAGCGAAAATTATTTTTGAAGAAGTTTGAATCGGCTAGAAGAACAATTACAAGACAGATAATCATTGATAGTCGAATATCTTTTTTTATGGAGAATCGATTTTAAGCTTTGACTTTTTTTTAAATTTTCTCAATATTGAAAGTGTCGTGTCACTCAATTGTCAATTGAAGTTTGTCATTTTTCGTATGCTGACGAAATAAAAAAAAATCAAAGAGAAAATACATACGATGAGTTTTTTCAATATTGGAACGATAAAAATATACTAAGTACAATTAATAATGCGCGAATATTATAAGGAGAAAATTAGTAACGAGCAAATATTATCTTTAAAGATGCTTTAATTAGCCAAAACAAAAAAAAATATAAGTATTCACTGACAGTCGAATATCTCTTTTTTTATTTGAATCAATGTTTTCTTATATTTTTTTAATTTTGGAAGTTGTCGATTAACGTCATTTGAATTTTGTCATTCTTAGTATGCTGACGTTCATTTTTAACGAAAAATTTTGCAATAAAAGTCAAAGTGAAAATATATATGAGTTTTTACAATATTGGAACGGTAAACATACTAAGGACAATTAGTAATAAGCGAATATTATCTCTGAAGATGTTTGAATCAGTTAAAAAGAAAATACAAGTGCTCACAGATAGTCGAATATCTCTTTTTTTTAGGCGATTCGATTTTAATGTTGTCTTTAGTTTTTTAATTTATCTGTCACATAATCGCCGATTATTCGGTTTGGTTTTTAATTTTATAATTCCCTAGTAATGCTGACGTTCTTGTGTAACGGATGATCTCGTAACAAAACACAAAAATTAAAGAGAGATGATGGGTTCTTACAATATTAGACAAACATGCTAAGGACAATTAGTAATGGACGAATATTATCTTTGAAGATGCCTAAATCAGCTAAAAGAAACGAGTATTCACCGTTAGTCGAATATCTTTTTTTTTACTCGTTCCTATACATCTTTCGATATAGGGTATAGTGTCTTTATTTGTTTAAAATTATCGATTTTGGAAATTGTGTATCTCAAATTTATTGTATTGTGAATATTACTAATCTTCGAATACAAGTCAATATCTTTTTGGATGTTTTAATCAACTAAAATAAACTTTTTTTTAAAATAATTTTTAAGCTTGTTTTTGTAGGGACCATCGATGATTATCGATATGAGCATTACTAAAAATTCCAATGTAACATGGAAAAGTTGAGAAATGGCTGTTGTTTGATTTTTGTGTTTTTTTTTGTTGTGGGTGGCTTTAATAATTACTAATACAATCGATTATGTTTTTTGGAAAAAATAGTTTTAATTTTCTTTCTACATTTGGCACTGAGTCACACATGTTTGTTTGGTTTTAAATTAAAACTTGATTTTGTATTTGCTTTTTTACTTTGTTATAAGAAAGTTATTTTGTTTTTTTTTGTACTTTGACTTTGAATGTTTGTTTTTTCGATTACTCATATTTATGTTTGTATTAATTCAACATAGCATTTGGTTTTTGTTTTTTGCCTCGTAGGAACTCTAATTTTTTCACGCTTTATCACTTCCACTAGCTTTTTTTGTACAGATTCTTTGACTTTTTCCTTGCGTTCTACATTTGCCTATTTTTTTTTTATTCGTTTTTATACAAACACACCATCGAAATGTTTAAATACTCGTTTAAGCAAGCGAAAGGAAAACACGAATAGAAAACTGGTTTCAATGAGTATTTAATAAATCGAACTGATGATTGTTACTCGCACTGCCAACGGGCAAATAAGATTACGTATGGCTTTTGGCACAAGCGAAAAGTAACAAACCATAAACGTATTTAATAACTTTCACTTTTTTTATGGTTTAATGAACTAACATAAAATGTTAAATAACTGCAAATGCTACAAATTCAGCCATATTTGAATTTGTACGAGATGAGTCATTTTACGGAAGTGTAGTTTGCATTGGGTAATATAGACAAAAAAAAATCTATTTAAATTTACAATAGAAGAAGCAGCTCAAATGGAAAAGTAATTCGTCGATGCGTTGAAAGTTTTAGTTTTTTTTGTCGATTATTAGAATAACTGTTCTTAGTGACGTTTTTCTGGGTCAACATGGAGGAGGAATTTAATTTTAACCGAACGTGTTAGGGATTATAATGTTAAGATTGTTGTGTTCGTATTTTTACTATAATCACGTTTCCTAGATTTTTTTTATTATGCGACATCGTCGAAGGCTTCGACCGACCCAGTTTCACGCCGAACTTTTGTCAAAGTTTCCGCCCAATCTTTAGAAATGTTCCCCAACAATGAGAAATTGAAACGTCTTTTTTTAATTCAATCAACCCCATTCAAAATTGAATCTATTAACGTTTATTGAGTCTAATTCTCATCTACGTCGTTCAAAATAACTTTCTTTAAATCAGAGGGTTTTTTTCGTTCTTTGTGTATATAGACGTTTTCAATTTGTACTAATTACGCGTTGTTATATCAAAATATTTTCTCTATGACGCATCTTGTTGGTGTTAATTGGTATTTGCGATTAAAATTCCATACACGTGAGACAACGCAAAAATCTCTCCTTGGCGATTTTTATTTAGTTGTGTTGGATTATTGAATGTTTACTAAAAAATTATGATTGCTACGTTACTTTTGGGCGATACTTAGAATACATAATGTATATACCCTAGAGATTTTCTTCCGTCCACATAAATAAATGCTACGAACGGAAGTGATACGGGTAATTTCAGATTTGGTTGCGGACCGACGAATTATTACTTTGTATTTTTCTACTAGAAAAAGTTAGTCACGCTCGTTACACCTCCATTTTATTTATTGTTTTTTCTTACTGCAGTAATTAGTGTAATTGAAAGTTTTTTTCTGGTTTTCAAATATGGGTCAAGCACTATTAACGTAAACTAGTTTTCGAGAAGGAATTTTATTGTCCCGTTGGGATTTCGAACGATCTGACAGCGGCGAAAGGATCGATCTCGTTAACCTATTTTGATATCATTTGTCACTGCGTTGGTTAGAAACTGGATAGTGTGCTTATTTTTTGCCTCTTAATTACTACTTCGAACGCGTGCCTCCGTCTTGCATTAACTTTTACTTTCAACAGGTTAGTTTAAATTGATCTATGTTGGGATAGTTTGACGACTGAGTGACAAAACTACGACACAATTATAGAACTAATGCAATTAAGCCAAGAATGTAAAGTAACAGGCTAAAGAGTCACGTTGCGCACGTTCAGTAACTACATCGCATGACCTACACTAATAGATTAAAGACTAATCACCGAGGGCAAAGATACTTTTTATCATTCGCGACAGTTTCGAGTAATTTTATTTGAGGATCATCTTGCAACCGTTGAACGAGAAAAAATAAGAAACTGTTATAACAGTAATTTCGAGGATTTGGTATAGGACCGAGAATTATTTTAGTATATTATGGAACAATTAAATAAAACATAGAAGTAATGGAGCAAGAAGGGACATATAATTCAGTTTTATTGTTTTGTAACTGCTTCTAATTTTCTAGCGTTCCAACTTATTAGTCTCCCCACCGACAGATACTGATGTTTTACTGACATCTGAGCCAAATTGGTTTCGTTCAGATTCAGAGCCTAGTCCGTCGGAGTTGTTACATTCAGTCTGATGACTGTGCTGCTACATCCATGATACATGATTGAAACAATTTTTTGTCGGTCATTTGCGTTTATTTTTTTGGCGTTCAAAAATAAATGGTGCTTTTCAATTCAAGTTAAAATAAATGGGCGCCAGGTTTTTCCGGTGGAAAGTTATCTTCGAATCATGAGGTAGTTGATGTAAATTAAACTGAAGGATAAATACACACTGCAATAAGCTGTTTGTATCGTCGCGCTTTGTATCTATCACATAAATAGAAGTACAACGCACTTCTTGCGGAGTAATGCATTTAACGAGCAGAAGAGTGACGCTGCAATAAGTTTTCTGTTATAAGAACCGGTGAGACAAAACTTACATGCTGGTAGACGACACACTACATAGAATGGAACTTCTGCCACAATTCCTAAAGCACATAAACTGACAAGATCCGCACATCAGTTTCGCGATGGAAGTTGAAGAAGCTGGTTGCTTACCTTTTCTGGATGTACTAGTGAAACGCACACATAAAAAGTTCTGTCACACCGTATACAGGAAGAAAACTCATAAAGCACATATCTACATGCTGTATCACATCACCACCCACAACAGAAAAGATCACTGTTACGACGAACAGAGAAGATTAGTGATCTAGAAAACCGCAAGCAGAGACGAACCACAACCAGCGCCAGCTGGATGCGTTTATCTTCTCTATGTTACCGCAGTGACTGACAGATTGAAGAAAGTGCTGGACAGGATGAATATTAGAGTAAGATATCACATGATCAAGAAGATTAAGAAACTTGTATCTACAAATAAAGACCGAACTACGAACCAAGGGAATCTACGAACTTCAGTGTAGTTGTGGAAATTCATATATATGACAAATGCGACGCAGTATACAATGAAGAATAAAAGAATTTCTACTTCTACTCGGTCGTAGTTCATACAAACGATAGCAAAATGTGACAAAAAGCAAAGGATTACTTACAATTTATAACTCCGCTTCTAGTACTAGTAAGGTGTAACCATAATCCTGAAATCTGATAATAAACCCACCTAATCTGAAACAAGACGTGCGCTAGACTTCCAATTCTCCAAATTTATAGTTACCTTTTAAACTAAGTACATGTGCATCGACAACATCTATAAACGAGGTTTTATTATAATAATACGCTTGATATATTCGGTGTCGAAGACAGTCACTATTCCCACCAGTTTATCAAAGGCGTTTACGACTACGATAATCCAAAAGAACAGCAAGATTTCAATCTACAAGGTTAATAAACGTTTTGAAGACGAGATTTATTAGACACGGTCATAAGTGCTCAGCGATTCTTCCTATAAACATCGATTGTTTTATATTTGATTTTCAATGTAAAATGATTGGATAGCCAACGATTTGAAAAGCTTCGATCATTAAATTACATGTGTTCACTTGGCAGTTAACGGGACCAGGTCATCCATCAGGAATTGTCAATTTTAACACCAAATGTAAAGTTACCGACGGAACTGAAATATACCAAGTGAGTAAAAAAGATTTTTAACATAAGTTTATTTGAGGCAGAAGTTCAAGTTGTGTTCAAAAGATGGTTATGAGGTTCTAGAAAAAAGGAGAATAGATGAGAGTTTTTGGCTAAAACAGTAGAGGATGTTTGATCACTGAATCTTTTAGTACAAAAGCAAAGGAATTTAATACTGGAAAAGGCTCATTTAGCTTTGTTGAGTAATTTAGGGTACACTCTTCGCTTAGAAATATCTCACTACTATAGAAGAAAAAACATGTTACTAAATTTAAAATGTGTAGAAAAGAAGAAGAGCTAATACGTTTCCACACACTATTCGAATTTATACTTAAATTTCTCGATGAAGTGAATGATTTATAGGATACAATAAACTTAGAGTGAAATAACAACTGCATCATAAGCACAGTTTCTTTTTATTTACTTAGTGCCAAAATAAAAAATCAAATGGCTTAATCCACACTATATAAATAATATTCATTACGTATGTTAAGTACAACGTATTTCTTGTGGAGCAAAGAATTTTACGAGCAGGAGAGAGGCACTGCAATGGGTTTTCCGTTGTACGAACTAGTGAGAGAAAATCCACATGCTAGTACCGCTACGTGGACGACCACATAAACTGACAACATCCGCACATCAGTTTCGCGATCGAAGTTGAAGAAGATGGTTGCATACTTTTTCTGGATGTACTACTCACATAAGAAGTTTAGTCACACCGTATACAGGAAGAAAACTCATACAGGCACATATCTACATGCTGCACACACCATCACCCACAACAGAAAAGACAACTTTTACGACGGAAAGGAAGATTAGTGATCTAGAAAACCGCAGGCAGAACGAAACACAACCAGCGCCAGCTGGATGGACTGCTAGATTGAAGAAAGTGCTGTACAGGATGAATCTTAGAGTAAGATACAACACGTTCGAGAAGATCGAGCAACTTGTATCTACAAATAAAGACCGAACTACGAACCAAGGGAATCTTCTGTTGGGTATCGAAGACAGTTACTATTCCCACCAGTTTACCAAAGGCGTTTACGGCTACGATAATCCAAAAGAACAGCTAGATTTTAATCTACCAGGTTAATAAACGTTTTGAAGACGTGATTTAGTAGACATAAGTTTTCAGCGATTCTTTCTATAAACATCGATTGATTTTACATTTGGTTTTTAATGTAAAACTTTGGATAGCAAGCGATTTGAAAAGTTTCGACCATTAAATTACATGTGTTCACTTGGCAGTTAACGGGACCAGGCCATCCGACAAGAATTGTCAGTTATAACACCAAATGCAAAGTTACCGACTGAACTGAAATATATACCGAGTAATTAAAAAATATTTTTAACATAAACTTTATTTGAGGCAGAAGTTCTAAGTTGTGCTCAAGACATGGTTATGAGGTTCTAGAAATTAGGAGAATCTCAGTTATTCCGGCACTTACACTAGAAGAGAGTTTTTGGTTAAAACAGTAGATGTTTGATCACTGATTCTTTTAGTAAAAGAGCAAAGGAATTTAATATTTGAAAAGGCTCATTTAGGGTTGTTGGGTAATTTAGGGTACACTGTTCGCTTAGAAATATCTCACTACCATAGAAGAAAAAACATGTTCCTAAATTTAAAGTGTGTAGAAAAGAAGAAGAGATAATACGTTGTCACACACTATTCGAATTTCACACTTAAATTTCTCGATGAAGTGAATGATTTATAGGGCACAATAAACTTAGAGTGAAATAACAACTGCATTTTAAGCACAGTTTCTTTTTAGTTACTTTGGGTCAAAATAAAAAATCAAATGGCTTAATCCACACTATATAAATAACATTCGTTACGTATGTTAAGTACAACGTATTTCTTGTGGAGCAATTAATTTTACAAGCAGAAGAGAGCCACTGCAATGAGTTTTCCGTTATACGAACCAGTGAGAAAAAACTCACATGCTAGTACCGCTACGTGGGCGACCACATAAACTGACAACATCCGCACATCAGCTTCGCAATGGAAGTTGAAGAAGATGGTTGCTTACCTATTCTGGATGTACTAGTGAAACGCACACATAAGAAGTTATGTCACACCGTACACAGGAAGAAAACTCATACAAGCAAATATCTACATGCTGCATCACACCAACACCTACTACAGAAAAGACCACTTTTGCGACGGACAGAGAAGATTAGTGATCTAGAAAACCGCGAGCAGAACGAAACACAACCAGCTCCAGCTAGATGCGCTTACCTACTTTACGTTGCCGGGGCGACTGATGGATTGAAGAAAGTGCTGGATAGGATGTATATTAAAGTGAGATACCGCATGGTCAAGAAGATCAAGCAACTTGTATCTACAAATAAAGACCGCTTATCCGCACTACGAACCAAGGGAATCTTCGAACTTCAGCGTAATTGTGGAAAGTCATATATAGGACAAATGGACGGACTATATAATGTAGAATAAAAGAATTTCAGAGAGACGCGCAACAGAGATACATTTAGAAATCAGCAGTTGCAGAACACTTACACTAACAAGACGAACATGCTATTAAGTAAGACAACGTTAAAATACTTGCAACGAACTAATATTCTTATCAACGAATGGTGAGAGAGTTTATGGAAACAACGAAGAAGAGCAACAACTTTAACAGCGAGGATAGCTATAGATTAAGCAACACTTAGAGACTGGCCATACTATAAGTTTGTATTGCCATCCAGTCCTCTTTATAAATAACTACTTGCCCACTAGGTTTAAGTTGACTTTACAATTGAGCTTGGTAGTAAACGGTTTGTTATAGGAACTGGAATGAACGACACCTATTGTAACGATGGAAAATCATAGATATTCTTCTTCAACACTTAATGGTGGATTCAGACTCCGCTAGCAGACTACAGGTTAAGAATTAACTGAGTATTAGAACAGTCGTTATAGTATAGGGTACTATACCGAAATATAAATAAAAAATATGAGCTACATTCAGTCAGACATAATTCGTCCAATTCTATTACAACTATGGCGTTACCATCCGACACAGATAATCGAGAAAAAAATATATTTCCAGGTACGCAGATACTTTTAAAACTACACGAAGTACTAGAGCGGAGTTTGCTAGTAGTGGAACAGAGATCAACTTTTGCATTAACTTGGTTAAACCCACAATAGAGTAAAGGCAACGGCATATCTCATATCAGAGAGTGGCGTGGGAAAGCAATTAGTACAAATCTTCAGTGGGCAGATTATACCGAACGGAGTAACTACAGGCGGTCGTACACAACACACAACTGAAGCAGTACAAGTAGAACACATATAAGCTACGAAGTAAATTTATTTTATAATCGACAGCTGGAAAATATAAAGTCAACAATACTCATAAATGCAATATCACACTAAGAGAAATTAACAAGTTAAGTTATCGAGGATATACTAAACTTGCAAATATAAACAAAAGAAAAAATAATGATTGTTAAATTAAACATTAACGTTATGACATTGATATTAATAACTAGTGGTTGAAAAAACATGACGCAGAGCATGTCAAGCTTCAGGCTCGAATCATTTGAACCTTAATAAGACACTAAATATTTGAGATAGCGAACGACATATATTCGGTCATAGTTCATACGAACGACAGCAAAATGTGACAAAAAGCAAAATATTACTTACCATTTATAACTCCCCCTTCTAGTACTAGTAAGGTGTATCCATAATCCTGAAATCTGATAATAAACCTACCAAACCTGAAACAAGACGTGCGCCAGACTTCCAACTCTCCAAATTTATAGTTAAGTTTTATAGTACGTACATGTGCATCGACAAAATCTATAAACGAGGTTTTATTATAATAATACGCTTGACATATTGGGGGTGTCGAAGACAGTCACCATTCTTACCAGTTTACGAAAGGCGTTTACGACTACGATAATCCAAAAGAACAGCTGGATTTCAATCTACAAGGTTAATAAACGTTTTGAAGACGTGATTTAGTAGACACGGTCATAAGTTCTCAGCGATTCTTCCTATAAACATCGATTGGTTTTACATTTGATTTTTAATGTAAAACTTTGGATAGCAAACGATTTGAAACGTTTCGACCATTAAATTACATGTGTTTACTTGGCAGTTAACGGGACCAGGTCATCCGACAGGAATTGTCAGTTATAACACCAAATGCAAAGTTACCGACTGAACTGAAATATATACCAAGTGATTAAAAAATATTTTTAACATAAACTTTATTTGAGGCAGAAGTTCTAAGTTGTGCTCAAGACATGGTTATGAGGTTCTAGAAATTAGGAGAATCCAAGTTATTCCGGCACTTACACTAGACGAGAGTTTTTGGTTAAAACAGTAGATGTTTGATCACTGATTCTTTTAGTAAAAGAGCAAAGGAATTTAATATTCGAAAAGGCTCATTTAGGGTTGTTGGGTAATTTAGGGTACACTGTTCACTTAGAAGTATTTCACTACCATAGAAGAAAAAACATGTTTCTAAATTTAAAGTGCTTAGAAAAGAAGAAGAGATAATACGTTTTCACACACTATGCGAATTTCACACTTCAATTTCTCGATGAAGTGAATGATTTATAGGGCACAATAAACTTGAGTGAAATAACAACTGCATCATAAGCACAGTTTCTTTTTAATTACTTTGAGTCATAATAAAAAATCTAATGGCTTAATCGACACCACATAAATAACATTCGTTACGTATGTTAAGTACAACGTATTTCTTGTGGAGCAATGAATTTTACGAGTAAAAAAGAGGCACTGTAACGGGTTTTTTGTTAGCCGAACTAGTGAGCGAAAACCCACATGCTAGTATCGCTACGTGGACGACCACATAAACTGACAACATCCGCACATCAGTTTCACGATGGAAGGACCGGCACATATTTACATGCTGCATCACACCACCACCCACAACAGAAAAGATCACTTTTACGAAGGACAGAGAAGATTAGTGATCTAGAAAACCGCAAGCAGAACGAAACACAACCAGCGCCAGCTGGATGCGCTTACCTACTCTACGTTGCCGAAATGACTGATAGATTGAAGAAAGTGCTGGACAGGATGAATATTAGAGTAAGATACCACATGGTTAAGAAGATCAACCAACTTGTATCTACAAATAAAGACCACCTACCCGAACTACGAACCAAGGGAATCTACGAACTTTAGTGTAGTTGTGGAAAGTCATGCATAGGCCAAATGCGACGCAGTATACAATGTAGAATAAAAGAACTTCAGAGAGACGCGCAACAGAGATACATTGAGAAATCAGCAGTCGCAGAACACTTACACTAACAAAAAGAACATGCCATTACCTAAAACAACGTTAAAATACTTGCAAGGAACAAATATTATTATCAACGAATGGTGAGAGAAGTTATGGAAATAACGAAGAAGAGCAACAACTTTAACAGTGAGGATGGCTATAGATTAAGCAACACTTGGATACTGACCATACCATAAGCTTGTATTGCCATCCAGCCCTATTTATTAATAACTACTGCTACAGGATGCTTACAAGATTTAAGTTGACTTTACAATTGAGCTTGGTACTGGAATGACACCTACTATAACGTAAACGCAACGGCAGATCTGATATCATAGAGTGGCGTGGGTAAAGTGCAAATCTTTAGTGTGCAGATTAAACCGATTTAAAAGGGCGCCAGAACGAGAGTAACTACAGGCGGTCGTACACAACACACAACTGAAGGAGTACAAGTAGAACACATATAAGCTACGAAGTAAATTTATTTTGTAATCGACAGCTGGAAAATATAAAGTCAACTTGGTCGTAGTTGATACAATCGACAGCAAAATATAACTAAAAGCAAAGGGTTACTTACAATTTATAACTCTTCTCCTAGTACTAGTAATGTATAACCATAATCCTGAAATCTAATAATAAACCCACCAAATTTGAAACAAGACGTGTGCTAGACTTCCAAGTAAATTTTAAATTAAAAGTACAAGTGCATGGACAAAATCTATAATCGAGGTTTCATTATAATGATACGCTTGACATATTGGGCGTCGAAGACAGTCACCATTCCCACCAGTTTACGAAAGATGTGTACGACGACGATAATCCAAAAGAACAGCAAGATTTCAATCCACAAGGTTAATAAACGTTTTGAATACGTTATAAATTATCAGCGATTCTTCCTATAAGCATCGATTGATGTTCAATGTAAAACGATTAGATGGCCAATGATTTAAAAAGCTCCGCCGACTATGAAATTACGTATGTTCATTTGGCAGTTAACGGGACTAGGTCATCCGACAGAAAGTGTCAGTTATAACACCAAATGCAAAGTTACCAATTGAACTGAAATATATACCGAGTGAGTAAAAAAGATTTTTAACGTAAACTTTATTTGGGACAGAAGTTCAAGTTGTGCTCAAGAGATCGTTATGAGGTTCTAGAAAAATAGGAGAATCCCAGTTATACCGGCAACTTACACTAGACGAGAGTTTCTGGCTGAAACAGTAGAGAGTCTTTTAGTAAAAGAGCAAAGGAATTTAATATTGGAAAAGGCTCATTTAAGGTTGTTGGATAATTTAGGGTACACTGTTCGCTTAGAACACTACTATAAAATAAAAAAACATTTAGAGTGTGTAGAAGAGAAGAAGAGATAATACCTTTTCACACACTATGCGAATATCACACTTCAATTTGTCGATGAAGTGAATGATTTATAGAGTAAAATAAACTTAGAGTGGAATAATAACTGCATCATAAGCACAGTTTCTTTTTAATTAACTTTGGGCCGAAATAAAAAATCAAATGATGATCGTTTGTAATCGCAACTGTTCGCCGATTTTTGAACTTTCAATAAATACACAATAAGGATAAATGTGTTTAAAGTAATTTTGAGTAAAAATTTACTAATGCATTGGTC